>JABTTQ020002544.1:28-600028 GCA_016081115.2 Rehmannia glutinosa | reverse complement strand
GCTGCAGTGGTCATGGCAGATAGAAGAAAAGGTCATTGAAGCTGAATTTGAGGAGTTAGCTGAGAAACAAGAAGCCCGCGTTCAAGAGATAAGGAAGCAATATGGCAGTCCTCTAGCCGAAAAGGACTACGTTACGATTTAACCCCTAAGAGAACTTACGATGCCTAATGATGGCTTTGAGCCTAGATCGATGGAGGAGTTCAAAACTCTAGAATCAGAAGGCTATTTTCAAGGAATGACTCTGCCGCAAGTCTGGGATTTGTATTGGGAGAAAGGGTTAGATTTGGTTAAACCAGTTGAAAAGCAGCAGTCTTCTAGTAGTCACTCAGCTGGATAGCAGAAGACTCCCATATAGTACACTCCCAGACGTGGAAGAGCTGAGTCAGGAAGAGGAAGAAGTGGTGGTCGTGGAAGAGGTTCCCAACCTCGACCAAAACCCAAGGACATAGCGTATGTAGATCCAGAAAAGATAGGTCTAATTTATTGGGATGGATAAGATCACCTTGCCAACCTAGAGGTTGAAAGGTAGAACATTGAGGCTGTAAGAAAGCACGAAAAGGAAAACCAAAAGAAAATGAGAGAATGGCTCGAGAGAAAGCAAATGGATGACCCTACTGCCAAATGGGCCTATGCAAAGAAGAAAAGAGAAGAAGAGGAAAGAAAGAGGAAAAGAGTTGATGCTGACAGAAGAAGAGCTGAAGAAGAGAAAGGAAGGAAGCAGCAAAGGCGCTGAAGTGTGTTGCGATCCCCTTTATGTATTTTGTTGTAAATACATCTGTGTAAGTCTCATGTACTAAGCTCAGTGATTTCCCTAGAAGTTGCACTCTGTATGTATCTTAGCTTAGATAAACATTGTATTGACATGTATAAATGTATAACCCTGATACCTGTTGTAAATAGCTTTGTAAAGGACAAGAATGCTATGATCAATAAAATGATCCATTTAAAGCATACACTCTTTGTTACTGCATTGCTGTATTTATTGATTGTTTTTTACTTATGACTTATGTTTTATGTTTTGGCATCATCAAAAATGGGGAAATTGTTAGGAAATTTATTTGATAGATTTTGATGATACCATTGAAAACTTAAACTAGGAAGTTGGCACCCCATTTTCCTTGTAATTTGTATTGTAATAGATAGGGCTGAAAAAACTGATTCAAGTCAGCTATGTTAAAGATTACAAGAAGTCAACTGCGGATTGTGTGAAGACTCTATTGTGTTTCAGCTGAGTAAGGCCATGAAGGATGACAATGACTCCACTATAAAAGAGTCAGCTGAGGAACAACTGTGAGAAGTGTCAGGCAAGTCAACTCAAGAAACCAAGTCTACAAGTTGAAGTAACAGTTGAGTTATACAATGATTGGGGCAGACTCAAGTCACATGGGGTAAAGGCAACAGTCAAGTCAAGACAACTGACTTAGATCCGTTGATTAAAGTCAAGAATATTACTTCATTTGGTAATAGGACAAGCTGCTAAGTCTAAAATGTTTGGCCCTGAATTGTGCAAAAGGAATAAGCCAATGGGAAACATTGCACCTTGTGTCAGGCACCTACAATTGCTGAAATGTCATTAATACAAGGAAAGGTCAACATCACCAAGGCTGCAGACCAAGAAAATACGATCCAACGAACACAAAGTGACATTTGAAATTAACATATCTCTTCAACGGGAAAAATTTCAAATGTGCACTATAAAAGGCTGAGGAAACTATTGAGAAGAGGTTACCTTGCACACCTGAACCACGAACAAGCAAGCAATATTCAAAGTATTTAACCTGCAATACTCTCAAAGCTTATTAAGATATTCTCAAGCCTGAAACTCGAAGAAACTCGATCCAACACTCACTGTGAAGGAAAGATAACTTCAAACTATTGAAGAGGAAAACTTTTGGAGAAAACAAAAGGGGTCTACTTCCAAGTCAGGATTGTAGAAGGGTTCAAGGTCGAATCATTATCAAGTTTGTTGGAGGACTTCGTGATCAAATCCTAGAACTTTAGAAGTGAGCTGAAGTAGTAAGGCAGCTCCACTGTGAAGAAGTTGAGTCGCAAGAGAAGTCAACTGTGTGATCAAAGCTGTCTCCAGATTGTTCACCGCTTTGTAAACTAATCTGTTACATAGTGGATTCCTCCAGGAGTTGGAGAAGAGAGGATTAGAATAATTACCCCATCTTCGAACCTCTATAAATATTTGTGTCATTTACTTTCAGCACACTTACTTTCTGGCATATTTCATTTATATCTGTTGTTAGTATTATATTTGCTATCCAACTTATAAATAACTAAGTGCTAAAATCAAGTGTTAAAAATAAGCTTAAAATAAAACAAGGGTGTTAAGACTTCCGTTGTTTAAAACCAAAACAGCCAAGTTAAGTATTTGGCTTAAGCTACTGAGTTATACTATCAACAGATCTATCGAGTCTGTTGAGTGGGTAACTTAGATGAAAGGCCAACTTAGCTGTCCACCAAGGACACAACTCTTTGAGTCAACTCTGTTGAATAATTTTAAAGGACTAAAATCGAAAATTTGATAAGGTTTATTCAACCCCCTCCCTCCTTTCTAAACCTTACTTCACACTCGTTGGGACCTACAAGAATCATCTCACAAAACTTGGAAGCAGAATACCAACTAATTGGTCATGCAATTAATAAATATAACGAACAGGTAAAAACTAAGCCTATGTCTGATAACACACGTATTAATATATTAGGGTTATCCCTACATAATTTGCTATTTTCATTAAACTAAGTTAGATAATACATTTTTGATTCATTTCTAACCCCTTGAATAAATTTAGTCTAGGAATAATATCTTCCCTCGTTCTCAATTATTCCCTCAAAATAATCAAAAGTTGATCAGACAATCAATTATGAAATAAAGCAATTTATTCAGAAAAGCAAATCAATTAGTCAATACTCATGCTTGTTTGTTTCAATCAAATCATCATAATCCTAGAATAAGGAAGTTAGTTCATGCTTGGGGTTGGGATCATAATCTCAATTGAAGGAATGAAAACAATCATAAACATTATCATGCAAAAACAATAATCATCCAGTAATTGAAATCAGACAAAAAAGATGAAGAAATATTACGCTTTGATTAAGCCACAAAATAACTTCAATGGGAAGAACCAAAGAAATCCAAATGTTGAAAAGCAAGAAAAAAGAGAGAAAACTAGAGTCTAAAAGTGCTAAGAAGTAGTGTGTGTCGAAAATAAGGGCTCCCACAAGTCCTACTTATAAACCTAGAGTTCTAAACAAGGTGTAAGAGCCAAAAAACAAAACAAAATCAAAAATTTCGTGTTCTGCAAGTCACAAATCGAAAATCACAAGTACAGACGTTCTAGCATCTTTGTGCATCGTGCGTGCCCGCACACCCTTGAAATGTTGGAATTTGCTATTAATGTATCTTATCAATCTCTATCTCTTATCTTTCCATAGCCACTTGATCGACCTAAATATCAATTTTCTAGAGAGAGTCAAAATCTCATCACTTGATTTTCACTTTCACACAATTTTAACCCATACAAACGTCTTCATTTGCATTTAGTACCAAATAGACATTGTATAACTCTCTCTTATCTTCTAATGGCGTAAGAATCAAGTCAATTGGACTTCAGATGAAAACTCTATGTTCCAAATACAAAGATTGACGCAGTTGCGCGACATGACTTTTTGATGTTTCTTGCTCAAAAACGTGTTTTTTCCACAAAATCCTAGAAAATCAATAAAATAACACAATGTAACACTAAAACATGCAAATGAAAATAAAACACGCAAAAATATGTAAAAATCATCACATAAAATACACACCAAACATGCAAAATACTATGCATCTGAAATACGTGTTTTTAGAAAAAGGTGAGCGGAAGCCGGTAATTATCTATGTCGTGCTTTCTAAAAAAGAAGGGGGAGAATTGTTGGCGGTACTTAGAAAATTCAAGAATGCGTTAGGTTTGGGTTTAGTGATATCAAAGGGATTAACCTTTCTATGTGTATGCACAGAATCGTTTTAGAATAGGGAGCTAAGCTAGTAGAGAAGCTCAAAGGAGATTGAACTCCAATATGATGAAAGTAGTGAAGAAAGAGATATTGAAACTCCTAGCTGGAGGGGTGATTTACCCAATTACTGATAGTGAATGGGTGAGTCCGGTGCATGTTGTACCGAAGAAGAGTAGGATAACGGTTATAAAAAATGAAAAATGTAAAATTATTCCTACTAGGACCACGACTAGATGGAGGATGTGTGTAGATTATAGAAAATTGAATGTTGCTACGAAGAAATATCATTTCCCCCTCACGTTTATTGATCAAATGATTAACGAACTCGCAGGATATAGTTTCTATTTCTTTTTTGATGATTTGTCAGGTTATTATCAAGTGGCCATCGTACAAGAGGATCTAGTCAAAACTACTTTCACTTGCTCGGTTGGGACTTTCGCATTCCGATGAATGACGTTTGGGTTGTGCAATGCACCAGTGACTTTTTAAAGGTGTATGTTTTAAATTTTCTATGATATGGTGGATGACTTTGAGGAATTTATGGATGATTTTTCTGTGTTTGGGTCCTCTTATTCGTACTGTCTCAATAAATTGGCTAAAGTTCTAGAACATTGTATTGCATGCACCTTAACCATAAGTTGGGAAAAAACCATTTTATGGTGAGAATCGAATTGCTTTAGGCTATGTGGTTTCGAAAAAGGGAATTGAGGTTGACAAGGCTAAAATTGATGCTATTGAAAAATTGCCTCCCCTATTAATGTTAAGAGAATTATGAGTTTTCTTGGGCATGTTGGTTTCTATAGGAGGTTTATTAATGATTTTTCAAAGATAAGTCTACCTCTTCGTAAATTCTTTCACAAGATATCCCTTTTCAATTTGAAGAAAAATGTTTACATGCTTTTAACACATTAAAAGAGAAACTGATTACTACTCATGAGGTTGTTGCCCCTGATTGGTCTTTGCCTTTTGAAATTATGGGTGATGCATCTAATCCTGATGTAGGGGACGTTTTAGGCCAAAGAATTAATAAACTGCTCCATGTAATTTATTATGTTAGTTTGACTCTCCATGATGCACAAGAGAATTATACCACCACTGAAAAAGAGCTACTGATTGTAGTGTTTGCTTTGGATAAATTTGGATCTTACATTGTAGGATCTAAGGTAATTATTCATAGTGATCACGCCGCCTTGCGATATTTGTTGAGTAAGCCACAAGCTAAACCTAGGCTAATTTTGGTGGACTTTAATGTTGCAAGGATTTCATGTCGAAATAAAAGATAGAACGGGTTGCAAAATGTAGTTGATGACTGTAGGTCCCAAGGGGTGTGAGTACGGTTTAGAAGGGGGGGTTGAATAAACCTTACCAACTTTTCAAATTTCGTCCTTTTAAAATAGTTCAGAGTTAATTTCACAGCTATGTCCTTGATGGACAACTAAGTTAGTTAACCAACAGAGTTAGCCACTCAACAGACTGATCGAGCCGTTGATAGAATAACTCACTTGCTTAGTCTAATACTTAACTTGGGTGTGATGAAATTTTCATTGGAAGACTTAACACACTTGAATTTGGTTTAAGTTTGTTTTAACACTTGATTTTAGCACTTTGTTAATTATCAGTTGGATTAGCAAATTATCGCAGATATAAAATGATATGCAAAGAATTAAATGCTTGAAATGTAAATGACACAATAATTTTTATAGAGGTTCAAGATGGGGTAATTCTTCTAATCCTCTCTTCTCCAACTCCTGGAGGAATCCACTAAGTATTGATCGAGTACAAAAGTTATCGGATGCAAGTCTTGATCACACAAATGACTTGATCCTTTGGGACTCGATGTCTGAGATGCCTTTGTCACACAGATGGCTTCTCGTCCGACTCGGCTTCTTCACGGGCGGCTGCTTGCTACTTCATCTCACTTGCTCAAGCTTCTTGGATTTGATCACGAAGCCCTCCAATAACTTGAGACCGGTTCGACCTTGAACCTTTCTACAATCCTCCTTGAATGTAGACCCCTTTTGATTCTTCAAAAGTTTCCTCTTCAACAGCTTTGAATTTGTCTTTCCTTCACACTTGGTGTTGGATTGATTTCCTTCGAAATTTAGGCTTGAGGATTTGCTTGAATAACTTGAGAATATTTTGCTGGTTCTGATTCGAGTAATAGCTTAAATGTTCATGGTTCGAGTAACCTTCTCTTAAAGTGATTCCTCACTGTTATAGTGAACTTTCAAAAATCTTTGAAGAGATAGGCTGATTTTCAAAACTCACTTGTGTTTGTTGGCTTGCCTTGTTGCGATCCTTGATATTGACTTTTCCTCGTAAAATGTGCATTCAAAAGTCGACATAAGGTAGCTTCCCATTGGTTTATTCCATTTGCAAAACTCACTTTAAGACATGGCAACATGGAAGTATTACTTGTTTAGGTAATATTCTTGACTCAGGCAATGATTCTTTTTTCAGTTGTCATGACTTGCGCAGTTCTCTAACTTCCCCAGGTGACTTGAATCTTGATGACTCATCTGTCACTTCAACTTGAGACTTGGCTTCTTGAGTTGACTTGACTAACAATTCACACAAACAGTATCCCACCGATACTCCTTTAGTCGAGTTCTTGACTTCTCCTCCTTGTCATACTCAGTTGTTCCACAGCGGAGTCTTCATTTTAGTATTTAGTTGACTTCTTGTATATCCAGGCATAGCTGACTTGACTCAGCTCGTATAGCCCTATCTATTACAATACAAATTACAAAGAAAATAGGGTGCCACCTTTCTAGTCTAAGTTTTACATGGCATTCATCAAAATCTAATAAATAAATTTCCCATCAATTCCCCCCTTTTTGATGATGCCAAAACGTATAACATATATACTTAATGTAAATAGCACAGATACATACAGATAATGTAGAAACAGAGAATGTATGCGTAGAATCGATCTTTTTATTGATCATAACATTCTTGTCCTTTACACAGCTGTTTACAAAGTGTATCAGAGCAACATGGTATTCTATATCTAAGCAGGAATATAGAAATTACATACTTTTATTCATCGTACAGAAGACTTACATATATATATGTATTTACAATAGTAAAATACCAGAAGGGGTGGATAGCAACACTTCATCGCCTTCGTTGCCTCCTTCTTTCTTCTTCAGCTCTGTCATCCTCTGGTCTCTTTCTCTTCTTTTCTTCTTCAATTGCCTTCTTTTTCTCGTAGGCTCTTCTAGCAGCTTTGTCTTTTCTCTTTCTTTCTTGTCTTCGTTGACTCTCTTCCCACAGCTGATCTTGTCTCTTATTTTCTTCTTCAATCCTTTTTACATATTCAGCATTCTTCCTAGCCACTTCCATGTTGGCTACTATGTCATACCCAGCCTAATAGATCCATCCTTTGTTTCCTGGATCTATGTATTCGATGTTTTTGGGTAGAGGTCAAGGTCTGAAACCTCTTCCTCCACCTCTTCTTCCTTTTCCTCTGGGCGTGTATTGTACTGGGGCCTTCTTCTTTCCAGCAGAGTGGCCAGCAGAGTGACTGCTAGTAGTCTGCTGCCTATCAGCTTCTTCGCACAACTTGAGGCCTTTTTTCCAATACAAGTCCCAGGCTTAGGCCATTGACATGCCTTCGAAGTATCCTTCAGATTCGAGCATTTTGCATTCATCAACTGATCTAGGCTCATTTCCGACGTCTGAAATAGCATCAGTGTCTCTTTCTGTCGGAATGCCTCCATATTGTTTCAATATGTCCATCGCACGGGCATCCATTTTTCTTTCGACCTCCTTCATCTCTGCTTCTATGATTTTTCTCTTCTCAGACATAGACACAACAGAGTGTTGGAGCGACAGAGTCACTGGAAGTTTGTTGATTATGTCAGCTGTGACAAGTCCTTATTGAGGGGTTCTAGCAACCATTAGAGTTATATCCTTTGAACCTTCCCCCTCAACTGCTTTTCCCTTCTCTTTCTTCTGTTCTTCAGCTGTTTTCTTCTTCTTCTCAACATATGCTTCCTTCTCTTTCTCAGTGGCTGACCCTTTTAACGTCTTTAGGTATTCTTCTTCCCCCTTTTTGGCATCATCAAAGGAGAGAGAACCCTGAAATATGCCAACAAACATGAAATCTAGGCGGTGATAGCCGAGTTTTGCTTGGATTCTCACTGCGAGTATGTTGTTCAAATTGAGCGAGTGGCTTTGGATTCACCGCCACCAGCTTCATTTCAAATGGAAGGCTGAACTTTTCATTCATATTCTCCTCTACGCGCAAAAGTTATTTTCGATGAAATTCTCATGCAGCTAGCCCATTTCATGGTATGAGAGGCATGCATCCTATCAATATTTTCTTGCAACCTCGTCTTCGTGTCGATTATCGGTGCTCCGCATCAACATTTTATTGTAAAATGCCTTAAAGTATCGAACCTGTTCGAGCCGCATTATACTCTGCTGCTGACACCATTCCCTTATCCGTATCACAATCCCTCTTAAATCTGCTGTGAGGGTGGCATCTCTACTGTCCAGTCGCATATCAAGTGAAGCTTGGTGCCATTCAATCTTTTCAATCTCACCGAGTATTGTCTTGAATACCTCACGTACCTCAGCAGTTACCTCGGTTTCAGCTGGCGGCCAAGCAACATCAAAATCAAAATCTATGGGGACAATGGAGTCGATGCTAATGACTGGATCTAGTCGAACGTTGAAACGACATTGTTCACGGGTTGTTTCTTCTTCAAGGTCGGGCAGCTCAATTTGGAAAGGAAAGGTTTGTTCAAACGCATCATCACGCACATATGGAATTGAGGATTCAAATTGCTCGTGCTTGTGATGATTCAGTTGAGTCGAGCTTGCTCACGACTTTGGGAGCCTCGTGCGGATGACTCGGTCTCAGCTGAGCCTTGGTGAGATGATTGGCCAACTGACTGAGCCTCAGCTGTCTTAACAACTTCTTCGGCCTCAGTGGTTTCTGCTAAATGAATTTGCGTGTCCTCAGCTGCACCATCAGCGTCATCGGACGAGGATGAGTGCTGAAGGCTAGGCTCGTCATCAAAATTGAACTTTTGATGAGCAAAATTTGAATTCAGCTTACTCGTACTTGGTAGAGCGTCCTCAGCTGAGTCTTTGTGATGTTCAGTTGGAGTAGACTCAGCTTTATCTGCAGATCCCAGGAAAGTTGTATCAGGATCATCCTGGGAGTCATGAAGAGCACTGATTTCTTCCTCTGAATCAACAACTATGGTCCGAGGAATGCTCTTATCTCCTTAAGTTTTACCTAGGGAAGTCTCAACCTCCCGTAGGCCTTCATTACCTCCCGCAGCCTCGGTGCAACGGGGCTTGTATAATCCCTTCGACAAAGAATCGTCTTAGGGTCTTCTCGTGATGGCATCCATAGGAGTCTCAACTCCGTGGATTGCACTTTCATTGCCTAGAGTGTTAACTCCCGGGCAGATCCATCTCAGGCCTCGATCGCATCGCCAGCGTCCTCGGCCTGCAGAAGCGATTGGCACTTTAGTTGGGGGACACTCAACTCAGTCCGAGCTTCTTCGGTGACAACTTGATGTGTTTCTTTTTCTTATTCCTTCTCCACTTCGCCTCCTAGATTCATGGTGGAGTCATCTGCAACATCCTCCGACCTAGCTGCAGTGGAGAGAGTTTCCCCTTCAGCTGGCACACTAGCTGAGTGACTTGTGATGGGGTCACTCTTTCCAGACTCCCGGTTGTGTCCTTTGAGTGTTCAGCCGTGGGGGCAGGTGGTAAGTCACCTTCAGCAGGGGTTGGCTCAACTTGGGTCCCCAAGTTCCCAGTCTCATCGCCAGGTCCCTTAGATCCGTCTTCTGAGTGAACTGGGGAAGTGGTTGCAGCAATAACAGTGGCAATCTGTTGCACCTTCTCCCAACGGATCAATCTCCAGCTGAGATTTGGAAGACTCTCCCGGTCCTTCCATCAGCTCTTTCTCATGCAACAGTGTGGATTCCCTCATGGCTTGCTGCATGTCCAACTTTTCTTGTGCAGCAACGGGGTCCAAGTCCTCATCACTATCTAAGAGTATGTCGAGATAAGGATGAGTATGGTTAGTGATTCTAGTGAGAGGACAAATGCTGGCTTTCTCACGAGCTTCAGCTTCCTTTGCTAATCTCTCCTTCTCTTTTTCCTTAAAGATCTGCAAGATATCTAGGCAGTTATCTTCATCAAGTGCCTGGACCACTGTGGTCAATCCGAGGAAGTTCATCAATTCTTCTTCTTCCTCGATGAATTCAGGGTGTGCGAACTGCTCCCTTGATCGACTAAGCTTCCATTTCCTCCATTCTCTCAGATGATTTTGGATGTCTGGATATGGTGGAGAGAGCATGATCACATCATCTTCATCATCTTCTCCTTGTTTCCCTTCCTTTTCAGGAATGGAAGGCAACATACTCTGCTGCTCAACTCCTTCAACAGCATCGAGGGCAGGTGGAGACACGATCCTGTCGGCGGGGATTTTGCTTTGTCTCCAGATCTTGTTCCTCAGTTGTTCTATCCACAACTGGATCTTCAATTTGCCTCTGCTGATCAGCCTCAACAGACTTGGTTGTTTCATCAATAACTTCTGGAGACTACACTTCTCCAGCAGTCTCAGAGATCTTTTCCAGCTGAGTGGCAGACTAAGTTGTCATCTCAAGCTCTGAACGCCCGTAAGTTTTCTCCTTTCTTAGTTTTCACCAAAGGAATGTCTGGTTCTACTTCCTCCGGTTCCTCGAAGATAAAGGCCTTTGAGTTGCCTTAGAGGCAAATCAATGCCTTTCTCACCTTGGAAGTCCTCTTCTTTCTTCATTCCCCGGAGAAGGTATTAAGGATTCCTTCTCCACTGCGGCTGCATTGGCAGGAGACACGGCTGCAAGGGCAGGTGACTAGGCTGTAGGGTCAGGTGCATCTTTCTTCTTCTTCGCTGCAGGAACAATAGTCTTCTTTCCAGCTGCATGGGCAGCTTTCTTCTTCGGAGTGGAGGCAACAGTTGTTTCTTCGGGATCAGCCGATTCCCCCTTACTGGTATCCGTCCTCTTGGCATAAGCTCTCTTTTGGGCTCCTGAGAGGTTTGATCGGAACATCTTCTTGTTGACATGGAATGACTTTCCATGTCGAAGGGGAACACTCTTCACCTCCATCAAGCGGCCAATTACAAGGCCATATCGCAAGGATCCTCCAAATGATCCATCGTCCTTGAAGGACTTGTTTCCAACATTCTGGCAGAGTCTGTTGTATACAAACTCAGCCCAGTTTACCTTCTTCTCTTCCATGATCGCAGCCATAACGATCAGCTTGGTTTTGGACAGCTGATTAAAGCTTCCAAATTTTATATCGACACATTTGGCTACGATATCCAACATCTTATGATAATCTTACTTCAACAGCTTCTTATCTTTCACCGTAAAACCACCTTCGCAAAGATGTTCGTGTCCGCCACTTCCTTCCATGCAGCAGCCAAGTTTACATCAGCCTCAAATATCTCCATCACTCCTTCTGACGGCAGCAAACAATGCTCCGCTAGATCTTCAGCAGTGATGGTGAAGTCCTTTCCGTGAACAAAGGATTTGATGCCTTCGTCATTAACCTCAGCGTTCACGTAGAACTGTGTTACCTCCTCAACGTATGTCATCTGGAACTCCATCGTGAGGAAGGGTTTCAATCCAGATTTCTCGATTTTGTCGGCTATCTTCTTCAGAAGGGTTTCATCGAACGCTGTTTAACCATTCCTTCGAAATCCACGATAGAACCAGTGTGGATTTGCTTCCCTAGCTTGGTGAAATCGTAGGTTGATGCCATTTCTCTGAGTTTTTAATGGACGAACTTGCTCTGAAGATTTGGTAGGGTTTTGAGAGAAAAATGCTTTCTTTCTTTGTTGGAGAGATGAACAGTTTTGAGTAATGTGAGAGAAAACTGAACAAAATGGTATATATGGGTTATGAAAGGACGTGCTTTTGGTTTTGAAATTTGATCAAGATCGAAGATCGGCTCGTATTTAGACGCCAATTAGCATTTAATGCGGCAGCATTTATATCAAATCATATGCTTTGTCGTGCGACTTTTAATCAGCACTGTCATTATTATTACCGACGTCATCCTTAAAAACATTCCCGCTTATTAAAAACGACTGCATTTTTGTCACTTAGCTCATAAATGATTCAACTTACTCCTTAGCTGACTCAACTCTTCTTCTCTCTATTCATGTTTGTTCCCAAAGCACTTTGCACACTTTTCCAAAACTTAGAAGTAAAACGTGTATCTCTGTCTAAAACAATAGATACGGGAACTCCATGAAGTCTCACTATCTCCTCAATATAAATTTGTGCATATCGCTCCATGCTAAACGTCATCTTAACAAGTAAGAAATGAGCTGACTTTGTTAGCCGATCTACTACAACCCAAACGGCCTTGTTTCCCTTGACTGATGGTGGAAGCCCTACCACAAAGTCCATTGTTATGTGCTCCCATTTCCATTCTGGAATGTCAAGGGGTTTGAGCAAACCAGATGGTCTTTGGTGTTCGGCTTTTACTTGCTGACAAATCAAACATTTTTCTACAAAAGTTCCAATGTCTCTTTTCATACTTCTCCACCAAAATACTTCTCTTAAATCTCGATACATTTTTGTACCTCCAGGGTGAGCTGTGTACGGCGTACAGTGAGTTTCTTCGAGAATTTCTTTTCTAAGCTTTTCTTCTTTAGGAACGCGTAATCTCCCTTCATAAGTCAAAGTACCGTCATTTGTTATAACAAATCCTTTTACATTCCCTTCCCGAGCTTTTTCTTTCATTTTGCTCAAAATTTATCTCGAGGTTGAGCTTCTTTTATCTTCTCTCTCAAAGTAGGTTGCACCACCAAAGATGCTAGTACTATTTCTGTGCTTTTTGGTGGTACCACTACTTCAATTCTCATCCTGGGAAATTCTCTCACAAGATGTTCTTGTTCAGATATCAAGCTTGACATTTCTCCTTTTGTTTTACGACTTAATGCATCGGCTACAACATTAGCTTTACCCGGATGATAGCTGATAGTGCAATCATAGTCATTCACCAATTCCAACCACCTTCTTTGCCTCATGATTAGCTCTTTCTGAGTAAACATATATTTCAAGCTTTTGTGGTCGGTGAAGATTTCACATTTCCCTCCATATAGGTAATGGCGCCAGATCTTTAATGCATGCACTACAACAGCTAACTCTAGGTCATGAGTAGGATAGTTTAACTCATGTGGCTTTAGTTGTCTTGAGGCATAGGCAACCACTTTACCATGTTGCATTAGCACGCATCCCAAACCTTGTTTTGATGCATCACTATAAATAACAAAATCTTTAGTGGGGTCAGGAATTGTTAATACTGATGCAGAAGTTAGCCTTCGCTTCAACTCCTGAAAGCTTTCTTCGCATTTCTCATTCCATTAGAACTTCTCCCCTTTTCTTGTCAGTCGAGTCATAGGCGCAGCTATCTTTGAGAATCCTTCAATAAATCTCCGATAATAGCCTGCCAAACCTAGAAAACTACGAACTTCGTTCGCATTCTTAGGTGCACTCCATTCATTGATTGCTTCAACTTTAACCGGGTCCACTTCAATTCCTTGAGCAGTGATTACATGTCCAAGAAATACCACTCGATCTATCTAAAAGTCACATTTCTTGAATTTCGCATATAATTTTTCCTTGCGAAGTGTTTCTAGCACTATTCATAAGTGCTCAGTATGTTGTTCTTTATTCTTTGAATGTACAAGTATATCATCTATAAAGACTATGACAAATTGGTCTAGATATGGATGAAACACTCTATTCATCAAGTCCATGAATATTGCTGGTGCATTACTTAACCCAAATGGCATTACTACAAACTCATAATGTCCATATCGAGTTCTAAATACCGTTTTTGGAATATCATTCCCTTTAATTTTTAACTGATGATATCCTGATATCAAGTCAATCTTAGAGAAAGTGCTGGCACCTCTCAATTGATCGAACAAGTCTTCAATCCTTGGTAGCGGATACTTGTTCTTCACTGTGAGTCGATTAAGTTCTCTATAATCGATACACATTCTAAGTGACCCGTCTTTTTTCTTTACAAACAGAATTGGTGCTCCCCACGGTGATACACTAGGTCTAATAAATCCTAAATCCAAAAGTTATTGTATTTGTGCCTTTAACTCTTGTAACTCCTTTGGCGCCATCCTATAGGGTGCCTTAGATATAGGTGTTGCTCCAGGTACCAAATCTATTCCAAATTCAACCTGGCGATTTGGAGGAATTCCCGGCAAGTATTTTGGAAATACATCCAAAAATTCTTGCACAATTGGTACGTCATTAGGTGTTATTTCGGCTGTTGAGGTATCTATTAAACTCACTAGATATCCTTGACAATTTTTATTTTTCAACATCTTTCTTGCCTTCATTGCCGATATCACTCGTGGTACTGCCTTAGACTTAATCCCATAGAATTTTATCTCATCATTTCCTGGCAGTTTGAATATTATCTCTTTCTCGTGACATTTAATGTCTGCCTAATATCTACTAAGCCAATTCATACCTAAGATTACGTCAAGATCCTTCATCTTAATTATGTATAGATCAACTTTAAGATATTTTCCCCCTATATTCACTTCAACATCCTTATCCATTGAGTCAGTTGTTATCGAATTTCCAGATGGCAAGCCAACCTCAAGGGGTTCACTTACTCTAGCACTCTTATATCCTAATATAGTATGAAATTTGGCAGATAAAAACGAATGTGTGGCACCAGTGTCAAAAAGTACATGAGCAGGTATTCCAGAGATGGTTAGCATACCTGACATTGTACCAGGGTTCTGATCAGCTTCTTCCTAAGTCATAGCATACATTCGAGCTCTACCTCCAGATGTTTGTTCTCTTTTTTTCCCGCTCGACTTTTAAAAGAGGACAATTAGAGACTTCATGTCCTCGGCTTACACTTGAAACATTTTCCTTGTCCAACTAAACATTCTCCAAAATGATTCTTCTTGCATTTTGGGCAAGTTGGCCTCTGTCTTGCATAGTTGGACGTGCATTTCCATCATCTTTATCTGTTTATTTTGATTTTGTTTTGTCCCTTCCCATTTTCTTTTCTTAGACAACACAACCAACCTTTGCTCTTCATCATCCCCAAAGAAAACTTGCCTCCACCTCATGAGCCCTTCTCACCATCACCGAGTATTCCAAATCTCATTGAGCGAGATAGTATTCCCGATAGTTGTGCTCAAGTCCCCTTCCAACCTCGAGCCTTTTTCAAATTAGTATCCACTAGGTGTGGAGCAAACCGACTTAGTTGATTGAACTGTCTCTCATACTCTGTGTGATCATGTTTCTTTGTTTAAAGTTAAGGAATTATGTCTCCTTCTTGTCCCGATATGATTGTGGGAAAAACTTTTCCATTACAATCATTTTGAACTCATCCCATGTTAAAGCATTCCGCTCTTCCTCGGTCTTAGTACTCCAATACCCTTCCCACCAATGATCAGCATCTTCAGTGAGTTGGAAAACAGCACATATGACTCTCTGTTCGTCTGTGCAACCAATGAGTCAAAAAATCCTCTCTAGCGATCGAAACCATTCTTCTACTGCTGTTGGGCCATCACGTCCGTTGAATGTGGGTGGACGATAGTGGTGGAATTGTTCCACGACTCGTGCATTGCTGTTGTTCTTGTCCCCGTTATTCTGCACACCTCTGAGGAACTCAGCAATTATATCTCCAACAGTAGTAGTGGTTTGATTTCTTGTGTTAGTGGAGTTCTCACCATTGACTTGATTTCCACGACGGGGACCCATATTCCTAAGGTCAAACATAATGTATTATTATTATTATTTATCCCAATTTATTAATGGATTTTTTCATGAAATATCTAACTTAAAATCTAAATATCATAATATAATGGTCAAATAAATTAATATCAACTAAAGGACAACTAAGCTTTATATATAATAAGGATTTATTTATCAATTATTGAAATACATAGACCCATCTATCTCTACTGATCAATGTCTTCATCTTCCTCCGGATCTTCTTCCGGTTCTTCTTCTGGATCTTCATCTGGGTCTTCTTCCAGGTTTCCTTCCGGTTCCTCATCTTCTACCATAGCCTCATTGTTCAAAAACTCAATCCATTTACGATATAACCTAGTAGTAAATGTCCCGTAGTTGATTTTGGGTCGTTCATGCTACCCGTCATACTCCAATAATGAGGCATAAAGCTTTTCAGCCTTGACGTTCCAAAACGAGGGTAAGCTATCAATCACTCTACGGGAGGCAGCGCGTTCGTTTGGAGCGCCGATGACATTTCTCACATTGTACCACAACTGGTGAATTTTAACTATATATTCTCCAATACTATCCCCCTCCTCAATTTGATAGTTGAAATAATGATTGAGTCAGTTAATTGGATGGTTCGGACTCCAATTATTATTATTATTCTTTCTTGCAGTATGACGAGTGCGAGTTCCTGCCATCTATATATATGTCGATTTGCAACCATAAGTCTATTTTTACATTTTTTTAAGGAATACAAGATTTCTGCTCATCTAACATATAAACTGATATTATGTATCTAAAGCATATAGTAACATGAAATCATAATAAAATACATCACAATATAAATGAGCATATTGATACAATTGTATAATGTAACTCGCATTAATAATTCTCATACCTTGAGGAGATCGACAAGATATGATGGAGGTGGATGTTATTATACCATTTTATCTTATACAAAGTTTGACTTTTTTTTAAAACTATACATTTTAATTTTAATTTTTTTAACAAGCCTACAGAAACGTAGACCTTCTCTAGATACCACTTGTAACGACCCAATTTTATTAATTTAAAATATTCTAAAAATATTTTTAAAAAACATAATTTTATAAATTAAAGTGATCACAATAATGATCAAAAAGTTGATTTAGGATTTTAATTCTTAAGAAAAAAAATATAATGATAATAATAATAATAGTAGTAGTAGTAGTAGTAGTAGTAGTAGTAGTAGTAGTAGTAGTAGTAGTAGTAGTAGTAGTAGTAGTAGTAGTAGTAGTAGTAGTAGTAGTAGTAGTAGTAGTAGTAGTAGTAGTAGTAGTAGTAGTAGTAGTAGTAGTAGTAGTAGTAGTAGTAGTAATAATAATAATAATATTACATCTTCCAAATTAAAATATTCTACAATTGTTCCAAGCATAAAAAAAAAAAATAAAGACATAAATCTAAAATTTAATCCGATCATAATTATTTAAAATATAGCATGATTTATTCCACCATCCACAACATCATATCTTCAGCCGGATTCCTCAACCTGAAAATCATGATAATAATAAGGGTGAGCTTCATCTTGCTCAGTAGGGATATATCTGTCAATATTTAATATAACATGAAAAACATTCACATAATTACAACAATAAATTCATTAATTTCCTCTTTTCCTCTATCGCGCCATTCCTGCATATAGCATGGCGGGTTCACCCCGAAGATACATTTGATCCCGGACCCTTTTCATAGTCCCTAGCTTATATGAATTTATTTTCTCTTGACATATATTGCAATCAATGAAGTACAATCATGAAACATTAATAAAGACAAATAATATAGAAATCCATACCTTAATAATTACGGATATTCGATGTAGAAAAATGATCGGAAAAATCTTAATCCTCGACCCCTTCGTTTTCTACATAAATAAAATTATAATTAATATGTGATTTTAATAAATCAAACTAATTAATGAAAGAATTTCTGAAAATTATTGAAAAGGGGCTTGTGATTTGTGAATATATATATATATATATGAAACTTGAAGTAGAAAAATACTTATACCTTATAATTATTAGAAAGTGTAGTGTAAAATTGTGTGGAAAATTACACATATTTATAGGCTGATTTCTTTTTTTTTTCTATATATTTTTTTTAAAAAACATAAACTGACCCCTAATCTCAACCCCTAATTTATACTCTAAACTAACCTCTACATTGACTCCTAAAAGAACTCCTACCTTAATCCCTAATTAAATTATTGGTTATCACACCCCGTGTGCAAACATATCTTGGATTTCTCCAAGGCTTAGGCTCGCTCCTCGACTTTCTCCTTCTCATCCTCCTTAATGGACCTAAGAGTATTCATGAAAAACTCTTCATTCAGGGCTTCTTGGATGGATGCATTTCCAAGGAAGCTAAGAAGCTCCTCTTCTTCATCAATAAACTCAGGGAAAATCAACTACTGCCTGGAGTAATCCAACTTCCAATTTCTCCAATTCCTGAGCCTTGTCTGGATGTCTGGATAGACTGGAGAGTACATTATAAGGCCATCAACTGCATCATTCTGAGAAGGTGAGACAACCCGTTCTTCCATGGTGTTGGCTGTCTCAGCTTC
Source organism: Rehmannia glutinosa (assembly GCA_016081115.2). NCBI lineage: Eukaryota > Viridiplantae > Streptophyta > Magnoliopsida > Lamiales > Orobanchaceae > Rehmannia > Rehmannia glutinosa. The sequence goes on along the minus strand of JABTTQ020002544.1, from coordinate 581,674 downwards.
TTCTATTTCCGCAGTTGTCTCCCGCACAACTGGGTCATCAACACCCTGCTGATCAGCATCAGTAGTCTTCTCGGGCTCATCAACTTTTTCCTGAGACTGCTCTTATTGAGCATCAACAGTCTCGATGGTCTCCTCCAGCTGAGTACTAAACTCGGTTGTCTTCTTTAATTCGGACTTCTTAAACAGACGTCTTCTCTTAGTGGCAACCAACGAAATCTCTGGTTCCACTTAGGCTCTTCAATGGTGAAGGCCTTTGTTTCAATAGAGTCCTTCTTTGACGCAACTGCCTTCCTTGATTTGGTAGTGCACCTCTTCTTCTTCATGACTAGAGAGGAAGGTAGAGGATCCTCCTCAGTCTTGGCTGCGGGGGCAGGGGCATCGGCTGCTCGGGCAGGTGCTTTGGGTTTGGCTGCATGGGAAAGTGCTTTCTTTGTATTAGTTACTGGGGCAGGGGCAGGCTTGGATGTCGCAACTCTCTTCTTGGAAGTCGGCTTCGGGGAGAGAGCTGGGGAGGTCTCAGCTGTGTTTTCGGCTGGGTTAGCTGATTCCTCCTCACTTGTACTTGTCTTCCTCGCATGGGCTTTCTTCTGCGCACCATAGAGGTTAGCTTTGAACATCCTCTTGTTTGCATGGAAAGGATTTCCATGGCACAGTGCAACCCCCTTCACTTCCATCAAGTGGCCAATGACAAGGCCATATCCCAGCGAACATCCAAAAGTCCCACCTTTCTTATAGGACTTGTTGATCACATTCTAGCAAACTCAGCTGAAGATGAACTTAGCCCAGTTCACCTTCTTGTCTTGTATTATCGCAGCCATCACAATCAGCTTAGTCCAAGACAGCATATTGAAGCTCCTGAACTTCATATCCACGCAATTGGACACAATGTCCATCAACTTATGGTAATCTTCCTTCAGAAAATCTTTCTTAGTTGTATACACAGCTTTAGCAGCATACTCCAGCTTTGCAACTTCCTTCCAAGCTGCAGCCAGGTTGACATCCTTCTCAGCGATGTCCTTCAAACCATCAGACAGTAAGAAAGAGTGCTCAACAAGGTCCTTTGCAGTGATTTTAATGGCCTTGCCGTGGACGGATGAGCGAATCTCATCGTCATGTACCTCGGTATTCATGTAGAATATTGCTACTTCTTCCAAATAGGTATGGGTGAAGTGCATCGAGAGAAAGTCCTTCAGACTAGACTTTTCGATCTTTTCAGCTATCTTCTTCACCAAGGCCTCATCAACGCCCTACTTGATCATCCCTTTTAAAATCCACGGATGCTCCAGGGTGGATTTTCTCTGAGAGATTGACAAAATCATGAGAACCAGCCATTTTCAGAACTTTTTACCGAAGAAAAAAACACGAAAACTTGATCTTGAATGGTATGGTTTCGAACGGTTTGCAGAGAGAACTTGCTTGCTCGCTGAAGACGACTATGTTTGTGTGAGGAGAGAGAAAATGATTTTTTGTATTTATGGGACATGAAAGGACGGTTTTTGGAATTTGAAAAATTTGATCAAAATCAACGGTCAAGATTAAGCCTTCGAAACCACATTAAACGTAGCAGCATTTATATCCAATCATATGGTTTACTGTGCAGATTTTGTACCGACAGTCATAATTACCCTGACATCATCCTTAAAAACATTCCCGCTCGAATAAAATGACTGTGTTTTTGTCACGTAGCTCATAAATGATTCAGCTTTCTTCCAAAGTGACTTAGCTCTGCTTCTCTCTTCTCATAACATTTCTCAGCTGTCAGCTAACTTGATACAACTGACTTCCCGACTAGGCTATTTCACTTGGCTGAAGTGTGATACTTGCTTATTTTCTCATTTTCTCATCTTCTATCTCTGCTGATTGAGTCTTTTGAGCATTCTAACTCAGCTCAATTAACCCTAATTCATTTTTGAGCTCTTCAAACCTTGATTCACATAATGGCTTTGTGAATTTGTCAGCTAACTCCTTATCAGTTGAGATGTATTCCAAAGTGATATCCATCTATTCAACATGATCTCTTATAAAATGGTATCTGATATTAATGTGATTTGTTTTTTAATGCAACACTGGGTTTTGAGTGATTGCAATAGCACTAGTGTTATCACACATAATTGGAATCTCTTTTTCTTTAATATCATAATCTCTCAACTGCTGTCTTATCCATAAGATTTGGGCACAACAGATGCTCGTAGCTATGTACTCCACTTCAACTATGGGTGTAGCTATTGAGTTTTGTTTCTTGCTGAACCAAGAAACTAACCTATTTACAAGCATTTGACATGTACCAGGAGTACTCTTCCTGTCAACTCTACATCTAGCATAGTCTGAGTCTGAGTATCTTACCAGCTTGAATCCCCTTCCTTTAGATACCATAAGCCGACTTCCGGGCATCCCTTCAAATACCTTAGGATTCTCTTAGCTGCACTCATGTGACTCTCTTTTGGTGCAGATTGAAATCTAGCACGTACACCTACTACAAAAGTGATGTCTGGTCTGCTTGATGTTAGATAGAGCAAAGATCCAATAAGATCTCTATATCTGGTTTGATCAACAGCTTTGCCATAGGCATCCATGTCCATCTTGACTGATGTATTCATAGGAATTTTCACAGAAGACTTCTCTTCCATACCAAATTTCTTCATTAAATCTCTAGTATACTTGGTTTGGCAGATGAAGGTTCCATCTTTCAATTGCTTGACATGAAGTCCTAAGGAGAAAGTTAGCTCTCCCATCATGCTCATCTCAAATTTGCCTTGCATGAGGTTTGAGAACTTGTCACACAGCTCTTTGTTTGTGGATCCAAAAATGATGTCATTCACATATATTTGACCAAGTAGTATACTCTCTTCATCTTGAATACTAAAGAGTGTTCTATCAACCTTGGCTTTGGTGAATCCATTGTCAGTTAGAAACTGAGACAATGTAACATACCATGCTTTTGGTGCTTGTTCCAATCCGTATAGTTCTTTATTGAGCTTGTAGACTTTATCTCCAATAGTTTTCTGCTCAAAACCTGGAAGTTGTTCAACATAGACTTCTTCTTCTAACAGTCCATTTAGAAATGCACTTTTCACATCTATTTATAAATGCACTTTTCACTTCCGCTCAAACACTGCTTATCAGTTGATTTACACACATCCAGTCCCTTCTCCCAATACAAATCCCAGACTTGAGGCAGAGTCATCCCTTCAAAATAACCTTTTGCTTCTAGAGCTTGAAACTCCTCTAGAGATCTGGGCTCAGATCCAACGCATCAGGCATAGCAATGTCTCTCGGGGGTTTAATCACAGTATAGTCCTTTCCAGCTAGAGGACCACCATATTGCTTCATTATTTCCTGAACGTGAGCTGACTGCTTCTCAGCTACTTCCACGAATGTAGCTTTGATGGCCTTCCTTTTATCTTTCATGGCAAACTCGAACTTTCTCAATAGGTAGGTTCTGGGGTAGTTTGTTTGAGAATGGAAGTCTGCGACTTCACCTAGTCTGCGGGTTTCAAAGATACATCAATTTCAAAGGAAGATTTTTCGAACTTCCTTCCCCCTCAGCTTTGTCACCTTCTTTCTTCGCCTCCACCTTCAATCCCTTTAGGGCCTCATCTTCCCCCTTTTTGGCATCATCACCAAATGAAAGGGTTACCCCAGGGAATAAACCACTCAAGAGGAAATCAAGTCGCTGATGGTAGAATCCTTTTTGAGTCTCATTGGGGAGTGGGCTTTGGGAAACTCTGACCGAGTAGCCTTCGACTCATTGTCACCAATGTTATCTCAGCCATGAGAAGACTGAACTTATCATTCATGTTGTTCTCTAAGCGAGTAATTTTGGCATGGTGATAATGCTTAAACAGCTCCATATCCGACTTGTGTGTAGTTTCCATCCTGACCAAATATTCCTTCATTCTATGCTGAAACATAGAAGTGTCCGTACTCCATACTAGTATCTTGGCAAATAGGGCCTTGAAGTAGTGAACCTTCTCCGAATGCATGGCAGTCTACTATGCAACCCATTACCTTATTCAAATGATAATCCCTCTCAAATCAGCAGTGAGTATTGCATCACGATTGTCCAGACGTAGATCCAGAGATTCTTGGTGGCATTCCATCTTCTTTAAGGATTCACGGAACTCAGCTATTGGATTTGATTCAGCTTCCGGCCACACTGCATCGAAGTTATAGTCCATTGGCATAATTGAATCTGTGGGAATAACGGGCTCTTCTTGCACATTATACTTCTCTTGGTCTCTGGCAGATTCTTCCTCCATGTCGGGCAATTCAGCAGTAAATGGGAACATGTCTTCAAAAACATCATTGCATTCAAATGGTATCCCTAAAGCTTCACTTTGGGGGTCTTGTTCTTGCATTTCCTACAATGATCCAGCTCTTTTTGTCTAAACTGCGGCTGCATCATCGGTAGATGTTGCAGTTGTAGAAGCCTGTGAGTGAGTTGTTGGAGTTGTTACTGCTGCAACTGTGGTAGCCTTTGCATAGTTAACTCTGTTGCAGCTGGAGCAGTTGTAAGTGTGTGCTCAGCTATCTTAACAGCTTCTTCGGTCTCAGTGGCTTTTTCCAATTGACTGATCTGGTCCTCAGCTGTCTCATCAGCATCGTCAAAATTTGATGCGGCCTTAGAGGATGGCTCATCATCAAAATTGAATCTCATGCGAGCTATCTTATAACTGACAAAGCTTTGAGATTTAAGAACATCTTCAACTTTGTCCATCGAAGAATCTTCAGGGTGTGCGGACTCGGCTTCATCCTCGAATCCCAAAAATGATGTCTCTATGTGCTATTGGGAATCACAAAGAGCGATGATCTCCTCTTCTACAACATCTCTTTCGAGTTGAGGAATGTTCTGTTCACATTGCTCTTTACCTAGGGAAGTCTCAACCTCCTTTAGGCCTTCATTACCCCCTTAACTAATTGAATATAAGGTTTCTCCTCATTAGTTGAACATAAAGTTTATCCCTAATTAATTGAAAGTACGATATTCAATAATTAGTTGGGACATAGGGTTTATCCCTAATTAATTGAATGTAGGGTTATTCCTAACTGATTGAACGTAGGGTTTTCCCTAATCAGTTGAATGCATGGTTTATTCTCGAATTTGTCTCAGCTAATGTGATTTAATTATTATGATATATGTTTATGTTTATTCTCGTATCTAATGATATGTTGCATCACTTAGGTTCATGCATCATTGTTAATGTATGGTCATAGCATTTCAAGAGCATCCAAACATTAAGTAAAGTCAAGTATTAATAATGTTTTTTTTAAAGAAATGGGTGCACATTGTTCTATGATGCTGGAGTGAGTGTGAAATGGGCACGGGGGACTGGCGTTCCGACCATGTAATGTTAATGTTAAATGAAAAGGGCCTTCGGTCAAAACAAATGGAAATAGGCCTTCAGGAAAAACGAATGGAAAAAGGCCTTCGGGCAAAATGAATAGAAATGGGCCTTCGGGCAAAATGAATGAAAATGGGCCTCCGGGCAAAATGTTCACGGGTTCCAAATAACAAGGCCCACTGCGACCCTGATTAGAACAATGTGTTACCAAGTGAGCTCGCGTCCTAAGGATGTTTCATGCAATGAAAGACAAAGTTTTATGCGAAATAAAGTTTTAAGCAATGAAAGAAAGGTTTTTAAGCAATGAAAACGTAAAGTCTTTTTAAGTTATAAAAGTTAAGATATTGCATTAGACATGCATTCATGCATGAGATTACTTGTTGAGCTCCTGTAGCTCATTCCATGAATGTTAAATTTTTCAGATGAGAATGCAGAAGAGGAAGGAGATGGTCGGGCGTAGTGACTGGGGGAACCCATGAAAATGGAATTATTTTATTTTCAAAGTTTGAATTTTTAGTTCATTAAACGTTGAATGTCTTTGTGTTTTTTGCAGTATGAATGTTTTGGACTAGTAGTTATTAGTATTTATTTCACTGCAAACTTTTCAAACGAAGTAAAAGTTTTACTATTTCATAATTTAGATATTTTTTTAAAGTGCTTCTCTTATTTCTTATTTTCCGCATTAAAATTCAAGTAAGCTAGAAAGGGCGCTACACCTCGGGTTCAACTGATTCTCCCTCACTTGTTTCCGCCTTCTTCGCGTGGGCTCTCTTTTGGGCACCAGAGAGGTTTGCTTGGAACATCTTCTTGTTGACATAGAAAGGTTTGCCATGTCGAAGGGCAATACCCTTCACCTCCAGTAGATGGCCAATCATAAGGCCATATCCGACTGAGCTTCCAAAGGACCCATCCTTCTTATATGTCTTGTTTAACACATTTTGATAGAGTCTACTGTATACAAACTCTGCCCAGTTAACTTTGCGCCCTTGGATGATCTCAACCATGACGATCAGCTTAGTCTTTGACAGCTGGTTGAAGCTGCCAAACTTCATGTCAATACATTTTGAGACGACATCCATCAACTTGTGATAGTCGTCATTCAGCATCTTTTTATCAGTTGTGTATACCACATTCTCAGCACATTCTAGTTTGGCTATTTCCCTCCATGCAGCAGCCAAGTTGACATTAGCTTCATAGATGTCTTTTGAGCCCTCCGAAGGTAACAAACAGTGCTTAGCAAGGTCCTTTGCACAAATCTTTATTTCCTTGTTGTGGACAGAAGACTTGATTTCTTCGTCTTGCATCTCAACATTGACATAGAACTGTGCTACCTCCTCTAGGTAGGTATGAGAGTATTCCATGGTTAGAAAAGCCTTGAGACCTGACTTTTCCAAAGATCTCTCGATCTTCTTAACTAGGGTTTCATCGTAACCCTGTTTCACCATTCTTTCAAGTCCACTGATGAGCCAGTGTGGATCTACTTCGAGTGTTTCGTAAAGTCGTGCTTTTGTGCAATTTTTAGAGAGTTTTACCAAATGTAAAACAAAGAACTTGCTTGAAAGATTTTTGGGTTTCAGAGAGAAATTGCCTTAGCTTGGAAGATGTATAGTGCACGTAAGGTGAAAGAAATGAAAAGCTTCCGTATATAAGGGACGTGAAGGGACACATTTTCGGATTTGAATTTGTTAATTAAGATCAATGGTTGAGATTAACAGAGCAAAAATGCATTAACTTCATCGCATTTAATGCGACAACATTTATATCCAATCATATGAGTTCCTGTGTAGCCCTTGACTGTACCCGTCATTATTACGTTGACATCATCCTTAAAAACATTCCTGCTTATTTAAAATGATTGCGTTTTTTTCACTTAGTTCATAAATGACTCAGCTTATGTCAAATGTGACTTAACTCTGCTTCTCTCCTTTTATTAAGTAACTTAGTTGTCAGCTAATTCGATGCAGCTGACTTTTCGACATGGCTGTTTCACTTGGCTGATTTGTGAAACTTGCTCGTTTCCCACTTTTACATCGATTATCTCTGCTGATTGATTCTTCTGAGTGTTAACTCAGTTCAATTAACCCCAACTCATTCTTAAGCTCTTGAAATCTTGATTCACATAGGGGTTTAGTGAATATGTCAGCTAACTGCTTATCAGTTGAGATATATTCCAAAGTGATGTCTTTCTTTTCAACATGATCTCTTATAAAATGATATCTGACATCAATTTGCTTTGTTCTTAATTGCAACACAGGATTCTGAGTGATTGCAATAGCACTTATGTTATCACACTTAATTGGAATCTCTTTTTCTTCAATCTCATAGTCTCTCAGTTGTTGTCTCATCCATAAGACTTGGGCACAACAGCTGCCCACAGCTATGTACTCTGCTTTAGCTGTGGATATGGCTATCGAATTTTGCTTCTTGCTAAACAAAGAAACCAATTTATTTCCAAGCATTTAAAATGTACCTGAAGTACTCTTCATGTCAACTCTACATCCAACTATGTCTGAGTCTGAGTAACAATAAGCTTGAATCCACTTTCCTTTGGATACCACAAGCCAACTTCTTGGCATCCCTTCAAATACATTAGGATTCTCTTAGCTGCAGTCATGTGGCTCTCCTTTGGTGCAGATGGAAATCTTGCACATACACCTACTGCAAAGGTGATGTCTGGTCTGCTGGCTGTTAAGTAGAGTAATGATCCAATGAGTGCTCTATTCTGGTCTGATCTACAGCCTTGCCATCTGCATCCATATTCATCTTTACTGATGTGTTTATTGGTATTTTCACAGAAAACTTCTCATCCATACCAAATTTCTTCATTAAATCTCATGTGTATTTTATTTGACTTATGAAGGTACCAACCTTCAATTGCTTGACTTGAAGTCCTAGGAAGAAAGTCAAGTCTCCCATCATGTTCATCTCAAATTTACATTGCATGAGGTTTGGGAATTTATCACACAGCTCTTTATTTGTGGATAGAAAAATGATATCATCCACATATATTTGAACAAGCAGTATACTTTCTCCATCTTGAATTCTGAAGAGTGTTATGTCCACTTTGCCTTTGGTGAATCCATTGTCAGTTAGAAATTGAGACAACGTATCATACCATGCTCTTGGTGCCTGTTTTCAATCCATATAATGTTTTCTTGAGTTTATATACCTTATCTCCAATAGTCTCCTGCTCAAAACCTGGAGGTTATTCAACATAGACTTCTTCCTCTAGCACTCTTCACATCCATTTGATACACAGTAAAGTTCTTATGTGCAGCATAGGCAAGAAACATTCTTATTGCTTCGAATCTTGCAACAGGATCAAATGTTTCATCAAAATCTATTCCCTCTTCTTGGCAATACCCTTTGGCTATATCAAACATCCTTATTTCTCACCACAGATGCTTCCTCATTCATCTTGTTTCTGAAAACCCATTTTGTGCCAATAACATTTTGATGGGTTGGTCTCTGCACCAATTCTCATACTTTGTTCCTTTCAAATTGATTCAGTTCTTCTTGCATGGCTTGAATCCAATGTGTGTCATCCAATGCTAGAGACACATCTTTTGGCTCTATTTGGAAAATAAAACAAGTAACATTGCTTCATGTTGTGCTCTGGATCTGGTTCTTATGCCATCTCTTACATCTCCAAAGACTAACTTTGGTGGATGGTCTCTCAGCCATCTTACATCAGGTTGGAGCAAGTCAGCTGGATTCAGCCGTCTCGCAGCTAAGTTGTTTTGAACATCTCTCTCATCTTCATTTAGATGTAGACTTTCCAACTATTTTTGAGGTTCAGCTATCTCATCTTCTTTTGTGTTGATTGCTCTTATTTCAGCTTCAACATAAGGACTCTTCTGCATAGTTGGCTGATTCATCTTGTCAGCTAACTTCTCGATGTCTTTTCTATTCACATTAGGTTCATCAAAAACCACATGGATAGACTCTTCTGTGACCATAGTACTCTTGTTTAACACTCTATAGGCTTTCCTTTCAGCTGAGTATCCCAAAAAGATACCTTCATCAGCTTTAGTATCAAAAGCCTTCAAATTATCTTTGCCGTTGTTGTGGATGAAACATTTACATCCAAATATCCTGAAGTACCTAACATTTGGCTTTCTCCCTGTCCAGATTTCATAGGGAGTCTTGGTTAATTTCCTATTAATCATGCATCTATTTTGAGTATAGCATGTTGTGTTAATGGCTTCAGCCCAAAATCTCTTGGGTAATCCAGCTTCAACTAACATGGTTCTTGCAGCTTCCTTGAGAGTTATGTTCCTTCTTTCAGCTACTGCATTCTGATGTGGAGTCTTTGTTGCAGATAACTCATGAGCAATATCGTTTTCAACACAATACTGAGTAATTATCCCATTGACAAACTCAGTTCCCCTATCAGACCTTATCTTTATAATAGTTTGGCTCTTTTCATTTTGAACTCTTTTCATCACCGAGGTAACTACACGCAAAGTTTCTTTCTTTTGCACATAAAGGTTGTCCATATATATCTTGAATAATCATCTACCACCACTTAGGTGTATTTCTTTCCACTTATGCTGGCTGGTTTAATTGGACCAAATAGATCCATATGCAACAGATGTAATATCCTTGTTGAAGAAGGACTTGGTTTATCCTTAAATGAAGATTTTATTTGCTTTCCCATCTGGCATGCATCACATACACTTTTTTTCTTGTACACTAAGTCTGGCGATCCTTCTACAAGATGACTTATTCCAAGCTTGTTGATTTTCTTGAAATTCAGATGACTCAGCTTCTTGTGCCACAGCCAACTTGATTCACTTGTGATCTTTGCTAACAGACAAATGCTTCGTGTGGCAATAGACAAATCTACCACATACATATTCTTATGTCTTATTCCTTGTAGCACTATTTCATTTGATTCAGCATCTTTGATCTGGCACACTCCCTATTGAATCCAACATTGTAGCCCTTGTCACAGAGTTGGCTGATGCTTAACAGGTTGAAATTGAGGCCTTCAACGTAAGCAACATCTATGATTTCCAATCCATTCTTCTTGATAGATCCTGTGCCTTTGATTTCCCCTGGAGCTTCATTTTCTCCAAATATGGCTTTTGCACCTCTAACCTCCTTTAGTCTTGACAGGTTTTTCTCTAACCTCAAAGTCTTTCATCATTTTGCCTAATGAATCATAAATATCAGTGGGTGATGAAGTATGTGTATCACAATCACTATCACTTGAATCTGAATGAGATGAGTTAGAGTGTACCTCATCTTCTTGGTCTGGTTGATCTTGTTCTTTAGCCATAAGACGATCATGGCTTCTTCTTCGAATCATTTGAGTAGTCACTTCACTACTTTCTCGAGTCCCATTTTTTCTTAAGACTTAGTTGTCTCGGTTTAGCCAAAGACCAACATGGCTTTCTTCTTTTCCCGTCTTTTTTTCTTTGAAGACTTTTCTGTCTTCTTCATTCCTATATTTGTTGACTGGTGGATAGGAACAATCAACTGCAAAATGTCCTGGTTGTCTGGAGTTCCAACACAGGTTCTTAGCTGTTTGATCAACTCTTTTTGTCCTTGGGTTATCAGCTCTCTGATATTCTACCCTTTGATGCTCAGCTCTCTTGGGCGGCCTATATTCCATTGACTTAGAGGGAGTTGAATGTCTCCTGGAGGTTTCACCATTGTTTCTTTTATAGTTCTTATTGAAGAACTTGTTGAATTTTTTAACCATTAGGGCAATTTCCTCCTGGTCTATGGCTTCTTTTGGTTCAGCTCTCTTTCCATCCTTGACTATCAGTGCAGCTATCTTGGGTACAACTATCTCCTCTTGGTCTTTTCTTCTCAGCTCAAACTCATAGGCTTTGAGGTCTGAGAATAGCTCATGATTGGATGTTCTTGAGAGGTCCATTGAATGTCTCAGAGCCATAGTCTTCATTTCCCATTCAGCTGGGAGGTTCCTTAAGATCTTCATACACATTTCCTTCTGTGTGTATTCTTTCCCAAGAGCTGAAAGCTCATTTGTAATTTCAGTGAATCTTGCATCCAGCTGATCCATAGATTATCTTGCAAACATTTTAAAATTTTCAAATTTTTGAACAGCAACAGATAATTTATTTTCTTTAATTTGCTCTGATCCTTCACAAATTAAAGTTAGTTTATTCCAGATTTTTTTATTTCTTTGACTTTGTTGAACATTTCTTTGTCCAAAGTCTTGTAAAGTATGTCCTTGGCCACATTGTCCAAGTTGTATCTCCTATTATCCTCATTAGTCCATTCAGTCCTTGGTTTCTCAACCATGGTTGGTCTTTCCTCTGCAGCTTCTTCTCCTTCAGCTGCAGCAGCTCTTGTTATAGCCGTGTTCACTTTCAATATTTGCAGTGGCCCATCCTCTATTACAAAACACATTTCAAAACACATTTCATCGTGTAGTTCTAATCATCAAATTTTTCAACAGTGGACATAGGAATGCGTGTCAAATTTGCTTCCATGATAATAACTTTGCTAGAAATGAAAGATTTTGAAAATGCAAGTGTTTGAAACCTTTTTGAAAATATAGAGATCTAGTTCAGTAACCAATGCGGAAGGCTCAATGAACAAACCGCTCTGATACCACCTGTAGGTCCCAAGGGGTATGAGTAAGATTTAGAAGAGGGGTTGAATAAACCTTACCAACTTCTTGATTTTAGTCCTTTTAAAAGTATTACAGAGTTAACTCAAATAGTTGTGTCCTTGAGGGACAACTAAGTTGGTTATTCAGTAGAGTTAGCCACTCAACAGACTCGATAGAGCAATTGATATAATAACTCAGCTATTTAACCTGAACTATAACTTGGTTGTGTTGGTTTTATCAGCGGAAGACTTAACACCCTTTGAATTGTTTTAAACTTGTTTTAACACTTGATTTTAGCACTTGGTTATTAATCAGTTGAATAGCAAATATAAATTTATAAGCAGATATAATGTAATTATGCAGAAATGTAAATGTGCTGAAAAATAAATGACACAATTGATTTTTATAGAGGTTCGAAGATGGGGTAATTCTTCTAATCCTCTCTTATCCAACTCCTGAAGGAATCCACTATGTAAAAGATCTTTTTACAAAGTGGTCAACAGTCTAGAGACCGCCTTGGTCACACAGCTGGCTTCTCTTCCGACTCAGCTTCTTCACAGGGCAAATGCCTTGCTACTTCAGCTTACTTTCTCAAGCTCTTGGATTTGATCACGAAGCCCTCCAATAACTTGATACTGGTTTGACCTTGAACCTCCCTACAATCCTCTTTGGAAAGTAGACCCCTTTTGATTCTTCAAAAGTTTCCTCTTCTACAGATTTGAAGTTGTCTTTCCTTCACAGCTTGTGTTGGATTGATTTCCTTCGAGTATTAGGCTTGAGGATTTGCTTGAATATTCTTGAGAATATTGCAGGTTAATAACTTGAATATTGCTTGCTTGTTCGTGGTTCAGGTTAACCTTTTCTCAATGAATTTCCTCAGCCTTTTATAGTGAACTTTTGAAATTTTGCTCGTTGAAGAGATAGGCTGATTTCAAAAGTCACTTGTGTTTGTTGACTTGTATTTTATTGGTCCTCAACCTTGAGATGTAGACCCTTCCTCGTATTAAATAAATTTGCAGCTTTTCAGGTTCTGACACGAGGTGCAATGCTTCCCATTGGCTTATTCCTTTTGCACGCTCCTGGGATGAGCACTTTAAGACCGGCATCATGGAGGTACTACTATATTAAGTGAATTTCTTGACTTTTGTGCAACGGATTTTTCTTAGTTAACTCCTTTTGGCTGCTGCCTTTTTCCCAGGTGACTTGAGTCTGCTCCAATCATTGGATGACTCGTCTGTCACTTCAACTTGAGACTTGCCTTCTTGAGTTGACTTGACTTACTCTTCACACAGCTGCTTCATAGCTGATACACCTTCAGTCGAGTTCTTGACTTCTCTTCTTAGCCATACTCAGTTGTCTCGCAGCGGAGTCTTCACTTCAGTCTTTAGTTGACTTCTTGTATTTCCAAAGGCGTAATGACTTGACTCGCTTTTCCAAATTTATCTATTACAATATAAATTACAAGGAAAATGGGGTGCCAACTTTTAGTTTAAGTTTTACATGGCATTCATCAAAATCTACAAAATAAATTTCCCAACAAAAGATCTCAACAGCTTTCTTCAGGTTAGGCTTGGCTTGGTGCCCAAATTCCTAGCTTCATCGCTAAATTCCTTGGAGGCATCTTCAGATCGCAATGTGGTCTCAGAATACAGAGGCAATCATGTTGTGCCACTCCCAAAGGATCATTCCGAAGTGAGACTTTGGAGGACTCTTATGGACCTTCTTGAAGACTTAGCTCGTGCATGGATATTAATTCTTGAGTGGCCTACTCTAACTCGACCTTCTCTAGTGCAGCAACAAGGTCCATATCCTCCATATCACTATCATTTGACTCATGGATATGCTAATATCTTGGATTTCTCCAAGGCTCTGGGTCGCTCCTCAGCTTTCTCCTTCTCTTCCTCCTTGATGAGTCGAAGGGTTTCCATGCAGCTTTCTTCATTAAGGCAAATTGGACAGTAGCATGTCCAAGGAATTTAAGAAGCTCTTCCTCCTCCTCAATGTACTCAGGGTGAGCAAACTATTGCCTGGAGTAATCCAACTTCCATGCCCCCAATTTCCTCAGTCTGTGCTGAATGTTTGGGTAGACTGGAGATTACATTATCAGATCATCATCATCTTCCTCTCCGGTCTCTAGAATGGCGGCTAATGGGGCTTGCTCCTCCTCAGACTCAACTGCATATGTCTGAGGGGATGACACAACCTGTTCTTCAATGGTCGTGGCTATCTCAGCTCTTTCTTTCTCCACAGTTGTCTCTCGCACAGTTGGGTCTACTGTACTCTGCTGATCAGCATCAATAGTCTTCTCGGGCTCCTGCACTTTTTCTTAAGACTGCTCTTCTTGAGCATCAATAGTTTGATTGGGCTTCTCCGGCTGAGTACCGGACTCGGCCATTTTCACTAATTGAGATTTCCTAAACAACCGCCTTCTTTTGGTGGAGACTAATTGGATTTCAGGTTCCAGCTCTTCAGGCTCTTCAAAGGTGAAGGCCTTTATTTCAATAGAAGTTTTCTTGGAAGCAGTTGCCTTTCTAGACTTGGCAGTCCACTTCTTCTTCACGACTGGAGAAGATATATGGGGTTTCTCCTCAGTCTCGACTGCGGGGCGGGGCTTTGGGCCGCTCGGACGCTTTCTTTGTTTGGCAACAGTGCTTTTTGACTTGGCTGGAAATAAAACTCTTCTTAGAGATAGGTTTTGGTGAGAGAGTTTGGGAGGTCTCACCAGTGTTTTTCGTAGATCACCGATTCCCCCTCACTGGTATCCGCCTTTCTTGCATGGGCCTTCTTCTGCGCACCAGAGAGGTTCTCCGTGAACATTCTCTTGTTTAGATGGAATGGCTTTCCATGGCGCAATGCTATCCCCTTCACTTCCATTAAATGGTCAATCATAAGGCCATAACCCAGTGAACATCCAAAGGTCCCATCCTCTTTGTAGGACCGGTTGATCACATTCTGGCACACTCGGCTGAAGATGAACTCAGCCCAAATCATCTTCTTGTCATGCATGATTGCAGCCATCACAATCAGCTCAGTCTTGGACAACTGATTGAAGCTCTCGAACTTCATGTCGATGCACTTGGACACGATGTCCATCAACTTATGATAATCTTATTTTAGTAAATCTTTCTTAGTTGTATACACAGCTTTAGCAGCGTACTCTGGCTTGGCAACTTCTTTCCAAGCTGCAGCCAGGTTCACATCCTTCTCAGCGATGTCCTTCATCCCTTCAAATGGGGTAAAAAATGTTGCTCGAAGGTCCTTTGCAGTGATTTTAATGGCCTTGTTGTGGATGGATGAGCGGATTTCATCGTCGTGCACCTCAACGTTCACGTAAAACATAGCCACTTCTTCCAGATAAGTGTGTGTGAATCTTCTTGATCAACTTTTCCAATTTCTTAGCTATCTTCATCACCAAGGCACCATCAACACGAAATCATGGTTTGCAGCCATTTTTAGAACTTTTGACCGATTAAAACTTGGAGAACTCGAACTTGAAGAACTTAGGGTTTCACTTGCTTGCAGAGAGAAAAGTGTTATCTTGCTGAAGATGACCAAGTTTAGTGTGAGGAGAGAGTAAGTGAAATTTTTGTATATATGGGACGTAAAGGACGGTTTTTGGAGTTTAAAAATTTTGATCAAAATCAACGGGTAAGATTAAGCCTTCAAAATTGCATTAAATTCCCCACATTAAATTGCAACAGCAATTATATCCAATCATATGGTTTCTTCAAAATTTTGTCTTTGACAATCATAATTACGCTGACGTCATCCTTAAAAACATTCCCGCTCAATTAAAATGACTGCGTTTTTGTCACTTAGCTCATAAATGATTCATCTTACTTCCAAAGTGACTTAGCTCTGCTTCTCTCTTCTTATATCATAACTCATATGTCAGCTAACTCGATACAACTGACTTCTCGACTGGGCTATTTCACATGGCAGAAATGTGAAACTTGCTCATTTTCCATTTTCTCATCTTTTATCTCTACTGATTGAGTCTTCTGAGTATCCTAACTCAGCTCGATTAACCCTAACTCATTCTTGAGCTCTTCAAATTTGATTCACTTATGGCTTTGTGAATATGTCACCTAACTGTTTATCAGTTGAGATGTATTCCAAGGTGATATCTTTCTTTTCAACATGATCTCTTATAAAATGATATATGATATCAATGTGCTTTGTTCTTGAATGCAATACTAGATTCTGAGTGATTGCAATAGCACTAGTGTTACCACACATAATTGGAATCTCTTTTTCTTCAATATCATAATCTCTCAGCTGCTTCCTCATCCATAAGACTTGGGCACAACAGCTGCCCGCAACTATATACTCCACTTCAGGTGTGGATGTAGCCATTGAATTTTGTTTCTTGCTAAACCAAGAAATCAATCTATTTCCAAGCATTTGACATTCGCCTGAAGTACTCTTCAAAGACTACATCCAAATAGTCCGAGTATCCTACCAGCTGAGTCCTCCTTCCTTTGGATACCATAAGCGAACTTGGCATCCCTTCAATTCTCTTAGCTGCAAATCTCTAGCACATACACCTTACCGCAAAGGTGATGTCCTTCGTTAGATAAAGCAAAGATCCAATAAGAGCTATATATATCCGGTTTGATCAATAGCTTTGCCATAGGCATCAATGTCCATCTTGACCGATGTATTCATAAGAATTTTCACAGAAGACTTCTCTTCCATACCAAATTTCTTCATCAAATCTCCTATACATGGTTTGGCTTATGAAGGTTCCATCTTTCAATTGCTTGACTTCAAGTTCTAGGAAGAAAGTCAGCTCTCCCATCATGCTCATCTCCAATTTGCCTTGCATGAGGTTTGAGAACTTGTCACACAGCTCTTTGTTTGTAGATCCAAAAATGATGTCATTCACATATATTTGACCAAGTAGTATACTCTCTCCATCTTGAATCCTGAATTATGTTCTATCAACCTTGCCTTTGGTGAATCCACATCATCGATTAGAAATTTAGACAATATATCATACCATGCTTTCGGTACTTGTTTCAATCCATACAATGCTTTCTTGAGCTTGTAGACTTTATCTCCAATAGTTTTCTGCTCAAAACCTGGAGGTTGTTCAACATAGACTTCTTTTTCTAACAGTCCATTTAGAAATACATTTTTCACATCCATTTGATATACAATGAAGTTCTTGTGTACAACATAAGCAAGAAACATCCTTATTGCTTCCAATATGGCAACATGTGCTAAGGTTTCATCAAAATCTATACCTTCTTCTTGACAATACCCTTTGGCTACCAATCTTGCTTTGTTTCTTACAGCAGATCCTTCCTCATTCATCTTGTTTCTGAAAACCCACTTAGTACCAATAACATTTTGGTGGGTTAGCCTTTGAACTAATTCCCATACTTTGTTCCTTTCAAACTGATTCAGCTCTTCTTGCATGCCCGTAATCCAAAGTGTGTCTTCCAATGCTTGAGACACATCTTTAGGCTCTATTTGGGAAATAAAACAAGTGAAGATAGCTTCATGATGTGTTCTGGATCTGGTTCTTATGCCATCTCTAACATCTCCAATGACTAACTCTGGTGGATGGTCTTTCAGCCATCTCACATCGGGTTGGAGTAAGTTTGATGGATTCACCGCCTCGCCTAAGTTGTCTTGAATGTGACAGCTCTTTCATCTTCATTCGACATTCCATTGTCATTGAGATTCAATCTCATCATCATCGTGGTTGAGTGCTCTCACTCTTCACAACATAAGGACTCTTCGGATAGTTGGTTGATTCAAATTTATCGCCTAACTCCTCAATATCTTTTCCATTCATATTAGGTTCATCAAAAACCACATGCATAGACTCTTCTGTTACTATAGTCCTCTTGTTCAACACTCTATTGGCTTTACTCTTAGCTGAGTATCCCAAAAAGATACCTTCATCAGCTTTAGCATCAAAAGCCTTCAAATTATCCTTGTCATTATTATTGATGAAGCATTTACATCCCAATATCTTGAAATATCTAACATTTGGCTTTCTCCCTGTCCAGATATCATAGGGATTCTTGGTCAATTGCCTATTAATCATGCATCTATTCTAAGTGTAGCATGTTGTATTTATGGCTTCAGCCCAAAATCTCTTAGGCAATCCAGCTTCAACTAACATGGTCCTTGCAACTTCCTTGAGAGTTATGTTCCTTCTTTAGCTTATTCCATTTTGATGTGTAGTTCTTGCTGCTGATAACTCATGAGCAATACCATTTTCAACACAATACTGAGTTATAATCCCATTGACAAACTCAGTTCCCCTGTCAAATCTTATCTTTATTGTTGTGAAATTTATTGTTTAGATTTTGATGAATGCCATGTAAAATTTAGAATAGGAAGTTGGCATCCCATTTTCGTTGTAAATCGCATTGTAATAAATAAAAATGGTCAAGCCGAGTTAAGTCGCCTATGCCTAAACATGCAAGAAGACAACTTTGAGACTAGAAGGAAGACTCATTGCAAGACAAAAGTATGGCAAAGAAGAGAAGACGAACTCGAATGAAGGAGCAATGAGATGCAACAGAGTATCGGTCAGTCAACTCAAGATAGCCAAGTCTCAAGTGGAGTGACAAGAGTCATCCAATTGGAAGGCGACTCTAAGTCACCTGGGAAAGCAAGGAAATGTAGTCAAGTCGAGATAATCGAAGAGATCCGTTGCACAAATAAAAGGAATTACTTAAACAAGTAATACCTCCATACTACCTTTCTCAAGTGCTCGACCTAGAAGCGTGCAAAAGGAATAAACAATGGGAAGACTCACCATGTCGAACTCAAAAGTCAAGAACAATTCATACAAGGAAGTGGCAATTCCAAGGACTACAACAAGACAAGCCAACGACCACAAGTGACTTTCAAAAATAAGCCTATCTCTTCAACGGGCAGATTTTTGAAAGATCACTATAAAATGCTGAGGAATGACTCTGAGAGAAGGTTACTTCAACCACGAACATTCAAGAAAACATTTGAATCAGAACCTAAGATATTCTCAAATCATTCAAGATTAATCCTCAAGCCTACATTACGAAGAAAATCAATCCAACACTCACTTGTGAAGGAAAGATAACTTCAATCAGTTGAAGAGGAAATTGTTGAAGAATCAAGGGGTCTACATTCCACGGAGGATTGCAGGAAGGTTCAACGTCGAACCAGTCTCAAGTTTTTGGAGGGCTTCATGATCAAATCCAAAGAGCTTGAGCAAGTGGGCAGTAGTAGCAAGGCAAATTTCTCGCCTGAAGAAGCCGAGTCGAACGAGAAGCCACCGCGTGACCAAGGCATCTCCAGACCGAGTCCCAAAGGATCAAGTCACCGTGTGATCAAGACTTGTATCCGGATGCTACCACTCAGTATACTCGATCAATACCTAGTGGATTCCTCCAGAGTTGGAGAAGAGAGAAGTAGAAGAATTACCCCATCTTCGAACCTCTATAAAAACTTATCGTGTCATTTACATTTCATCACTTTAATTCCTCGCATCTTATTTATTTAACTCACTCGATAAATTTTCTATCCACTTGATAATCTCTAAGTACTAAACCAAATTTAAGGGTGTAAAGTCTTCCAATAAAACAAATCACAATGAGTTAAGTCTTTAGTCAAAACAAAACAATGAGTTATTCTATCAACAACTCGTCAGTCCGAGTAACTAACTCGTGATTAACTAACTTAGATGTCCATCAAGGACTCAACTATGAAGTATTAACTCGAATATTTAAAAGGACTAAATCGAAAAGTTGGTAAGGTTTATTCAACCCCCCTTCTAAACCTTACACTCACACCCCCTGGGACCTAGTGGTATCGTGAGCGGTTGGTTCATTGAGCCTTCCGCATCGTTACGAACTAGATCTCCAAATTTTTCAAAGTCTGTTTTAGTACTTAAGTTTTTCAAAACTCTTTTTATCATTAAAAGTTATTATCATGGAAGCAAATTTGACACGCATCCCTATGTTCACAATTGAAGAATTTGATGATTGGAAAATTCGCATGCAGCTCATCTATCAAAGATTACATGATGAGATGTGGATAGTGATAGAGGATGGGCCACCGCAAATTTTAAAAGTGAACACAATCAAAGAGAGTCTGCAAATTGAAGGTGAAGAGGATGTTGCTCCCGGACTACCATGGTTGAAAAAGAGCCAAAATGAGCTGAATGGACAATGTGGCCAAGGACATTCTTTACAAAACCTTGACAAAGCCATGTTCAATAAAGTCAAATCATGCAAAACGGCTAAAGAAATGGGACAAGCTAACATTGATTTGTGAAGGCTCGTGAGCAAATCAAGGAAATTAAATTATCGGTGGTTGTACGTAAATTTGAAAATTTCAAAATGATCGCAGAGAGACCCTGGATCAACCGGATGCTCGGTTCACGTAAATTACCAACGAGCTATCCGCACTTGGAAAAGAATATACACGAAGAAATGTGTATGAAGATTCTAAGAAGTCTCCCAACCGAGCGGGATATGAAAGTCATGGCCATGAGACACTCCATGGACCTATCCAAGACATCCAACCATGAGCTATTCTCGATCTCAAAGCCTACGAATTTGAGCCGAGAAGAAAAGACCAGAAGAGACAACAGTACCCAAAACAAATTGCTCTAATTGTTAAGGATGACAAGAGAGCCGAGGTCAAAGTCATTGACCAAGAGAAAATAGCCCCGATGGTTAAAAGGTTTAACAAGTTCTTCAATAAGAACTACAAGAGAGGCAAGGGCGAATCCTCCAGAAGACACTCGGCTCCTCCAAGTCAGGGAAGATAGGCCAACCAAGAGAACAGAGCATCAAAAAGTCAATATCAAAGGGTTGGCAATCCAAGAATGGAAAGAGTCGATCAAAAGGTTGAAAATCTATGCTTGAACCGTAGGCAACCAGGTCACTATGCCATTGATTGCCCATATCCTGTAGTCAACAAATACAGAATGAAGAAGAAATAAAGGTCTTCAAAGAAAGAAGACAAGAAAAGAAAAAGGCAATGTTGGCAGCAGAGATCACAAACAAAAGTCAAGAGACACAACGATTCGTAGAGTGAAGCCGACTACTCAAGTGACTCGAAGAAGAAGCCTTGATCCGCTTTGATTGCCAAGGAACAAGACCAACTCCGACCAAGAAGATGAGGTACACTCTAACTCATCACACTCAGATTCTAGTGATAGTGATCGTGACACAAACACTTCATCACCCACTGATCTTTATGATTCATTAGGCAAAATGATGAAAGATTTTGAACACATTAAATCCTCACACACACTACTAAATGAGGAAAACAAACTTTAAAAAAAAAACTCACAAACTAAGGAGCCGAGTACTCTAAGTCAAATACCGATGAGAATGAAAGTTTAAAGACCGAAAATGCTAAGCTAATAGCGAAAATAATCGCTATAGAAAAGAGGGAAAATGACCTCAAAATGTGATTGCCTCATTCACTAAGGCATCTAAATCATTGGATGATCTTATTATGAGTCAAAGAGAATGTGGAGACAAGATAAAGCTTAGATTTAATTCCTCTCGTGCTATGTCAAGCTCCAAAAGTAATTTTGGAAAAAGGATCTTCAAGCAATGAAGTATCTCAAAATCCAAAACTCCAAATGGTGCACACACATTTATTCCAAAGCACAATTACAAGCAAACTGGCCTTGATTATAAAGGAAAAGGAAAACAACCCGATTGAGTGTCTTTGAGAGGACAAATGAGAAGAAATCCAAAGTAGTTCTTCAAAGAACTCCAAATAGAAAATACTCAAAAAGAAGAAACAGAGCTACCAAAACCCCGTAAGTTCTATAAAAGAAATACATATGAAAGGAATGGTAGAAAATACCCAAGCCAAGCCGATTGGAATAATGTGAACTATCAAAAAGACTCATGAATATAAGCCAAAATGGCAAAGGCCTAGAACTCAAGAAAGGCCATTCCAAAGGTATAAGAGCTTTCATCAAAGACACATATGCACCTAGGCACTACACTCGAGATATCACAACTACCCAAAAAGGGCAATTGCTAAAACACATATACAGCATACGATAAAAGAGACAGTTGTATGAACCTAGAATCCCCAAGCAATTTGCCAAAATTAATTATGATTATGGCACTCGATAGATGGCAACCCCTTAGAGTCAAACCATTTGGCTATAGGTTGGTTGGATCATCTTACAATACTAACCCCTCAAGACCTGCATAAGTATGGGTACCTAAAACTTAACTTCCTTGTTTGCGTTTCAAGGAACAAATTGAGTACCAAGGAACCTGGTTCATGGATAGTGGTTGTTCCGGACATATGACAGAAACAAGAAAAATCTGTCAAAATTCAAGGAAGTCAAAGGAGCAAAAGTCATATTTGGAGGAAATGAAGCTCCAGGAGAAATAAGAGGCATTGGATCCATCAAGAAAAACGGATTAGAAATCACAGATGTTGCATATGTTGAAGGACTCAACTTCAACTTGCTAAGCATCAGCCAACTCTGTGACAAGGGTTATAATGTTGGATTTAACATGGGTATATGCCAAATCAAGGATACTGAATCAAATGAAGTTGTGTTGCAAGGATGCAGACAAAAGAACATGTATGTCGTGGATTGGTCAAATCGCAACACCCAAAGACACTTCTTTTAGCAAAGAGCACAACAATCAAGTTGCACAGGGTACAAGAAGCCGAGTCACCCAATTTCAAAACAATTAACAATGCTTGCTGAAGCAATCTTGTGGAAGGACTTCCGACTCGATATACAAGAAGGAGAGTATATATGACGATGTCGAAGGGAAAACAGATCAAATCATCATTCAAAGAAAAGACATGTCCATCTTGAACAAGAATATTGCATCCGCTACATATGGATCTATTTGGTCCAAATGAACCAAATAGCATAAGTGGGAAGAAATACACCTTGGTGGTAGTAGATGACTACTCAAGATATACATGGACAATATTCATGTGTAAGAAGAAAGAAACTCTACGTAAAACTACCACAAATTGATGAAGAGGATTCAAAATGAGAAGAGTCAAACCATTATCAAAATAAGATCTCGATGAGGAACCGAGTTTGTAAATAGCATAATAACTCGATTGTATTGAAAATGGCATTGGTCATGAATTATCTCGCAAAGAAGGACTCCACAAAGAATGGAGCACAGAAGAAGGAATAGAACTCTCAAAGAAGCAAGGACCATGTTAGTCAAGCAGGGCTACCTAAAAGATTTTGGGTCAAGCAATAAACACAAAGATGCTACACTCAAAATAGATGCATGATAAACAGACAAATGACAAAGACTCCTATGAGATTTGGACAGGAGAAAACCAAATGTTGCATATTTTAGAATGTTTGATGTAAATGCTTCATCCATAACAATGGCAAAGATAATTTAAAGGCTTTTGATGCTAAAGTCGATGAAGGTATCTTCTTGGGATACTCAAATGAAAGGAAAGCCTACAGAGTACTCAACAAGAGGACTATGGTTACAGAGGAATCCATTCATGTGGTGTTTGATGAGCCAAATGTAAATGGAGAAGACATTGAAGAGTCACCGATAAGATGAATCAACCAACCATGCAAAAGAGTCCCTATGCTAAAGTCAAGCCGGAATCATAAACCCGGATGAAGATGAGATAGCTTAGTCTCAAAAACAACTCGAAAATCATAGCTAAGTGATGACGAGAGAGCGATCAAAGCAACATAGTCAAAGACGATCAATCCACTAACTTACTCCAACCTCGATGTAAGATGGCCGAGAGACCATCCACCATAACTAGTCATTGGAGATATAAGAGAAGGTGTCAAAACAAGATCCGAACTCAACAAGAAGCTATGTTCACATGCTTTATCTCACAAATAGAGCTAAAGATGTGTCACAAGCATTGATGACACACATTGGATTCAAGCTATGCAAGAAGAGTCTGATTCAGTTTGAAAGAAATAAAGTATGGGAATTAGTTCAAAGACCCACCCATCAAAATGTTATTGGCACTAAATGGGTGTTCAGAAACAAGATGAACGAGGAAGGTTCTGTGGTAAGAAACAAAGCAAGATTAGTAGCCAAAGGATATTGCCAAGAAGAAGGGATAGATTTTGATGAAACATTTGCCCTTGTAGCAAGATTGGAAGCTATAAGGATGTTTCTTGCCTATGCAGCTCACAAGAATTTTATTGTATATCAGATGGATGTAAAGAGTGCATTCCTTAATGGTTTATTGGAAGAAGAAGTGTATGTTGAACAACCTCCAGGATTTGAGTAGAAGACTCTTGGAGATAAGGTATACAAACTCAAGAAAGCTCTATATGGATTGAAACAGGCACCCGTGAGCATGGTGTGATACTTTGTCACAATTCCCGATCGAGAACGGATTCACAAAAGGCAAAGTGGATAGAACACTCTTCTTGAGAATTCAAGATGCGAAGAGTATATTGCTCGTTCAAATATATGTGGATGACATTATTTTTGGATCCACAAACAAAGAGTCAGTGTGATAAATTTTCAAACCTCATGCAAAGCAAATTCGAATGAGCATGATGGGAGAGCTGCATTCTTCCTTGACTCGCAAGTGAAACAAATTTGAAGGATGGAACCTTCATAAGTCGACAAAATACACCGTAGATTTAATGAAGAAATTTGGTATGGAAGAGAAGTCTTCCGAAAATACCAATGAATACATCACCAAAATGGATATGGATGTAGATGGCAGTTCAGAGATCAAACAAGATACGAGAGCACTTATTGGATCATTGCTCTATCTCACAAAGAAGCGTGCCAAACCTTACCTTTGTTGTAGGTGTATGTGCAAGATTTCAATCGCTCCAAAAGAAAGCCACATGATCGAGCCAAGAGAATCTTGAGATATTTGAAAGGAAGTCAAGAAGTTGGCTTATGGTATCCAAAAGAAGGTGGATTCAAGCTAATTGGCTAATCAAACTCGACTATGCTTTGGATGTAGAGTTGACAGAAGAGCACCTCGTGCACATGTCAAATGCTTGAAACAAAGCAATTTCCTGGTTTAGCAAAAAGCAAAATTTAATAGCCACCTCTACAAACAAGCGCAATACATAGTCGGGCAAATTGTGCCCAAGTCCTATGGATGAGACAAAGAAATGAGAGACTATGAAGTTGAAGAAAAGGAAATTCCAATCATGTGTGATAACACAAGTTCAATTGCAATCACTCAAAATCATGTGTTGCACTCAAGAACAAAGCATATCGATGTCAAATATCACTTCATAAGAGATCATGTTGAAAAGAAGGACATCACCTTGAATATATTTCAACCGATAAACAGGTTATGACATATTCACAAAACCATTATGTGAGTCAAGATTTGAAGAACTCAAGCATGAGTTAGGGTTAATTGAGCTGAGCCGACACTCGTAGACTCAAAGAAAAGAAATCAAACACGAAAAGGAAAAAGAGTTGAACTCTCAAATCAGCCTAAGTGAATCAAATATATCGGAAAGACAGCTTGTACCGAGTTAGCCGACAAATGAGTCACTAGGAGAACTCGTGAGAAGAAGAGTTAAATCAGCTAAGGGATAAGCCGAGTCATTTATGAGCAAAGGGAAAAAACGCGCAATCTTTTTTACTAAGCGGGAATGTTTTTAAGAATGATGTCAAGATAATTATGACGTGTACAGCAAAAGCCGCACACCAAGCTTATGATTGGATATAAATGTCGCCGCATTAAATACGAGACATTAAATGCTAATCGGGCGTGCAAAATCTAAGCCGTTGATTTCGATCACATTTCAAAACCACCCGCACGTCCTTTCATGAACCATTCTTAAACCATTTTCGTCCGTTTCTCTCACACATTACCAAAAACTGTTCACTTTTCTCTCTCAAAAGCAAAGGCAAAAACTGTTCACTTTTCTCATCTTCTAAGTTTCATTCGGTGAAATACTGAAAAATGGCATCTACTCACGATTTTGTCAAGCTAGGAAAACAAATCCTCACCGGGTCTACTGTGGATTTCAAGGGTATGGTCAAACAGGGGTCCGATGACGCCCTCATAAAGAAGATCGCTGAAAAACTCGAAACGACTAGGCTAAAACCATTTCCGACGATGGACTTTCCGATGACTTATGTGGAAGAGGTCGCACAGTTCTACGTGAATGCTGAGATTCACGATGAGGGGATCAAATCCTCTGTTCACGGAAAGGAGTTCATCATCACTGCCAAGGATTTGGCAAAACATTGCTCATTACCGGCGGAAGGAGCACCAGAAATCAATGAAGCTGATGTTGACTTGGTTGCTGCTTGGAAGGAAGTAGCCAAGACCGATATCTTTGAAAAGATAGTCTACACAAAATAACAAGAGGTTCTTGAAGGAGACTACCACAAATTGTTGGACATCGTTGCCAAATGCATAGACATCAAATTTGGCGGCTTTGACCAACTGTCAAAGCAAAATTGATCGTAATGGCTGCAATCATTGAAGAAAAAAAGTGAATCGGGCTGAGTTTGTCTACAACAAACTCGCTGCAATGTAGGGAACAAATCCTTCAAGGAGAATGGAGCATTTGGAGGATCCCCGGGATACGGTCCGTGATTGGCCTACCGATGGAGGTAAAAGGAGTCCCTCTTCGACATGGAAATGCGTTCCATGTAAACAAGAGGATGTTCGATCAAACCTCTCGGCGCACGAAAAAGAGCCTACTCTAAGAGAGCTAATACAAGTGAGGGGGAATCGGCTAACCCTAAAATACAAATGTCTCCTCTCCACCAAAAAGAAGGGTGCCTCGCAGCAATGCTAAGAGAAAATGTTGCCCTGCGCAAAAAAGAAAAACAAATCGCTCCGCCCTCGCAGCCGAGTCACCGCCCCGCAAGCAATGTCTCCGCCCGCAGCCTACGGCCGAGAAGGAATCTCAAATACCTTCTCCCTGGTCATTAAGAAGAGGAGAACCGAGAAGCCAAGACGGCCAGCTCCTCGTAAGAAAACAACAAAGACGCCCCCCGCGCCAAGACTCGAAGAAACCATGTCGTAACCGTAAATCCTCTCGGTTCAAACAAGAAGAAGGAGAAGAATTTTCAAGCATTCCGAGCTTGAGAAGCCGGCCGAGTCGGGCCACTCACCGAGAAGATACCCGAGACTCGCTGGAGAAGTAGAGTCTCCAAGAGATTGATGAAACGCCAAGTCTGAGGCCGATCAAAGAGAGGCAACTCGATGACCCAACAGAGACAGAATACCGAGGAAACAAGGCACAACCGAGATAACCAAATCACCTATTAACAGGGGTTGTCTCTCCACCTGTAATGCAGGTCGCTAAAGGTGTCGAGCAAATGGGTCTGCTACCTTTAATACCTGGAAACAAGGGGCCAAAGAAGAGGATGATGAAGACGATTTAATCATGCACTCTCCATTGTATCCGGACATCCAAAATCGCCTCACACTAGTGGAGAAAATGGAAGTTGAGCCTATCCAGTGCAATTTCAATATCCGAGTTCATTGCTGAGGAAGAAGAACTCTTCGATTTCTTGAGGTGAACATAGTCTTTGCAAGCCCTTGACGAGATAATTGCATAAATATACCGAAATTCAAAACGAAAATGAACGGGCTAAGCGGAGACGCAAAGGCACGTGAGAATGCCAAATTCGCCTATCACCAACACCACAGAGCATACACATCCTCACTTTGACGCCCTATCATAAAGTGATGAGGATCTGACCTCGTTGTCGCCACGTAAGAATTGCAAATGCAAAGACGCAATGCGAGAATCCGTAATCCTTCATGAAAAAGAATGATGGAGGGACCAGGAGAATCCTCCAAAACACAAATGAGATAGACCCAATGGGAGTGGTGCAAAGATATTGCCATCATTGTTCTTGCCACCACTTCCCCAACTCACTCGGAAGAAGAAATAAGGAACCGGCGATGAAACGGGATAGTGGGGACCCCATTGAGCCAACCCCTAATGAAGGTGTCTTACCACCTACCCCAACGGCCGAATACTCAATGGGAACAACCGGGAGTCCGGAGACGAGTGACCCCATTCCAAGTCACTCACTGTGTGCCACCGAGGGGGAAACTCCTCCACCGCAGCAAGCTCGGAGGATGCTGCACCGACTCCACAATGAATCTAGGAGACGGTGGCGAAGAAACAAACACAAAGTACACAAAGAAGTTGTCATCGACGAGGCTCGCATAGTTGAGACTATCTCACCGAGGTGCCAACCGCTCGAAGGCTAATGATGCCGATGCGATCGAGGCACGGGGAAGGAATGTACTGGAGTTAACACTGGCGATTTAAAGTGCAATCCATGGAGTTGAGACTCCAATGGATGCCACCGCAGAAGACCCTATGACACCGACACAAAACGGATGTCCAAGGCCTCGCTGCTTGAGACTCGCAGGAGGTAATGAAGGCCAACGGAGGTTGAGACTTCCTGGGTAAAGAAGTCAAGTACATAACATCCCTCCTGCTATCATTGATCCATCGAAAAGGAAATAAGTGCGCTTCAAGATTCCCGTGATAATCCCGATGTAACATTTCTAGATCGGAAGGAGACGATGAAGTTGAGTCATCTCCCGTAATCGATCCAAAAGACTCACCAGGATGTTCCAACCACGAGTAAGTCCGACCTCAAGTCTACTCGTCAAACTTACAACTTTGATGATGAGCCACCCATGGAAATCTGATCATCGTCCGATGACGCTCGATAAGGCCGAGGACCACCAACTCACGTGGAAAACCAGTTGAGACCAACGGTTGTTGAGACACCGAGGCTCAAAGAAGTCGGGTCAACTTCATAACAGCACTCCCACCAAAACAGTCCAATGCGCAGCTCCCCAAGCCGCAGCAGTTTGACTCCACAAGGAACTTCACGAGCACCACTCATCATTGAACAAATTCCAGTTGCTCGTGATGATCCCTTTGTAGAATCATTTCCTTTCTCTCTGGAGGTACCCGACCTCCCTGAAGAGTCAGAAAGAGATCTCGAGCGCTTCCACAGACACTGATCCTATCATTCCATCGATACCATCGTTCCAAATGACTATGATTTTGACGTTGCTTGGCCGTCAGCTGCAACAGAGGGAACAACTGAAGTTCGGGAGGTGTTCAAAGCATTATTTGCTGAAATTGAACGGATGGAGAGGCACCAGGCCTCGATGGAAATGAGATTGGATAACAGAGATGCCAACCTTACTACCGACTTGAGAGGCATAATAGTCGAATCCGGGAGTGGTGGCAACAAAGAAGAAACAATGCGTGTGGAACAAGCTAGATATTTCGTAACATTGTTCAACAAGTTGTTGGTATGGCGAGCCGAGAATGCCGATGCAAAGACAAAATTGAGAGAACACATTGAGCACATGCATGAATCTCACATCACGAGATAAAGTCACAAGCGTGAGCAAAATAAGAATGAGCTCCTGCATATGCAAGAAAACATGGATCGAAAATTCAGCCTTCTCATGGCCGAGATGAAGTTAATTAAAGTTGAATCCAACACTACTCGCTCCGAGTTTCGCGCCCGCATACCCACAGCAGACTCGAAGCGTAACTTGGCTATCGCCACTTGACTTCCCGCTTGCTAGTTTGTTTCCAGGGGTTCCTCTCTCCTTTGATGATGCCAAAAAGGGGGAAGAGGAATACCCAAAAGCACTGGAGGGGTCTGGAGTTAAGAAGGAGGAGGAGCAACGGAAGGGAAAGACAAAATGAGAAAGTTTCAAGAGAAAAGAAAAGAAAGTCTGCTGAGGGGGAAGGATCGAGAGATGTGACCTTGATGATTGCACAAACCCCCCAACAAGGTCTTGTCACAGCTGATATTATCAGCAAACTCCCAGTGACTCTCCCACTCCAACACTCTGTGAAGGAGGGAGCAGCTGTGAAGGGAAAGACAACTGAGGAAGTTTCAAGAGAAAAGAAAGGGAAGTCTGTTGAGGGGGAAGGATCGAGAGATGTGACCTTGATGATTGCACAAACCCCCAACAAGGTCTTGTCACAATGATATTATCAAAACTCCCAAAGACTCTCCCACTCCAACACTCACCACCCTATGGCCGACAAGAGAAAGACAGTTGAAGCGAGGATGGAGGGTGGAAGTGGAGAAGGATGAATGCCCGAGTTATGGATATTTTGAAGCAACATGGAGGCATTCCAAGAGACAGAGACACTTATGCCATCTCGGATGCCGAACCGAGCCAAGATCGCTTGATGAATTTAAAACGCCGCATCCGAAGGATACTTCGCAAACATGTCCATGGCTCAAGCCTGGGACTTGTACTTGGGAAAAGGGTCTCACACTATGTGAAGAAGGCCGACAGCAGCAGACTACCGGCGGTCACTCTGCTGGTCACTCCGCTAGTCACTCACCGGGAAAAAGAAGGCCCAAAGACAATACACGCCCGAGAAAGAGGTAGAGGAAAAGCAAAGTGGTGGAGGGAGGTTTCGGACCTAGACCTCTGCCCAAAAACATTGAGTACATAGATCCGTGGCAAGAAAGGAGGGATCTCTCCCGGTTTTGAAAGTAGCCAATCTGCAAGTGGCTAAGAACAATGTTGAGTATGTGAAAAGAATTGAAGAAAAAATAAAAGACAAACTCAGCTATGGGATGAGAGACAAGAGAGAATAAGAAGAGGTGAAGCCGCCCGGAAGGCGTATGAAAAGAAGAAGAAAGCAAACAAGATGAGAAAAAGAAAAGAAGACCGGGGAGATGACAGAGTCAAGAAGAAGAAAAAAGGAGGAGGAAGCGAAGGAGATGAAGTGTTGCTATCCACCACTTCATGTATTTTACTACGTAAATACATTTTATGTAAGTCTTCCGTAATAAATCAGAAATTCTCTATTTTTGCGTAGACATAGATGTTTGCTCGATACACCTTGTAAACAAATTGTGTAAAGGACAAGAATGTTATCATCAATAAAAGGATTGATTCTACGCATACATTCTCTCGTGAATGCACTATCTCGTATGTATCTTTGCTATTTACATTTTGAATGTGTTAAGTTTTGGCATCATCAAAAAGGGGGAAATTGTTGGGAAATTTATTGTTTAGATTTTGATGAATGCCATGTAAAACTTAGAATAGGAAGTTGGCACCCCATTTTCGTTGTAAACTCGCATTGTAATAAATAGGGTTGGTCAAGCCGAGTTAAGTCGGCTATGCCTAAACATGCAAGAAGACAACCGGAGACTAGAAGGAAGACTCACCGCAAGACAAATGAGTATGGCAAAGAAGAGAAGACGAACTCGATCAAGGAGCAAACTGAGATGCAACAGTAGAGTATCAGTCAAGTCAACTCAAGATAGCCAAGTCTCAAGTTGAAGTGACAAGAGAGTCATCCAATGATTGGAAGGCGACTCTAAGTCACCTGGGGAAAGCAAGGAAATGCAATCAAGTCGA
The DNA here is from genome assembly GCA_016081115.2 of Rehmannia glutinosa. Classification (NCBI taxonomy): domain Eukaryota; kingdom Viridiplantae; phylum Streptophyta; class Magnoliopsida; order Lamiales; family Orobanchaceae; genus Rehmannia; species Rehmannia glutinosa. The sequence continues at coordinate 550,402 of JABTTQ020002544.1, read as the reverse complement.
GATAATCGGAAGAGATCCGTTGCAAAATCAAGGGAATTACTTAAACAAGTAATACCTCCATACTACCTTTCTTGAAGTGCTCGACCCTTAAGCGTGCAAAAGGAATAAACCAATGGGAAGCACTTGCACCATGTCGAACTCCAAAATCAAGAACAATTCATACGAGGAAGTGGCAATTCCAAGGACTGCAACAAGACAAGCCAACGACCACAAGTGACTTTCAAAAATAAGATCACTATAAAAGGCTGAGGAATGACTCTGAGAGAAGGTTACCTCAACCACGAACATTCAAGCAAACATTTGAATCAGAACCTAAGATATTCTCAAATCATTCAAGATTAATCATTAAGCCTACATTACGAAGAAAATCAATCCAACACTCACTTGTGAAGGAAAGATAACTTCAATCGCTTGAAGAGGAAATTGTTGAAGAATCAAGGGGTCTACATTCCACGGAGGATTGTAGGAAGGTTCAAGGTCGAACCGATCTCAAGTTTTTGGAGGGCTTCGTGATCAAATCCAAAGAGCTTGAGCAAGTGGGTTGTAGTAGCAAGGCGCTTGCCCTGTGAAGAAGCCGAGTCGTGCGAGAAGCCAAACTAAGGCATCTCCGATCGAGTCCCAAAGGATCAAGTCACCGTGTGTGATCAAGACTTATATCCGGACATTACCACTCGTATAACGATCAATACCTGTGGATTCCTCCGGGAGTTGGAGAAGAGAGGAGTAGAAGAATTACCCCATCTTCGAACCTCTATAAAAACTTATCGTGTCATTCACATTTCAGCACTTTAATTCATGCATCTTATTTATTTAACTCTGCTGATAAATTTGCTATCCACTTGATAATCTCTAAGTACTAACCCAAATTAAGGGTGTAAAGTCTTCCGCTGAAAACAAATCACAAGAGTTAAGTCTTTAGTCAAAACAAATGAGTTATTCTATCAACAAATTTAAACTCTGAAGTAACTAACTCATGGATTAACTAACTTAGTTGTCCATCAAGGACTCGCTTGTGAAGTATTAACTCAAATATTTAAAAGGACTAAATCGAAAAGTTGGTAAGGTTTATTCAACCCCCCCTTCTAAACCTTACACTCACACCCCTTGGGACCTACATTTATAATGGTTTGACTATTCTCATTTTGAACTCTTCTCATCAGCTGAGGTAACTTCTGCAGTGTTTCTTTCTTTTTACACATGAAAATTTTTCATTTATATCTTGAATAGTCATCTACTACCACTAAGGTATATTTCTTTCCACTGATGCTAGCTGGCTCAACAGGACCAAATAAGTCCATATGCAATAGATGCAGTATCCTTGTCGAAGAAGGACTTGGTTTATCCTTGACTGATGATTTGATTTGATTTCCCATATGGCATGCATCACATATACTTTTTTTCTTGTATACTGAGTCATGCAATCCTTCTTCAAGATGACTCCTTGCAAGCTTGTTGATTATCTTGAAATTCAGGTGACTAAGCTTCTTATGCCACAACCAACTGGATTCGACTGTACTCTTTGCTAGCAAACACGTGTTTGGTGTAGCAGTAGACCAATCCACAACATAAATATTCTTTTGTCTTGTACCTTGCAGTACTATTTCATTGCAAACACGTGCTAGTGCTTAACAGGTTGAAGTTGAGGCCTTCAACATAAGCCACATCTGTGATTTCCAATCCATTTTTCTTGATGGATCATGTGCCTTTGATCTCCCCTGGAGCTCCATTGCCACAAAATATGACTTTTGCACCTCTAATCTCCTTGAATCTTGACAGATTATTCTTGTTTCCTGTCATATGTCTGAAACACCTACTATCCTTGTACCAGGTTCCTTGGCACTCAACTGTTCCTTGTACCTGCAATCAAGGAAATCAGTTTTTTGGTACCCATACTTGTCTGGGTCCTGGGAGGTTAGTGTTATAAGATGTTCCAACCAACCTATAGCTAGATGATCTGGCTCTAAGAGGTTGCCATCTATCAGTGCCATAATCATAGTGCACATTGGCAAATTGCTTGGGGGCTTTAGGATCATACATCTGTCTCTTTTGTCTGTATGTCTGTATTTGTGTTTTAGCCATTGCTTTCTTGGGATAGTTGTGGTAATTCTGAGTGTAGTGCTTGGGTGCATATGTGTGATGATAATAGCTCTTTTGCCTTTGGAATGAGCTTTGTTGAGGTTTAGGTCTTTGCCATTTTGGCTTGTATTACATAGGTCGTTGTTGATATTTCACATTATTCCAATCAGCTTGATTTGGATAGTTTCTATGATGAAATTTCGGGGGTTTTTGGTAGCTCTTTTTGGCTCTTACAAAGTACTTCCTGTTAGGATTCTGCTGAAAGCTGTCTGAATTTCTTCTCAGTTGTCATTTCACAATACTCAACTGGCTTCTTTCCTTTACCCACATTAACTAAGGCCAATATGATTGTGATTGTACTTTGGAGTGAATGTGGGTGCAGCATTTGGTGTTTTGGGTTTTGGAATGCTTCATTGCTTGAAGTTCCCTTTTCCAAAATCACTCTTGGAGATTGAATGTGCACAAAGGAATTGAATCATATGCCAGTAGCAGCTAACCCTACTATGATCTTGGTATTTTCAGCCTTCAGCTTAGTGTTCTCCTCAGCTATGTGACTCAGAGTACTCAGCTCTTTTGTCAACTGTGAGTTTTGGCTTTTAAGATGGCTATTTTCCTCATTTAAGATTGTGTGTGAGGACTTTATCTGTTCAAAATCTTTCAACATTTTGCCTCATGAATCATAAAGATCTGTGGGTGATGAAGTGTGTGTGTATCATCACTATTATTAATCGAATGAGATGAGTTACTCCTCATCTTCTTGATCTTGTTCTTTGGTTATGAGGCGCATCATAGCCTCTTCCTCAGAATCATTTGAGTAGTCTGCTTCACTACTATCTGAGTCTGTTGCTTCTTTGCATTTGGCTAGCTCAGCAGTCTCAGCAGCTAACTTGGTTTTCTTCTTTTCTTGTCTTCTTTCCCTGAAGACTTTTCTTTCTTCTTCATTCCTATACTCGTTGATGGTGGATAGGAAATCAAGCTGAAAAAATGTCCTGGTTGTATGCAATTCCAACACAGATTCTCAGCTCTTTGATCAGCTCTGTCTGTTCATTGATTATCAGCTCTCCGATAATTAGCTCTTTGATGCTCAACTCTCTTGGGTGGCCTGCCTTCCCTTGCTTTGGAAGGTTCTCAATGTCTTCTGGAGGTTCCACCCTTATTCCTTTTATAGTTCTGGTTAACGAACTTGTTGAATCTCTTTACCATGAGGGCAATCTCCTCCTGGTCAATGGTCTCCTTTGGCTTAGCTTTTTTCCAATCACCGGCCAACAATGTTGCTGTCTTGGGTGCAGTTGTTTCCTCTTGCTCTTTCCTTCTCAGCTCAAACTCATAGGCTTTGAGATCTGAGGATAGTTCATGATTAGATGTTCTTGAGAGGTCCATTGAATGTCTCAGGGCCATGACATTCATTTCCCATTCAGCTGGGAGGGCTCTTAAGATCTTCATACACATCTCGTTATGTGTATATTCTTTCCCAAGAGCTGAAAGCTTATTTGTTATCTCAGTAAATCTGGCATCCAGCTGATCCAGAGTTTCACCTGCAAGCATTTTAAAATTTCCAAATTTTTGAACAGCAACAGTTAATTTGTTCTGATCCTTCACAAATTAAGGTTAGCGTATCCCAAATTTCTTTTGCAAATTTGCAAGATTTGACTTTGTTGAACATAGCTTTGTCCAAAGTTTTGTAGAGTATATCCTTGGACACATTGTCCAGGTTATATCTCTTTCTATCTTCATTTGTCTATTTCGTGCGTGGTTTTTCAACTATGGTTGGTCTTGCTCTAGCAGCAGCTGCATCTCCCTCAGTTGCAGCTGCTCTTTTTATAGCCGTATTGACTTTGAGTAGTTGCAATGGTCCATCCTCTATCACTAGCCACATTTCATCATGTAATGCTGATAGATGAGTCTGCATGCGAACTTTCCAGTCAGCAAACTCTTCCACAGTAAACATTGGAATACGAATTAGATTTGCTTCCATGATATTAACTTTCCTTTAAAATGAAAGACTTTGCAAAACACAAGTGTTAAAACCTTTTGAAAAGATAGATATTTAGTTCAGTAACCAGTGCAGAAGGCTCAATGAACCAACCACTCTGATACCACTTGTAGGTCCCAAGAGGTGTGGTGTAAGGTTTAGAATGAGGGTTTGAATAAACCTTACCAAATTTTCGATTTTAGTCCTTTTACATAGTTCGACAGAGTTGACTCAAATCAAATGTGTCCTTGGTGGACAGCTAAGTTGGTTATTCAGCTAAGTTACCCACTCAACAGACTCGATAGAGCTGTTGATGGTATAACTCAGCTGCTTAAGCCAAATACTTAACTTGGCTGATTTGGTTTTTAACGGTGGAAGACTTATGACCCTTTTATTGGTTTAAAGCTTATTTTAAACACTTGATTTAACACTTAGTTAATTATCAATTGGATAGCAAATATTAACTAACAATAGATATAAAATAGATATGCAGGAAAGTAAATGCTGAAAGTAAATTGACCCAAGTATTTTTATAGTGGTTCAAAGATGGGGTAATTCTTCTAGTCCACTCTTCTCCAACTCCTGGAGGAATCCACTAAGTAACAGATCAGTTTACAAAGCGGTTATCATACTAGAGACAGTCTTGATCACATAGTTGGCTTCTCTTGCGACTTAGCTTCTTCACGAGGCGGTTGCCTGGCTAGTACAGCTCACTTCTCAAGTTCTTGGATTTGATCACGAAGCCCTCCAACAAACTTGATATTTGGTTCGACCTTGAACCTAACTACAATCCTTCAACTTGAAAAGTAGACCTCTTTTGATCTTCAAATGTTATCATCTTCAACTGATTGAAGTTATCTCTCCTGCATAGCTTGTGTTGGATCGAGTTTCTTCGAGTTTTAGGCTTGAGGAATTTCTTGATAAGCTTTGAGAATTTGAAGGTTAATTGCTTGAATATTGCTAAAAAGATCAGTGTCATTCGTTTTTTTTCTCAAATGCTTCCTCGGCCATTTATAGTGCACATTTGAAATTTGCCTGTTAAAGAGATAGGCTAGTTTCAAATGTCACTTTGTGTTTGTTGGCTTGTCTTGTATTGGTCTGCAGCTCTTGTGATGTGGACCTTTCCTCGTATTAAATGGCATTTCAACTTTGCAGGTTCTGATACAAAGTGCAGTGTTTCCCATTGGCTCATTCCTTTTGCACAATTCCGGGCCAAACACTTTAAGACCTGGAAGCTTGACATATTACAATATCAAGTAATATTCTTGACTTTATTCAACGGAACTAAGCCAGTTGTCTAGACTTGACTGCTGCATTTATCCCAGATAACTTGAGTCTATTTCAATCACGAGATTGACTCAACTATCACTTTAACTGATAGACTTGGCTTCTTGAGTTGACTTGACTGACACTTCTCACAGTTGTTCCTCAACTGACTCTCATTCAGTCGAGTCATTGACTTCCTTCTAGGCCATACTCAGCTAACACACGGCAGAGTCTTCATTCCAATCTGCAGTTGACTTCTTGTAATCTTGACTTAGATGACTTAACTCAGCTCTTTCAGTCCTATCTATTACAAATATATTTTACATGGTATCATCAAAATCTAGCAAATAAATTTCCTAACAATCTCTTTCAGCCCTTCATCAGGCAACTTGAAATGCTCAGCAAGGTCAGCAGTAGCAATCTTGATAGCCTTACTGTGAACTGATGAGCGAATCTCATCATCATGCATTTCTGCGTTGACATAGAACATCGTGACCTCATCCAGATACGTGTGAGAGAACTTCATAGTGAGAAAGTCCTTCAGACCAGACTTCTCGAGTTTCTCAACGATTTTCTTCACCAAGGCTCCATCTGCCGCCTGCTTCAACATTCTCTTGATGTCCACTGTGGATCTGGAGTGGATCTTCTCAGACATCTTAACAAAATCATATGTATCTTCCATTTTTGATAAAGATAAATTGTTAAAAAAGCGTAAAATCTCGATTTTGAAAAGTGGGATTTTTCGCACTTGCACAGAGAGAATTCTGTTGCTTGCTGAAGACGAGAGACTTTTTGTGAGGAGAGAGAAAAATGTGTTTTTGGCTTATATTGAACTTGAAAGGACATTTTCTGGAATTTGAAAAATTAGATCAAAAGGGACGGTCAGCATTTAACCTTTGAAACCGCATTAATTTCTCTACATTAAATGCAACAGCATTTACATCCAATAATAGGCTTTACCGTGCAGCTTTTGTTCCGACATCCATAATTACACTGATGCATCCTTAAAAACATTCCCGCTCGCAGAAAATGACTGCGTTTTATTCACTCGGCTGAATTGTGAAACTTGCTCATTTTTCATTCTCTCTTCTTTTGTCTCTGTTGATTGAGTCTTCTGAGTATCTTAACTCAGCTCAATTAACCCTAGCTCAATCTTAAGCTCTTCAAATCTTGATTCACATAAGGGCTTTGTCAATATGTCAGCTAACTGCTTATCAGTTGAGATGTATTCCAAGGTGATGCCTTTCTTTATCAACATGATCTCTTATAAAATGATATCTGACATCAATGTGCTTTGTTCTTGGGTGCAACAATGGATTCTGAGTGATTGCAATAGCACTGGTGTTATCACACATAATTGGAATCTCATTTTCTTCAATATCATAGTCTCTCAGCTGATATCTCATCCATAAGACTTGGGCACAACAGCTGCCCGTAGCTATGTACTCTACTTCAGCGGTGGATGTAGCTATTGAATTTTGTTTCTTGCTGAACCAAGAAACTAATTTATTTCCAAGCATTTGACAAGTACCTGATGTACTCTTCCTGTCAACTCTACATCCAGCATAGTCTAAGCAACCTACTAGCTTGAATCTTCCTTCCTTTGGATACAATAAGCCGACTTCTTGGCATCCCTTCAAATACCTTGGGATTCTCTTAGTCGCAGTCATTTGACTCTTTTTGGTGCAAATTGAAATCTAGCACATACACCTACAGCGAAGGTGATGTCTCGCCTGTTTGCTGTTAAATAGAGCAATGATCCAATAAGGGCTCTATATCTAGTTTGATCAATAGCTTTGCCATTTGCATCCATATCCATCTTGATTGGTGTGTTCATAGGGATCTTTACAAATGACTTCTCTTCCATACCAAATTTCTTCATTAAAATCTCAGGTATACCTGGTTTGACTTATGAAGGTTCCATCCTTCAATCGCTTATCTTGAATTCCTAAGAAGAAAGTTATCTCTCCCATCATGCTCATTTCAAACTTGCCTTGCATGAGGTTTGAGAACTTGTCACACAACTCTTTATTTGTGGATCCAAATATGATATCATCAACATATATTTGAACAAGCAGTATACTCTCCTCATCTAGGATTCAGAAGAGTGTTATGTCAACTTTGCCTTTGGTGAATCCATTGTCAATTAGAAACTGAGACAATGTGTCATACCATGCTCTTGGTGCTTGTCTCAATCCATACAATGCCTTTTTGAGCTTGTAGACCTTATCTCCAATAGTTTTCTGCTCAAAACCTGGAGGTTGTTCAACATAGACTTCTTCCTCTAACAGTCCATTTGGAAATGCCTTTTTCACATCCATTTGATATACAATGAAGCTCTTATGTGCAGCATAAGCAAGAAACAATCTTATTGCTTCCAATCTGACAACAAGAGCAAAGGTTTCATCAAAATATATAACCTTCTCTTGGCAATACCCTTTGGCTACCAATCTTGCTTTATTTCTGCAACAGTTCCTTCCTCATTCATCTTATTTCCGAATACCCACTTAGTACAAATAATATTTTGGTGAGAAAGGTCTTTGAACTAATTCTCATACTTTGTTTCTTTCAAATTGATACTACTCTTCTTGCATAGCCTGAATCTAGTATGTGTCTTCCAAAGCTTGAGACACATCTTTAGGCTCTATTTGGGAAATAAAACAAGTGAACATAGCTTCATGTTGTGCTATGGATCTGGTTCTTATACCATCTCTAACATCTCCAATTATTAACTCGGGTGGATGGTCTCTTAGCCATCTCACATCAAGTTGGAGTAAGTTTGCTGGATTCAGCCATCTTGCAGCTAAGTTGTCTTGACTAGCTTCTTCATCATCATTCAGTTGCAGACCTTCCAGCTGTCTTTGAGATTCAGCTATCTCATCATCATCAGGGTGGAGTGCTCTCAAATCTGCTTCAACATAAGGACTCTTCTCCATTTAAATTGGGCTCATCAAACACCACATGGATAGACTTTTCTATTACCATAGTCCTCTTGTTTAGCACTCTATAGGCTTTACTCTCATCTAAGTATCCCAATAATATACCTTCATCAGCTTTAGCATCAAAAGCCTTCTAATTATCCTTGTCGTTGTTGTGGACGAAGCACTTACATCTAAAGATCTTGAAATATCCAACATTTGGCTTTCTCCCTGTCCAAATCTCATAGGGAGTCGTCGTTAGTTGCTTGTTGATCATGTATCTATTATGAGTATAGCATGCTGTATTTATGGCTTCAGCCCAAAATCTCTTACGCAATCCAGCTTCAGCTAACATTGTCCTTGCAGCTTCCTTGAGAGTTCTGTTTCTTCTTTCAGCTACTCCATTCTGTTGTGGAGTCCTTACTGCTGATTACTCATGAGCAATACCACGTTCAACACAATATTGAGTTATAATCCCAGTGACAAACTCAGTTCCCCTGTCAAATCTTATCTTTATAATGGTTTGACTCTTCTCATTTTGAACTCTTCTCATCAGCTGAGGTAACTTCTGCAGTGCTTCCTTCTTTTTACACATGAAAATTGTCCATGTATATCTTGAATAGTCATCCACCACTACTAAGGTATATTTCTTTCCACTGATGCTAGCTGGCTCAATAGGACCAAATAAGTCCATATGCAATGTCTGCATATCCTTGTTGAAGAAGGACTTGGCTTATCTCGATCGATGATTTGATTTGCTTTCCCATCTGGCATGCATCACATATACTTTTTTCTTGTATACTGAGTCAGGCAATCCTTCTACAAGATGACTCCTTGCAAGCTTGTTGATTGTCTTGAAATTTAGTTGACTCAGCTTCTTATGCCACAACCAACTGGATTCGGCTGTACTCTTTACTAGCAAACACGTTCTTGGTGTAGCAGTAGACCAGTCCACTACATGCATGATCTTTTGCCTTGTTCCGTGCATCATGTTAAGTTGGTTTTTATACCAATGTATTGAGTATTCTACGCTAGGATTTTGCAGTGTTTTCGAGTATTTTAGTGTCGTTTCAGTCGAGTTTGTGTCATTTGTTGTCGTTTGAGAGTCAGGACAAGTCTTGGATGCAGAAATTGATTAAAAACGATGAAAAACGTGTTTGGACGGTGAAGATCGCATTTTAGAAGTGTAAAAATGGAAACATATTGAGTAAGATCGAGGGTCGAAATTAGTACAATGGAGCGGGGAAGAAGCGCGACTGCAGCGCCATTTTCGTGGATTGCGACTAATATGCGCGACCCCCCCCATGGTGCGTTGCGAGCGACCCCCTCCCCATGGTGCAAAGGCAAGCAACGTCAGCAAAGAGTATGATCATCCGGCCAAAGCGGCGTCATCCGATGCCGGCAGCAAAAAGAACAATAGGGTAGCGGCCTGTTTCTGCTGCTGCGGGCGAGAGATGCAGCGCGTGACCGGGAACGGCAGGCAACGAAGATCATATGCAGGCGCGCTGCAGTGCGCCGGACCAAGCGCTGCAGCGCGCGACGACGTCTTGAAGCTGGGTCTTCTATTTCATGGGCTTTTCGATGGATTTTCAAGGGTTTCGCGCTTATAAATATAAGAACGCACGTACAAACAGGGGGTCGGACATTATTTGGAGCACAACGCAAGGCAAGAGACACAGAGCAAGAGTTCGGGACGGCAATTGGAGGCACTTCTCGTCTGGACAAAGAGAGAATTCCTTCTCTTTTCTTCTCAATTCTTTCTTTGTTTTTCTTTGTCGATTCTTGAGATGTATAATTACTTCTTCATGAGTTTTTGTGCATCCAATATGAGCTAAACCTATATTTCTAGGGGGTTGATGTAACTTATATTTGAACCTATGTTTTGATTTCCAGTTTATAAAATTTGCATATTATTTAATCTATTTGTGCTATTTGACTTGATTGCATCTGGATTATCTGATCTATAATTTAGATTGTTTGGCGTGTTTGATTTGACGCTCGAGAGAGGTAATTGAACGCATAGCCATAGAATAGCACAACCTAGGGTTTCATAGAATCGAGAGATTTATGAATCTTTTGAAGCCTCGTGATAGAATATTCATTGAATATTTAATTTATGATTTTTATAGAATATCGAAATCAAAAATTGGAACCTAGAATCACTTGACACTCGAGAGAGGAAGTAATAAATGGTAGGAATATTGGCTTATAGATTGATAACTTGTGATTAATAAACTGGATTGAAAACATAGGGGATAACTAGGTGAAATCAACCCTCTAGAATTCATCTTCTATGTGTTTGATAATTTGTCTGAACCAATTCTTTGTTTAATTTTAGTTTTCTTTTAGTTTAATAAATATCCATCTCTTTTCGATTTCTAGATAGAATTAAGTTATTTTAATTATAGTATTTAGTATAAAATTCGATAACAATCCCTGTGGAGACGATAACCCTACTTTCAAAACCTATACTAAAACATGACACCGTACGCTTGCGGTAAGAATTTCGCGATCAAGTTTTTGGCACCGTTGTCGGGGATTGTTTTATCCTATTTTAAACTAATACTATTACCACGTAGTCTTAATCCTAATCTAGACTAGTATAGGATTTATAATTTCGTTTTTCTCATTTGACTTGTCTGTTTATGTGAGATTCCAAATATATTAATTTGCTTCCTTTTGATCCAGGGATTGAAAGGACACTTAGAGCAATCCGAGCAGCAAAGCGAGTAGAGAACTGAGCAATGGCAGAAGGCGGGGATGATGAGAATAACAGAAATCGGGTCGTAAATGTGCCACCACAGCCTGAGGCACTAGAAAGGGCAATCCGGGATTACTTTCTGCCGACCGTGAACCAGAACTACTCGCCAGCCCATTAATGCAAATAATTTCGAATTGAAACCGGGCCTCATAAGCATGGTTCAGCAGAATCGATTTGGGGAGAGTCCAGGATGATCCGAATACACATCCGCCACATTCTTAGAAATTTGCGACACCATCAAGATGAATGGTGTGATCAAGAAGAGAGGCCATTAGATTGAGGCTTTTCCCGTTTTCACTCCGATAAGCCCGGCAGTGGTTCTGACGTTCGCCCGGGAGTATTAGGAGAGGCTGGGATGATCGACTCAAAAATTCTTAGCAAAATGTTTCCCTCCCAGCAAGACACTCCAACTGAAGAGCGAGATAGCCCAACTCCAACAGATTGATTTTGAGCCGTTATACGAAGTTTGGGAGCGATTTAAAGATCTATTGCGGAGATGCCCACAACATGGATATGCAGACTGGAAGAGGGTTCAGTATTTCTACAATGGGTTGAATGGGCATACGAGGACGATACTAGATGCGGCATTAGGAGGTACATTGATGGCTAAAACACCGACTGAGGCCCTACTTCTACTTGAAGAAATGGCCACAAACAGCTATCAATGGCCCTCCGAGAGATCGGCACCAAAGCCAGTTGCAGGTGTTCTTGAGTTGGACACAATGTCAGCTTTGGCAGCTCAAATCTTGAGTCTAACAAAGCAATTAGCAATCATGAATACTGGCAACACAACACAGCAAGCCGCACTCCTACCCCCCGCCGTTCACGCAGCCGCCACTCACGAGGCTGAGCAAGTCAATTATGTGAATAACCGTGATTTTAATAATAGAGGTAATTCATTACCAACTCACTACCACCCGGGACTTCGCAATCATGAGAATCTCTCTTATAGCAACAACAGAACGTATTGAATCCACCTCCGGGTTATCCAAACCCATCCAGTTCCAATGCACTCGGAGGTGAAAAGAAGCAGTCGCTAGAGGAGATGCTCGGTTCATTCATCGGAGAGACCAGGAATCGAATGAATAGGAGTGAGGCGCAGATTGATGGTCTGAATACTAAGATGAGCACAATGGAGACACACATTAAGTCGATCGAGACACAAATGGGTCGGTTGGCTACAACCGTGAATTCATTGCAGCAGAAGGGAAAGTTCCCGAGTGATACAGAGGTTAATCTGAGAGAACATTGCAATGCAGTTTACGTGAAAAATGAAGCAAAAATTCAGCCCGGCCCCAAAGAATCACCTATTTATGCGAAACCAATGGAATCCAAGAAAATGAAGTTGGAAGGTTTTGAGATTGTCTATTTGACAGAGGAGTGTAGTGCAATAGTCCAAAGTAAACTACCTCAGAAAATGAACGATCCAAGGAGTTTCACTATTCCTTTTACTATTGGAGGAGTTTTCTTTAAGAAACCACTTTGTGATCTTGGGTCCAGTGTGAATATGATATCTCTTTCTAATGTGACGAAGTATGGGCTCGGGGAAGTGAAGCCGTCCAACATCACTTTGCAGTTCGTTGATCGATCCATCGCCTATCCGTGGGGAATCATTGAAGACGTATTGGTAAGAATTAATAAATTTGTTTTTCGTATGGATTTTGTAGTGTTGGACGCGAATGAGGAGAAGAAAATACCTATCATCTTTGGGTGGCCGTTGTTAGCTATAGCACGGGCTTTGATCGATGTAGAAATGGGGGAGCTAACATTGCGGGTAAATCAGGAGAAAGCCGTATTCACCATCCATCCAACCAACAACTAAAATTTGAATCAAATGATGGTAAGCAGATGGTTGGGAATATAGCTGAAGACATTGGAGGTTGGGAAGTTTCTAAGGGCAATGTGGATAACATGCCTATTGGAGCCCCAACTTGAGGATAATCTGACATAGTCTGGCTGAAGAATGTAAACTTAGCGCTTCTTGGGAGGCAACCCAAGCCCCCTTTTATTGCTTTCTTAGTTTTAAATTAGTTTAGTAGTTGTTTTTGTTTTTTCTGAATTTTTTTTTTTTTTTTTGCATTTTTAGGAGTAGTAAGTTGCATCATACCCCACCCCTCTTATGTGTGCAACTCCCACATATCCCACTCCATCTTCACAAAGGAGCATTATAACACCACACACACCATCTTCATCTCATTCATTGGTAAGTTTGCAACTTCCAAACCCCGCCCCATTTTCCCCATCTTGTGATTTTGGTGTGATTGGATTGTAGTAGTGCTAGAATAATTGTTGTTGATTTGTGGATTGTGGATTGGTTGATCATGTTAGACTTAGGCTTGGTGTTGATTTTTGGGATTGAATTGAGTTATCCATTGGATTCACTATCTTTGCCCAAATTCATGCATATGAGGTGTTTGATAAAATGCCCCAATGACAATTTCACATTGTTTAGTGCTATCATGCATATCTATGCTTATCTTTTTGACATGACACTATATTTTTTTTACTTGGGTGCATTATTATATGCTTTGATTTTCGAGTTCTCATCCATAACCGAATTCCATGGTTCTAGGTTGCGAAGATGCGAAACCAAAAAAGGGTCGGGGCCAAGGCCAATGGGAAGAACAAGACCAAACCTTAGAGGCACACAACACCCACGGGCTTGTGCGATATGATGCATTGTGAACTTATACGAGACACCTCCTACACGTAGTAGTACCACATGACTTAAGGAGCCTTCGCTCCTCGGCTACCAGGAAAGTCCTTTTTCCCACCTCTCCATTGGGGACAATGTCGTTTTAAGTTTGGGGGGGTGCAGTCTGTTTTTTATTCTTCGAGTTGAGTCGGGTCGTTTGTAAAACTGTGAAACTGCATGACCAAGTGAATTTGTTGAATATGAGTTGAACGGTCAAAAGAGCATGTGTTTGAACTGTGATTTAATCTTCTTTCCATTAATTCCATCTATGTGTTTAATTCTGTTGATTTATTTGGGGATGGTTTATGTGATTGAGTGTTTTCTTTATAATTCCACCGGATTCTAGAACTTGTTTGATCACTAGTCGAGGCGAAATCCTAGGTGAAGTAACACTAACGAAGTAATTTAGGCCATCTTTGAACAAGCTAGAGCCTAAAATGCCTACCTTTGTACTATATTTTCCCTAGTGTCCCCCTTTTAGCCTTATAAATCCATTTCTTTGGCAACCAATCTAGTACCCAGAGCCTAAATATGAAAATCCTAATTACCCATCACTCACACACACAAAGTATAGAAAAATATTGAAGGATGAGGAGAAGGGTTTGTATTGAATGAAGTTGCCCGAGAAAAGAAAATATGAAACCCCATGTATGCAAAAGAGTAAGTTTGGGGGTTCCAAAAAAAAATGAGAAAAATCAGCGGATTGAAGGTTCATAAACATTGGGGATGTAAAAAAGTGAAGGGTAGTTGCTAATTGGTGATTTGTAGAGATAATTGTGTGTTTGGGTGATTTGAGCTACTTAATCCCATATTTTCCTACCTTACCCTAACCTAAGCCCACATTACAATCTTTAAAAGTCCTATTGATCCTTGTGTTACATTAGCCTACATTAGTGGAGATTAGTGTGAAAGACAAGCCTATGGAGTCCGGTAAGCATCTCATCTCTATATTCAAAAAGGGGATCATTTTGAAAATACTTGATTTCGTGAGTCTATCTGGATAATGAAAACGGAGTTGGCATGAACATTCCACCTTCATGATCACATTGTGAAAATACGTGCTTGATTGATAGTAAAACGAAATTTGACGAATGAGTTTGGTTGTGAAGTTTCGCAGTTGGTTTGTTGAGTCAGTCGTCTTCAATTTTGTTTCCTTCATGTTTGTCGATTTTTAGAGTCTGTAATTGCTTGAGGACAAGCAAACGTCTAAGTTTGGGGGTATTTGTTAAGTTGGTTTTTATACCAATGTATTGAGTATTGTAGACTAGGATTTTGCGGTGTTTTCGAGTATTTTAGTGTCGTTTCAGTCAAGTTCATGTCATTTATTGTCGTTTGAGAGTCGAGACAAGTCTTGGATGCCGAAATTGATTAAAAACGATGAAAAACGTGTTTGGACGGTGAAGATCGCATTTTAGAAATGGAAAAATGGAAAAATATTGAGTAAGATCGGAAAAAATCGAAATTAGTAAAAAGGAAAGGAAGGGATGCATGCCGCCATACCGAGCGCTTGAGTAAAGCGATGAAGGACGGTGAATGGTAATATGCGGCAGCCGCTGCGCCCATTTTCGAGGTGCGGCCAAGTGCGGCCGACGACAAACGGCAAGCAATGTGCAGCAGCAGGCATGATCATCCAGCAAGCAGCAGCGTCATCCAGCGCCCAGCAGCAGCAGGAACAGGGCAGCAGCGCGCACTGCTGCGCGTGGGCGAGAGATGGAGCGCCTGACCGGGAACGGCAGGCAACGAAGATCATATGCAGGCACGCTACATAGCGCCCGACCAAGTCTTTGCGCCGACGACGTCCTGAAGCTGGGCCTTCTATTTCGTGGGCCTTTCGACGGATTTTCGAGGGTTTTGCGCTTATAAATATAAGAACGCACGTACAAACAGGGGGTCGGACATTATTTGGAGCACAACGCAAGGCAAGAGACACAGACCGAGAGTTCGGGACGGCAATTGGAGGCACTTCTCGTCTGGACACAGAGAGAATTCCTTATCTTTTCTTCTCAATTCTTTCTTTGTTTTTCTTTGTCGATTCTTGAGATGTATAATTATTTCTTCATGAGTTTTTGTACATCCAATATGAGCTAAACCTATATTTCTTGGGGATTGATGTAACTTATATTTGAACATATGTTTTGATTTCCAGTTTATGAAATTCGCATATTATTTAATATATTTGTGCTATTTGACTTGATTGCATCTGGATTATCTGATCTATAATTTAGATTGTTTGGTGTGTTTGATTTGATGCTCGAGAGAGGTAATTGAACGCATGGCCATAGAATAGCACAACCTATGGTTTCATAGAATCGAGAGATTTATGAATCTTTTGAAGCCTGTGATAGAATATTCATTGAGCGTATTAGGGTTTAATTTATGATTTTTATAGAGATATCGAAATCAGAAAGTGGTACCTAGAATCACTTGACACGCAAGAGAGGAAGTGATAAACGGTAGGAATATTGGCTTATAGATTGATAACTTGTGATTATAAACTGGATTGAAAACATAGGGGATAACTAGGTGAAATCAACCCTCTAGAATTCATCTTCTACATGTTTGATAATTTGTCTGAACCAATTCTTTGTTTAATTTTAGTTTTCTTTTTAGTTTAATAAATATCCATCTCTTTTCGATTTCAAGATAGAATTAAGCTATTTTAATTATAGTACTTAGTATAAAATTCGATAACAATCCTTGTGGAGACGATAACCCCACTTTTAAAACCTATACTAAAACTTGACACCGTACGCTTGCGGTAAGAATTTCGCGATCACATCACTATCTCATTTGATTCAACATCCTTAATCTGGCAAACTCCCATGTTGAATTTCGTCACAGAGTTGGCTAATACTTAGAAGATTGAAATTGAGTCCTTCAACATATGCAACATATGTGATCTCCATTCTATTTTTCTTTAAGGATCTTGTGTCTTTGATTTCCCCTGGAGCTTCATTTCCTCCAAATATGACTTTTGCACCTTTGATCTCCTTAAATCTTGACAAATTTTTTTATTACTTGTCATATGTCTGGAACATCCATTATCCATGTACCAAGTTCCTTGGCACTCAGCTGTTCCTTGAACCTGCAATCAAGGAAATCAGTTTTTGGATACCCATTCTTGCCTGGGTCCTGGGGTTTTAGTGCTATAAGATGCTCCAACCAATCTATAGCCAGATAATCTTACTCAAAGAGATTTCCATCTGTCAGTTCCATAATCATAATACACATTAGCAAATTGCTTGAGGGTTTTAGGATCATACAGCTTCCTCTTTTGTATGTATGTCTTTGTGTCTTGGGGTAGTTGTGGAATTTCTGGGTGTTGTGCCTGGGTGCTTGTGTGTGCTGATAATAACTTTTTTGCCTTGGGAATAACATTTGTTGAGGTTGAAATCTTTGCCATTTTGGCTTGTATCCCATATGTCTTTGTTGATATTTCACATGGTTATTCCAATCAACTTGGTTTGGATAGTTTCTACCATTTCCTTCATATGTATTTCTTTGATGAAATCTCTGGGGCTTTTGGTAGCTCTGTTTGGCCTTTACAGAGTATTTTCTATTTAAAGTCTGCTGATGGACCTGTCTGGATTTCTTCTCGGTTGTCCTTTCAGCATACTCTACTGGATTTTTTTCTTTTCTCTTATAACCAAGGCCAATATGATTGTGATTGTGTTTTGGTGTGGTTGTTGGTGCAACATATGGTGTTTTGGACTTTTGGATTCCCTCGTTACTTGAGGATCCTTTCTCCAAAATCACTCTGGGAGCTTGAATATGCACAGAGGAATTGAATCATATGCATGTCTTATCTCCACACTCTTTTTGACTCATAATAAGTTCATCCAATGATTTGGATGCTTTTGTAAATGAGGCAATTACATTTTTAAGATCTTTTTCTTTTTTCTCAGTAGCAGCTAACTCTGCTAAGATCTTGGCATTCTCAGCCTTCAGCTTAGTGTTCTTATCAGCTGTGTGACTTAGAGTACTCAGCTCTTTAGTCAGCTGTGAGTTTTGGATTTTAAGCTGGCTGTTTTCCTCGTTTAAAAGTGTGTGTGAGGTTTTAATGTGCTCAAAATCTTTCATCATTTTACCTAATGAATCATAAAGATCTGTGGGTGATGAAGTGTGTGCGTCACAATCATTATCACTTGAATCAAAATGAGATGAGTTAGAATGTACCTCATCTTCTTAATCTTGTTCTTTAGCCATGAGGCAGACCAAAGCCTCTTCCTCTGTATCACTAGAGTAGTCAGCTTCACTGATGTCCGAGTCTACTAGCTCTTTACACTTGGCTGGCTCAGCAGTCTCAGCAGCCAACATGGCTTTCTTCTTTTCTTGTCATCTTTCCCTGAAGACTCTTTTTTCTTTCTCATTTCTATATTTGTTGATTGGTGGATAAGAACAGTCAACAGCAAAGTGTATTGGTTGTCTGCAATTCCAACATAGGTTTTCATCTCTCTCGGCTCTCTGATAGTCAGCTCTTTGATGTTCAACTCTCTTGGGTGGTCTGTCCTCCCTTGCTTTGGAAGGTGCTGAATGTCTCCTGGAGGTCTTACCTTTGTTTCTTTTATAGTTCTTATTAAAGAACTTGTTGAATCTCTTTAACATGAGGGCAATTTCCTCATGGTCAATGGTCTCCTTTGGCTCAGCTTTCTTCCCTTCACTGGCCAATAATGCAGCTATCTTGGGTACAACTGTCTCCTCTTATTCTTTCATTCTCAGCTCAAACTCATAGGCTTTGAGGTCTGAGAATAGCTCATGATTTGATGTTTTGAAAGGTCCATAGAGTGTCTCAGGGCCATGACTTTCATTTCCCATTTAGTTGGGAAGCCTCTTAAAATCTTCATGCACATCTCCTTGTGAGTGTACTCTTTCCTAAGAGCTGAAAGCTCATTTGTAATCTCTGTGAATCTGGCATCCAGCTGATCCAGACTTTCACCAGCAAGCATTTTAAAATTTTCAAATTTTTGAACAGCAACAGTTAATTTATTCTCTTTAATCTGTTTTGATCCTTCACAAATCAGGGTTAGCTTATCCCAGATTTCTTTGGCTGATTTGCATGATTTGACTTTGTTGAACATAGCCTTATCCGATGTTTTAAAGAGAATATCATTGGCCACATTGTCCAGGTTGTATCTCTTTCTGTATTCATTGGTCCATTCACTGCGAGGTTTTTCAACCATGGTTGGTCTAGCCTCTGTTTGAGCAACATCCTCTCCTTCAGCTGGAGGTGTTCTTCTCACAGCAGTATTAACCTTCATTATTTGCAGTGGCCCATCTTCTATCACAAGCCATATTTCATCGTGTAAGGCTGATAGGAGAGCCTTCATGCGAATCTTCCAGTTATGAAACTCTTCCACAATAAACATAGAAATACGAGTTAGATTGGCTTCAATGATAATAACTTTGCTTCAATGATGAAAGACTTTGAAAGCACATGTGTTAAACCTTTTGAAAACGATTGATATATAGTTCAGTAACTAGTGTGGAAGGCTCAACGAACCAACCGCTCTGATATCACTTGTAGGTCCCAATGGGTGCGGTGTAAGGTTTAGAGGGGGGTTGAATAAACCTTACAAAATTATGACTTTTTAGTCCTTTTAAAAAATCTCAACAGAGTTGCTCAAATTAGTTGGATCCTTGGGGGACAACTAGGTTGTCTTTCTTCAGCAAAGTTGTTAGATAAATGTTTTTATCATGATTTTGATGATTTTGTTTAACTGAGTTTTTACACCAAAACAATGTCCCCAAATGTTGTCCAAATACTCTCAATCGATTTAAAATATTTTTACTAATTTTTTGAAGTTTATTTTTGTCAAAAATCAGACAACACTTCTGTTTCGAGGTCAACCAGTCGCCCTAGAGGGTAACCCGTACCTGAAAGTCGAAACTTGAAACAGAAACAAAACCGGGGAAATTTTAAGGGAGGTCGATTGGTTGACCAGGGGATCGACCGGTATGGTCGACCGATCGACCAGTGTTTGAACATTGAAACATTACAGAAAACTTCTTGTATTCAATTTCTGAGACCTCAACCGGTCCCACAGGGGGTCGACTAGTTGGACTCCCCATCGACCGGTCCTCCTGTGTAAAATAGTGCGATCCAGTTTCAAATTTCTATTTCTACTCGACCGGTCGACCTATGTTTTTGACAGCAAAATTCAAACCGTTGGACAACCATTATCTGCAAGATTTACTTTAACAATTTTGTACAATATTTCTACATCTTGTGATCTTCTTTTTGTAGACAAAAGTGGAGATGGAGGAGCCTATGTTGGAGATCCAATCTTGAAGACTCTCCTATAAATAGATGAAGAATTGAAGCAACACAAGAAGAGAGAAACAATATAACACAACAAGAAATCTGCAAATTTGTCTAAGTCCTTATTGTCAACATTCTTGTTGTAATAGCCTAATTATTTGACTTTCACGTCTTGAGGTATAGGCTTGATTCTTGATTACACTTGCACTTCAAAGTTGTATACTTCTTTATCGAGTTGTAATCTTGAATTTATGTTCGTCATTCAACACAAGATATCCTTGTGAGTGTTCTTGTGGTAAGAACACACTTCGGTGATCTAGGTGTCAGGTGTTAGAAGATTGTGGTAATCTTCTTAGTGAAGAGTTTGGTGCTCTTTGAGGTGTTGAAGAATTTGGTGTTCTTCAAGGTAGAAGATTGTGGTAATCTTAACAAGGTGCCGTAGAAGATTGTGGTAATCTTCAAGGGAGATTGTGGTAATCTCCAAAGAGGTGTTGTAAGATGATGTTGTAATACTGTTGGTAATTATTAATAAAACCTTTTTTTTTCTTTTTTGAAATTCATCCCGGAGATACTGGGGTGGTAGAGGATTAGGCCCTAGGTGGGTTGAACCTCTTTAAATCGACGTGTGTTGTTTATTTCCCGCATTTACATTCTTGTCTTTGCTTGATCATTCGAAAAAGAGAGTAATTTGCGAAAAAATGGCATAATCTATTCACCCCCCCTCTAGATTATCGTAGCCACTTGAACTAACAAGTGGTATCAAAGTCAAACTCTTTGGCCAGCTCGTTCCACACCACGTGTAAAGAGGAAAGATCCTTGGCTACGAACGAAAGCTACCTCACCACTAGCACCTCCACCAACAAGCCACCGCTTTTTGACGCCAACAACTACGCATTTTGGAAAGACCAAATGGACTACTTTCTGCAAGGGTGCGGGTTCGATATTTGGAACATGGTTATAAATGGAGTATCCATCCCGATGAAGAAAAAGGAAGATGACACTAGAATTCCCAAAGCCCTCAAGGATTTTGATGATGAAGATAAGAAAATATTCTCCTTAAACGGTAAAGCTCTTAATATTCTTCATTGTTCTCTTACCGCTATGGAATATAATCATATTAGAGGTATACGATCTGCTCATGAAGTTTGGAAAAAATTAGAAACTATCTATGAAGGCACCAAGAAAGTTAAACAAGCTAGAAAAACAATGCTTGTTAAAGATTTTGAAAATTTCACAGTACTCGAGGGTGAAGGGATTTCAAAAATGGTAGAAAGGCTAGACAACATCGTTAATTCATTGTGGCACTCGAAAAAGTTATTTTGGAAGAAGACAAAGCTACCAAAGTTTTAAATGCTCTTTCCGGTTCTTGGTCCAAAAAGGTGACAGCTATCATGGAAGCTCAATATTTAGAAACTCTAAATTTTGATGAGCTTATTGGAAATCTTATCATCTGTGAAGCATATGCAAATACAAGGAGTAATTCAAAAGCATCCACCTCTCAACCGGATATTATAACAACTTGGGATGAGCTTCTTGCAACTTCCGACGATGAAAAAGCCGAGCAATGTCTAATGGGAATCGAAGAAGAAAACGAGGTACGCTCTAACTCTTCTATTTCTTTTAGTAATTAATTGCGTGATAATTATGATGAATTGCAAAATGATTTTGATGAGCTTCAAAATGAATTCCAAAGCTTCCTCTTTAAATACAAAAATTTGAAAAAGGAATTCAACACCATAAAAAATGAAAAGGATAGTTTACATGCTTCTTATGAATCTCTTACTAGTACTCGTAATGTTATACTTGATAAGGTAGAATTCTTGAAGAAGAAAATAGTACTCTAGTTAAGGATATTGATTGCATGAAAAAGGATATGTTGAAATTTAATTTAAGTACCGATAAAATGACGAAAATTCTTGATGTTCAATGTTTTGATCATTTGAAACTAGGTCTTGGTTATAAGACTAATTTTATAAATGATAAGAAAAAGAATCAAGTCTCTATGTATGTTGGTGATTATGCTTCTAGAACTATTGCATGTTTCTATTGTGGTAAAATTGGTCACACGCCTAATTCTTGACGGGTTAAAAATAGTTCTAATTATTATTAGAGACCTAAAAATCTCAATGTTAATCCCAAAGGACCCAAACATTTGAGGGTACCACAAGAAAATTTTATGTTAGGTACTCGGCGCAACAAAAATCAAAAGAATTTTAAATTGTCATATAGACAACAAATGATCGCGCCATATGATCAAACGAGGAGATATTATCAACAAAATTATTTTTCAAGAAGAAGGTATAATCAACAATGTGAAAGATACAACCCTTGTCAATGGCGAAATTGGTAACTCTTATCTTATTCTTGAAGTATGCATTTCATATTGTCTTAATTATTGCACATTTTCATGTCTTCAATTTTTGTATTGAATGTCAAAATTCTTTATAAAAATGTTTCTTAAAAATGAGGTCTCAATTTTATACTCTCAGATTTTTAAATTTCAAAAGAGACCTTAAATGGATTTTCAATAAGCACTTGTTTTATCAAACTTTTGTTGATCCCTTAAATAGCATAGTATGTGCTACTTGTCCAACTTCTATGTTGTTGTCTATATTATTCGATATTATTATGCTCTTGTGCAAGATATTTTGTCAATTTTTTGCAGGAAATATTTTGGTATTAATGAACAAATGATCATAGACTTATCCATGACCATCTACGTCATAATGTGTCAAGTTTGCGAAAGGCATAACGGTTGAAAAATAAAATCGAGGTATGTTCATCAACTTGTCTTACTCTTATAGACTCGATATTCTTCATGTCTTATGTCTATGTGCTCAATTTCAAAACAATCCCAAACAATCTCATATAGGTGCCATTAAAAGAATTTTTCAATATTTGAAAGGCACTCTCTCTTATGCCTTATCTTATCCAATGTTTTAAATCGTTCCTATTTCTTTTGGGATAACTAGTCCGGTATAAAATATTTCTCAAAAATACGATTCTTCATAACTGAACTAAACATATTGAGATTTGACATTTTTCTTGGGATTGCGTTTCTCAACGGAAATTTGAGATGTGTTTAATTTCGTCTCAAGATTAACTCGCGGATTTTTTAAACTATTAACCGCCGAGTCTTTTACCTCAATTCGAGCTTGTTTAGGCATAATGTATATTAAATAAGGTCTATAATTGCATTTTGTGCGTTTTTAAAACTTAGGGGTGAAAAATCGGATTTTTGATTCCAAAATCGAATAGAAACTGAACAAAAGCACAGGCTCCAGTCGACCGGTCGAACCCTTAGTCGACCGGTCGCCTATGCCAAATTTCAGGGTTAAAATGTTTATGTTCTTCATTCTATTTATTTGTTCTATTTCATAGTTTTTCACACCCCTTCGCTCAATTCACACACAACTCACCTAAAATGATTTCTTTCTTGTATATTCTATATTTTTGGGTTTATAGTACAAGTATATCTTCCGTATTACTCGACTCATCCGATTGATTGGTAAGTTTAATTCTTCTTTTTAATCTCAAATGGGTTGAACCCTTGAATGTGCTCATATCTTGATATTTTGATGAAATTCATATATTGGTGTGATGTATATGATGATTGTTGATGGATGAATGTTGTATTATTGCATTTGGTTATGAATATTTTTGGCTTAATTGAATTACTAAGGCGTTATATTCTATTGTTTTATTCAACGCACATCAAGTGTTCGACAAAATGTTTCTATGAAAATTTCATCACCTACATGATTCTCTCGATTTGAAAAGTCTTACAAGTTTATAGATATTATGTTTTACCAATCAAATGAGCTTTTGCAAATCAAATGATCAACTTTTCCCTTTTATTTGGAATTTAAGGTTCAATGTTCAAAATGTTCGATAAATCGATTAAATTGCGTATTTTGATGTGATTGTATGATGTTTTTATCGTGCTAACATTTTTTTTTGATGATTCCAAAGGAGGAGAAATAGGAAAAACGTTTATACGCTCAAAGAAGCTAAAATAAGCTCGCAAAAGAAGCTATAAGCTATGGCTTTTAAAAATCAAAAGTTGTGAATAAGACTTAGTCCGTTTGATGTATTATTGGACTTTTATGCTTGACTAATGATGTCTTGTGACAGGGGGAGCTTCTAAGCTCATGAAATTCAAGCTTAAATTGTATAAGCTAAGCTTTTAGCTTTTAATTGGTTGTTTCTATTTATTCTTATTATGCATGTTGATAGGGGGAGCTTTTGCAAAATTGTTTTTGAAAAATCTTTGCTCCTATTCTTGTGTTATTATTTGTGATAAGTTTTGCTTAAAAACGGTTTGTTGTTTTAGACCGGAAAAACGTGTTTTGTTTTTAAAATTGATCTCCTAATATTGTTTTGGTTTGTAATCATCAAAAAGGGGGAGTTTGTTAGATAAATATTTATATCATGATTTTGATGATTTTGTTTAACTGAGTTTTTACACCAAAACAATGTCCCCAAATGTTGTCCAAATACTCCCTATCGATTTAAAATATTTTTACTAATTTTTTGGAGTATTTCTTGAAGTTTATTTTTGTCAAAAATCGGACAACACTTCTGTTTTGAGGTCAACCGGTTGCCCTAGAGGGCAACCCGTGCCTGGAAGTCAGAACTTGAAACGGAAACAAAATTGCGGAAATTTTAAGGGAGATCGACCGGTGTGGTCAACCGATCGACCACCCAGTTAAGCGGTGTCTGAACATTGAAACATTACAGAAAACTTCATGTATTTTATTTCTGAGACCTCAACCGGTCCAACAAGGGGTCGACCGGTCGGACCCCCCGTCAACCGGTCCCCCTGTGTAAAATAGTGCGATCCAGTTTCAAATTTCTATTTCTACTCGACCGGTCGACCTATGTTTTTTACAGGAAAATTCAAACAGTTGGACAACCATTATCTGCAGGATTTACTTTAACTATTTTGTATAATATTTCTACATCTTGTGATCTTCTTTTTGTAAATAAAAGTGGAGATGGAGGAGCCTATGTTGGAGATCCAATCTTGAAGACTCTCCTATAAATAGATGAAGAATTGAAGCAACACAAGAAGCGAGAAACAATACAACACAACAAGAAATCTGCAAATTTGTCTAAGTCCTTATTGTCAACATTCTTGTTGTAATAGCCTAAGTATTTCACTTTCACATCTTGAGGTCTAGGCCTTATTCTTGATTACACTTGCACTTCAAAGTTGTATACTTATTTATCGAGTTGTAATCTTGAATTTGTGTTCGTCATTCAACATAAGATATCCTTGTGAGTGTTCTTGTGGTAAGAACACACTTGGGTGATCTAGGTGTTAGGTGTTAGAAGATTGTGGTAATCTTCTTATTGAAGAGTTTGGTGATCTTTGAGGTGTTGAAGAATTTGGTGTTCTTAAAGGTGGAAGATTGTGGTAATTTTCAAAAGGTGTCGTAGAAGATTGTGGTAATCTTCAAGGGAGATTGTGGTAATCTCCAAAGAGGTGTTGTAAGATGATGTTGTAATAATTTTGGTAATTATTAATAAAACCTTTTTTACTTTTTTGAAATCCATCCCGGAGATACTGGAGTAGTAGAGGATTAGGCCCTAGGTGGGTTGAACCTCTTTAAATCGACGGGTGTTGTTTATTTCCCGTATTTACATTCTTGTCTTTGCTTGATCATTCAAAAAAGAGAGTAATTTGCGAAAAATTGGCATATTCTATTCACCCCCCCTCTAGATTATTGTAGCCACTTGGACTAACAAAAGTTACCCACTCAACAGACTCGACTGAGCTATTGATAGTATAACTTAGCTACATCATCTAACACTTAACTTTTCAGTTGATTTGGTTTTATATAGCGGAAGAATTAACACCCTTTGTTAATTTTAAGCACGTTTTTAACACTTGTTTTAGCACTTGTTATTATCAGCTGGATAGCAATATAACTTATCAGGAGATATAAAAATATTAGCAAGAAAGTAAATGCTGAAAGTGAATGACACAAGCAAATTTTAGAGTGGTTTAAGGATTGGGTAATTCCTCTAATCCACTCTTCTCCAACTCCAAGATGAATCCACTAAGTAATAGATCAGGTTACAAAGCAGTTCTTCAGTCTAGAGACAACCTTGATCGCACAGCTGGCTTCTCCTACGACTCAACTTCTTCACAAGACAGCTGCTTTGATACTACAGCTCCCTTCAAGCCTTTGGAATTGATCACAAAGCCTTCCAACAAACTTGAAACTTCTGGTTCGACCTTGAACCTCACTAAAACTCCTTCAACTTGGAGAATAGACCCCTTTTCATTTTTTTAAACTTTTTCTCATCAACTGATTGAAGTAATCTTGCCTTCATAGCGTGTGTTGGATTGAGTTCCTTCGAGTTTTAGGCTTGAGGAATATCTTGGCTTTGAGAATATTGCAGGTTATGCTTGCTTGAAAATTCTTGTTAGATCAATGTCATTCGTAACCTTTTCTCAAATGCTTCCTCACCTTTTTATATTTCTCATTTGAAAAATTGCCCGTTCAAGATATAGGCTATTTTCGAATAACACTTCCTGTTTGTTGGCTTGTCTTTCTTGGCCTGGCAGCGATGTGATGTTGACCCTTCCTTGTATTAAATGATGCGGCAACTTTTTACGAGTGTCCGCACATGAACATGTGTTTCCCATTGGTTTATTCCTTTTGCATATTTAAGGCCAAACACTTTAAGACCTGGCAGCGGCTTGGACTTATTACTATATCAAATAATATCCTTGCTTCCTTCCAACGGATCAATGTCGATTGTCTTGACTTGACTCATCGTCTTTACCCTCGACTTGAGTATGCTCCAATCATGGGAATGACTCAACCTGTCACTTCAATTGTTAGATTTGACTTCTTTATCGACTTGACGGACACTTCCTCATCCTTTACACGATATGTTACTCGTTGTATCTCCTTGATCGAGTCTTTGACTTTCATCTTGGCCACACTCGGTTGACACACAAATGAGTCATCACTCTAGTCTTGATTGACTTCTTACATTCTTTGACATAGCTTACTTCACTCGTTCTTTCGACCATATCTATTACAACATAGAAATACAATGAAAATGGGATGCCAACTTCCTATTCTAAGTTTTACATGGTATCATCAAAATCTAAACAATAAATTTCCTAACACAATGAAAAACAATTTCAAGTGACGCATGCGAGGGGATAGGGTTAGTGTCGAAATAAAAATGTGACAGATTTCACCAAACACGATCATAGTCATGCACCCATTTTTAACATCAACAAGTATGTGCATGGTGGCCATGAATGGTCGGTCCAACAGAAGTGTGTGCTCATTAACAAGATTATGCACTTCCCTAATTCTAATATAACAAAATCAACAAGAACAATGAGACCACCCACTTTTACCAAAATATTTTCCACAAAGGCATTTTGGATACCTAATGGACATATCGCCAAGTTGAAGACACATTCTAGTGAGTTTCAACCGCTAAATCAAGTTGTTTAAGAATAGAGTAAGGCATTAAATTAACATCGCCCCCCAAATCGAGTATCCCAAATATTTCTTTATCGTTCTCCATTGCAATTTTAATAACAAACTAGCTAGATCTTGCTGTTTTTGGAGGCAATTGGTGTTGAAAAATGACACTCGCTACTTTCAAAACTATTATCTTTTTATTTTCCCCAAATTTTCTCTTGTTGGATGCGAGTTCTTTAAAACATTTTACATCGGCTGACATGTTTCTAATAACATCTAGTAGAGGTAAATTAACATTTACTTTAGATAACATATTATAGAAATCTAAGAACTGTTTATCCTGTTTTTCGTTCCTAAGGCAACTCAGAAAGAAAACAGAGGTTTATAGGGCCTGTTTTGTGCAAACAGATCCCTTACTCGTCTATTCTTCTTTCGGCTTGTATTTTGATTCCTAAGCCTTCATAATCTCTTTGTCACCTACGGGGTTAGTCAAAGTAGTAGAAAATGAAATTTCAACTCCATTATCAATAACCTTACCACTTCGTAACACGGTGACGGCTTGGGCTTGTTCTGGTTGGCTAGGTAGCGTCCCCTTGCTAACAACATATTGAGCGATTTCACCGACTTGAGTGACCAATTGACCAACTTGAGTCTTAATACGCTTAACCGATGCTTCTATGGATTCAGACTATTGATTATTGGCCACTGAGTTTTCTTGTTAACTTGGATTAATGAGCTCAAGCTTTCTTGAATAGATGGAGCTCGTGATTGGTTTGATAGTTGTCCTTGGGGTTGCGGTGGCCTCAGATAAATATGGATTTTGTGAATTGCCCCAACTAAAGTCGGATGATTCCACCAACCAGGGTTGTAGGTCTGAGAGAAAAGATCATTAAGAGGCCTTTGCTGATATCCCTGGATAACATTAACATCATCAGCTTATTGTTCAAGAACAACATTACAAACACTGGCTCCATGATCGAATTCGCCATAAATACCGCACGACTCGGCAGAGGGGGCGATTGGTGGTTGCCCCCATATAGCCAACAACTGCATTTGTTTAGTCAGTTCAAACAATTATTTTGTCACATTATAGCTCAGGGCTAATTCATTCACAACAACCAATTTGCTTCTTGCACTCTTTTGTTGCGAATTAGTACTCACCATCTCCAAAAGATCATAAATTTATTGAGTTGTGTGTTCACCCATGTCACCCCAGTAATGCATTGTCAACATGTATTGATCATTATGCGATAACCCATCATAGAAAAATTGATTCAACAACTCCATTTAGGATGAAGTGGGCATTGAGTCTATAGGCCCTGGATCCCGATCATGAAAAGGCATCATGAAAAAATAGTTATTTCGCCATTAATTTGACTAAAAATAGTTATTTTAGCTTCCAAAGTATATGAAAATAACACAAGTTTTCTAATGTGAATTAGTATATTTCCATGAACTTGACACCACCTCCCAATTAGTGAAAGAGTTGGGAGGTAAAGATATAAGACAAGTTTTCGCCAAAAGGTCGCGTTCTTCAAAGTGTATGGAAAATAACGCATCCAAAGCCTCCACGTCTATTTTGATTGTCCTCATCCAATTCTTGTTCATCGACTAACATCAATTGATCATCCGACTAACAATTAAAGCAAAGATCCTATATAAACTAAAAAACAGATCAAACCTAGATTAAGTAAATATCAAAAGCAAATGAATCAAGCTTGCAAGCGAATATCATAAATTGATCATCGAACAATTAAAGCAAACCGATATAAACTAAGCTGAGTCATGTTCACGGATTAACCAATTTACCCAATTAATTAACAAAGTTTGATAATACATTTCTGATTTCTATCTAACTCCCTAACTGAATATAATTCATGAATTAATAATGTGTTCTCTCGATCTCAATTATTCCCTCAAAATAATCAAAAGTTGGTCAAACAATCAATTATAAAATAAAAAGAATCGAATCACTTTAGAAAAGAAGATCTTTTGTCTCATGCTTGCCTGCTCCAGTCCCCTTACGAAACCTTTGTTATTAGGTTAGCCATACACTTCACATCTGTCTAGCGATTCACATGGCATCATCAAAAGACGATTGGGTGTCTATTGAGACAATGTCGGATGCTCCTCCAGTAGATATTGATGGTATTCGTGAACCTGTTTCTGTTCTACGAACCCTTGTTGATTTTGAACTTTGTTCGCGAAGGAATCGGACTTTTGACGGACCAGCCCTTTTTTATGCGCCGTTTTACCCTGAAAGGAAAATGAGCTTTGCTCCTCAACAATTCATTCAGGAAAGCAAATCAATTAGTCCATATTCATGCTTATTTATTTGAATCAAATCATCTTAATCCTAGAACAAAGAATTTAGTTCCTGTTTGGGGAGGGGTCATGATTTCAATTGAAGGATAGAAAATAATCATAAACATAATCATGCAATAACAATAATCACTAAACAATTGAAATCATATAAAGAAGAAGATGAAGAAATATTACACTTGGATTAATCCGCAAAATAGCTTCGATGGGAAGAACCCAAAGAATCCCAATATTGAGTGTTCAAAAATATGGGCTCCCAAGTCTAATGTATAAGCGTAGAGTTCTATAAAAAGTAAAAAAAGCTAAAAATCGGAAATAAACCAAAAATTTTGTGTTCTGCAAGTCAGCACACGCGACCGCGCATCTCATCAGTTGTGCGCCCACGCATCTACCGTGTGCCAGTACACCTCACCCCCTGCCTGCCAGCACATTGCCTCCACCTAGAATTTTCGCGCGTATTGGTCTACACGACATCAGTTTACCGTCCGACTGGCGTCCGTCCGTAAAACCTATTTTTCCGTTTTCAAGCCTTGTTTTTACCAAGACCTACAAAATGACAAAAGTACCCTACGTAACACTCAACACTATAAACATTACATAAAGACACGAAAATACGCACAATCACACGCAAAATAAAATGGAATACACACAATAATCATATTCAAAAGCATGCAAAACATCGCACAAAGCGCAACTTCATCACACATTTCGTCTTAGTCATGCTTAGATTCTTAATAAGTGTGAAAATTGGTGTCATGTTTTTTTTTTTCAAGGTTGTAGTAAATTCGGATGCAAAATTATTTTCGAAAGTTGTTTATATGCATTGGAGGCTGAGAATTTTACAAAGCTGGTCGTGCAATAAATTAAAAATTAACACATGTATATGAGAACTAAGTACAATAATTTTGTTTATTTACGTTGTTAAGTCAATTTTTAATTTTTCAAAATTTAATTGTGGGGATTTGTATTGTACCAATTGAATTTTCTAATTATTTTGCTCTATTCAAGTTCTCATATTTGATGTGTTTCGTATTGTGCGATGCACGAACTGTATTTTTACAAAAATAATTGGTAGTGATTGCAAAAAAATTAAATTTTCAATAGATAATTAAAATATAAAAATAGTTGATTTGATTACAAATCATCCGATAAACTATAGAAAAATAAATTTTTACAAACTATGAGAAAAACATCTAGCTTTAAATACAAATATTTTGTTAATAACAAATTTGTGAGTGTGAATTGTATCCATTTACAGAGTATATTTGTCTATAAGAAAGTAAACATTTGGAAAACGTTTTAACTGCCCAATAGTTTAAATATTTAATATATTGATTGTATTTTTATTACAATCAATAATAAAATCATTTCGAATTTCAACACTTTTTAGTGTTTAGAAAGCTGAACAGATTGTCATAATTATGAAAGGAATCAAATAAAAACATGTTTTATACTTAACAACGTAATTTTAGGTGAAAATAAAACATTTGAAAAAGCAAAAACTATTCTATTTTATCTATATAAACATATATCACAAAAATATCAAACAGAAAATTTATATCCAATAATCCAATTGTACAACTTTGAAGTTTAATATCAAAATACATTGATAAATATGAAAATAATTTTTTTTAATATAAAAACTACGTTAATATAAAAAATAATTTTCTATATATAAAAATTTATTTTGAATATAATTTCATGTTAAATAAAAATTTAATTTTTTTTACATATATATATATATATATATAATGACATGTATGGATGTATGCAATATATATAATATTTGGATACATATTTTGATATATCTTCTTCAGTTATAATAATTATTTTTAATTAAATTTAATTAACTTAAATATAATTCTATATAATTATGAAGATATGAGTTATGCCCAAATAACAACTATATATATATATATATATATATGGTTAGGATCAAATGTGGCAGGGGGTTTACCGTGTGGCAGTGTGGATTAATCCAATCCATCCATACTTTTATTCAATGGTCCAGATTGTTATTAAAAATAACTGATTTATCAATTAATTAATAGGTGGAAAGGGCATAATAGTAACTAGCAAAATGCCATAAATGATGCCCCTACAATCAAGGGATTGATTAATATCACGTTTCCATAACTGAATTGTGCACCATTTTAATAGATGCACTGTACACCATTTAATAACTGACTGTGCACCATTTTATATCTAACAGTGCATAATTGGATAACTAATTGTACATCATTCAATCCCAGCAATTTTTATGGGATTTGATTTTACGATTGTTCTCGTTTTTCATTCAATTGCGGTTTACTCACAATGATGTACAATTAGTTATACAATGATGCACTGTTAGATATAAAATGGTGCACAATTAAGTTATTAAATGGGAAGATGGTTACACATTTTGTCTTTATAGTTCCTTTAGATGATATACAATTAGTTATACAATGATGCAATCGTTAGATATAAAATGGTGCACGCGATCGATTTATTAAATGGTGCACGCTTCAACTATTAAAATCGTGCATAATTCAGTTATGGAAACGTGATCTTTATCACATCCATGATTATAGGGCATCATTATGGGAAGGTGGTTACACCATTTTGTCTTTATAGAGTTTTTAGATGATGTACAGTTAGTTATACAATGATGCACTGTTAGATATAAAATGGTGCACAGTTAAGTTACTAAATGGAAGATGGTTACACCATTTTGTCTTTATAATTCTTTTAGATGATGTACAATTAGTTATACAATGATGAACTGTTAGATATAAAACGGCGTACTGTCAGTTGCTAAATGTGTACAGTTCAGCTATTAAAATGGTGTACAATTTTACTTATGGAAACGTGATATTAATCAATCCTTGATTGTAGGGGCGTGATTTATGGCATTTTGCTAGTTACTATTATGCCATTTCCACCTATTAATTAATTGATAAATCAGTTATTTTTAATAGCAATCTGGATCATTGAATAAAAGGTGTGGATGGATGGGATCATCACACTGCCACATGGTAAGAGGCTGCCACACGAGATCCTGTCCATATATATATATATATATATATATATATATATATATCATAAATAGCCAAAAGTACATTAACAATATACAAATTAAGTTAATGTACAATAGTCTGAAAGCATAATATTAAAAGCCCATTACAATAAATATATCTTATGGTTTTTATTTGTTATGTTTATTTTTTAATGTATATGTGCAATATTGGTGTCAAACTAGAGATCGTAAAAAAATAATTAATTAGATATATTATACGTCAAAAAGGATCAGAAATGAATTTTTTTAAGTTTTGAAAAATAAGAAAAGAAAAAAATATAATAATGAGTGCAGTATGCACAAAGATTTAGAAAGCTCATTTTACATAATTTTATTTTTTATATAATTACAAAAAGTGATTTATTTAAAGAAAGTTGACTATAAAAAACAATCAAATCCCAAACATTTATTATCCTATTTTTTCGATATAATTTAGTTAATTTTTTTTAGTAATGTGATTTAAACGGGAAAATATTTAGGTTACTATTCCTAGAATATTTTATCATTATATATTTAAATATCTATTGAATAATAATGAATGAAGCTGTATTACAATTTACATCGAGATTATATGGGCCACAAAAAGTCTTAAGAAATGAAGTTGGACAACAATGGGCCGTAGCGTTCCCAGTCCAGTTCAGTCCCCAACATTTTGGCCTTAAAAAGTCTTGGGAAAATTACATGGTATACGCTGATTTTGGTACACATACCACACAATACGCTCATATTATTTGTGTACCTTTTGTTTTTCTTGTGTACCTATTTTGTTTACGCTCCTGTATATTTTTTGAATATTTTTTTTTTCATTTTTTTGTTCATGCATTGATTTATATGTTATATATGTTGTTTTGATATTGTTTAAATTTGTTTTTTTGTTGTTTCTATGTTGTTTCTTTGTTGTTTCGATGTTTCAAAATAACTTTAACCTATTTTTTATGCTATTTTTTATTCATATATTATTTTGTACATTGTTTCTATTGTTTCGATGTTGTTCTATAATATTTTTAATGTTGTTCTAATAATTTTTTTTCATGTAGTGTTCAATGTGTAAATACAGTTTTACCTATTTTAAGCTCATTTTCTTCATGTAGTGTTTTTAATATTTTGTACGTTGTTTCTGGGTTGATTCCACACCCATTTTAATACTGTTCTGATGTTTCTTTGTTGTTTCCATGAAGTTTTCGATGTTTAAATACAATTTTTACCTATTTTTAACTCTTTTTACACATATGATGTTTTCTATATTGTTTCTGGTTTGTTTCTATATTGCCTCCTGGTTGTTTCCATGTTTTTTATGTTTCAATGCATTGGATCAAAAATTGAATTGTATTTTTTTATTCATGTTGTTTCTATAATATTTTTAATTTGTTTGGTTTTAATATGTATATGTATATTTCTTGACTTTTTGTAAGATTTCGAGTATAAAATGGATTATTTAACGATGACAAAATTAATTTATTTTTTCACTGAAAATTTATTAAAAGAAATATGTTTGAAACATGTTAGAAATAATATTGAAACAAAACGTAAAAAAGACTGAGAATTTTTGCTGCAGCGTATTGTTGTGTAAAAAAAAGAGCGAAAATATAAATTTGGGTAAAATAGTATCGGAAACCGCAAAAGACTGACATTATCTCCAAAAAATTGGGCATTTATGTCAATTGCCAAAAGTCTTACTGTAATTTTCATTTAATAATTTAAGCTCAATAGAAATCAGTGGAGCCTATAAAAAGGTCTTAAAACTATTTAGTTATAATAATAATATGTTTATCATTATTATATAATAATAGAATCATAGTCTTACAGAGTGTCCGCAAACTCTATAGAATCTTTTTTTTTTTTTGAGTTACACACACACTTCATTGGGGATTGAACTCCTAACCTCCCACATATTGGTGGGAGTGATACCATTAGACCAAATTGCTGGTGGTTATTGAATCCTATTTGCAGTGTCATAATTTTGTTTCTTATTCCTTTTTAATATGGGCCGTAAAATGTTATTGGGAAATCAAAATCCTGATTTTTCAAAAGTTTCTGATTTTAAAAAATTTGGTACAGAGTGTAAAGCTTTTTTCCAATTTCATGTAATTGAAATTTTATAAAGAAAGGTATGTAAAATTAGTAAAAGCCGAATTAGCTCAACCGTAATCCTTATAGATTGGACTTCCAAGGCCTAGCTTAGGCTACTTGAGCTAATCTTATCCATCTTTCATAACAACGTGGGCTGGGCCCAACTTAATCATTAGACTTTAGACCTTTTAGATTTGATGATAAAAAATATTAAATAATTAATAGAGCATTTTCAGTTTTTCATGTGCCCTTAATAGTCTCGTATTCACTTAGCATGCTTTCTTCTTTATCGATAATAAAATTTCAATTAGTATTTTCTTGCCATAAAATATCTTGGAGTTTTAAACTATATTAGTTCTAATATTTTCACGACTCTTTATGAATTTTGAATTTTGTATCAATTGAGAAGATACCATATCGAAGGTTGGTGAATTTAATTTAGTGAACAATCGTGGGTTCAATTTCACTTTGATTATTAACTAAGCAAAAACTTATATTAAGAATATTGTTAAATGTTACGGTGAAAAATAAGCGGCAAAAAGTACGAAAAAGGTTAATATACATATCAGTTGCACATGTACGAGTAAAATACATATATATATAAGAACATCAGGTCTCTTGTGAGACGGTGTGAGACCGTGAGACTTTTTGTGTGAAAAGTGATACTTTTAGTGTAAAAAGTGATATTTTGTCTAAATACACTAATTTAAGTGTATTTAGATAAGTATCACTTTTATACTAAAAGTATCACTTTCTACACTAAAATTATCACCGTCTCACAACGAATTTTTACCATCTCACATAAGTTTTTGCGATATAAAAATTGTTTGGGAGTAAAACTTTTTGGATCATTTTTATATAATTGTGTATGTACTTATGTTCCAATTTTGTAAAAGTTATTTTGCATGTTTCTATGATCTAATTATTTATAATTATGACACGACTTAAAAATAATTAATACATTCGCAAACTACGAACGTTCTATTATTATGGAGAATCATTGGATTTTTTTTCGAAATATTATTACATTTAAAATATTCTAAATATAATGTTAAAATACAATATCCGTACTCAAGTATTATACAAATAAGTATATGTGTTAATGTGTATACCAGTGTTCTAAAAAGCGCTAGGCGCTAGTCGGGCGGTAGATTGGGGTCTAGCGCTTAAGCGGAGCCTGGGCGGAGTTAGACGGGACCTAAGCGGGGTTAGACAGGGCCTAATCAGAAGAATAACGTAAGCGGATAAGAGGGGCCTAGTGCTTAGGCGGGGACTAATCGAAACTATGCGGGGATTTTTAGGATAGTGGTGTATACTGAATGTTTCATTTCAGAAGTACGGGTACTTCATAATGTAATTCAGAATGACCATGGGAAACGAAAATATTTTTTAGTTATTAATTTGTATGTAAATGCATTATACGAATACATTGGCAGAGGGAGCGCCCTCCCCCCTCCAAATTTTATTTTAAAAAACTTGTTTACCTAGATTTTTTTTAGATAATATGATTTTTTTTGTTAGTTTTCTTATACGAACATCTTATACATGTGTATCGGTCCATCCCATATAATTTATGGCCACGCCATTGTACGAATATAATATGAGTTTTAAATAACAAACAACTCGACTTAACTCAGAAATAATTTTCTAAGCTCGATAAAGTTGAAACGAGTTATAATCAATGTTGTAAAAAGTGTTAGGCTCTCACTCATATGCGCGTGAAGATTTGGTGAACTAGCGCCATCCGCGGAGCCTGGGTTCGATTCGGGACGTTATTAGTAGTGGCGGGGTTAGGCGGGACTAATCGGAAAAAAACTCATAAGCGGACAAAGGGGGCCTAGTGTCTAGGGGGAGATTAATCGGGGCTAGACGAATATTTTTAGAAAAGAAGTTATAATATGAATGAGTTTGGTTCGATTTATCTACACCCCCTTGATATGACTAATCCTTTTTTATTAAACAAGAATTGCGTATTGCATTAAACTAGAACAGGAAAGCAACTTGTGTGGGGCCTCGTCCAAATCAAATCAAAACACTCAACATCCACTAAACAAAGGAGCTTTAAATAAGAACCTAATATTAAATGATATCTTACTTCTACACCTAGTGTCGATTCTTCTTCCAACTGAGTGTGACATCACATTAAAAATATTCAGATTAGATGTCCTAAGCACCCAATTATAAATCATATTAAGAGTTCATTCAATTAGTTCAGTTTTAGTTTATCAAATGGTATCATGATTTATGATCTATATATATATTTTATGATAAATAAAAATTACAGTTGTAAATTTAATACTTAAATTAAAATATTTTCATTATTTTGAAAAAACCTAGAAATCCTTGCAATTATTTCTCCCTAAATTTTAAAAATTTAAAATAATGCAATTATTTCCCCCCAAAACTGTAAAACTAAAAAAAAAAAAGGTAAAGCTATTTAGTGTTGCATCACATTACTTTTGTTATATAATAGTAAAACATTTTCGCCTACCAAAAATTTCAGGCTTCATGTATGTCGGCGTCAGTGTCGGTATATCCTTGGGAATTGGGATCATATTGATCTTTGTGCTGATTGAAGAACTCTGTAGGCCATAACTTAGTTTAGATAAATTATTTTTAATTTTAAATTATGTGTTATATAGAATAACACTTGATCAACATGGATTCCTTTTGATTTCCTATATCTTTAGTAGATCCAGATCTCAAGTGATCTTCCTATTTTCATACATAAGATAGATGCTTAATTTTATGATATCATTATATATTGTTGGTTCTCAAAAACAAAAAAAAAAAAAAGTTCTCAAAAAAATTATATAGTGTTGGCTATTAATGTGGTGAAGGATCGTTGGTAGCACAATGGATCGATTCTAATGATCGAAAATTATATCATCGTACGACTTATGCTCATGATTTTATTCCTTGCCAGAACACAAAAAATTGATGAGGCCTACCAGCGACACGTAAAAACATTTATGGGTATTCGGGGTTAGCCCGACGATACCTCTCCATTATTCAAGTGGTAAATTTCAAGTCACCCAAGTGGATAGTCAAGTAGGTAGCCACCCACTTGGGTGTATGGTCTTTGGATAAAACACACACCCATGTGGGTGTGTATGTGTGTGTGATGATCCAAGGGCCATGACCCCATGTGGGTGGTCACCCACTTGGATGGCATGGAATAAACCCATTCAAGTCGATATAAAGCAGTATAGAGCTTGATATATACTATTGATACCCAGCCCAAAGGATTTTGGGACTGGCCCACAGGCAATTTCTCCAACACGACCCATAAGGCCCATCACTCAGGTATATAAAGGATGATCCACCTCTTCATTTGTAAGTTAATTCTCTCATAATGTTGTACACTCTCTCTCGATCATTGTGCTGGCTTGAGCGTCGGAGGGGCCTCCATGGGATAGCCGGGAGACCCGTCTAACATTTTCATGTGTGCAGACAAGTTCCCAGTTGAAGAATTCCAGCTCCTAGAGAAGACGATTTGGAAGACTTCCCACTTGGGAAGAGGAATACTTGACTTTTATCAAAATTCCTGATTTGGAGTGATCTGCCCTAAAAGCATCATCATTTTGGCGTCGTCTGTGGGAATCACCAATGCACACGAAGATGCAGGCCTGATCTCAAGCACGTGAAATCGGATCTCAAGCTGCTGGTCGTGGATTCAGAGATCAGCAGGAGGAACGACCATCAAGAAGGCGGGAGGCCAGCTACCTTTCCACTGGAAAGGCGCCGCCTCCCACGCAAGAAGAAACAGTGCCGCCACCTCCATCCGGAGGAGCTCCGCCCATTGAAGAAATTCGTCTGACCAGGGAAGCCCTCCGAATCTTGTTGAAATCAAGCCGTAACCGGAGCCGCAGGAAGACCACATCGAGCTCCACCAGTTGTTGAAGACCCTAACTTGGGAGGTCAGGGAGTAAGGAATGAAGGACGTGGCGAGAATCGCATGGAATCGCCACCAGTGGAGAAGTCCCAAACAATGCGACCCAGTCATACGCACCCACATGCTACCGCCTCAAGGAATAAGAGTCTGTTGGCCCCTGTTTATCGTGAAACTCTTTTCTTATACTGCAAGTGTACACCATAGCTAGCAGATAGCAGCAAACAAGGTCGTATTCCTCAGGGATTGAATACAAAACGCATAGAGTACAATAAATATCGTATTTTAATTTATTGAAGCGGTTGAAATCAAAGAGTTCTTTTATCTAAACTAAATCTAAGTTATCAAATAAAATATATAAATTTGTTAAAGACCCGAACTCCACAAGTTCCCAGCAAATACGACAACAACCCTAA
Source organism: Rehmannia glutinosa (assembly GCA_016081115.2). Classification (NCBI taxonomy): domain Eukaryota; kingdom Viridiplantae; phylum Streptophyta; class Magnoliopsida; order Lamiales; family Orobanchaceae; genus Rehmannia; species Rehmannia glutinosa. The sequence continues at coordinate 511,237 of JABTTQ020002544.1, read as the reverse complement.
GGAACATAATCTCAACAGCTTCATTAATATTAATTCCAATTAATGTTTCATCAAAACCTATTTTTTTATATCTATGGGTTCAATTCTTAAAGTAGTTTATTCCCCATCCCGAAGCAAATAAATAGTTGATTAATACCAATTGATAGTATCCCTACTCAACAATTAATATTAACTCCCAAAAGATCTTGGAATTGAAGTAAACCCCCAGAAATATTTAGAAGCCTCCCGACTTTATACCCGTTTATGTTATGCAATCGTTTTTCGTAAGTTAGAACTCATCTCCTAAATTATGAACTGACAAATATGACATGCAAATTACTGATCATATAATCTACACGAAATAAGCACTCAAATTCATAAAGATAACACAAGAAGCCAATTAAGAAAAACAATCAATTTAGAATAATATGAATCCAAAATTTTGATTATGCCTTAGGATCAGAAAGATTTAGCCTAACATATTTGAAAACAAACTCATAGACAAACTTGGAATCAAATAGTTTGACATCGAATTAAGTACAAATAAAAGATCTAAACTAAGAGCATAGAATCCTTCTTGTCAAGATGGATCCTTCTTTAGAGTATTGAACTCTTATGCGTTCGTAGATGCGAAAAGTCTTGTGTCGTTCTTCGTTGATCTAAATTGTGTTTTCCCCTCAGAAGTATATGTAATTGTCTATTTCCAGGTGTAAAATTCGTCTCTTGAAGTGTAGGGCTTGGTCTTCCTTTTATAGATGCTTTGAGAGATCATTGGTAGAGTTCCAACGAAATTAGAAAACAAAATCCACCGCCAAACAAAGTACACGATCATGTATTATTACACATTTAGGTCGTGTTCCTTGTTTTTGTCTTTGTTTTGGCCTGAAGCAAAGTACACGATCGTGTATTATTAAAGTACGATGATCGTGTACTATTACACGATTGGGTTGTGTATTCTGTCTCTGAAATTCTTCCCTCGAATAAGTTGTACTGCGTATAAAATCACATGGTTGCAGAATACACGCCCATTTATTATTACACGGGCAGGCCGTGTTTTCTATTCTTCGTCGTTTTCTTTGCGTTTTGATCGTCTCTTCGCATTCAGAATTTTTGTCTAGGCCGTCCTACTGATATCTTCGCAAATTGAGCTTTATGTCTTATAAAAATCACAAGAGTACACAGTATCACGCCCACAAAGGAAACCAACTAAAACACACTAAATATACATGCAAATGTATTAAATATGTACCAAAATAAGCCCCTAAATGCACGTATATTTTACAAGTATCAAATTCCCCCAAACATAAACCATTGCTCGTCCTCGAGCAAACTAAGAAAAATAACCTTATGTACTGGGGTAGATAGAACAACACAACAAAGTCTTATCGCGTAGAGAGAAGGCAAAAAGGCGGCATGGAATGGTATTCTCAGAAACATTATGCATCTTTACAGTATCGCAGATTTCTAAAAATTGCACCAGACGCGTATTCGGATCCTCTACGGCTCTCTATCCAAACTAGTTATACGACACCATCTAGATCAATGCAGGTTATAGTTTGAAATTGTTTGCGTTAATCAGCAGATGAGACACACCCCCATACCTTTGATTAACTTCCGACTTGAAGTAATCTCTAAATGCCCTTCTCACGGGCCTCTCCTCTATCCGATTCTCTCTATTCGTCCCCAGTGGACGTTACTCATTGTTTCTATTGTTCACATCATCCCTCTTGTTTCCCTCTGCCATCGCTTTCGATCTTTTCCTTAACTATTTTGCTGTCTTTTCCATCTCTAAGTCAATGGGTATTGGTTCAACAGACCTGGAACGCGTGTTCGTGCACACTTGTATTTAACAAAAACAATGTTAAAAAAACATAAAAATAAAAATGAAAATAAATTATTCAATTAAGATTGCACTACTTATTACTATATCTATGTAGAATCTTTCAATCCCCGGCACGACGCACAAAACTTGATCGTGAAAATCTTTTCACTATATTGCAAGTGTACAATGTAGCTAGCAGATAAAAATGAGCAATGTTGTATTCCTCATGGATTGAATATGAAACGCATAGAGTATAGTAAATATCGTATTTCAATTTTATTGAAGCGGTCGAAATCAAATAGTTGTTTATCTAAACTAAATATAAGTTATCAAATAAAATATCTAAAAATTTTTAAACACCCGAACTCCACAAGTTTTCAACAAATAAGAAAGCAACCCTAGGAACATAATCTCAACATGCTTCATCAATGTTTCATGAAAACCAGTGTTTGTGTATATAAGGGTTCAATTCCTAAAGTTGGTTATTTCCCCGCCTGAAACAAATAAATAGTTGATTATACCAATTGCTAGTATCCCTATTAAAAAATTAATATTAACTCCCCAAAGAACTTAGAAATGAAATAAACCCCAAAAACAGTTATAAGCATCCCGACTCTATACCCGTTTATGTTATGACCTTATTTTTCGTAAGTTAGAACTCATCTCCCGAATTATGAACTAAACAAATATGACATTCAAATTATTGATCAGATAATCTACGAGAAATAAGCACTCGAATTCATAAATAGAACACAAGAAACCAATTAAGAAAAATAATATATTTAGAATTAACATGAATCCACAATTTTGATTATGCCCTAGGATCAGAAAGACTTAGCCTAACATATTTGAAAACAAATTCATACACTAACTTGAAATCAAATAGTTTGACATCAAATTAAGTATAAACAAGAGATCTAAACTAAGAGGATATAACCCTTCTTGTCAAGGTAGACCATTCTTCAAAGTCTTGAACTCTTGTGCCTTTGTAGATGCGAAAAGTCTTGTGCTGTTCTTCGTTGAATTGTGTTTACCCCTAAGAAGTATATGTAATTGTGTATTTCCAGGTGTAAAGTTCGTCTCTTGAAGTGTAGGGCTTGATTTTTTCTTTTATAGATGCTTCGAGAGATCACTGGTAGAGCTCCGGTGAAATTAGAAAACAAAATCCACCGCCAAACAAAGTACACGACCATGTACTATTACACAGTTTGGTCATGTTTCTTGTTTTTGTCTCTGTTTTGGCCTGAAGCAAAGTGCACGACTGTGTACTATTACATAGTTGGGCCATGTATTTCATCTCTAAAATTCTTCCCTCGAACAAGTTGCACGGGCGCGTAAAATCACACAGTTGCAGAATACACAGCCGTGTATTATTACACGGGCAGACCATTGCTCACCTTATTTTTAGCTTCACCGCAAGTGAATGGCGTAGTTAATAGATAGGGTAAGCAAGGTCGATCCCACAGACACTAATAAATCAATGCACTAAGTATTGAGATTGTAATATTATTATTTTTCTTTTGACGATCGAAAGGTGATTGTTGTTTTATAAAACTACGACAATATTTTATCATGAAAAGAACAAAGCAAAAGCTATGGTTGAAAAGATCAAGAAGAAGAATGGATTCTAGGGTTATATATTCAGTTAATCTCCCTCTTGTTATCCGATTAATTAAAGACAAAGTTATTATCTATCTTCCCTATAAGGTGATCACAAAAGTAATTTATCCTCCTCTTGAGACACAATAAATACATTGATTGAATTATCTATGCTAGCATCTCTACTCAACATAAGATAAACAACTCCCAAAAGTATAAAAGATCAGTTATCCTCACAAATACTCACAAACTTCTCAATCATGCAAAATATTCATGTCAAGCACTCAAGATCTAGTATTGAAACTCATCTCTCGAATTATGAATCAATATATCAAACATGTTAAACCATTGGCCATATGATAAAACAAGTAATAAATCAAAGTACTCGAATGGGGTTTTCGAAATAATAACTTCAATTTAAATTAAACATCAAACAAGAGTCAATTAACCTATTCCCGAACCCTAGAATCACAAGGTGTTTAGTCGGACATGGGGTATAAACAACTCATAGACAAATTGTTCATATTAATATCACACTAGATGTAAATAAAAATACAATGGAGTAAGAAAACTCAGGGATATCGATGATCTCTCGATCAATCTTCAATCCTCAAGCGTGGATGCGACCTTGATCTTCCTTTCAATTCCTCTGGTAGAAGGATGCTCTTTTCTGTGCTTTCTAGGGTAATAGTAAGTGTTTTTCTTCTGGGGCCGCCTCTTCTCAATTTATAACATTCCCGGGCCAAACCTAAGTCAAACACCGTGCGACTCTGAAATTCCCACGTAGATGCACGGGCCGTGCCTATGCACACGAGCTTCCCGTGCATCAAGCCGTAGGTTTATTTTTCTCTTGAACAGACGCACAAGTCGTCCATATAGGCACGACCATGCACGGACCGTACCTATGCGCACAAGTCGGGCATGCGTGTCCCCTTTTCGTTCGGTTCAGCTCCATACTTCGCGTAATCACTCGATTCTTGACGGTCCTTTACTGCAATGCTCTGATTTGCCACAAAAGTACTACAACTATCGTTTAATTCCTGCAAAACAAGCAAAGCATAATATCTTTTCCACAATATGAGAACACGACCCATTTTATAGAGTTAATGCATGTTTATCAACCTATTATATCCAAAATCATGCCCAAAATACATGCAAAACTCACACTAAACAACCATGTTTTATGTTCTTCGCCGTTTTCTTTGCATATTTGATCGTCTCGTTGCATTCGGCATTTTTGTTCGGGTTGTCCTACTGATATCTTTGCAAATTAAGCTTCGTTTCTTGTAAAACAAAATCACAAGAATATGCAGTATCACGCCCAGCAAAGGAAACCAACTAAAATACGCTAAATATACATGCAAATGTATATACCAAAATAAGCCCCTAAATGCACGTATGTTTTACACGTATCACCTGCCATCCTGACTAAGCCACTACCTTTGGGAATCAAGACCTTCAAACTCCCGGAGTATGATGGAACTGGAGAACCCCAAGAGCATTTGGATAAATTCTACGATGAAGCATATCTCTATGATATGATGGAGGCCGCCTACTGCAAAACATTCCTGACCATATTAACCAAGCAAGCCCTGACTTTGTTCAATCAGCTCCCAGAGGGCTACATCACCATGATGCATAAATTTGATGGGCTTTTGTGTAACAATTCTCCGCCAGCAAGGAAAACCACGAGACCATCACACACCTATTTCAACGCAAAGTGGGGGAACCTTTACGTGATTTTATGGGGAAACTCGTGGTAGCCATAAATGAAGTTACCGGCATCCAACAAGAAACCTTAACTAGGATTCAACAACGTGCCACTCCTTAAGAACACTTGGTGGAACTATTGGAAGAAAGATTTTTCACCGCTCCGAAGAGAATCGCAAATTGTACCAGAGCACCCTTCTGGGCAGATGAAGCCATGGAGTCCCCGTGGAATAACGAATGCAAAACTAGAGAGGGAGACAAGAACCAGCCTCAAACCAGCAAAAGGAATGGTGGGCGAGCAAGAATTCCCTTAGGTGCACCACTAATAGAAGTGTTAGCCGTAGCTCAAGAGTAGAAAATCATAAGCCCCCTCGGAGAATGAGAGATAGTTCAACATGACTTCAGTCCAACCTTTATTGCCACTTCCATCATGATATGAGACATACTACTAAAACTTCATTCATCTAAGGAGGGAAATTTAGAGGCTAGTTCAAAAGGGTCATCTATAAGAGTATGTGGATCACCTGATATGCATCAAGATCATGATCGTGCCTGGGAAAAAGGTAGTAGAGGATGCCCCCTATCGCGCCATGAAGACAGTCCAACTCATTCCCCTAGGGATTCCTTCCCCCCCCCAAATGCAGACTTCGGACAGGACCTCCTGAACTGATCCCGGACCACTTCCTTCACACTCACCTATAGTTAAAGCTCACCACGTAATACACAATGGGCAGGATGGTCCTGGGACGGCCAAGGTGGTGCCGCCGCACAGGGGCCGCTACCGGCAAGGACCTTTGGAGGTTTTTCTATGTGTAAATGTATTAAATATAAAACAGCTTGATCTGACTTACAAAAATTCTAGTTGTCCAAACGACTGGAACATTGGCTACTATTTTTATACTTGGAGAGGTATTGTTATCGATTCTCAGCTGAACTAAATATTAGCGAATTTGTCCCTTTCTATGTAACTACTTTTTTGCTTTTTTCCCTTTTTCTTTTTCCAAACCAAAAAAATAAAAAATAAAGAAAAATATTGTTTGCAACCTAAAAACTGGTTCTTTTTTCTTTTTTACAAAACAAAAAAAAAAAAAGAATTCTTTTAGAGAAACCAAACAAAAAAAATTAAATAATTAAAGAGTCGTCCACCTTTAAACACTCATTTATTCCTATACGTCATTCCTCCAAATTAAAAACAGAGCCACCCTGCCTCACTTTTATCCCCCAAATTATAAAAAAAGAAGTTCCACCATTAAAATATCTATTAGCAATAATTATTTTTGCCTCCATTGATATTGGTAGGATATTGTTTATGTTTATTTAATATATTAAATCAATGAAATTACATTTATAACATTAATTTTATTATTTTGAATTTTATTTAATGTATACCCAAGGACCTCTTTTTTTTTTTTTTTGCTCCAGGCCCCTCGAAACTCAGGACCAACCCTGGCAATTGGCATGACCATTGGGGACATCGAGATTACCAGAAAAACTACACAATGACACTGACGATGAAGTGAACTCCCCCAACGAGACAGGGAGAGCGCCACATCTTCATAGGAGCCATAGATATCTATAGCTTCCGTAGATTCCAGGTTTTGGGGGCTTTAGTATTTTTATTTGCTTTCAGTTTATTTTTTCCCGGAGGTATTAAATATTTTTATTTCTGTTTTAGTTTATTTCCGCCTGATGGACGTAAAACTTTGTCACTAGTGAATACTGAATAAATTTCTTTCACATTTCTGCTATGATTTCTTGCAGTTAATTGCCAAACATGGTTGTTGTCGATGATCATTCGGGCACTCTCCTCAATAAACCTCCTTCGGCGCTCCCAGATGGGAGGGGCCTCCTCACGGAGTCCTCATAAATAAATCTCATCCAACGCTTCCGGATGGGAGGGGCCTCCTCATAGAGGTCCTTGTAAATAAACCTCATCCGGTGCTCTCGGAGGGGAGGGGCCTCTTCGCAGGGGTCCTCGTAATTTTCCTCATTTGGTGCTCCCAAATGGGAGGGGCCTCATGGGGGTCCTCGTAAATAAACTTCATCCGGCGCTCCCGGATGGAAGGGGCCTCCTCAATGGGTTCCTCGTAAATAAGACTCATTCTGCACTCTTGGATGGGAGAGGCCTCATCAAGGGGGTCTCGTAAATAAACCTCATTCGATGCTCCCGAATGGGAGGGGTCTCCTCATGGAGGTCCTCATAAATAAGCCTCATTTGGTGCTCCTGAATGGGAGGGGGCCTCCTCACGGGGGTCCTCGTAAATTTACCTTCCTCGCCAATATACAACACATCATATACAATGAAGAGAGGGCAAAAATACTAACACATGCGTGGAAGGGATCGATACACAATTCAAAGTAATAAATGAAACAAGAGCTTCGAGAAGAGCTTCTGAAGAGCGTCCTCCTCGGGCTCCGGAAGGGCACCCCCTAACCTCTCTACAAGAATCTCCGACCATTCCGGAAGAATAAAGGCTTCACCCCAAGAGGGATGATCCATCTCCACACCAAATATGAAAAAGTCCCATCAACAAAAATCATGAGCAAATATAACAAAAGAAGCTTCAAGAGACGAATATGCATGAAGAAAAGCACGAGTATGAGTGTAACATCAGATCAACAATAAATCATCCGACCCCTTAAGGGAAATAAACATTTCAGGGGAATATATAAGCAAGAAAAATATTTAAGCATAGAAAGCAACCCTAAACAGGGCTGAAAGCAACGGTCGTCTAGGCCGAAATAACTACTCAGACATGGGGGGCTCCATCATCCTCTGTAGCGTCGGCACCACCAATCTCCTCTCCATAGCCGCCATCCATACCATCGGCTCCCTCGGGAAGTTCCTGTAAAGCCTCAATCTTTCATTCCTATTCCTTCACATTAGAAACTCCACAATCCAGGATATCACCTCATATGAAGCCTTCCCACTCTCTCGTAGCAATTTTCGGCAATGACGCACCGACTTATCAAAGTAGGAGGATGACTCTCTCATCAAATTCAAATGATAATAAAAGGAAGCTTTGTAGGCCTCCACCGAGCTAGACCTCTCCTTAGCCAATAACTGGATGCCAATAGAAGACTAAAAGAACACCTCGCCCGTCTCTACCTCGCACGCAAGCTGAGCCTTAACTTGCTCATACTTTTTAGACAAATTAGACATTTAGCCCTTTATGCCAACTATCACCCGCCTTGAGGTTCTACACCTCACCCTACCATTGGCTGTTCTCCATCTCCACCACCTCCCCCTGATGGTTCGATGCCGCCACAAGGTTCAAAATCCACACCAAAAATTTCATAAGTCTTAATTAATGAAAGGACACAAGAATGAAAAATGAAATGTAAAGTAACCACGAAGCTTACCCTGCCAATGTTTCCATAAAGGTGTGTCTCGATGTCCTTGAATGAGAAATCCAAGACGGGACTGATCATCCACAGAAAGTGCTTTTCTACTGATGGCATATCCCATGCCAGAATCTGTGAAGTCCCAATGTGACTGAATCCGCTCACGATGGTTCATGTTTCAGAAAAGAGAACTTGGGAACCAATGGTCCTAGGAACAACATCACTAGGCTCCATCCTCGCCTCTTCCCCCTCCCCCCAAAAGAGCCAGAAAGATGATGGGGAGCAGGAACAACATCAGTATGATCCCGGAACAAGAACCACGGCCTGGTCACCCTCCATCCGACAAGGGCGCTACCCTCGCTCACCATCACTCCGAGGCGGGGCGTTCGAGCTCCTGCCAGCAGCAGACTTTTCATTGGCCTTCTCCTTCTCCTTCTTCTTGAAGGCCATCAATTCAGTAATACTATAGCTCTCATATCCTGAGGAATAAACAAGAAGCAATATCAGAGAACATAAGCAATCAAGTATACAAGTAAAATCGGGGAACAATACAATGAAGTAAAGCAATATTGAGTACCCAAGAAATCTCTAACATTTAGAAGACTCTTAAATAACCCTTTGGATCTATAAACCTCCGACAGCTCCTTACATGAAGCATCAGTGCCATGGGCCGACTTGGCCTCCGAAACCCACTCGTGGGGGAGCTCCCAACCGTTATCCCACACATAGAAGAAATCCTCTTTCCATTGCCCGCCAGGAGAGAAGAGTCTTGTAAGAAACTTGTATTGGGGGCGAGGAATGAAACGGAAGAAAGTATCTCTTGAAGACTTCTTGCCATAGAATAAGGAGTGCGATCCATCTACAGTCGCGGGCATATCCAACTCCCATGCGAGAGATATTTATTGACCAAAAGTGCATTTATCCAAAAATTAATTAAAAAAAAGAAAAAATTATTTGAAAAATCTGAAAAATTTATTTAACAATTTTGAAAATTGTTTCAGTGACATTTAAAGTTATTTACAATTTATTAAAAAAATTATAAAAAATCCAAAAAATTATTTTAAAATCTAAAAATTTAAATATAAAAAATATGACAATTTGTTTAAAAAAACTAAAAAAAATCGAATTTATTTTAAAATCAAAATATTACAAAAGTGCATTTATCCAAAATGTATAAGAAAACAAAAACAAAAACAATTATATGAAAAATCTGAAAAATTATTTAACAATTTTAAAAATTGTTTCAATAACATTTAAAATTATTTAAAACTTATTAAAAAGGTTATGAAAAACCCAAAAGATTATTTTAAAGTCTAAAAATTTAAATATAAACAATATGATAATTTGTTTAAAAAACTTAAAATAGTAAGAAAAAATATCAAAATTATTTCAAAATCCAAAAACTATAATAATTAAATCTGAAAATTGTTTAAAAAACTATAAATCACTTTATAAAAAAATTACAATTATTTAAAGTACTCTAAAATATATTAAATTCCCAAAAACAAAACTTAAAACTCTTTTTAAATTTGAATTTTTTTTTAAAAAATTCTGAATTTCTTTTACAAATATCCCGATTTTTGTATGACTTTTAAAAATATTTTCAATTTTTAAAAAATAAATTTCAAATTTTTCCTTAATTTTTAGTTTTTTTTTAAAAATAATTATAGTTTTGTTAAAAAACAATCCTATTTTTTACCCTTTTTGGATTTTATAAAAACATTCAGATATTTTTGTAAAATTTTTCAAAAGTCTTCAATAGTGTTTAGTTTTTTTTAATCCATTTTTTAGATTTTTAGACAAAATTTCATATTTTATACAATTTTCCAGATTTGTAATTTTATATTGAATTCATTTTTTAATATTTGAAGCAATTATCAGTTTTTTAACACAACTTTTAGTTTTTTAAACAAAAGTTCATATTTTTGAAACATCGTTTAGTTTTAAAAACAAATTTCTTAGAATAATTTTGAGCTTTTTTATTTAGAATTTTAAAATATTTTAATTAAATTTCAAGTGTTTAAAATAGTGTATAGTTTTTTTTAACAATTTTCATATTTAATTTTTTGTAATATTTGGATTTTAAAGTATCTTAGAATTTTTTTAGTTTTTTAAACAAGTTATCATATTTTTTATATTTTTTTTGCATCTTCAAAAGATAAAAATATTGAAGACACCGAAATGAATGATGCCCAGAATCCTTATGAGGATGAAGATCTCATTCTTGAAATAATGAACAGAGAATACGAAGGATAAAATTGTCCGAATTGATAAATACGTCAGCCATGACATCGGCAGAAGACCGACGTAGCGGTGACACAAGCGATAGAAAAATCATGACGTCAGCATTTAAAAAAATTTGGAATCCGCATTTGAAATCCGGCGGAATGGTTATATAAAGGCTCATAGCCTCTTCATTTTAGGCATCAAAGTTTTCAGCTCTCTCTCTCTCTTGTAAAATTTCTCAGTTGTAATAATTAGAAGTTTGAAGTTTGCAATAGTTTCTGATCTCGATTGACTGTTCCGATCAAGATCATTGTATATGTAAGTATTTCAGTATTTAATAAAAGTTTGTTCGATAATTTGTTATCTTGTATATTATACTATTTTTCATTTATAATAATAATTATTTTACTCTGATAATAATCTTATAATTGAAACTCAAAAGTTTCATACAATTGTTTCTGCTATTCAAGACTTATAGTCTTAGAATTCTCTAATATTAATAATTTTGAGTTAAAATAGCTCAATTATATCCTGACATCTTCAAAAGATAAAAATATTGAAGACACCGAAATGAATGATGCCCAGAATCCTTATGAGGATGAAGATCTCATTCTTGAAATGATGAACAGAGAATACGAAGGATAAAATTGTCCGAATTGATAAATACGTCAGCCATGACATCAGCAGCACTGACGTAAGCAGTGACACAAGCAGTAACAAAATCATGACGTCAACATTTAAAAAAATTTGGAATCCGCATTTGAAATCCGGTGGAATGGTTATATAAAGGCTCATAGCCTCTTCATTTTAGGCATCAAAGTTTTCATCTCTCTCTCTCTCTCTTGTAAAATTTCTCAGTTGTAATAATTAGAAGTTTGAAGTTTGCAATAGTTTCTGATCTCGATTGACTGTTCCAATCAAGATCACTGTACATGTAAGTATTTCAGTATTTAATAAAAGTTTGTTCGATAATTTGTTATCTTGTATATTATACTGTTTTTCATTTGTAATAATAATTATTTTACTCTGATAATAATCTTATAATTGAAACTCAAAAGTTTCATACAATTGTTTCTGCTATTCAAGACTTATAGTCTTAGAATTCTCTAATATTAATAATTTTGAGTTAAAATAGCTCAATTATATCCTGGTACCATTTTATTAAGGCAGAGGTATTTAAACCTAATCTTGTTAAAGGCTTTAAGCCTATCTGGACCATGCCTAAATGCATATATTTATACTGAACTTTATGAAGTTCTATTAATTTTTTAGATAATAAATTAAAATTATCATAACCCTCTTTTAAAGGTATAGATTCTTCTATTGTTTTAACAATATAATCAGATCTAAATGATAAATGATTAGATCTATAAATCTTCTGTTTAGAAGCGACTGGTAATGACCAGTTTTGGAGATTTTTCTCAAAATTTTCAGAGATTATTATCTCTTTATTTTTCTGGTTTTCCAAATTTTCTAAAGAATTTTTTGAAAGTATTTACTTAATCGATTCATTTTAAAAATAAGTATATCATCAACGACTTACACACTCGACCGCTTCTCTATCCTGGGCCTTACGATTGTATGTTGCGCGACTTAGGAGAAACTCCGTAAAACTTATTATCAAAAATGAAAAGATTAATTAAACCTTTTCAAAAAATTTCTTTATAAATTAATCTGATTTAATTAATCAGTATATACCGTATATATTTTGGCTCTGATACCAAAATGGTACCAGGATATAATTGAGCTATTTTAACTCAAAATTATTAATATTAGAGAATTCTAAGACTATAAGTCTTGAATAGCAGAAACAATTGTATGAAACTTTTGAGTTTCAATTATAAGATTATTATCAGAGTAAAATAATTATTATTACGAATGAAAAACAGTATAATATACAAGATAACAAATTATCGAACAAACTTTTATTAAATACTGAAATACTTACATGTACTGTGATCTTGATCGGAACAGTCAATTAAATGTTATTGAAACAATTTTCGAAATTTTTAGATAAATTTTCAGAATTTTTAATATTTTTTTCTTTTGTAATTGATTTTCGGATGAATGTACTTTAATAGAGTTAACTGGCAGTTAAGTTTTCTGTTAGTTTTGGGACTAAAACTGCAATTTTTGAATTGCATGGAACTAAATATGCTAAATAAATCGATTGGGACCAAAAATGCAAATTGTGGGACTAAAAATGCTTGACCCATTTTCTTATGGGACCAAAAGTGCAATTTCCTCGACTTAAATATAGTCATATTGGGATTCATATATTATGACACATCCTTATGGATTTGTATTATGTGGAAATGACATGGAGAATTAGTCAATATTTGCATTTTGAATAAATAAATATATATTTGAAAATAACTCATATTAAATCATTTTTTACTCTATGTTTCCCATAAATATTATTCATTAAGGGTATAATAGTCAAAACCGAAAAAACTCTGATATTATTTATGGACGGTTATAATTTTGGGTATGGAAAAACTTTGTGTTTTCTCTCACCTCTAGCCATTCATGGAGTAATGATTGTTTGCTTCCTTAGTATTGGTGTTTTGCAACGATAGTAATGATTTTCTGCTTCGTTAGTTATTCATTAAGGTAATAAAAGTCAAAATAAAAAAAAACGCTGATTTTTTTTATGGACGATTATAATTTTGGATACGAAAAAGATTTGTGATTTCTCTCATCTCTAGCCATTCACGGTTCTTCATCCAAAACGATAGTAATGATTTTCTGCTTCCTTAGTATTGACTTTTTGCAACGATAGTGATAATGTTCTGCTTCGTTACTACTATTTTTTTGCTTCATCTATCTTTGAATTATACTTTATAAAATATTGCGATAATAGTAATGATTTTTTGCTTCATTAATATTGGTTTTTGCTTCATGGATAATTTTTAATTGCTAACTAATTTTATTCACCAATATTTTTAGGTTGCTACTTCAATTTTATAAAATTATTTTTTAGTCATATTAATTTTGCTTTTTGGCTTATAATTGTGATGGAGATGAAACCGCAATTACTTTAGCTCGAGTCGAAGAACAAAGGCCATCTTAATTAGTTGGCAAATGACTTCATTATTTCATGCAGCAAAGTACGAGTTTTGACAACAGCAAAATAGGAGTTTAAATATTGCTTTCATTGTTATTTCAGAGGAGTTTATATATGTTAAGTTTTTCTTATTAGGAAGAGTATATTTTTGTTATGTTTTTTTATTAGGAAGAATTTTAATTATGTTAGGATATCTTTTTCTAACCCTAGTATATAAGGGTTTTTTGTTGGAGTGATACAGGAGATTTGAAGATTATACGTTTGTGCTGTGTCAGTTGTTATCCAGAGACTAGTAACGATCTTCACGATGCCTCCATGACAGGATGCACAATGGGTGAACGATGTTACCCTCCTTCGTCACCGGGTGGATGCCTTAACCCAAACTATTACTGATTTGCGCATTCAACACCAAACGTTCTTCGACCAGATTTCACGCCTTCTGCCCGCTGCCCGTGAACTAGGCCCTACTGGGCGCACTGGAAATTTGCCCAGACGGCATGGGCGTGGAGTTCGTGAGGGTCTTGAGCCTCTAGTTGACGATGATGACACCATATATGTGGACAACCCATTTGCTCCTTTGGGGCGCCAAGATGCACCTCGGCATGACGAGGATCGCCGTTGGGAATCTGGATTTAAATTGGACATCCCGGAGTTTCATGGAAACTTAGGTGCCGATGCTTTTATTGACTAGTTACATGCTATCGAGGAGTTATTGGACTTTAAGGTTGTCCCAGCGGATAGACATGTCCCCCTTATTGCTACACGACTTCGTGGCTGCGCTTCGGCGTGGTGGCAATACCTCAAGCTTTCTAGGTCCCGTCATGGTAAACCCAACACTGACTTCTACCAATTGCTAACTCGTAACGATATAAATGAGTCGACGGACCAATTAATTTCACGATACATTGGGGGTTTACGTGTATCGTTCCAGGACATGCTAAATCTCTTTAGTCCGTCCTCCGTGTCTGAAGCTCATCAACGCGCACTTGCTCTTGAACGCCAATTTGCCCGACGCCAATCCTCTGTTTCTTTTACACCACCCATAGATAAACGTGGCTCCACGCCTCCATCTGTTGGTGGCACTACTCTCTCTGATCGGACAGCTGGGTGCATTGCCACATCCAACAACTCACGTCCCAACTCCACTGGCCGTTGTTTCTTATGTGGCAATCCTGGGCACCGGCAGGCCGCTTGTCCTACATTTTGTGGGGGACGAGCGTTTCTCACCACTGAGGCTGACCCAGATATCTATGACGGTCCCCCAATTTTCAATGATGATATATCTGACCCATGTCCCAAATAACACCTCACGGGTGATGTTGGTGTCGCTTTGGTTCTACGCCGTTCCTGTATGGCTCCTCGTGTGTTGGACATAACTGCTCAACGTCATCACCTTTTTCAATCCACATGTACTATTAATGGCAAGGTCTGCAAATTTATCATTGACTCGGGCTCCTGCGAAAATGTTATTTCTGTTGATGTTGTGTCCAAACTAGCCCTTACTACAGTCGCACATCCCAAACCGTATCAACTGGCCTCGCTCCAACACGATAATTTGTTGTCGGTTAATGCTCACATGTCGTTGTCATTCTCCATTGGTGCTACGTATTTCCGACACGATTTGGTGTGATGTAGTACCCATGGATGCTTGCCATATTCTTTTAGGGCATCCATGGCAATTCGACCGCCGCGTTTTACACGATGGTCATGCAAACACATACACATTTCCTTTTGGAGGCTCCAAAATTATTTTATACCCCACCATTCCGCAAGCAGGTACCCCTATCGCGGACAACAATGTTCACTTTCTCTCTTATGCTACTTTTACTCGTGAGTTATTTGCAGGCACACAATCTTTTGTTTTGTTGCTTCATGAGGTTACAGACAGCTCAGACGTACCACCTATAGTACGTCCACTCTTAAAGGAATTTTCTGATCTTTTTCCGGATGATCCCCCAGACGATCTCCCACCACTTCGGGACATTCAACACCAGATTGATCTCATACCTGGAGCTTCTTTGCCTAATCGTCCGCACTATCGTATGAGCCCCGACGAACATGCTGAATTACGACATCAACTGGAGGATTTATTACGTCGAGGTTTGGTCCGCGAAAGCCTCAGTCCTTGTGCTGTCCCTGCTTTGCTTATCCCTAAGTGGGATAACACTTGGCGTATGTGTGTGGATAGCCGTGCAGTAAACAAAATTGCAGTACGTTATCGATTTCCTATTCCACGGTTGGATGACTTGTTAGACTAGCTAAGTGGATCTTCTGTATTCTCCAAGTTGGATTTACGAAGTGGTTATCATCAGATCCGTATAAGGCCAGGCGATGAGTGGAAAACCGCATTTAAAATACGGGAGGGTTTATTCGAATGGTTGGTGATGCCATTCGGGCTGTCGAATGCCCCACGTACATTTATGCGCGTAATGAATCAAGCTTTGCGCTCATTGATCGTCACTTGTATTGTGGTTTATTTCGACGACATCTTGGTTTATAGTCGTACGGAGCATGAACATATGACCTATCTCGAGGCCGTTTTGTTAATTCTTCACAAGGAACAATTCTTCGCCGCTCCACGTAAGTGTGTATTTTTCACTAATAAGGTCCTATTTTTGGGATATGTGGTGTTCGCTGCCAGAATTAGCATGGATACCAGCAAGATTGCAGTAATTCAGGATTGGCCAACTCCTTCCTCCATCACGGCGGTTCGTAGCTTTCATGGCCTCGCATCATTTTATCGTCATTTTATTCCGCACTTTAGCTCCATTATGGCTCCTTTAACAGGTTGTATGCGCGGCACGACATTCATTTGGACACCTGAGGCCGACGCAGCTTTTGTGGCAATAAAACAAAAATTAACAATTGCCCCCGTACTCATCCTGCCCAAGTTTTATGTTCCCTTCGAGTTGCATTGTGACGCATCCAAAATTGGGATTGGAGCAGTCTTAAGCCAATAGAGTCGTCCAATAGCTTATTTCAGCGAAAAACTGACAGGCCCCATTCGCGCTACATCACCTATGACGTGGAATTTTACGTTGTTGTCCGTGCGGTGCGACATTGGCAGCATTATTTATTTCAGCATGAATTTATGTTATACACTGACCACGATTCGCTTAAATATATTACAACCCAGTCTAATGTCTCCGCCCGACATGCTTCGTGGGCCGCCTTTCTCCAACAATTCACGTTTGTTATCCATCATAAATTGGGAGTTGCTAACCGTGTGGCGGATGCCCTTAGGCATCGTCATTCTCTTCTCACAGATATGCGCATTAACGTTGTGGGGTTCAATTCCTTCAAATCACAATATGCTACAGACCCATTCTTTAGAAAAATCCTTTCCGTCGTGCATAGTGCCTCAACGACAGATTACATCTTATTGGATGGGTTTTTATTTCGAGGAACACGCCTTTGTATACCTGCATGTAGTTTACGGGGCAAGCTCATTTCCGAGTTGCATGATGTGGGTCATGTTGGTCGTTATCGCACATTAGACCTGGTACAACGGCAATTTTTCTGGCCCACTCTTCGCCGCGATGTGAGTAAATTTGTGGAGCGCTGTCGTGTGTGTTAAACAGCTAAAGGGCTGCCTCTAATGCCGGGCTCTACCGCCCGCTGCTTGTTCCCTCTTCACCTTGGTCCGCGGTCAGCATGGATTTTGTTCTAGGACTTCGCACACAACGGGGTAATGATTCTATTTTTGTTGTGGTCGATCGTTTCTCCAAAATGTCCCATTTTATTCCATGCAAGCGCACGACTGATGCTCTCTTTTGGAGTTCACAATTGTAACACGCATTTATCACAAACACGTTTTATCTTTTGTTGCTTTTGTTGCTTTATTCAGACGCATATAAAAGGAACATTTACCTTTCCCTTTCAGTTGTAACAAAATATATCAGATGAATAAAACCTCTCAAGTTTCTCTCTCTCTCTGCAACTTTACTGTTTCATTACTCTCCACGTTGCCCAACTCTTCTTTTGTGAAATTTATCATCTACATGGTCTGCCGTTATCCATTGTTTCGGATCGTGATACTCGATTTTTAAGTCACTTTTGGCGTAGCCTTTGGCATTTTGCTAACACATAATTGCATTTTAGCAGCGCCTACCACCCTCAAACTGACGGCCAAACAGAGGTGGTTAATTGGTCCTTGGGCAACTTGTTGCGTTGCTTAGTCGGTGGTAACATTAAATTGTGGGATACGAAACTCTGTCAAGCTGAATTTGCTTATAACTCTGCCCTTAATCACAACACCGGGTTTTGTCCTTTTCAGGTGGTTTATGGCATCATCCCGCGTGGTCCTGTAGACTTGCTAGGCCTGCCATCTCATGTTCATTTCGATGGGTGCGCAACTGATTTTTTTTTTACAGAATTTGCAACAGGTGCACGCTTCCACTCATGCACATCTACTAGAGAGTAATGCCCGATATAAAGCAGCGGCGGATTCTAAACGCAGGCATGTTGAATTCAAAGTGGGTGACTTTGTTTGGGCGGTACTAACTAAAGAGCGCTACCTGGCCCATGCGTATAATAAAGTAGCGTCTCGTAAAATTGGTCCAGTTGAGATTATTGAAAAGATTAATCCGAATGCTTATCGGTTACGCTTTCCCAGTCATATTCGCACCTCCGACGTCTTCAATGTCAAACATCTGGTGCGGTTTCACGCTAACTCGCCTTCTGGAGATGAAACCCACGATGATTCGAGGGCGAATCATTCATACCCCGGTGAGAATGATGGAGATGAAACCGCATTTACTTTAGCTCGAGTCGAAGAACAAAGGCCATCTTAATTAGTTGCAAATGACTTCATTATTTCATGCAGCAAAGTACGAGTTTTGACATAGCAAAATAGGAGTTTAAATATTGCTTTCATTGTTATTTTAGAGGAGTTTATATATGTTATGTTTTTCTTATTAGGAAGAGTTTATTTTTGTTATGTTTTTTTATTAGGAAGAATTTTAATTGTGTTAGGATATCTTTTCTAACCCTAGTATATAAGGGTTTTTTGTTGGAGTGATACAAGAGATTTGAAGATTAACACAAAGTTACACCTCTTTTACGTTCTATACGCTTGTGTTGCGTCAAATTGTAATGCGATTTTAATTTTATATTCTCATTCTTTACATTATGCTTGCAAGTTTATCCCTTAAATAAAATGACATACTGACGCATAAAAATAGTACTATTGAAGCAATAACTATTCCAAAAAAGCAAAAACATATATTATGTACCAGGAAGGAAAAATAAGGTACTATAAAAGCATATATCTACTAATAAGGAAGCAATCCCAACTTCATATACTACTAAAGCAAGAAAGATGACCTATTGAAGCATAAAAACAGTACTACTGAAGCAATAACTATTCCAAAAAAACAAAACATATACTATGTAGCATGAAAGCTAAAAAAAGTACTATAAAAGCATAAATTTATTAACAATGAAGCAATCACAACTTCATTTATTAACAAAGAATCTAAGGAGGAGAGAGTACACGGGAGTGGAGACGTGGCCGATAATTTGGGAGAGGATATGTTGTTTGCCAAAAAAGTAGGAATTTGCCATTAAACATGGGTTATAAAATTACGAAAATAAAACCTTTGACTTATCTAATTAATTGTAATATTACTCAAATACCCTCCAAAACACAAAAAAATGCATGCACAGTAAAAAAATAACAAAATAAATCTTGACCATTCAAACAATAGATCAACATTCCAGATTTATCCTTACGTTCTTACCTGGAGACCCTGAACTCATCCGATCATATTTCTATATAAATATATGTGTATGTGTGTTTACTTTCCATAGTAGATCTTTAGTAGATATTGATTGAAAAAAGCGAATTTATGCTTGATGATGGTAACCAATCCAACATCAAAATCTGTTTACCTTTTCACTTTTTTAAGATTAGGATAGCACTTAATTAATTAGGATTTCTTAAGGATCTTATTCTTGTCTTCCAACATAAGATAGATACCTAATTTTATTATGTCATTATGTATTTGTTTTGTGAATATATCATTATCAATTATTGGGTATATTATATATATATATATTAAATAGCTCATAAATTTATTTAGATAGTACATAATTTGTGAATATTTTTCCCCCCGAATTTTCCGAGTAGATCTTGAATAGATCCTAATGTCAAGTGCTAAATGCAAACTTAACCGTAACCAATACAACATCGAAATGTATGTACTTTTTCACCTATTTATATAAGGAATCACTTAATAATCAACTATATAGGACTTCTTCAGGATCTAACTTTCTTATCTTTCAACGTAAGATAGATACCTAACTTTATGATATAATTATATATTAATTGTTTATTATTGTCTATAGATTTGGATTATTTGGAAATGAATTGGAGAATTAAGTACGTAATATTTGCATTTAAAATACATTAATTGCATTTTTTATTTTTTGTACTAATTGAAACTGGAAAATATTTTTGTTTTGCCAGTGTTTCAAGAATATATACAACTTGTAGTTTCACTTTCAATATTCATTGTTCCATTATTTTAAATTCACTGTAACATTTTACGTTTTTAAATGTAGGATATACCATAAAACAAATATATTTTCATTTCTAACCTATATAATCAACATAAAATTATGACATAAACCCCTAAAAATGTTGAAAGTTTGAAAATAAGGGCTGAATACAAATGAATACAATTTTTTTTTCCTCTTTTAATTGGGTGAGTTATGATCTTCGTTAGCCTGTCACTAACCAAAGTTTGTTAGCTGATGAAATTGTGGTAAGAGGATGTTGGACGACTTGCACTAAGGACAATAATTGTTGGGTCATCAGTCCTTGTTAGGGACACCATGTTTATGTTTTATTCCTTTCTTTTAGAAAATCCCTTTTTCTAGGGGTGTGGTTAAGTGATGGTAGTGTTAGTTGGGAAGGGACAACGTCAGCGTTGACTGTCTTTTTTCCCCCCAAAATCGTGATGTCAAGTCAAAACGGACAATAACTATTGGATGAATGCCAGTCATACCGTGTCACGAACCTGTGTGCCTCAACTATTATTTGTAGTCGTTAGGTAATTGCACCTTCAATTTTACTTTAAAGATCGATAATTGTCTTCTCGTGTTTCTCTATCTTGTATGGAAGTGAGTAATACACAAGACTCTACCTAGGGATGACAATATGGACTGGCCTGGCTGGCGCAGCCCGACCTCCCCGTGGTGTTTGGGGCGGGCGGACTGGCCTGGGTCCCGAGGACGGGCGGGGCGGACCCGCCCACCACGGGCGGGGCGGGTCTGGTATTGTAATTGCCCCGCCCCCCCCCACCCCGCCCCAGTAGATATATATACACTAATATTATTATTATATGATATTATAAAAATAAAAAAAATACATTTAGCTTTCACAAAAAAATAATTTACAATAATACATTATAGAATATTATAAAAATATATTTAAATTTCACGAAAAAAAATAAAAAAAATACACTTTGTTAAATTAATTTTAAGCTCAAAAAATTCAAAACGGGGCCGGGGCGGGGCGGACCCGCCCCGCACAGGGCGGGCACGGGGCAGCCATTTTGGACCCGTGGCGGGGCGCGGGGTAACTAGCACGGGGACGGGTCCGGGTATTCAATTACCCGCCCCGCCCCGCCCCGCCCCATTGCCATCCGTAACTCTACCTGCAATACATGCCACGCCAACTTGATAAAAAAGCTGACGAAATTTATCCGACGACTTTTTTGCGATGACATGTTACTAGAAAAACTTGAGCAGCGATAGAGGTTAGCGACGATTTTTTGTCGTTGCTAAAGACTAAATTTGCGGAGTTACATGAGACATTAATTGTCATAAAGTAATGAGACTATGCCTACAATACAAACAAACAATTGAGAGAGAACGAATGCTACTGAATTTATGATTACAAAAAATTGCTATTTTATTAATCAAATACATTAGGATGTTTTATTATTACAAATGAGGATTTAGAGAAGCTAATAAACCTCATAATTTTGATCCTTTGCTTGAAATATGGTGCAAGGAAAGTTGAACTTGAAATGAAATTGGAACATGGATCTAAACCTTACAAGTGCCTTCAGGAATAGCAAAAAAAACATATTAAATTGTCTGTCAATCTCAGGATCCTAAATAGGACCTCTTGAATGAAAAATTACAGTGCCTGGCTATGTTATATTTCAAATAAGCTTTAAAAAGATCATGAACCTTATAAGTAACATTAATTTTATAATTATTTCTCAAATCAAATATTCCAAGACTTATTCCCATCTCCTAATTAAAATGTTTTAAAGAGCTTATAAGTTATCATTCAATAGTTTAACACCAAGAGAAAACAACAAGAAATAAATACAGGGAAGTGTTTAACTAAATATTTCCACATTATCATTAAATTTTCTGCCCAGGGGACTCAAAGTTTACAATAGAGAGAACGAATCAAACACAAAAACTTACTGTTGAGAGAAGTTAAGACCAATAAAAAACCTAAATAAACATTACTGAACTCTGCATAAAGACCTCTCGAGCACCATTCACATTAACAACGTGAACACCAAAAGACAAGTACACATCAACAAGAAGACGAACCACGACTCGTTTCACCGAGTACAGAGAGACGAGGGCTTGGGGTTTGCTTTATTTCCAGTCCTTTACCACAGAATCTGGGGCTTTTTTCCGTTCTTTCGTTCAGACGAGGGCTGTACGCCATCTGAGTTAGTCGCGGAGAGTAAACGGGCATCATTTCATCTCGTGGGGATTCGGTTGAACTTGTTACTTTCGGACTACGAGAGTGTCGTATTTCGCCACGACTTCTTGTGATAATTTCGTCTAATACCTCACCACTATCAAGACTAGTGACTTGTGGTTGATTATTACCTTGATCCTGAATATAAGTGCAGCAAAATATAATAAGAAAATGATCCGAATACCTTATGACAAAAATGCCTACGTAAATTCCTTTTTATGAATAGGTAGATGAACGATAAAGAAATTTATTTACCCCAAAATGCAATTGCTCATGAACAATTTCAAAACACACTGTTCACTCACATTCATTTTTCCTCCCGCCAATCATTATACTCATTTAAAAAAAAACAAAAATCAAATTATCGATCATTATTACATATTTTACCGCAAATTCTAGTATTCATCAACTCACATATTTCTAAGTATCAAGGATATGTCCAATCCTTATTTTCCTATTTATATATCAATAAAACTTTCATCATTACATTTTTATCTCATATTCAATCACACTCTCATGTTTCTTCATAAAAAAAATTCCATCACTATTCTCTAGCAGAACAAAAATTCCAAAATAAAAGGATATCCAATCGCGGCCTAAGACTTTTACTTTCATATAATCTGAAGTCAATAAGCAACATGACTTTGAAGATATCAGGTTGAGAGGTTTTCGTCAGATTTTCTGGAAACAGGCATTCGAAAACATCAAGAATAACCGGGGTATGTTTTAAAGGGATAACTAACAAAAAACAAAAAACTATCCTTGAGGTTTAGCTTAATTACAGAAAATTCAGTTATCTTTTATAACTTTTGATAAAAAATAAACCTCATGTTCTACAAATACTCTTTGGAGGTTTGTCTTTGTTATACAAATTACCGCTCAAAACAATGCAATTTTAAATAGAAACAAATTTTGGGTTGTTTGTAATTTAGAAAGATAACTGAGCTTTTTTATAATTAGACTAAATGTGAAGACTCGAGAGTAGTATTTGCACTTATCGCTAAGCAGAAGTCTAAAAAGACTATCCCCGGCTTTCAATCAAGTAAGTACCCGTTCATTGAATTGAATAGGTCATGCTATTTTAAATTGATTTAGATGATGTTACGAAATAAAATACTAAAAGCAAACTTACTTCAAATGATAAGTTGTATCGTATCGCAGGGGCTTCTTCATACTCTGCGGCATCCATGTCTTGCAGATGAGCTCCTTTGAAAAATTTGGGAAGCAGATATTGTCGAACAGGGACGAGCAGCATAATCAACAAAGGGAAGAGAACACCAGCTAATGGGATCCATGTTATACCAAAGCACAAAAGCAAGTAAAACGTCTGAAACAATGTGAAGAGCGCAATTGTTTTAAAAGGGACCGTCTCCACAAAGGTTGCATGATAGTCTTCTAGCACCCTGCGCCAGTTTAAGAGTCGAAAGAGTATCAGCCTTTAGCCAATGATAACAGTAATGGAAAATAAATGACTGGCAAAAAGTAGGCAAAATCGCAAATATGTCCTTTATGTTGGCCACTTTTCAATTTTGGTCCCATTTTTATATGGAAAAATTACAAGATTAGTCATGTAACTAAAAGGTGGTCGCAAAAAGGTCCTTCAAAATTTTCAAATGACAAAATAGTCCTGTAACTATGTATGGTTTTGCAAAATAGTCCTGCAACATGCATGGTTTACAAAATAGTTGTGCAACTGATACTAGAGTATCAATTTTGGTCCTAATTTCACCAGAAACTGGGAATTACATGTGCCGCTCACGTGATCGAAATCCAGTGAAATTTCAAATTGCCACTGAAATTATGACTAAAATTGAGACTCGAGTATAAGTTACAGGATTGTTTTGCAATCTGTGCAATTTGTAGGACTATTTTTCAAAATCGTACATAGTTACAGGACTATTTTGCAATTCGAGCATTTTACAGGACCTTTTTGCAACCGCCTTTTTTAGTTACAGGACTAATTTTGCAATTTTGCCTTTTTTTTCCAATTTACATGCAATATCTTGTCGAAATTTGCACATTTAGTCCCTTTTGCCGGGAATTAGGGCATTCGTTCCTGAAATTGCTGATGTGGCATTCAAAGGTTGTCCAACTCATTTGCCAAATAAGCAATTTTTCCCTCAAAATCCTAAACTCACTCAATTTTTTGCCAAATCAGCAAGTTCCAGCGCCCAGTCAGCAATTCAAGGCAGCAAGATCTAAATGTTTAAATTTCGAGAAGATACAACATGTAAATTGGGAATAATTAAAAATCAAACCAAAATCGGAAGTGGCCAACATAAAGGACATATTTTCACACGGAAGATCATTTAAGAGGGGGATAATTACAAAAACTACCCCTGAGGTTTGGGGTAATTACAATAAGAACCAGAGAAGTTTAAAAATTACCAAAAAAAAAAAAACCCGAGGTTTGATTCCATGTTAAATGTAAGGTAGTAATTGTAATACTTTTACAAATGTAAACAGGTGGTTTGAAATGTTTTTGCTTATGATACCTCAGGGAGATTTTTGTAACTTTAAAAAACCTTTGGGTTTTCATGTATTTAGCTCAAACCTTGGGGTAGTTTTTGTAATTATCCCTTTAAAAGGAAGAAAAAATTGAGATAGACTTTCAGCCATGAGCATGAGGATGCACTTACTTGTATCTTCGACTCGGAGCCGTAAAAAGCAATAATATTCTCTCCCAGAACTGATTTCCCGGCAAGCTTTCAATAGCCATGAACGCAAAGTAACCCCAAAGTACCGAAGTGGGAATTTTTTTCAGAAGAGGCATAGCAGCAACACAACTTCCAACCATTAAGGCCTGCAGCAGATTGCTGAGGCGTTGTTCTTTAACTTCCATGGGTAGAAGATCATCAATATCCTTATCCACGTCAAAAACGGCCTCGTCAACTGGCGCATCTATGTAGCCACTACCAGCGGCTCGTTGGATTGTGGAATCTTTCAGCTCCTTTAATCCCTGTTTAAAGCAATAGATGAAGGATGTTCAACAGGAAGGGATAATTACAAAAAACTCCCTGAGGTTTGGGCTAGTTACAAAAAACCCAGAGATGTTTCAAAAAAGCCCCATAGGCATATATTTGATTATGTCTTAACTTTAAGGGGGTAACTGTAATATTTCTATAAATATCAGGGGAGTGCTTGAAATGTTTTTTGCTTATGAATAGGGAAAATGTAAGACGGAATCAAACCTCTGAGGGGTTTTTGTAATTTTCAGAAACCTCTAGGTTTTTTTGTAATTAGCCCAAACCTCAGGGGTGTTTTTGTAATTATCCCTTACAGGAATTGACTGCTTTGGGCATTCTTGAGCAAAACAGAAAGACATTAAGAACACCAGTCTTGAATCGAGCGTACCAGAGCAGCTGGAGTTTGATAAACGAGTGGAGTCTGCATTTGGGTATAAGCATCTTGCATGTTCCTATACAACTGAGATAAATTGGCATTTCTCCGAATGCTATCTCGAGCAGTTGATACAAGCTTATTCCTCAAAAGCTGTTCCACAAAAAAGGAAAAGAAATGAATTCAAGTATTCTGAATAATGAAGGGTGATTAATACAACACGAAAAGGCAGTTTTTGTTTGTGGAATCAATTGATGCTGAAAATAGGTCATCATATTTTATTTAATTACTATTATTATTTTCTCTGAAAGGAAATAGGTCATCATATTAAGGAACCTACTGCAAAAACTGTTTTAAATGTATAAATATCCTTGAACTTCAGTCTTCCTTAATATTACCTGATGTTTTAGAGTGGCCAAACTTTTTGTGTGCATCGGGGACTGCGGAATAACTCCATTGGAAGGCGGAATGCCAATAAGACCACATAATATGACCTAGTCAGTATGAAATAGTAATGTGAATATTGAGAAGGAAAAGCTGCACCTTGAAGTTACTAGCTTGTTAAAATATAGGGATAATTATAAAAACTAGTTATGAGGTTTATTCTAATTACAAAAAAACACCAGTTATTTTTCAAATTACAAATACCCCATTAAAGTATTACAAACACTCTCTTGAGGTTTGTCTTTACCTAACAAATGCTGCCCACCCCCCCACCCCCCCCTTAGGGTGCAATTTGCAAAAAAGAAACAAATGTCAAGGGGATATTTGTAAGTTTGAAAGATAACTTGGTTTTTTCTTTTGGTAATTAGGCTAAACCCGGGGGTAGTTTTGTAATAAAGTCTTCAATATATAAATGTAACATAATTAAATATGCCATCTATAAAAAAAAGTGGATCTTTTACTGACCAGAAATCCCAATAGAAGAAGGTCATAGTGATAAGAAGCAGGCTTCTTTAGATTGAACTCCTTTTGCTGGGCAAGTTGAGATGCAACACTATGATCAAAATAATAAAGCACAGCAATCATTGTGGCAGGAATAAATGCTCCAACAATATAAAGTGGAGGCACATTCACCATATCCTGTCCATATATCATTTATAAATATTTAACATTTTAAATAAAACATCAGAACAAAATGCAGTGAACAGAAATATGAGAAATTCTTTTTTCCTTTGACATCTATTATCACAGGATATCAAGGGTTTAAGGGAAAAAGACCTTAATGACTGTCCAATTTGAGTATGCACCAGCAGACCATGGATTTGGGCTAAAAAGCCGTCGTGGTATTCCATGGGGAACATCATTAACTGGTATATAAGATACAGCAGTCCACACAAGCACCATTAATGGGACACCATAGTCTGCGGTAAATCCTCGAAGCCATCCTTTATATTACAATTAAGAGTTAGCAAACTCGATATATACAATGTAAAAGTTTAAGTATTGAGTTCGAATGGAAATAGTGACAATGACGGTAAATTACTAGGCATAAATCAAAGTTAAGCTATGGAAATAAATGAATCACATTTAAATGAGGGATAATTACGAAAAGAAACCCTAAGGTTTGGGCTATTACAAAAAAAAACCAAAGATGTTTCAAAATTACAAAATACACCCCAGGTTTGATTAAATTCAAGGGAGTAACTGTAATATTTCTATAAATGTTAGGGGATTTTTTGAAATATTTATTGCTTATGAAGTGGGAAATTGCAGGGTTTTTTTGCAATTTTCAAAAGCCTCTGGATTTTTTTTTGTAATTAGACCGAACCTCATGTTTTTTTTTTTTTTTGTAATCCCTAAATATGATTCTGCTTTTCCTTTGATGATTGCTTTTTCAATAATTTCTAGATAAATGCAATGGCACACACCTGCTCCATAGCGCCAAGATCTAGCTTTTCGACTCCTCAATGCGGTAAGGAGAAGGCCAAAGGATAGTACCAATGCAAACATTCCATTTCCGAAGCGCCATGAAGGTAAAAATGCAGCCTCCTTTATATTTTCTCTCTGAGGAATGCGAAACTCGTCCACAACTCCCTATAACAAAATTCAGAAACTTATTATCTTGTTCAAAACTTAAAAAGCTGATAAGAACCTTACATTAGCAGGAGATGAGGACATTACACAGAGAATAAAAGGAACAAAAAAATGATAAAATAAAAAAATGCAACAATTTAAAGTAGATAAGCTGCAAACGGCAGTTCTTAGCGGTCGAGACGGGCAATACAAATATGAATATTCATTTGATCTTGGGGTTAAATTACTAACTAATAGTTAAAACATTTATCAAGAATAAGGTTGTGCTATTGAATATCCTTGCTATGAAAAGAAAGTAAATGAAGGAGGAAGTGATAAACTATTTATGAATACTCACACGAATTGCTTGCTGCATAAAGAGCATTGCAATTAAAAGACCGAACAATTCACCGGCAAGGCGCGTAAACCGATTGATAATAGAGCATGCACCCAAGATAGCCAGCAAGAAAAGCAAAACGGCTGTCCACACACAAACCCTATACACCAACAGTGTTAAATTCAATACTCAATAGCAAAAATGTCCCAAGAGTGTAAGAAGTCATTCGTTACCATCCTGTCCAGGCTAAAAACAGCTTCTGCCCCAAATCTTTTCGATCTTTAGCGAAATCGAACATGAAAGTGTACATTAAGACAGTTGGCTCAGCTACGCCAAGTATGAGTAGTGGTTGTCCACCTATGATCGAGTGGATCACACCACATAGTGCCGTTGATGCAAGTGTTTGCACTGCTGTTAAAGTTCCATCTGCATAACGAGACTTGTTTATAAAAATCTTAGCAACGTAAGAACCTAAAATTGCTAATTAGAAGAATCAAATGAAAAACCGGCCTACCGGTGTTTCTTTCAAGTTGCTCCCCAAACGATATAACAGGAATTGCTGATGCAAAGAATATATAAGTTGTTGGAGCCAAAATCCTGCATAAGATTATATTATTCTGTAAGCAATCTATTCAAAGTAGCAAATACATTATCGAATAAATTCTTCAATTTGAACCCCACAAAATCTTTAGGATTATCTAAGAAAGATAATAATCCATCTTTACGTAATAACATTAGACAATAAATAGTGCCATCTTCATGTATTTAAATTTAAGGCATGGCAAAAGATACAAACCTGATGCCTGCGCGTAATCCACCACTCCAGTCTTGCTTATAGCATAATAGTCTTCCTTTAAGATCATTTTTAATTCCACGGAAGGGAACAAATGTTTCCTCCATGTTAATATCCAAATTACCCAAACAAGGGCAATTTTTTTTTTTTTTTTTTATCTTTAGTAAGTAATCAAAATCACACTAAACTTGCAAACGAATTTGAAGGGACTCGAGAGGCCAATATCACTATAACTAGATGTGCATAACCAAAGGGAACAAAGTTGTGGGCAGAAGAACAAGAGCTAGGTACTCGATCATTCACAAAGTAAATCCTCAATAATCATGGATATTTGAGACCTTCCAAGAGGTCCATAGACAAAACTGTATCAATTTTAAACAAAATTTACATTTTAATGAATTTTGGAAAGAATGGTTTTCAGTGTTTCTAACTAAAAACAACAAAAGAATTGGTCAATTTTTTGATTTAGAGCTTTTCTGGCCTACTTGTACTCCATGTTAGTATCAAAAACAAAGTGATTTTAACGAAATGACTCCATTGCTGATCAAGAACTCAGACTAGCGGAATGAACAAATTTTTTCCATCACATAAACTAACGGTTGACTTCAGAAAAGCTCAGATCCATTTTATCAAACACCTTTCTTACATTAAACTAGAAGCTTTATGCTCATTAACTAGTTTTCAACCAAAATACAAAAAAACCAAAAGAACAAGCGAAATGAAGCCTCAAGATCAATTACATGGTAGAAAATGATATGCCAAAGAGCTATAAATTCTGCAAACAGAAAAGGGAAAAGAGGAGAAACCAAACTATTTAGCGTGAGTCCATTTTGGGAAACTGAATATTGCCTTTCAAAACAAGTTCAATGAAAATGGCATGAACAGAATAGCAAGAATGAGAAGTAATCTGACAAAATTAGCGAGATCCCATGATTTATAGAGTAGAAATGAGTGACTTAATTCGGTTCAGAGCAAAAGGGCATTAATTGAGGGCTAGAAAGATTTAAAAAAAAAAAAAATGTACCTTTGCTTCAGTTACATTATTTAGAGAAAGACCCTTTTAGGAATTAGAAAAATAGAAAGTTTTTCGGGCACAGAGGAAGATTATTTGAAAAGATGTATATATAAACTCTGGAAATCTTGAATTAGCAGTGAAATATAAGAGCAGAGAGAAAGAGAACTTGTAGACAATGTACCAGGAATTACATAAAATGAGGCTATAAATATTAGCAAAACGAGAGAGAGAGAGAGAGAGAGAGTACTGTAAGTTTGTTCTTTTAAATTGGTGAGAGCAAAGATAGTGGTGCGGTGAGTAAGCATAAATAACTGCTTTCTGCTGCCCAAAACATGCAAAAAACAATTATAATAAATGATGATGGGAAAAAACATAATTTTTTTTTTTTAGAAAAATGGCTTGTACAAAACCATAAATTACACCAGCTGTTTTCCTTGTACTCCGTGGCCTAAAAAGAGAATATACGTGCTGCGGTGCTGGTGCAGAGAGTCGGGGGCAGCAGGACGAAGCATCGTGAAGGGGAGGGGCAAAGATGTAAATACGGAAAAGAAGTGATGTTTTCTGTTTTTTTCCTTTCCTTTTCATTCTTTTCTTTCTCTTTGTCAAATTAAATCATAAAATGGGAGCCTACTTGTCACAGTCTCACAGACTATAATTGGAGATTATAATTGGAGATTATGAAACCCCGCAAAGAATTGTTGCAAGGTACAACCTTCAAATTTACCCATTTTTTCTAACTTATTATCTAAATATCGGTCCAACATTCGTCCTGCCAAAACTAAAGAATTTTTGACTGCACTGGCTGGAAATCTTAGCTACGGCCATGCTTACAAGCACTTTGAGAGAGAGGCTGACTTAGTACCGCGATGGGCAGATAAGTGCTAAGGCCGCATGGCACGTTGATAAAGGAATAAGTTCGTGACATACTGCCAACTTTTTGCAATATTTTCTTCCGATATAGGGGTAGAATAGTGAATCCGTAACAATATAAACAAAGCATAAATGGCAAAGAAGGTAAAGCAAAGGATATACAGTACAAAATTGATCATTTCTAGAAATGGCAATGGGACGAAAGGGTCGGGTATCTAAAGATCCAGACTTGTCACGTCCCTAAAACGGGGGTGGGGCGACCTATCCTGATTCCTGACACGAATTAAATAAAAATAAATACAAAAAAAAAAAAAAAATTATATATCTATAAAATATTCTTCATAAAAGTTGTCATTATCAATTTATAAATGCTAAGTATAATATTAAAACATAAAAAATATTATAGTATACGTTATATATACAAAATATATATTAAATATTTTAAAAAAATAAATTTGCTCGGTGGGGTGGGGCGGGGCGTGTACTCATGGGGCGGAAGCAATACCCTGATTCGCCCCGGCTCATGAGGCGGGGCGACCCACATGGGTCGGGCTAGCCCGGGTCGGGCCAAAATTGTCATATCTAATTATTTCACTTGTGTAAGATTTACCCTAGAACTGAAAATGGGTTGGATCGGGCCTTGTAGGGTCCAGTGGACCAAGTCATAAAATCGAGTTACGTGAACCATCCCAAAATTTCATTAGGCCACGTTTGTTCTGCCCCAATCTAGCCCAACACATATATTTTTAGTTGGCCCTGCTAGATTTTGGGTTGTTTGGGTCCGGCCAAAGTAGACCTAATTATTTCCGAGCCTCTAAAGATGAAGCTTAGTCCAGACTCCAGACTACTTTATCCGCAGCCACAGTAATGGCTAAAAAAATAAAAATTAGATAAAAAATAAAATGATCATTTCACACACTATATAAAGCTCCATATATAAATATCACATCATTTCTCTTTTTTTTTTTTCTTTCTAATTTGTCTTGTTAATTTTCTATTTTATTATTTTTTAGGATATAACTCTGGTTTGAACGTTTAGAAAATCTTCGAATTTTCTTTACGATTAGCTCAGCCCGTTAACTTATTATGAAGAAATAGCAATTTCACCCTTTGGGAATTCGTCCACATCAACTAGGAAGCAAATCTTTTAAAGTTATACATAATTAATGTGAGCTTCTCTAATAATTCTCGAATATTAGGTTACAAAAAGTTCTACCTTTTGTTATGCCCCGACTGTCTTTAAGATTTTATAACAATCATACAACTCCATTTGATTAGGTGTTTATTATTAATTCCTTAGAAGTTGGATTCCTTATTATGAAAGGTCATGTTAGAAGAATAAGTTGAAACTAATTAAAATTTTCATTAGTGATTGTTTTTAAAACATTTCACATGGTATAATGGTGGGAGTTTGACATTGTTACATTTCCTCATTTGATTATACATATACCAACCCAAATCTTGAACTCGTATTTTGTTATCAAATATTCGATTTCAAGATTATTTTGTACATTTTTTACATCTCCAATCTTTGTTAGGTTGATATGCATTTTGCTGCCATGATGCGGTAAAATCTTCTTGGCATGAAGCTTGCATATATAGTTAGATTTTTTTTTCCAAGTGGCCCATATGAGATGAATGTGGCTCATATTAATTAATTGTTTAAATTTTAACATTAAAGGCCCTTTTTAATGGTTAAGAGGGCTAATAGAAACTAAAACTGAGAGTTAATAAAATATCTTCCCTTCCTCTGCCTAATAATTGATAAAATTAAGAAAATAATTGCTCTCTCTGTCTTAAAAAAAATACTTACAAAATATAGGTGACATAGTTTTTGTGTTCTTCTTGTTGGGTAAAAATCTGGTTTACTGTTTAAGGAAATAACTTAGTGTTTGGATTGAGTCGAGGCCTGAATTAGATTCAGTCTCATCAAGACGAAAAACGCCCCGTATACAAAGTGCTTACGGTCCGGCGTTCGTCCCTAAGATACAATGACTTTTCTATTCCGATTTAGCAGCACTTGCAAAAACCGGAACTTCAGCGAACAAAAACTGTTCCTGACTTTCAAGCTTTTGAACAGGAAGGTAGATCAATATGCAGAAATGCAATGACCGATTTTAGGCTTGTAATCTGATGAATTTAGGATCTTAAATCATATGCAGGGGCTTCTATTATATAAGCACCAAGTGCCCGTATGGAAAGATCATGTCTTTTGGCTCGAAAAGACATGTTTACACCGAACAGGCGTATAGTTCAACCTTTTGCATCGACGCACGACCAGGCGCACGGCTCGTGCTGCGCCCATGCATGGATGCAAATGAAAATGACAAAGTCTCGACTTGACGCACGACCCAACGCATGGGCCATGCGCCCGTGCTCGGATGCGAATACTTTCCAGTTGGAAACTTTAATTAATTAAATAAAAATTAATTATTTATTTATTTTAAAGGTTTTTTTGGTCCAAAAAGAATAAGGGCCTTGAAGCTGAAGCCCAAGCCCACGACCCGGACCCAGACCCGGGCTGAGCAGGCGGGCGGGCGGGCGGCGGCAGCGCGCGCGTGTGTTTTGAATCAAACCCACAAACATGTAGGTCTTCACCCCTTTAAAAACTTGGGGTGCCCTCAAGGGCCCAAACCCATAAATCCAACTTGGGATATATTAAGTGAGCAAACTTTTCCTCCTTTTCCTATGTGAAATAGAGTATTTCTCCTTCCCCACATTTTCCATTTTCCATACCATTTTCTAGTATTGAGTGGCTAACTTCTAGCATTAATTTCTCATTCAC
This sequence comes from Rehmannia glutinosa, assembly GCA_016081115.2. Classification (NCBI taxonomy): domain Eukaryota; kingdom Viridiplantae; phylum Streptophyta; class Magnoliopsida; order Lamiales; family Orobanchaceae; genus Rehmannia; species Rehmannia glutinosa. The sequence continues at coordinate 477,597 of JABTTQ020002544.1, read as the reverse complement.
CCGGAATTGGTATTGAGAAATTCCAAATGCTATTTTTATCTACTCTCTTAATAGAATTTTTACAAATAATTTAATTTCATTTTTCACTAATGGAAACCATTTATTTATTTGGTCAACACCCATTTTGCAACCAAATTCTAACAATCCCCCATATGATTGAAATTAATGCATGCGTGTATGCAGATTCGCTTGAATGTCTCAGCGAACTATTGTTGCATCTGGATAGGTAGCTTGTGGCTTTGAACCTTCCATAGTAAAATACCATCGGATTTACTAGTTGCTTAGTGACGCGGTGTCTTGAACTACTCAAACTGTTTGTGTAAACTGAGATAACAGTACTTACACAATAACAATTCTAACACTTGTTGTTCTCACGTTGTGTCCATTTCGGCCCTGGACCATATCCTAGATTCATAAGTCATTAAAAGTCTTAAACTTAACCTCACCATATTCAGTAGGTTTTCATTCACTTGGAAGTTTCAGGAATGAGCTAACACATTTTCCAAGTGTTCAGTTGAACATTCATAACTTAGTTATCCCATTGAACCAAGGTCTTGGGATTTCTAATTCACAAGATTGGGTTACCGCTATGAACATTCTTTAGTTTGTGGATTATAAACCCATTCCCTTTAACAATTTATATAATTGATCGCGATTTATGCCTTTTGTAAGCGGATCCGCAAGTTTTCCTTTGACTTCACGTAGTCAACCGAAATAACCCCATTCGAAATCAATTATCTAATGGTATTGTGTCTTCGACGTATATGTCTAGTCTTACAATTATACATACTACTTGGTGCCCTTCCAATTGTTGATTGACTATCACAATGTATCAAAACAACAGACACAGACTTATTCCAACAAGGAATATCCTCTAAAAAGTTTCTAAGCCATTCTGCTTCTTCTCCAGCTTTATCTAAAGCAATGAACTCGGACTCCATAGTGGATTGAGCTATGCACGTCTGCTTAGAAGACTTCCATGACACCGCTCCTCCACATATTGTGAAAACATATCCACTTGTGAACTTGGAGTCTTTTGTGTCTGATATCCAATTGGCATCATAATATCCTTCTAATACTGTTGGATATCTCGTATAAAGTAGTCCGTAGTTCATGGTATACTTTAAATATCTAAGTACCCTTGTCACGGCTTTCCAGTGATCCGTACTTGGGTTACTTGTGAACCTACTTAGTTTGCTCACTGAATATGCAATGTCTGGACGTGTACAATTCATTAAGTACATCAGACTGCCAATTACCCTTGCATATTCCAACTGAGAAACTGGTTCTCCTTTATTCTTGTCAAAGTGTAGACTTAGATCTACATGTGTCTTAGCCGGAGGACTATCAAAAGCATTAAACTTTCTAAGTATGCTTTCGATATAATGGGATTGTGATAAGACAATTCCATCTAAAGTTCTAGAGATTTTAATCTCTAATATAACATCAGATAATCTCATATCTTTCATGCCAAAGTTCTTCTTTAACATGTTCTTAGTATTCACGATTAAATCATGACTACTACCCATAATCAACATATCATCTACATAAAGGCATACTATGACGTAATTATTTGTAGTACCTTTATTGTAGACACACTTATCACATTCATTGATTTTGAAATCGGTTGACTTTATAGTCGAGTCAAACTTTTCATGCCATTTCTTAGTTGCTTGTTTAGTCCATAAAGTGACTTAACAAGTTTACACACCTTTCGCTCTTGACCGAGTGCAACGTACCCTTCGGGTTGTTCCATATAGATCTCCTCTTGAAGATCACCATTCAAGAAGGCAGTCTTAACGTCCATTTGATGTATCTCAAGGTTATGCAAGACTGCAATAGCAATGAGAACACGAATGGACGTAATCCTCGTAACAGGAGAATATGTATCAAAAAATTCATATCCCTCCTTTTGTCTAAACACTTTAGCTACCAAACGGGTTTTATACTTGTCAATAGATCCATCTGTTTCATACTTCCTTTTAAGGATCCACTTGCATCCCAAAGGTTTGCGACCCGGTGGGAGATCGACTAACTCCCAAGTATGATTTTGCATGATGGATTCTATCTCATTATTGATAGCTTCTTTCCAGAGAGGAGCTTCTGGACTAGACAATGTTTCTTGAATAGTTCTAGGTTCGTTTTCTAATATATAAATTAGAAAATCAGGACCAAAAGACTTAGCTAATTTTGTCCTTTTACTGCGTCTTGGTTCCTCTTCATCATCACTTTAAGGTAACCTTGTAGTTTCATAAGTTCATTTACTCGAACTTTCTCTTTCCTTTATTTGTTCGGAAAGATATTCTCGAAGAATACAATATTCCTTGATTTATTGATCATACCTTCATTTATCAGGAATAGCTGACTTGTGCACTAAAAAGTGATATGCACTACTATGTTAGCATATCTAATAAAAGCACAATCGATCGTCTTCGGACCGATTCTAACTTGTTTCGGCTTAGGTACTTCGACTTTAGCCAAACACCCCCACACTTTGAGGTATTTATATGACGGTTTACGTCCCTTCCATAACTCATATGGAGTTTCATTTTTACCTTTGTGTGGGATCTTATTAAGAATGTAGTTTGCAGAAAGTATGGCTTCACCCCACAGGTTTTAGGGTAAGCCAGAACTTATCGACATCGCATTCATCATCTCCTTAAGAGTACAATTTTTGCGTTCTGCAACTCCATTTGATTGAGGTGGGTAGGGAGCAGTCGTTTGATGAATTATACCCGCTTTAGAGCAAAATTCTTCAAACGGAGCAACATACTCTCCGCCTCTCTCACTTTGAATCATCTTAATTTTCAAATTGAGCTGATTTTCAACTTCATTCTTATAAGTTTTAAAAGCTACTAAAGTTTCATCTCTTGCTTTTCAAAAGATATAAATAGCAATATGTTGTGCAATCGTCTATAAATATTATGAAGTACTTTTTCCCACCTCGAGTTTGCACAAGTTTTAAATCACACACATCTGTATGAATTAACTCGAGAGGTTTGGTACTTCTCGTTACCAAATGAAACAACGCTTTGGCCAATTTTGCTTCAACACAAATCTCGCATTTGTCTTGTGAATTTGTTTTAAATGTAGGTATTAATTCCAGATTCACTAACCTTTTTATTGTGTTGAAGTTTACGTGTCCTAATCTATCATGCCATAAATTAGAACAATCCAACAAGTAAACAGAAGTTTCATTTTTATTCTTCGCCTCTTGGTGGAAAACAGATGTTACAGACATTTTAAAGAGCCCTTTATCAAGGTAGCCCCTACACAGAAACTGACCATTCTTGGCCATTACAAATTTGTCAGACTCAAATACTAGTCTAAACCCGGTCTTACCAAGCAAAGGACCAAAAACTAAATTCTTGCGGATGTCTAGGACATGCAGCACATCTACAAGCGTAAGCTCCTTTCTGGAAGTCATCTTGAGCATAACCTTGCCAAGCCCCACGATGTTGGAAGTCGAAGAGTTTTCCATGAAAAGCTTCCTTCCATTGACCAGAGTGTAGGAGAAGAACATCTCTTTGTCGGCACAAATGTGACGAGTAGTCCCGGTATCTATCTACCACTCCCTTGGGTTATCCACCATATTGACTTCAAACACAACGGCGGTGAGATCGAGCTCCGACATGTCGATTAGAACCGACTTGTCCTCCGTCACATTGGCGTGTTGGTTGCTACCTTGATTGCCTTTTTTTAGGGTATCGACAATCCTTGGCCATGTGGTTCAGTTTGCCACAGTTGTAGCAATTTCCCTTGAACTTTTTGGCAATTCCCTTGTCTTTCCCGGAGTGCTTGCGTTTCTTGCTTGTGCTCGATTCAGCAAGATTGGCATTGGCCTCCATTCCAGACTTACTGGATTTCACTTCTGATTTCCAGTTGTCTTCCTCAATTCAAAGCCGAACAATCAGATCCTCAAGCCCCATCTCTTTGCACTTGTGCTTGAGGTAATTCTTAAAATCCTTCCACAATGGTGATAACTTTTTGATTATTGCAGCTACTTGAAAGGACTCGTTCAGAATCATTGCTTCAGACACTAAGTCGTGAAGTACGATCTGAATCTCTTGAACTTGGCTGATCACCGTCTTGGTGTCAACCATCTTGTACTCGAGAAATTGGCCGACAACAAAGTTTTTTGTGCTGGCATCTTCCTTTGTGTACTTCTTCTCCAAAGATCCCACAACTCTTTGGATGTTTTGAATGTGCTATAGACGTTATAGTGGGTGTCGTCTGTAAGTCCAAGCGGCTACGATAATCTAGAGGGGGGGTGAATAGATTATCTCCATCTTTTCGATTTCGCCCTCTTTTCCGAATCAATTACGCCAAGACAATAATAAAGGTGCGGAATGTAAACAACACGCGTCGATTTATAGAGGTTCAACCCACCTAGGGCCTAATCCTCTACCACCCCTGTTGGGAAATTTATTGTTTAGATTTTGACGAATGCCATGTAAAACTTAGAATAGGAAGTTGGCACCCCATTTTTATTGTAAACTGCATTGTAATAAATAGGGCTGGTCAAGCTGAGTTAAGTCATCTATGCCTAAACATGCAAGAAGACAACTGGAGACTAGAAGGAAGACTCTGCAAAGGCAATGAGTATGGCAAAGAAGAAGACGGGAACTCGATTGAAGGAGCAACGAGATGCGGTGAGTAGAGTATCGGTCAAGTCAACTCAAGATAGCCAAGTCTCAAGTTGAAGTGACGAAGAAGTCATCCAATGATTGGAAGTGACTCTAAGTCACCCGTGGAAAGCAAGGAAATGAAGTCAAGTCGAGATAATCGGAAAAGATCCGTTGCACAGAAATCATGGGAATTACTTAAACAAGTAATACCTCCATACTATCTTTCTCGAAGTGCTCGATCCCCGAAGCGTGCAAAAGGAATAAACCAATGGGAAGCACTGCACCATGTCGAACTACGAAAAGTCAAGAACAATTCATACGAGGAAGTGGCAATTCCAAGGCGCAAACAAGACAAGCCAACGACCACAAGTGACTTTCAAAAATAAGCTATCTCTTCAACGGGCAGATTTTTGAAAGATCACTATAAAAGGCGAGGAATGACTACGAGAAAGTTACCCGAACCACGAACATTCAAGCAAACATTTGAATCTGTAACCTAAGATATTCTCAAATCATTCAAGATTAATCCTCAAGCCTACATTACGAAGAAAATCAATCCAACACTCACTTTGTGAAGGAAAGATAACTTCAATCGGTTGAAGAGGAAATTGTTGAAGAATCAAGGGGTCTACATTCCACGGAGGATTGTAGGAAGGTTCAAGGTCGAACCGAGTCTCAAGTTTTTGGAGGGCTTCGTGATCAAATCCAAAGAGCTTGAGCAAGTGGGCTGTAGTAGCAAAGCGCAACCCTGTGAAGAAGCCGAGTCGTCGAGAAGCCAACGCGTGACCAAGGCATCTCTCAGTTGAGTCCCAAAGGATCAAGTCACCGTGTGATCAAGACTTGTATCGGGCGGTTACCACTCGTATAATGATCAATACTTAGTGGATTCCTCCGGGAGTTGGAGAAGAGAGGAGTAGAAGAATTACCCCATCTTCGAACCTCTATAAAAACTTATCGTGTCATTTACATTTCAAAGACACTTTAATTCCCGCACTTTATTTATTTAACTCTGTGATAAATTTGCTATCCACTTGATAATCTCTAAGTACTAAAACCAAGTATTAAATCTCTACTAAACCAAATTTAAAGGTGTAAAGTCTTCCAATAAAACAAATCACAATCGAGTTAAGTCTTTAGTCAAAACAATGAGTTATTCTATCAACAAATCAGTCCATTGAGTAACTAACTCTGTTTGATTAACTAACTTAGTCATCCATCAACTCACTCAGTGAAGTATTAACTCAATATTTAAAAGGACTAAATCGAAAAGTTGGTAAGGTTTATTCAACCCCCCCTTCTAAACCTTACACTCACACCCATTGGGACCTACAAGTGGTATCAGAGCGGTTGGTTAATTGAGCCTTCCGCACTGGTTACTGAACTAGATCTCCAAATTTTTCAAAGTCTGTTTTAGTACTTAAGTTTTTCAAAACTCTTTTTATCATTAAAAGTTATTATCATGGAAGCAAATTTGAAACGCATCCCTATGTTCACAATTGAAGAATTTGATGATTGGAAAATTCGCATGCAGGCTCATCTATCGGCATTACATGATGAGATGTGGATAGTGATAGAGGATGGGCCACTGCAAATTTTAAAAGTGAACACACTGTAAGGAGAGCCGCTGCAAGAAGGTGAAGAGGATGTTGCTCCCGGACGATCATGGTTGAAAGACCAAGAGCCGAATGGACAAATGATGACAGAAAAGATATAACCTGGACAATGTGGCCAAGGACATTCTTTACAAAACCTTGACAAAGCCATGTTCAATAAAGTCAAATCATGCAAAACGGCTAAAGAAATGCAGGACAAGCTAACATTGATTTGTGAAGGCTCGAGAGCAAATCAAGGAAAATAAATTATCGGTGGTACATTTGTCTGAAAATTTGAAAATTTCAAAATGATCGCAGAGAGACCATGGATCAACCGGGATGCTCGGTTCACGTAAATTACCAACAAGCTATCTCGACTTGAAAAAGAATATACACGAAGAAGAAATGTGTATGAAGATTCTAAGAAGTCTCCCAACCGAGTGGGATATGAAAGTCATGGCCATGAGACACTCCATGGACCTATCCAAGACATCCAACCATGAGCTATTCTCGGATCTCAAAGCCTACAATTTGAGTGAGAAGAAAAGACCAGGAAGAGACAGTTTATGTAATTTGCTCTAATTGTTAAGGATGGCAAGAGAGCCGAGGTCAAAGAAGTCATTGACCAAGAGGAAATAGCCCGATGGTTAAAAGGTTTAACAAGTTCTTCAATAAGAACTACAAGAGAGCAAGGGCGAATCCTCCAAAAGACACTCGGCTCCTCCAAGTCAAGGGAAGATAGGCCAACCAAGAGAACGAGCATCAAAAAGTCAATATCAAAGGGTGACAATCCAAGAATTGAAAGAGTGATCAAAAGGTTGAAAATCTATCTTTGGACCAGTAGGCAACCAGGTCACTATGCCATTGATTGCCCATATCCTGTAGTCAACAAATACGAATGAAGAAGAAAGAAAGGTCTTGAGAAAGAAAGAAGATAAAAGATAAAGGCAATGTTGGGCTGCAGAGATCTGCCGAAAAATGACCAAATCAAGAGACACAAATGATTCGAGAGTAGTGTGAAGCTGACTACTCAAGTGACTCAAGAAGAAGCCTTGATCTTTTGATGGCCAAGGAACAAAACCAACCTTTGACCAAGAAGATGAGGTACACTCTAACTCATCACACTCGTTTCTAGTGATAGTGATATGACACACACACTTCATCACCCACTCGATCTTTATGATTCATTAGGTAAAATGATGAAAGATTTTGAACACATTAAATCCTCACACACACTACTAAATGAGGAAAACGACTACTAAAAGCGAAAACTCACAAAATTGACTAAGGAGTTGAGTACTCTAGGTCAAATAGTGATGAGAATGAAAAAGTTTAAAGACTGAAAATGCTAAGCTAATAGCGTAAATAGCTGCTATAGAAAAGAGGAAAATGACCTCAAAAATGTGATTGCCTCATTCACTAAGGCATCTAAATCATTGGATGATCTTATTATGAGTCAAAGAGAATGTGGAGACAAGACAGGCTTAGGATTTAGTTCCTCTGTGCTATGTCAAGCTCCAAAAGTGATTTTGGAAAAAGGATCTTCTAGCAATGAAGTATCTCAAAAATCCAAAACTCCAAAAGGTGCACACACATTTATCCCAAAGCACAATTACAAACAAACTGGCCTTGGTTATAAAGGAAAAGGAAACAGCCAGTTGAGTGTGCTGAGAGAACAGCTGAGAAGAAATCCAGCCGAATTCCTCAGCAAACTCCAAACAAGAAATACTCTGTAAAGAAGAAACAGAGCTACCAAAAACCCCAGAAGTTCTATAAAAGAAACACATATGAAGGGAATGGTAGAAAATACCCAAGCCAAGCTGATTGGAATAATGTGAACTATCAGCAAAGACCTATGGAATATAAGCCAAAATGGCAAAGGCCTAGAACTCAGCAAAGGCCATTCCAAAGGTATAAGAGCTTTCATCAACACACATATGCACCTAGGAACTACACTCAGAGATATCACAACTACCCAAAAAAGGCAAATCGCTAAAACACATATACAGAGGCATCTGACAGACAAAAGAGACAAATTGTATGAACCTACAATCCCAAGCAATTTGCCAAAATTAATTATGATTATGGCACTGATAGATGCCAACCCCTTAAAGTCAAACCATTTGGCTATAGGTTGGTTGGATCATCTTACAATACTAACCTCTCAGGAGCCAGAGAAGTATGGGTACCTAAAACTTAATTTCCTTGTTTGCGGGTTCAAGAACAGTGAGTGCGGAACCTGGTACATGGATAGTGGTCGTTCCGGACATTTGACAGAAACAAGAAAAATCAGTCAAAATTCAAGGAAGTCAGAAGTGCAAAAGTCATATTTGGAGGAAATGAAGCTCCAGGAGAAATAAGAGGCATTGGATCCATCAAGAAAAATGGATTAAAAATCACAGATGTTGCATATGTTGAAGGACTCAACTTCAACTTGCTAAGCATCAGCCAACTCTGTGACAAGGGTTATAATGATGGATTTAACATGGGTATATGCCAAATCAAGGATACTGAATCGAATGAAGTTGTGTTGCAAGGATGCAGACAAAAGAACATGTATGTCGTGGATTGGTCAACTGCAACACCCAACACCTGTCTATTAGCAAAGAGCACAGCTGAATCAAGTTGGTGGGCACGAAAGTTTGAGTCACCCGAATTTCAAAACTATTAACAAGCTTGCCAGAAGCAATCTTGTGGAAGGACTTCCAGACTCAGTATACAAGAAGGAGAGTATATGTGATGCATGTCAGAAGGGAAAACAAATCAAATCATCATTCAAAGAAAAGACATGTCCATCTTCAACAAGAATATTGCATCTGCTACATATGGATCTATTTGGTCCAGTTGAACCAACTAGCATAAGTGGGAAGAAATACACCTTGGTGGTAGTAGATGACTACTCAAGATATACATGGACAATATTCATGTGTAAGAAGAAAGAAACTCTACGAAACTACCACACGGTGATGAAGAGGATTCAAAATGAGAAGAGCCAAACCATTATCAAAATAAGATCGTGAGGGAACCGAGTTTGTCAATGGTATAATAACTCAATATTGTATAGAAAATGGTATTGGTCATGAATTATGCAACAAGGACTCCACAAAGAGAATGGAGTTGCGAGAAGAAGGAATAGAACTCTCAAAGAAGCGGAAGGACCATGTTAGGTGAAGCGGGGCTACCTAAAAGATTTTGGGCTGAAAGCAATAAACACAAAGATGCTACACTCAAAATAGATGCATGATAAACAGACAAATTGACAAAGACTCCCTATGAGATTTGGACAGGAGAAAACCAAATGTTGCATATTTTAGAATATTTGGATGTAAATGCTTCATCCATAACAATGGCAAAGATAATTTGAAGGCTTTTGATGCTAAAGGCGATGAAGATATCTTCTTGGGATACTCACCGAAAAGCAAAGCCTCAGAGTACTCAACAAGAGAACTATGGTTACGAGAGAGAATCCATTCATGTGGTGTTTGATGAGCCAAATGTAAATGGAGAAGACATTGAAGAGTCACCGGTGATAAGTTTGAATCAATCAACCATGCGAGAAGAGTCCCTATCTTTGAAGCCAAGCTGGAATTATAAACCCGGATGAAGATGAGATAGTGAGTCTCAAAAACAATTTGGAAAATTGCGGCTAAGTGATGACGAGAGAGGCGATCAAAGCAACATAGCCGCAAGATGATCAATCCACTAACTTACTCCAACTGATGTAAGATGGCTGATTGATCATCCACGAGAACTAGTCATTGGAGATATAAGAGAAGGTATCAAAACAAGATCGAACTCAACAAGAAGCTATGTTCACATGCTTTATCTCACAAATAGAGCTAAAGATGTGTCACAAGCATTGGATGACACACATTGGATTCAAGCTATGCAAGAAGAAGAGTCAATCGAGTTTGAAAGAAATAAAGTATGGGAATTAGTTCAAAGACCCACCCATCAAAATGTTATTGGCACTAAATGGGTGTTCAAAAACAAGATGAACGAGGAAGGTTCTGTGGTAAGAAACAAAGCAATAAGGATGTTGCCAAGAAGAAGGGATAGATTTTGATGAAACATTTGTCCTTGTAGCAAGATTGGAAGCTATAAGGATGTTTCTTGCCTATGCAGCTCACAAGAATTTTATTGTATATCGGATGGAAGTAAAGAGTGCATTCCTTAATGGTTTATTGGAAGAAGAAGTGTATGTTAAACAACCTCCGAGGATTTGAGCGAGAAGACTCTTGGAGATAAGGTATACAAACTCAAGAAAGCTCTATATGGATTGAAACAGGCACCCGGCATGGTATGATACTTTGTCACAATTCCCGATCGAGAACGGATTCACAAAAGGCAAAGTGGATAGAACACTCTTCAGAATTCAAGATGCGAAGAGTATATTGCTCGTTCAAATATATGTGGATGACATTATTTTTGGATCCACAAACAAAGACTCAGTGTGATAAATTTTCAAACCTCATGCAAAGCAAATTCGAAATGAGCATGATGGGAGAGGTGACATTCTTCCTTGGACTCCAAGTGAAACAAAGAAGGATGGAACCTTCATAAGTCGGACTAAATACACCGGAGATTTAATGAAGAAATTTGGTATGGAAGAGAAGTCTTCTCGTGAAAATACCAATGAATACATCGATCAAAATGGATATGGATGCGGATGGCAAGCACGTAGATCAAACAAGATCTGAGCACTTATTGGATCATTGCTTTATCTCACACAAGGGCCGGACATCACCTTTGTAGGTGTATGTGCAATATTTCAATCTGCTCCAAAAGAAAGCCACATGATTGCAGCCAAGAGAATCTTAAGATATTTGAAAGGAAGCCAAGAAGTTGGCTTATGGTATCCAAAGGAAGGTGTATTCAAGCTAATTGGCTATTCGGACTCGACTATCTTTGGATGTAGAGTTGACAGGAAGAGCACCTCATGCACATGTCAAATGCTTGGAAACAAAGCTAATTTCTGGTTTAGCAAAAAGCAAAATTCAGTAGCCACCTCTACAAACGGAATACATAGGCTGCGGGCAACCTGTTGTGCCCAAGTCCTATGGATGAGACAAAGAAAGAGAGACTATGAAGTTGAAGAAAAGGAAATTCCAATCATGTGTGATTACACAAGTGCAATTGCAATCACTCAAAATCTGTGTTGCACTCAAGAACAAAGCATATCGATGTCGAGATATCACTTCATAAGAGATCATGTTGAAAAAGAAGGACATCACCTTGGAATATATTTCAACCGATAAACAAATTGGGTGACATATTCACAAAACCATTATGTGAGTCAAGATTTGAAGAACTCAAACATGAGTTAGGGTTAATTGAATTGGTGGTGACACTCGAAGACTCAAAGAAAAGAAATGAAACACGAAAAGGGAAAAAGGTGAACTCTCAAATCAATAAGTGAATCACCATATCGGAAAGACAAGCTGTACCCGAGTTAGGCGACAACCTGAATCACTAAGAGAACTGTGAGAAGAAGAGTTAAATTAGCTAAGGGATAAGGTTTGAGTCATTTATGAGCAAAGGGACAAAAACGCAATCGTTTTTACTAAGCGGGAATGTTTTTAAGAATGACGTCGATAATTATGACGTGTCTGCAAAAGCTGCACACCAAGCTTATGATTGGATATAAATGCTGCCACATTAAATACGAGACATTAAATGCTAATCGGCGTGCAAAATCTAAGCCGTTTATTTCGATCACATTTCAAAAACCACCCACACGTCCTTTCATGAACCATACTTAAACCATTTTCGTCCGTTTTCTCTCACACATTACCAAAAACTGTTCACTTTTCTCTCTCAAAAGCAAAGGCAAAAACTCTCTCAAAAACCCTATCAATCTTCAAATCATCTTCTAAGTTTCATTCGGTGAAATACTGAAAAATGGCATCTACTCACGATTTTGTCAAGCTAGGAAAACAAATCCACACCAGGTCTACTGTGGATTTCGAGGGTATGGTCAAACAGGGGTCCGATGACGCCCTCATAAAGAAGAATGCTGAAAAACTCGAAACGACTGGGCTAAAACCATTTCTGACGATGGACTTTCTGATGACCTATGTGGAAGAGGTCGCACAGTTCTACGTGAATGCTGAGATTCACGATGAGGGGATCAAATCCTATGTTCACGGGAAGGAGTTCATCATCACTGCCAAGGATTTGGCAGAACACTGCTCGTTATCGGCGGAAGGAGCACCAGAAATCAATGAAGGCGATGTTGACTTGATTTGCTGCTTGGAAGGAAGTAGCCAAGACCGACTATCTTTGAAAAGATAGTCTACACAACTAACAAGAGGTGCTTTGAAGGAGGACTACCACAAATTGTTGGACATCGTTGCCAAATGCATATACATCAAATTTGGCAGCTTTGACCAACTGTCCAAAGCGAAATTGATTGTAATGGCTGCGATCATTGATGAAAAGAAAGTGAACTGGCTGAGTTTGTCTCTGACAAGCAGACTCGCGAGAATGTAGGAACAAATCCTTCAAGGAGAATGGAGCATTTGGAGGATCCCGGGATACGGTGCAGTGATTGGCCGGTGATGGAGGTAAAGGAGTCCCTCTTCGACATGGAAAGGCGTTCCATGTAAACAAGAGGATGTTCGAGATCAAACCTCTCAGCGCGCGGCGCACGAAGAGAGCCTACGCTAAGAGAGGCGTCACAGTGAGGGGGAATCACCGACCACGAAGATACAAATGTCTCCTCTCCACCAAAGAAGAAGAGCTGCCCTGCACTACTAAGAGAATCACTGCCCCTGCGCAGAAAGAAAAACAAATCTGCTCCCGCCCTTGCAGTAAAGTCACTGCTCCCGCAGCCGTGTCTCTCCCGCCCCTGCGGCCCCTTGCAGAGAAGGAATCTCAAATACCTTCTCCGGTCATCAAGAAGAGGAGAACTGTAAGCCAAGATGGCCACTCCTCGAAAGAAAACAACAAAGACAGCCCCCGCCCAAGACTCGAAGAAACCTTTTGTCGAACCGAAAATCCCTCGGTTCAAACAAGAAGAAGGAGAAGAATTTTCAAGCGTTCCGAGCTTGAGAAGCCGGGCCGAGTCGACCCACTCACCGAAAAAGATACCCGAGACCGCTAGAAGTAGAGTCTCCGAAGTGCTTGATGAAACGGCCAAGTCTGGCCGAGGCCGATCGATCAGAGGCAACTTGAAGACCAGTGTCGTCGAGCAATGAGGAACAAAGAATGGCCGAGACAACGAGTCACCTCGTTGTGGGGTTGTTTCTCCACCGTAAGGCAGGCCGAAGGTGTCGAGCGGTGAAGTCTGCTACCTTCAATACCGGAAACGAGGGCGGCAAGAGGATGATGAAGATGATTTAATCATGCACTCTCCATTGTATCCGGACATCCAAAATCGTCATGCGAGTGGAGAAAATGGAAGGCGAGCCTATCCAGTGCGGTTTCAATATCCGAGTTCATTCTTTGAGGAAGAAGAACTCTTGATTTCTTGAGGTGGACACCGTGCTACAAGCCCTTGACGAGGATAATTGCATAAATATCTTTGAAATTCGAAAAGAAAATGAACGGGCTAAAGCGGTGAGACGCAGAGGCACGTGAGAAGGCCAAAGATCGCCTATCACCGGCACCCGCGAAACATACACATCCTCACTTTGACGTCCTACCCGAGAAAGTGATGAGGATCTGACCTAACTGCTTTGCCACGAGAAGAGTTGCAAATGCAAAGCAAGCAATGGAAGAATCGAGAATCCTTCATGAGCAAAGGATGATGGAGGGACCGGGAGAGTCCTCCAAAACACACGGTGAGTTAGACCCAATGGGAGTGGTGCGAAGATATTGCCACCGTTGTTCTTTGCCACCACTTCCCCACTCACTCGGAAGAAGGAACTAAGGAATTGGCGATGAAATCGGATAGTGGGGACCCCGAGCCAACCCCTAATGAAGGTGTATTACCACCGCCCAACGACCGAATACTCAATGGGAACAGTAGGAGTCGGAGACAAGTGACCCCAATCAAGTCACTCAAATGGTGCACCGGGGGAAACTCCCTCCACTGCGGCAAGGTCGGAGGATCTGCAATGACTCCACAATGAATCTAGGAGGCGAAGTGGAGAAGGAACAAACACAAAGTACACAAAGAAGTTGTCATCGACGAGGCTCGAGACAGTTGAGATCTGTCTCGGTGAGTGCCAAGCGCTCTGAAGGCTAATGACGCTACATGCGATGCGATCGAGGCACGGGGAAGGAACAGCCCTGGGAGTTAACACTTTGGGCGGCGAAAGTGCAATCCATGGAGTTGAGACTCCAATGGATGCCACCGCATGAAGACCCTAAGAGAGTTGACACTTTGTCGAAAGGGATGTCAAGGCCTCGCATAGCTTGAGACTGCGAGGAGGTAATGAAGGCCAACGGGAGGTTGAGACTTCCCGAGGGTAAAGAAAGTCAAGTCTGAAACATCCCTCTTGCTATCATTGATCCATCGAGAAAAGAAGATAAGTGCGCTTCACGATTCCCAAGATAACCCGATGTAACCTTTCGGGATCGGAAGGAGACGATGAAGCTGAGTCATCCCCTGTGACTGATCCAAGAGACTCAGCTGAGGATGTTCTAACCACGAGTAAGTCCAACCTCAAGACTACTCGCCAAACTTTCAACTTTGATGATGAGCCACCCATGGAAATCTCATCATCGTCCGATGACGCTTCTGATAAGGCCGAGAACCAGTCAACTCACTTGGAAAAACCAACTGAGACCGACGAAGCTATTGAGACAATGAGGCTCAGCAAGGTGGGTCAACTTCACAACAGACCCCAAACAAACAGTCCACTACACAGGCTCCCAAGTCACAAAGATGTTCGACTCCACAAGGAACTTCACGAGCACCACTCATTATTGAACAAATTCCAGTTGCTCGTGATGATCCCTTTGTAGAATCATTTCCCTTCTCTCTGGAGGTACCCGACCTCCCTGAAGAGTCAGAAAGAGATCGCGAGCGCTTCCACAAACCTGATCCCCGTCATTCCATCGACACCATCGTTCGGTGACTATGATTTTGGCGCCGCTTGGCCGTCGGTACCGCAATGAGGGAACAAGCTGAAGTTCGGAGGTGTTCAAAGCATTATTTGCTTTGAAATTGAATGGATGGAGAGGCACCAGGCCTCGATGGACATGAGATCGGATAACGAGAGATGCCAACCTTACGCTAACTTGGAGGCATAATAGTCGAATCCGGGAGTGGTGGCAACAACAAAGAAACAATGCGTGTGGAACAAGCTAGATATTTGAACATTGTTCAACAAGCTGTTGGTATGGCGAAATGAGAATGCTTGATGCAAAGACAAAATTGAGAGAACACATTGAGCACATGCATGAATCTCACACTTTCTTGAGATAAAGGCTGCTGCGTGAGCAAAATAAGAATGAGCTCCTGCGTATGGAAGAAAACATGGATCGAAAATTCACCTTCTCATGGCCGAGATGAAGTTAATTACGATTGAATCCAACGCTACTCGCTCCGAGTTTCGCGCCGCATACTCCGCAAATGCACTCGGCGAGAACTTGGCTATCAGCGACTCAACTTCCCTCGCTAGTTTGTTTCGGGGGTTCCTCTCTCCTTTGATGATGCCAAAAAGGGGAAGAGGAATACCTAAAAGCGAAAAGGATCTGAAGTTGAGAAGGAGGGAGCAGCGGTGAAGGGAAAGACAATGAGGAAGTTTCAAGAGAAAAGAAAGGGAAGTCTGTTGAGGGGAAGGATCGAGAGATGTAACTTTGATGATTGCAAAAACCCCAACAAGGTCTTGTCACATCACTGATATTATCAAAGAAACTCCCATGACTCGCCACTCCAACACTCACGATGTACCTATGGTGACAAGAGAAAGACACAGTTGAAGCGAGGGATGGAGGAAGTGGAAGGAAGGATGAATGCCCGAGTTATGGATATTTTGAAACAACATGGAGGCATTCCGGTGAGACAGAGACACTTATGCCATCTCGGATGCTGGAATCGAGCCAAGATCGGTTGATGAATTTAAAACGCTCGCATCCAAGGATACTTCGCAAACATGTCCATGGCTCAAGCACAGGACTTGTACGGGAAAAGGGTCTCACACTATGTGAAGAAGGCGACAGCGACGGACTCGGCGATCGCTCTGCTGGTCACTCCGCCGTCACTCACCAAAGAAGAAGACCCCAAGTACAATACACACCCGAGAGGAAGAGGTAGAGGAAGAAGCGGTGGTGGTGGAAGAGGTTTCACCTAGACCTCTGCCCAAAAATATTGAGTATATAGATCCGGGCAAGAAAGGTGGGATCTCTGGTGGTTTTGACGAAGTAGCCAATCAAGTGGCTAAGAACAATCTTTGAGTATGTGAAAAGAATTGAAGAAGAAAATAAAAGACAAACTCAGCTATGGGAGGAGAGACAATAGAGAATAAGAAGAGATGAAGCTGCCCCAAGGCGTATGAAAAGAAGAAGAAAGCAAATCAAGATGAGAAAA
Organism: Rehmannia glutinosa; assembly: GCA_016081115.2. Lineage (NCBI taxonomy): Eukaryota > Viridiplantae > Streptophyta > Magnoliopsida > Lamiales > Orobanchaceae > Rehmannia > Rehmannia glutinosa. The sequence continues at coordinate 460,897 of JABTTQ020002544.1, read as the reverse complement.
AGAAAAGAAGACCGAGGAAGATGAGTCAAGAAGAAGAAGAAAGAAGGAGGAAGCGAAGAAGATGAAGTGTTCTTTGTCCACCCCTTCATGTATTTTACTATGTAAATACATTTTATGTAAGTCTTCGTAATAAATCAAATTCTCTATTTTTGCGTAGACATAAATGTTTGCTCGATACACTTTGTAAAAATGATTGTGTAAAGGACAAGAATGTTATGATCAATAAAAGGATTGATTCTACGCATGCATTCTTTGTGAATGCACTATCTCGTATGTATCTTTGCTATTTACATTTTGAATGTTTTAAGTTTTGGCATCATCAAAAAGGGGGAAATTGTTGGGAAATTTATTGTTTAGATTTTGATGAATGCCATGTAAAACTTAGAATAGGAAGTTGGCACCCCATTTTCGTTGTAAACTGCATTGTAATAAATAGGGCTGGTCAAGCTGAGTTAAGTCAACTATGCCTAAACATGCAAGAAGACAACTGGAGACTAGAAGGAAGACTCCGCTGCAAGACAAAGAGTATGGCAAAGAGAAAGACGGGAACTCGATCAAGGAGCAAATGAGATGCGGTGAGTAGAGTATCGATCAAGTCAACTCAAGATAGCCAAGTCTCAAGTTGAAGTGACGGAAAGAGTCATCCATGATTGGAAGGCGACTCTAAGTCACCTGGGAAAGCAAGGAAATGCGATCAAGTCGAGATAATCGGAAAAGATCCGTTGCCGAAATCATGGGAATTACTTAAACAAGTAATACCTCCATACTAACTTTCTCGAAGTGCTCGGTCCCGAAGCGTGCAAAAGGAATAAACCAATGGGAAGCACGCACCATGTTAGAACTCGAAAAGTCAAGAACAATTCATACGAGGAAGTGGCAATTCCAAGGATCGCAACAAGACAAGCCAACGACCACAAGTGACTTTCAAAAATAAGCTATCTCTTCAACTGGCGATTTTTGAAAGATCACTATAAAAGGCCGAGGAATGACTGAGAGAAGGTTACAACCACGAACATTCAAGCAAACATTTGAACTATAACCTAAGATATTCTCAAATCATTCAAGATTAATCCTCAAGCCTACATTACGAAGAAAATCAATCCAACACTCACTGTGAAGGAAAGATAACTTCAATCGGTTGAAGAGGAAATTGTTGAAGAATCAAGGGGTCTACATTCCACGGAGGATTGTAGGAAGGTTCAAGGTCGAACCGGTCTCAAGTTTTTGGAGGGCTTCGTGATCAAATCCAAAGAGCTTGAGCAAGTGGGTGGCAGTAGTAAGCAAAATGCCTGTGAAGAAGGCCGAGTCGTCACGAGAAGCCAACTGCGTGACCAAGGCATCTCGGTCGAGTCCCAAAGGATCAAGTCACTTTGTGTGATCAAGACTTGTATACGGGATCATTACCACTCGTATCTTGATCAATACATAGTGGATTCCTCCGGGAGTTGGAGAAGAGAGGAGTAGAAGAATTATCCCATCTTGAACCTCTATAAAAACTTATCGTGTCATTTACATTTCAGACTTTAATTCCTGCACTTTATTTATTTAACTCTGCTGATAAATTTGCTATCCACTTGATAATATCTAAGTACTAAAACCAAGTATTAAATCTCTACTAAACCAAATTTAAGGGTGTAAACTCTTCCGCTGAAAACAAATCACAATCGAGTTAAGTCTTTAGTCAAAACAATTTGAGTTATTCTATCAACAAAAGAGAGTCGTTTGAGTAACTAACTCTGTTGATTAACTAACTTAGTCATCCATCAAGGACTCACGGTGTGAAGTATTAACTCGAATATTTAAAAGGACTAAATCGAAAAGTTGGTAAGGTTTATTCAACCCCCCCTTCTAAACCTTACACTCACACCCCTTGGGACCTACAACCCCAGTATCTCCGGGATGGATTTCAAAAAGAAAAAAGATTTTATTAATTACCAAAATTAATACAACATCTTACAACATCACCTTGAAGAGCACCACACTCTTCTACAACACCACCTTTGAGATTACCACAATCTCTCTTGAAGATTACCACAATCTCCAACCGCACCTTGTGAAGATTACCACAATCTTCAACCTTGAAGAATACCAAATTCTTCAATACCTCAAGAGCACCACACTCTTGAAACACCTATCACCTAAATCACCCAAGTGTATTCTTTCCACAAGAATACTCACAAGGATGTCTTGTGTTGAATGATGACAAAAATCAAGATTACAACTCAATAATGAATATTACAATTTGAGTGCAAGTGTAATCAAGAAATAAAGCCTAGACCTCAAGATGTGAAAGTGAAATACTTTGGCAATAAATACAACAAGAATGTTGAATATGAAAGCTTGGAAATTTGCAGATTTCTTGTTGTGTATTTGCTTGTGTTGTGTTCTCTTGTGTCTTCAATTCATTCTCTATTTATAGGAGAGTCTTCACCAACATAAGCTCCCAACAGAGACTCCTTCTTGTTTGCTTTTGTCTACAAAAACAGGATCACAAGATGTAGAAATATTGTACAAAATTATAAAGTAAATCTTGCTGATAGAATGTCCAACGGTACAAATTTTGCAGTCCAAAGATTACACAGCGCGACCGGTTGCCTTGTATAAGATTTCGAACGTTTTGAAAAAGATAGTGCGATCCAGGTACATGTCGAAGGGGGGGTCGACCGGTTGACTGGGGGGTGCGACCGGTTGACCTCCATCTTGACCGGTCCCCCTCAAATTTTGTGATCCAGAGTGTTCTGTTTCATATATGCACTCTTGGTCTTACGGACCTCTTGTTCGGCCGACCTTCAAATTAAAATGTTGTCCCATTTTTATCAAAAATAAACTTCAAGAAATACTCCAAAAAATTAGTAAAAACATTTTAAATCACTTGGGAGTATTTGGACAACATTTATAAACATAGTAAACTCATTTAAACAAAACCATCAAAAGTGTTGTCCATTTTTATCGAATAATAAACTCTAAGAAATACTCCATGAAATTAGTAAAAACATTTTAAATCTTTTAGGAGTATTTGGACAACATTGTTTTGGTGTAAAAACCAATTAACATAAAATCATCAAAAGTGTTGTCCAATTTTATCGAGCAATAAACTCTAAGAAATACTCCAAAAATTAGTAAAAATATTTTAAATCATTTAGGAGTATTTGGACAACATTTATAAACATTGTTTTGGTATAAAAACTCATTTAGACATAATCATCAAAATCTTGATAAAAACATTTATCTAATAAACTCCCCCTTTTTGATGATTACAAACCAAAACAATTTTAGGAAGTTGATTTTAAAACGAAACAAATTTTCCGGTCTAAAACATCGATACATTTTAAGCAAGATTCATCATAAGTACAAACACATAAGGATAGGAGCAAAGATTTTTCAAAATCATTTTTGCACAAGCTCCCCCTATCAACAAGCATAGCAAGAGTAAGGATAGAAGCTTAGCTTTTACAACTTAAGCTTGAATTTCATGAGCTTATAAGCTCCCCCTGTCACAAGACATCATTAGTCCAGCATAAAAGTCCACAATACATCAAATGGACTAAGTAATTTGGCTTTTAAGAGCCATAGCTTGTAGCTTTTCTTGCAAGCTTATTTGCAAGCCTATTTCCGCTTCTTTGAGTGTTTATGCGTTTTTCCTGTTTCTCCCCCTTTGGAATCATCAAAAAGAATGTTAGCACGATAAAAACATCATACAATTATATCAAAGTGTGCAACTTAATCGATTTATCGGCATATTGATCATGGAAGCATAAATTCCAAATAATAAGGGAGAAGTCAATCATGTGATTTGGAAAAGCTTATTTGATTGACAAAACATGATCTCTATAAACTTATAAGACTTTTCAAATCGAAAGAATCATGTAGGTGATGAATTTTTCATAGAAGCATTTTGTCGAACACTTGGCGTGCGTCGAATAAAACAAGAGATGTATAACGCCTTTGTAATACATTTAAGCCAAAAAATTTCATCACCAATTGCAATAATACAATATTCATCCATCAATAATAATCATGTACAACACACTTATACAAGAATTCCATCAAAAATCAATACATAAGCCTTTTTCTCAAGGGTTCAACCCAATTGAGATAAAAAAAGGAATTAAACTTACCAATCAATCGGAGAGGTCGAGTAATACGGATGATATACTCGTACTATAAACCCAAAAATATATAATATACAAGAAAGAAATCATTTTGGGTGAATTGTGTGTGAAATTTGCAAAGGGGTTCGATTTTGGAAGAGATAGCCAAAATGACGAAATGAAGGACAGAGCCATTTTTTAAGGCTGAATTCATCAAGGGCGACCGGTCGGAGGCTTGGGTGACCGGTCGGCCTTAGCCCAGTCAGCCCACTGTCCGTTTTGATTTTGCAAAATCCGAAGTTTGAACCAAAAATCCATTTTTTCGCCCCTAAGTTTTAAAAACGTGCAAAATGCAAACATAGACCTCATTCAATATACATTATGTCATAATCAAGCTCGAAATGAGGTAAAATATTCGGCGGTTAAAAAAATGTCCGTGAGTTATCTTTGAGAAGGAATTAAACACATCTCAAATTTTTGTTTAAGAAACACAATCCCTTAAAAAGTATCGAAACTCAATATGTTTAGTTCGAGTATGATGAACCATATTTTGAGAAATTGTAATCACCGGACTTGTTATCCCGAAAAAATAATAATATTTTAAAACTTTGGATAAACAAGTCATAAGAAGAAGTGCCTTACAAATATTTGATTTTTTTTAACGGCACTTTAATGAGATTCGTTGGGATTATTTGAAGTCGAGCATATAGACATAAGGCATATAAAATGTCGAGTCTAAGGAGTAATAAACGAAGATAAACATACCTCGAATTTGGTTTGTTAACCAATATGCCTTTCTCAAACTTGTTCATCTTGATATTGTTGACACAGGAATGGATATTGTTCTTCCTTCTTCAATGCCTAACTTCTTCAAAGGTTCTTTTGTATATTTTGATTGTGAAATATAACCACCTTCTTGGCATTGTTTAACTTGAAGTTCAATGAAAAGATTTGAGCTCCTCCATCATGCTCCTCTCAAATTCACCTAACATCAACTTAGAAAACATCTTGCACAAACATTCATTAGTAGCACCAAATCAACTCAAATTTGCACTAATAAGCAATCTTGCCCTTTTTCAAAAACAAAGAGAATAGTGTAAACCTTACCTCTTGTAAAATCATTTTGCAAAAGAAAATAGCTAAGTTTATCATACCATACACGGGGTACTTGTTTTAAACCAAATAAGGCCTTTTATAAAAATCATTTGGCCTAGAAAAATTTTCAACCCCGGAGGTTTTACATAGACTTCTTCTAGAATAAAACCATTTAGAAAATTGGATTTAACATCCATTTGGTAAAGCTTGAAATTTTCTTAAAACAAGAGTGGGCAAGTAAAATACAAATAGCTTCTAAACGTGCTATGAGTGCAAATGTTACATCAAAATCAATACTTTTTGAGTTACTAACCTCCTCTTGGTCATTAAGCTTGTTCCAAAATACAAAAAAGTTCTGCAAAATCTTAATCAAGATATCTTGCACAAGAGCATAGTAATATCGAAAAATAGAGACATAATAACAAGTAACACATACTATGCTTTCAAACAAATCATCAAAAGTTTCATAAAACATTTAAGTTCAAATAAGCTTATAGGAAGCTATATAAGGTCTCTTTTGAAATTTGAAAAATTCAAGAGCATATAGTTGAGACCTCATTTACAAGAAGCATATGAACAAGAGCTTTGACAAAGCAACCAAGAATAATATTATATGTGCAATAAAATGCATAACTTAAAAAATTAAATGTTTTATCAAAAACAAAATATAATCCTTTATAAATCTTGGATAAAACAAGCTATGTCAAATAATGCCTTTTAAAAAAAATCTTCTTAATAGCACTTGTATAAAATACTTTGAAGAACAAGCACGAATGACAAAAATATATCGAGTCTATAGGATGAATAGCAATGATGAGCGTACCTCGATAGTTTATGGTCCTCTCTTGAGAAAATAACCATTGATGAAAATATATATGTCCTACACAATTCTTAAACACGTTTTGCACAAACATAGTGATACAAGTGTAGGCTAAGTAATAAGAGATATCATAAAAGTGCTTATGCTATATAAAACCATAAGAGATAATAAAAGCACCTTAGTCTATGTAAATGCACAAGAGTTGAGAACAAAATATACAAGGTTTCCTTTTCAAAATATTTAAAAACACAAATATATATTGAAGACCTTAATATTAAGAAATATTTGAAAACTTAATTTACAATTAAGGCACAAATAAAAACATGCATAACAAAATAAAATGCATATTTAAATGAGGAGATACGGTTTACCAATTACGCCATTTCCATGAGTTGTGTCGTTCCCATTGTTGATGATATCTTCCCTTTTGAAAATCATTGTTGATGATAGCTTCTCCAATTGCTCCATTTCCAAGGATTGTGTTCTTCCCATTGTTGATAGTGTCTTTCTCTTGGAAATTTATTTTGATGTTGTCTTCTCCTTTGATCAAATGAAATGGTCATTTGATATCTTCTTGGCGGTATGTATTTTCCTCGATTATTATTCCGCCGGGTACCTAACATGACATTATTTTTTGGTACCCTCAAGTGTTTGGGTCCTTTGGAATTAGCTTTGAGACTTTTAGGTCTCCAATAATAATTAGAGCTATTTCTAGCCCGACAAGTATTAACCGTGTGACCCGTTTTACCACAATAAAAACAAGTAGTAATTTTGGGAGCATAATGACCAACATGCATAGGGACTTGATTTCTTTTCACATAATTAACAACACTAGGCTTATGATCAAGTCCTTGTTTCAATTTATCACAACTATGAACGTCAATAATATCGGTCATTTTATCGGTACTCAAGTTGGATTTTGATAAATCATTTTTCATGCAATTAATATCTTCAACAAGAGTACTATTTTTTTTTCAAGGTTTCTAACCTTGTCAAGTTTGGTGGTGTGATCACATGATAGTGATTCATAAGAGGAAAATAAATTATCCTTGTCAATTTTTAAAATATTGAATTCCTTTTTCAAATTTTTGTATTTAACAAGTAAGCTTTGGAATTCATTTTGAAGTTCATCAAAATCATTTTGCAAATCACTATAATCATTTTGTAATTCATTATCATAAGAAGTGGAGGGTTTTGAACTTACCTCGTTTTCTTCTTTGAAGCCCATAAGACATCGTTCGTTTTCATCGACGTCGGAAGTTGTAGGAAGCTCATCCCATGTTGGGTTTGTATCCATTTGAGAAGTAGATGTTTTTTAGTGGCTCCTTTCATTTGCATATACTTCTTCTAATTTTCTCCATACTTCATGTGCCGATTTAATTCCTACAATATGATTATATTCCAAAATGGTAAGTGAACAATAAATAACATTAAGAGCTTTACCATTTAAAGATATGATTTTCTTCTCTTCATCATTGAGCTCTTTGAGGCCTTTGTGTGGTGTGTCCATTATTGGAATGAATTCTCATTTACGACCGTGTTCCAAATATCGAACCCGCAACCTTGTAGATAGCATTCCATTCTTTCTTTCCAAAATGTAAAATTTTTGGAATCGAATAGTGGTGGCTTGGTGGTGGAGGCGCCGGTAAGGTAGACTTCGTTCGTAGCCGATGATCATTCCTCTTTACTCGCGATGTGGAACGAGCTTGCCAAAGAGTTTGGCTCTGATACCACTTGTAAGTCCAAGCGGCTACGATAATCTAGAGGGGGGGTGAATAGATTATCTCCATCTTTTCGATTTCTCCCTCTTTTTCGAATCAATTATGCCAAGACAATAATAAAGGTGCAGAATGTAAACAACACACGTCGATTTATAGAGGTTCAACCCACCTAGGGCCTAATCCTCTACCACCCCAAGATATCTCCTGGGATGGATTTCAAAAAGAAAAAAGATTTTATTAATTACCAAAATTAATACAACATCTTACAACATCACCTTGAAGAGCACCACACTTTTCTACAACACCACCTTTGAGATTACCACAATCTCTCTTGAAGATTACCACAATCTCCAATGGCACCTTGTGAAGATTACCACAATCTTCAACCTTGAAGAATACCAAATTCTTCAATACCTCAAGAGCACCACACTCTTGAAACACCTATCACCTAAATCACCCAAGTGTATTCTTTCCACAAGAATACTCACAAGGATGTCTTGTGTTGAATGATGACAAAAATCAAGATTACAACTCAATAATGAATATTACAATTTGAGTGCAAGTGTAATCAGGAAATAAAGCCTAGACCTCAAGATGTGAAAGTGAAATACTTAGGCTATAAATACAACAAGAATGTTGAATATGAAAGCTTGGAAATTTGCAGATTTCTTGCTGTGTATTTGCTTGTGTTGTGTTCTCTTGTGTCTTCAATTCATCCTCTATTTGTAGGAGAGTCTTCACCAACATAGGCTCTTTCTTGTTTGCTTTTGTCTACAAAAAGAGGATCACAAGATGTAGAAATATTGTACAAAATTATAAAGTAAATCTTGCTGATAGAATGTCCAACGGTACAAATTTTGCTGTCAAAAGATTACACAGCGCGACCGGTTGCCTTGTATAAGATTTCGAACGTTTTGAAAAAGATAGTGCGATCCAGGTACAGGTCGAGGGGGGTCGACCGGTCAACCTCCATCTTGACCGGTCCCCCTCCTCAAATTTTGTGATCCAGAGTGTTCTGTTTCATATACGCACTATTCAGGTACCGGTCGACCTTCAAATTGAAATGTTGTCCCATTTTTATCAAAAAATAAACTTCAAGAAATACTCCAAAAAATTAGTAAAAATGTTTTAAATCACTTGGGAGTATTTGGACAACATTTATAAACATAGTAAACTCATTTAAACAAAACCATCAAAAGTGTTGTCCATTTTTATCGAATAATAAACTCTAAGAAATACTCCATGAAATTAGTAAAAACATTTTAAATCTTTTAGGAGTATTTGGAAAACATTGTTTTGGTGTAAAAACCAATTAACATAAAATCATCAAAAGTGTTGTCCAATTTTATCGAGTAATAAACTCTAAGAAATACTCCAAAAATTAGTAAAAACATTTTAAATCATTTAGGAGTATTTGGACAACATTTATAAACATTGTTTTGGTATAAAAACTCATTTAGACATAATCATCAAAATCTTGATAAAAACATTTATCTAACATCGTCTAGCCCGTTCTAAACATAATTACGACACAGAAAATCGCTGTTATTCCAAACATCCATAGCGATTCTCCGTTGGTTGTCGATTTCTTCATCACTAACGGTAGGGGGTCCTTTTTCAGAAAATGAGATACACCTAAAGTCGTGAGGTAGAACATCATCTTCTGTTGCCAGCGTTTGAAGTCAACACCGGAGAACTTGGGCGTCTTTCACCGTGAGCAGGAGCAGCAACTATCAGAGTGAACGAAACTCAAGCCATCGTCTTGAATAGAAACATATTTTTCTGTCTTGCGATTTGTTGGGTAAAAATCTGGCTTACTATTTAAGTAAATGGCTTAGGGTTTGGATTGAGTCGAGGACTGAATTAAATTCAGTCTCCGCAAGAAGAGAAATGCCCCGTATACAAAGTGCTTATGGTTCCGTTGTTCGTCCCTAAGATACAACGACTCTCTATTCCGATTTAGCAGCATTTGCAAAAATCAGAACTTTAACGAACAAAAAATGTTTCTGACTTTCAAGCTTTTGTATCTTACAGGGGCTTCTATTATATAGGCACCAAGTGCCCATATGGAAAGATCATGTCTTTTGGCTCAAAATGACATATTTATACTTTGAACAAATGCGTCTGTCTGTTGACCTTTCGCATTGACGTACGACCAGGCGCACGGCCCGTGCATACGCCCGTGCATGGATGCGAACAAAAATGATAAAGTCTTGACTTGACGCATGACTCGAAGCAGGGGCCATGCGTCCGCCACTGCTCGGATACGAACACTTTCCAGTTAGAAATTTTAATTAGTTAATTAAACATTAATTAATTATTTATTTTAAAGGTTTTTTTGGTCCAAAAAGAATAAGGACCTTGAAGCCCAAGCCCATGGCCCGCGGCCCTCGACCCGTACCCGACCCAGGCCAGGACGAGCTGAGCCGGCTGGCTGGCGGGCGGCGGTGGCATGCGCGCGTGTACTTTGAACCAAACCCACAAGCATGTAGGTCCTCACCCCTTTAAAAACTTGGGTGCCCCTAACGGCCCAAACCCATAAGTCCAACTTGGAATATATCAAGTGAACAAACTTTGTCTCATTTTCCTATGTGGATGGAGCATTTCTCCTTCCCCACATTTTTCATTTTCCATAGCATTTTTTAGTATTAAGTGGCTAACTTCTAGCATTAATTTCCCATTCACCCGGAATTAATTTTGAGAAATTCCAAATGCTATTCTCATCTACACTCTTAGTAGAATTTTTACAAATAATTTAATTCCATTTTTCACTAATGGAAACCACTTAATTACTTTGTCAAAATCGGGTCAACACCTATTTTGCAACCAAATTCCAACACTTATAACCATCAAGAAGAAAAGAACGGGAAAGGGAAGGAGGAAGAAAAACATAAAATCTCCACGGCAAGTTGAAATACAATTGCAACATGGATCAAGGTAAGTGTATTAAATCCATGTCCATGAATAATTTTCTGTTTTGTGCGAATTATGATTCCCAGGGTTTTTGAGCATTAAAGAATTTATTAGATTTCACTGTAAAGTAATCTTTATATCTTCTTATATATATATATATATTTACAAATATTTCAATTTTCTTTTGTAACTACGAAGTTCGTTATTTCTCTTTACCATTTCTCAGCAGTTTAACACTCATCTTCGGTTTAAGTTCCGGATTAGAAAGTAGGGATGACTATTAAAACCAAAAACAAGGAAATTGGAAACTTGAAACACTATTGCTACAAATTAACCATTTGGTTTCAAAAGCAATCGGGAATTACTTCATTCTGATCCTCTTAATCCAGCTCTTCTTGAGTCTGTTAAAGAGCTTAAATCTAAAGAAACGTTTTTGGCAAAAGCTGAAAGGTCTTTTCTTTCTCAAAAAGCCAAATGTGAATTTTTAAACCAAAGTGATAGAAATACTAAGTTCTTCCATAACATTGTTAAAAGAAACTCCTTGAGAAAGCAATTGAACTATGTTCTTCTTGAACATGGCATTCAAACTAAAGAACTATCTGATGCTTTTGTGAATTACTTTACAAGGCCGTTTGGTACTACTATTCCCACCTGCTGTGGATTTAAATAATCTTCAATCTGGTCCTTGATTGGATTCAAATGCTAAGGCAAACCTTTTGGCCCCTATATCAACTAATGATATCAGGCTGGCTCTCTGGGATATTGAAGATGATAGGTCTCCAGGACCTGATGGATTTTCATCTGGTTTTTTTCAAAATGGCTTGGGATGTTGTTGGTTGTGATGTGACCAATGCAGTGTCTGAGTTCTTCTCCACCTCTAAGCTTCTCAGACAAATTAACCAAACCTCCATTGCCCTTATCCCTAAGACTGATTACTCACCTACTGTGGCTAGAGTTGTCAAAAGAGCGGGTCGGGTCGGGCCAAACAGTGCCTCGGGCCGCAAAAATGAGGAATCCAACCTGACCTAAAAACAAAAATTGCACTGAAAAAGTTAGGCTTTTCGGGCTAGCCCGCTGGGCCGGGCCGATCGGGCCGGGCTTTTGAGGCCCGACTTTTTTTGGGCCTTGAAAAATAGAGCCCAGCCTATTAGAAAACCGTGCTGGTTCGGGCCGGTCCGTCGGGCGGACGGACTGACAAACTCTAATCGTGGATCGATTATAGACCTATTGCCTGTTGTAATGTGATTTATAAAATAATGACAAAGATTCTTGTTTCTAAACTTGAGTCAGTTGTATCTAATCTTATTGATCCTCCTCAATCAACTTTTCTTAGTGGTAGAAATATCACTGATAATATTTTTCTTGCTCAACAAATTATAAGAAATTACACTAGAAGAAGGATATCACATAGATGTGCTATGAAAGTGGATCTAAAAAAAGCTTATGATACTATTTCATGGTCTTTTCTTGAACAAGTTCTACTTGGGTTGGGTTTTCCCCCTGTTCACTTCTTGGGTTATGGAATGTGTATCTTCAGCATTATATTCTATTTGTATTAATGGCTCTTTGCAAGGCAAATTTCCTGGTAAAAGTGGTCTAAGGCAGGGTGGTCCCATGTCCCCTGCCATTTTCCTTCTTTGTATGGAATATTTGTCTAGACTCATAAAAGTCAGAACTGCCACTTTGGAATTTTAATTATCACCCAAGGTGTGGTGATCTCAAGATTACCCATCCTGCCTTTGCTGATGACCTAATGTTATTTTCAAGGGGTGATCCCCATTCAGTCAAAATCTTAGCTGATTGTTTAAATGATTTTAAAAATGTATCTAGGTTGGATGTGAATTCCTTTAGATCTAACCTTTTTACTACTGGTGTGTTTGGTGAAGAACTTGACAAAATTCATGAGTTGCTCGATTTTCCTATTTGTACCTTTCCAATCAGATATCTTGGGGTCCCCTTGGCTGCTCAAAAACTTGACCGTAGTCAGTATGCACCCCTTAATGATAGGATAGCTGCCTATATTAACAAATGGACAACAAACTCCCTATCTTATGCTGGTAGATTACTTCTTATTAAATCTGTTTTGCAAGGAGTTGAATGTTTTTGGCTTCAAATATTCCCTTTGCCTAACACTGTTATTGCAAAATTTATAGGCTTTGTAGGGTTTTACTTTGGGACAAAAAAACTTCTCCTATTGGTTGGTCCAAAGTTTGTCTTCCTTCTGATGAGGGGGGTTGGGTATTAGAGATGTCCATTCTTGGAATAAGGCTTTACTTGCAAAACATTTGTGGAACATTCACTCTAAAGCTGACTCTCTATGGGTTAGATGGGTCCACTCGTTTTATCTTAAAAATCAGTCCATTTGGGATTAGGATCCCAAAAAATCTAACTCTTGTCTTCTAAAAAGAATTGTGATATCAGAAATGAACTTATTGAAAAATATGGCTCTTCTGATTCAGTGATCTCTAAGATGTCCAACATTAGTAACTCTAAAGGACTGTGCTTTTCTGATATGTATGATATATTTAGGGAACATGGCCCTAAAGCTTATTGGTACTCTGCTGTTTGGAAAATTTTTATCCCTGCAAAATATTCTTTTTGTGTTTGGTTATCTATTAATGCAAGAATGGCTACCATCAACAATTTGAAATACTTGGATGTGGATCCTACTTTTAAATTATGTGGCAACCACCCTGAATCTGCTGTTTACTTGTTCTTTTCTTGTACTATGTCCAAGATCATCTGGGATAAGATAAAAAATGGCTTAAATTCAGTCATTCCATGAGCACCATTGTTGGGGCTCTCAAATGGACTAAAAAAGCAAGCCCCCCTAAAAAAGCCAGGATTGTTGCTGTTTGTTGCACCATTAACCAAATTTGGAAGGCCCAGAACTATCAGGTATTTGACGACACTTCTTTCTTTGAAGATGCTGTTTTTACTAAAATTCAGAAAGATGTATACAAGGTTGTCTATTTCTATTATCCAGTTGAGCTGGTTAACTTTTAATCACAGGCTTCTTGGGATTCTATCTTGTTTCTCTAGATGGTGGCTGTTAGCTTTCCTATGTTTATTCTTTGCTTGGTTGTTGTTATTGTTATGGTTATCTAAATCTGCTCCTTACAGGTGCTTATCTCCAGTTTGGGTTCAATGAGTTGCCCAAATGATGACCTCTTTCAAAATAACTTTTATCTGATTAGATTTTTTTTTTGAGAAATTGCTCTTTGTTGGGTTTTAATTAGCTCTTTTTGGTTCTTCCTCAAACCTTTGATTATTGCCCAGCTAAGTGTCCTTTTCTCTTTTAAATATTTTACTGAAAACTGAAGTGTACCCTTAATGGATGGCTTCTTGGGGGTGTTTAGTTTTGTCAAGTCTTTTGTGCCTGAATTCCAGCACCCTTGTTTTATCTTTATCATCTGTCCAAATTAGAAATGGCTGGAGGCCAGGAGGCCCTTCCTTTGGATTGTCTGGCCTTCCATTTTCTTTCTTGGACAATGAATTCATTCAAATACTGAAGCAACCTTGGGGTTCAATTCAGGTTTTTATGATAAATCATTTCAATTTCTGATGGGACCCTCACAACTAAGCTGAACCAAACTGGTATGACCTGGTTGATTTTACTAGGATTTGTTTTTTATGGGGTATGCCTCGTCACCACATTGTAAATTTTCCTGTAGATCATTCTCCACCCTTATTCAAGTTTTTATAGTGGGCCTGGGTCGGGACCACCCAACCCTATGGATGCTTGTCAAATTGGTTGATGATCCCTTTTATTGTTTTTCTAAACCTCTATTGAGGTTCTGTTTGGATTTGATTATCCTTTACACGTCAGCTCTCTGTCCTTAATTGGACCTATTACATTGTCCCGGATCTCCAACCTATAGACTAGCTAAGTGTTTCAATGGGTCTGTCTGTTAACACGTCCCTATCGAATCGGGTATGCCCTTTCGATTATATTTTTTACATCCTTTTTTAAATGAATTTTTCACATTTTTATCCAAAAAAAATAATATATCATTTGGTTTCGCTTAATGTAAAAATTTCTCACATTTTAGGGAAGGTAATAAAATAGCATATGCTTTAGCTAATGTTAGTTTTCGAACTCAAACTTGCATAATGTATAATGTTTCTTCTTTACCTAGAATGATCCAAGGGATTAATATGATTGATCTATTAGAGATTGCTTCCTTTAGAATTGGAACTCATGCTCATAGTATAGAGGTTTCTTAATTCATTTGTAAAGCTTGTAAACAATTAAATTCTTCCAATATACATGTTGAGGGGATTGCCTAAACCCTCCACCTTTGGGTGTTTTTTTTATTATTAAAAAGGATGGGCTTTAAAACCACATGACTTAAAGTTATCGTGTGTCCTCATGTCGAACCTATATTTTAGATTTTTATACTATTCACTGAAATAGAAGTATGTTTGTTTGGTATTATTTCCACTGAAAATAGCATATTTATAAATCTATATTCTCTTTAAAAACAATCACTTTACTTATTTCCATAATTTTCAAACATATCCCGAAACATATTCCTCTATTTTGTCTAGGTTGTAAATGAATAAAGTATTCAACAAATAACTCGTGAATAAGCTCCGACAATGTTAGTTTATTTAGTTAAACGAGCATAAATGAACAAATTTTAAGATTCATTTAATAAACAAATAGAGCTTGAACAATTGTATACTCGTCCATTAATAGCTCGTGACAAGCTCATATTTGTTTATAAATGTATTAAAGCTCGTATAGTGTTTGTATAAAATAGTTCATGAACAAGCTTGTTAAAGGTTTTGACTAATAGCTCGATTATGATTCAATTAAGAATATAATACTATTAATTAATTTAAAATACATGTTTAAAAATTAAAATATTTACTATAATTGTTCACAAAGAAAATTAATTTTACTTGTTTGATTAATAAAATTATTGATTGTTCATGAATAAGTAATATATACAAATATGTTCATAAACAAATTCGAACGTTAAATAATTTTATCAAGCTGAACACGAACAAACTCTTTAAAATTTGAATCGATCTCAACTCGAGCTTGAACATGTACAAAACTAAACAAACATTTGACAAACAAACTAAAGCTCGCTCGAGCTCCAGTCATATTACTGTTTCTATCACGTACTTTTGTGCAAAATTCATTATTAAAGATACTCATCAAACATCATTATATTTCTAAACTTATATATAAGGTATTGGATCAAATGTGGCAGGGGTCTCTACGTAAGACCGTGTGGACTAATCCCACACGTTAATTTATCAAATCCGACAGATTAGTTTTTTCGATTTTCTGTCTTTTTTTATTTATTTTCCGCCCATAAAGGGCAAATTTGTCATTTAGTTTAAGCAGTTTTCCAGTTTTTTTTGGTAACTGTTGCGTGTATCGGTTTTTAAAGGATTTGATTACTGATTTGATTCCCTCTTTTACTTCTCTCTTCCATTTAGAATCTCTTCACTTCTTTTTCGACTATTATATTCGACTGGCAGGGGTTTTCATCTTTCAATTTTTCTCCTCTTTTTTTTTTTTTCGCAAAATCGTGATACAACTTCAATGTAAACTATTTATGCATCATTTTCGTCTAATTATACATCACATGGATAATAATTATGCACTATTTTAAAACAACGAACTTTGACTGTCATTTTTGAAATGACTTAATGTTCAATGTAAACTATTATGTGCATCATTTTCGTCTAATTATACATCACATACATAATAATTATGCACTATTTTTAAAACAATGAAATTTGACTGTCACTTTTGAAATGACTCAGTATTCAATGTAAACTATTTATGCATCGTTTTTGTCTAATTATATATCACATACACAATAATATGCACCATTTTAAAACAACAAACTTTGACTGTAACTTTTTGAAATGACTCAATGTTCAATGTAAATCAGTTATGCATCATTTTCGTCTAATTATACATCGCATACACAATAATTATGCACTATTTTAAAACCACAATCTTTGACTGTCACTTTTGCAATGACTCAAGGTTCAATCTAAACTATTTATGCATCATTTTCGTCTAATTGTACATCACATACACAATAATTATGCACTATTTTAAAACAATGAACTTTGACTACCACTTTTGAAATGACTCAATGTTCAATCTAAATTATTTATGCATCATTTTCGTCTAGTTATACATCACATATACACTATTATTGCATTAATTTTTTGAAATTAAATACATGAACCAAATCTCTCTCATCCATATTCGTAGGTTTCTTCTGTTGTTTCCATAGATATGTGCCCTAATTGTTAGTGTGTATTCTGTTCCTCCGTAGTGTTCATGTTGAATTATGATCGTTTTGCTTCAGAGTATCTGTTGAGAATCGTCTTGCAGAATTGACAAATGTCAATGGCTTTTTTTTTTGGGTGAGATTTTGCAGTTATGGAAACATGATCCTAATCATATCCCTTGATTTTTGGCGTGTGATGCATGTTGAAATTATGGGGATTTTGGTTGTACCATTTTATTCAGTTACCATATTACCCTTTTTATGTGTAAAATAATTAGTAAATGCTTTTTTTTTAATTTTGTAATCTGGTCCATTGATTAGTGGTGTTGGATGGTTGTGATAAGTCCATGTGGTCTTACAGTAAGAGACTGTCTTACATGATCTTATTCATAAATATATATATATATATATATATATATATATATATATATATATATATATATATATATATATATATATATATAAGGGGAGGGTTATATAGGACCCCCCTATTATATGAGTACATAGTACCAAATCCACTACGATCTACCTATTTCAATGGCTATTATTAAATCTGATTAATATTAATAAATATATTATAAAGTCAAAATTGGGGCAAATTAATCCACATAAAAAATAGAGGGGTTGGCTAAATCTAGTGAATTCCATAAAAATAGGATGAGTTATCCACAATTGGTGGCATCCTTTCTTCAACGTTGCAATCACAATCCCATAAGCAAAATCGTATAAGTCTTCTACTCTTCTTCTCCACCGAAGCTGTTGCATAAAAAACCATCTCTCACAAAATACAAGTCGATAGTTTGAGTGCTTCAACACTCATGAACAACAAGGTAACCATTTTCTCGCGTTTTGATTGTTTAGACTGCCCATTTTACTGAATCCATTTAAAGTTTGATTTGCAGTTTTTTAAACCAAGCATTCGATTCATCATTCCAATTTTTCTTTACCCATAACTTTGCTTATGAATGATTAGCATGTTGCTTATTTGTGCTTATGTACTTGCTTGTAATTATGCACAAACTTGTGAATATGCAGAAACTATCATGTTATGCAGGAATTCATTTCGTCATTCCCAGTTTTTTTTAAAAAGAAATTGTTTGATATGGTCAGAATGTTGATTATATGTGCTTAAATACTTGCTCGCACGTATGCAAAATATTGCTTAGTTTTTTACTGTGTTTTAAAATCTCAAATTAATAATAGTTTGTTGGTTAAGAACTATAATGTTATGCAAAAAATCAAAAATAATTATACTTATATGAACTCCCATTCATTCATTGATTGACGGTTTTTTCAACCCAGGAATTTGTTTGGGTGAGACCAAAAGGTTGCTTATTTATGCACGAATACTTGCTTGTATGTATTCAAATTTTTTATAACGTCCCAATTTTTTCTAACCCAGTACTATGCGTAGTTATGGCTAGAATTTTGCTTACAACTGTAGGTCCAAAGGGGTGAGGTGTAAGGTTTAGAAGGGGGGTTGAATAAACCTTACCAAATTTTCACTTTTTAGTCCTTTTAAAAATTTCAACAGAGTTGACTCAAATCAGCTAATTACTTGGGGGACAACTAGGTTTGCTTTCTTCGGCAAAGTTACCCAGTCAGTAGACTCGACTGAGCTGTTGATAGTATAACTTAGCTGCGTCAGCTAACTCTTAACTTTTCAGTTGATTTGGTTTTATACAGTGGAAGACTTAACACCGTTGTTAATTTTAAGCACGTTTTTAACACTTGTTTTTAGCAATGTTGTTATCAGCTAGGTTGACAATTTAACTTATCATCAGTTATAAAAATATGCAAGAAAGTAAAGTGCTGAAAGTAAATAACACAAGCAAATTTTGTAGTGGTTCGATGATGGGGTAATTCCTCTAATCCACTTTTCTCCAACCCCTGGAGGAATTCACTAAGGAACAGATCAAGTTACAAAGTAGTTCACAATCTAGAGACAACCTTGATCACACAGTTGGCTTCTCCTGCGACTCAGCTTCTTCACAAGACAGCTGCCTTGCTACTTCAGCTCACTTCAAACCCTTGGAATTGATCACACAACCTTCCAACGAGCTCGAAAATTCTGGTTCAATCTTGAACCTCACTACAGCTTCTTCAAACTTGGAGAGTAGACCCTTCTTGTTCCTTAAAATTTTTCCTCTTCAGCTGGTTGAAGTATTCTTTCCTTCACAGCGTGTGTTGGATCGAGTTCCTTCGAGTTTTAGGCTTGAGGAATTTCTTGATAAGCTTTGAGAATACTTGTAGGTTTTTGCTTGCTTGAAAATTGCTTGTAAGATTGGTTAACTTTTCTCAAATGCTTCCTTAACCTTTTATAGTGCTCATTTGAAAATTTGCCCGTTGAAGAGATATGCTATTTTCAAATGACACTTTCTTGTTCGTTGGCTTGTCTTTTCTTAGCCTATAGCATTGTGATGTTGACCCTTCTTCGTATTAAATGACTCTGCAGCTTTTCAGGACTGACACAAGCTTTAGTGTTTCCCATTGGTTTATTCCTTTTGCATAAATCTGGGCCAAACACTTTAAGATAGTGAACTTGGATTTATTACTATATCGAGTAATATCATTGACTTCCTTCCATTGGATTAATGTCAGTCGACTTGAATTGACTGCTGCCTCTATCCCTTTGACTTGAGTATGCTTCATCCTTTAAGGAAAGACTCCACTGTCAGTTCAACTGGTAGACTTGACTCTTTACTGACTTGACTGACATTTCCACATCATTTACACAGTTGTTCCTCAACTGGATCTCCTTCAGTCGAGTCTGTGCCTTCCATCTTGATCACACTCAACTGACACACAGCTGGGTCTTCACTTTTGTGTTGACGTCTTGCATTCTTCGACATAGCAGACTTCATTCAGCTCATGCAATCCTATTTATTACAAAGTAGGAATATAAAGAAAATGGGTTGCCAACTTGCTATTTTAAGTTTTACATGGTATCATCAAAATCATAACAATAAATTTCCTAACAATTTTCCCCTTTTTGATGATGCCAAAACTTAAAAAAAAAACAAATTACAACAAACACAAGCAGTGCAGTAATAAAGAATGTATGCTTTGAATATGTTAATTTTATTGATCATAGCATTCTTGTCCTTTACAAAGCTATTTACAAAATGTATAGAGTACATTGAATTACAAGTATCAGAGCAAAGTTACAAAGGTATCAGAGCATTATTACAAAGTACTTACAACTGTGTATTTACAATAAAGTAAAATACATGAAGGGGTTACAACCATCTTCAACGCCTTGGCTGCTTCCTTCTTCTCTCTTCCTTCTTCTCTCTTCATCTTCAGCTCTCCTCCTGTCTTCCTCTGATCTTCTTTTATTCCTCTCTTCTTCCTCCTCCTTCTTTCTCTCATAGGCACGCCTTGCAGCAGGATCATCCTTACGACGCCTTTCTTCCCATTCTCGCATCACCCTCTCATTCTCAGCTTCTTGCCTCCTCACAGCTTCTGCATTCTTGTGCATCACTTCTAAGTTTTCAAGATGATCGTACCCAACCCAGTAAGTTATCCCTTTCTTATGTGGATCAATTTACTTTATGTCTTGTGGTCTTGGCTGTGGTTGAGTGCTTCTGCCTCTTCCACTGCCACCAGATCTTCCCCTTCCTCTTCCTGACTCAACTCATCCTCTGGGAGTGTACTGTACTGGTGCTTTTCCAGCTGAGTGACTGCTGGAACTCTGCTGCCTATCAGCTGATTTACATACATCAAAGCCCTTCTCCCAGTACAAGTCCCACGCATGCGGTAGAGTTAAGTTCCTAAAGTAGCCTTCTCCCTCGGGCAAAACAATTTCTCTCAGGGGTTTGATCACTAGGGAATCCTTTAATAATCCTGATGGGGGACCATCATATTGTGTCCTTATATTCTTGATACGCATAGAATTCTTCTCAGCTACCTTCTCGAACTCTGCTTCAATGGCTTTTCTTAATTCTTTGACTGCTAACTCAGCTTTTTGTTTCACTGACAGCTCTTTCGGTAGTTTGCTGAGAAGTGAGGCTGTTACTTCTCCTTGCTGAGGAGTTTTGGCAAACATAATCTTTAGAGGGGGATTTTTCACGGAACTTCCTTCCCCCTTAGCTGTTTTTACCTTCTTCTCCCTATAGCTCCCTTGCCCTTCCTTCAATTCCCTCATAGCTTCATTTTCCCCCTTTTTGGCATCATCACCAAAAGGTAGGGGCAAGCCAGGGAACATTAGAATGAAATCAAGTCGGCTATTGGTAGAATCATGCTTTTCATGCGACTTGGAGTAGGCTGTTTGGAACTCAGACCGCATTGCCTTCAACTCTGCTGCCATCAGTTTTAGGAAATTTATTTGTTAGATTTTGATGAAACCATGTAAAACTTAAACTAGGAAGTTGGCACCCCATTTTCCTTGTAATTATGTATTGTAATAGATAGGACTGGAAGAGCTGAGTTAAGTCAACTAAGTCAACATTACAAGAAATCGTGGATCGAATAAAGACTTTGTGTGTCACCGAGTATGGCCTAGAAGGAAGTCAAGAACTCTAGTGAAGGAGAGTCATCTGAGGAACAACTGTGAGAAGTGTCAGTCAAGTCAACTCAAGAAGCCAAGTCTATCAGTTGAAGTGATAGTTGAGTCAATCCCATGATTGGAGCAAACTCAAGTCACCTAGGGTAAAGGCAGCAGTCAAATGAAGACAACTAACTTAGATCCATTGGAATAAAGTCAAGAATATTACTCTATATAGTAATATGTCAAGCTACCAAGTCTTAAAGTGTTTGGCCCAGAATTATGCAAAATGAAGGAACCAATGGGAAACACTGCACTTTGTGTCAAAACCTGCAAAGCTGAAATGCCATTTAATACGAGGAAAGGTCAACATCACAAGGGTTGCAGACCAAGACAAGATAAGCCAACGAACACAAAGTGACATTTGAAACTAGCCTATCTCTTAAACGGGCAAATTTCAAATGTGTACTATAAAAGGCTGAGGAACCATTAGAGAAAAGGTTACCTGAACCGAGCAAGAGAAAACAATATTCAAGCAATTAACCTGCAAATTCTCAAAAGCATTACAAACTATTCCTTAAAGCCTAAAACTCGAAGAAAATCGATCCAACACAAGCTGTGAATGAGAGATAACTTTAATCAGTTGAAGAGAAAAACATTGGAAGATCAAAGGGGTCTACTTTCCAAGTTGAAGGATTGTAGAAAGTGTTTGATACATGTTTTATCTTAATTTTGATGATTTTATTTTGTCACCAAAACAATGCTTTTAAAGGTTGTCCAAATACTCCTAAATGATTTAAAATAGTTTTAATATTTTCCGGAGTATTTCCTCCAGTTTATTTTCGATAATATTGGACAACACTTTTAATGATTTTATGTCAATGAGTTTTTATGTCTAAACAAGGTTCCTAAATGTTGTCTGAATACTCCCGATTGGTTTAAAATATTTTTACTAAATTTTCGGAGTATTTCTTGAGTTTTATTTTCAACAAAAATTGGACAACATTTCTGTCTCGTGGTCGACCGGTCGCCCTATAGGGCAACCCGTACACGAAGATGATTTTTGAAACAGAAATGAGACGGAAGGAAAACCAGGCAGTCGACCGTCGCTCATGCCGACGTCGGCCGATCCCGGTCGGCCGCCTGCAGGTCGACCAGGTACACATGTTGGCTTTGAAACATATTGATTTTTTTTTTTTCAACAAAATGAATGAGGGGGACCGGTTGAGACAAGGGTTGACCGGTCGAGATACACGTCGACCGGTCGCCCTGTTGTATTTTTCAAAGTGTTCTTAAATTTTCTTATTTCTGTGCGACCGGTCGCCCTGTGCTTTGAAAGCAAAAATATGACCGTTTGACAACAGACACATTTCCTTAAATTGTGGGATTGATTTCTAACAGCTATATTCTTGATTTTAATTGTATTTTTCTCAGATTTTCAATCCCCAAGAGGAGCCTATGCTTGATCAATCATCTCCTATAAATAGAGGAAGTTTTGGAGCAACCAACACAACAATTGAGATACAACACAACAAGATACTCTTCAAGCAAATATTTGTTCTTCATTGTTATTATTCTTGTTGTAATTTTGCTTAGCTTTTCACTTTCACATCCTTGAGGTCTAGGCTATTCTTGATTACACTTTGCACTCAAATTGTAATATTCATTATTGAGTTGTAATCTTGATTTTTGGTTATCATTCAACACAAGATATCCTTGTGAGTGTTCTTGTGGTAAGAACACACTTGGATGATCTAGGTGATAGGTGCAAGAAGATTGTGGTGATCTTCTTATTGAGGTGTTGAAGAATTTGGTATTCTTCAAGGTTGAAGATTGTGGTAATCTTCACAAGGTACCGTTGAAGGAAGATTGTGGTGATCTTCAAAAGGAGATTGTGGTAATCTCCAAAGGTGTTGTTGAAGAAGAGTGTGGTGCTCTTCAAGGTGTTGTAAGTTGAATTTGTATTAATTTTGGTAATTAATAAAATTCTTTTTCTTTTTGAAATCCATCCCGGATATACTGGGGTGGTAGAGGATTAGGCCCTAGGTGGGTTGAACCTCTTTAAATCGACGTGTGTTGTTTACATTCCGCACCTGTATTATTGTGTTTGAGCTTTTGGTTCGAAAAAGAGGGCGAAATCGAAAAGATGGAGATAATCTATTCACCCCCCTCTAGATTATCGTAGCCGCTTGGACTTACAAGTGGTATCAAAGCCAAACTCTTTGGCAAGCTCGTTTCACATCGCGAGTGAAGAGAAACGACCATCGGCTACGAACGAAGCTCATCTATCCAGCACCTCCACCACCAAGCCACCTCTATTTGATTCCAAAAATTTTATATTTTGGAAAGAAAGAATGGAATGATATTTACAAGGTTGCGGGTTTGATATTTGGAACACCGTCATCAATGGAGAATCTATTCCGACGAAGAATACACCACACACCTCTAAAGGCTTCAAAGAGCTCAATGATGAAGAGAAGAGAATCATCTCCTTAAATGGTAAAGCTCTTAGTATTTTGTATTGTTCACTTACTAATTTGGAATTTGATCATGTTGTAGGTATTCGACCAGCACATGAAGTATGGCAAAAATTAGAAGCCATCTATGAAGTGTATGCAAATGAAAGGAGCAACTCAAAAGCATCTACTTCACAAATGGATACAACATCAAATCCAACAACATGGGATGAGCCTTCTACAACCTCCCATGATGAAGAAGTTGAACAATGCCTCATAGGCATCGAAGAAGAAAACGAGGTAAGTTCTAAACCCTCTACTTCCTATGATAATGATTATAGTGATTTGCAAAATAATTTTGATGAACTACAAGATGAATTCCAAAACTTACTTGTTAAATACAAATATTTGAAAAAGGAATTCATTGCTTTAAAGAATGATAAGGATAGTTTATTTACTTCCTATGAATCACTATCATGTGCTCACACCACCACTCTTGACAAGGTTAGAAACCTTGAGAAAGAAAATAGTACTCTTGTTGAGGATATAAATTGCTTGAAAAATGATTTATCTAAATCCAACTTGAGTACCGATAGAATGACCAATATTGTTGATTGTTGTGATAATTCGAAACTAGAACTTGATCATAAGCCTAAAGGTGTCAATCACATGAAAAAGAATCAAGTCTCTAAGCACGTTGGTCATTATGCTCCTAGAATTATCACATGCTTCTACTGCGGTAAAAAGGGTCATACAACTAATACTTGTCGGGCTAGAAATAGCTCTAACCATTATTGGAGACCTAAAAGTCTCAAAGCTAATCCTAAAGGACCCAAACACTTGAGGGTACCACAAAATAATGTCATATTAGGTACCCGGCATAATAATGATCGAGGAAAATTCATACCACCAAGAAGGCATCAAATGATCGACTCATTTGATCAAAGAAGGAGAAACTATTTTCAACAAAATCAATTTCCAAGAAGAGGATATAATCAAAAATGGGAAGAACACAATCCTTGGAAATGGCAAAGAAATCATCAACAAGATGATTTTCAAAGGAGAGACTATCAACAAAGGGAAGGTAACAAACCTTGGAAATGGAGTAATCAAAGAAGTCATCATCAACAAAGTGACTTCTCAAAGGGAAGACATCATCAAAAATGGGAAAGACACAACCCATGGAAACGGCACAATTGGTAAACCGTATCTCCCCATTTATATATGCATTTTATTTTAATGCATGTTCTTAATTGTGTCTTAATTGTAAAATGAGTTTTCAAGTTTTTTTTTAAATTTAGGTCCTTAATATATTTGTGAGTTTCAAAATTTTTAAAATAAAAGAAGACCTTGCATGATATTTCTAAAATCTTGTGCATTAGATCTATGTGGTTTATTATCTTCTATGTATTCTCATAAGCATAAACATTTATCTTGATATCTCCTATCACTTGCCTACACTTGTGTTTTTGTGCAAATTTTGTTTAAGAATTGTGTAGGATATATATCTCATTTTCATTGGCTATTTCGTCATCAAGTTTCTTAAACTATCGAGGTACGTTCACTCGTATTTTTTTTTGGAACTCGATATTATGCTTATGCACATATCTTTCAAGATATTTCTTTTTAACCCCTTAAGCGCCCCTAAATGATTTTGCAAATATTCTCTTAAAAGGGCGCTACTTGTTAAGTCTCGATTTTCTCAAATATATGTTTTCCCGAAACCCATATTTGTTGGACTTGATCCAAAATTATCGTTTTGCAAAGTTTTAAAATTTTTGGGGTGGAAAATCGAATTTTTGAAAATTCTGGGGAAAGAAAAAATTACCTGGGACGGTCAAAGCGAGGGGCGACCGTGCGCCGCGTCGGCCGATTGTCGCACCCTACCCTCGACCAGTCGCCAGGATATTTTTACAACTTAAATACGTTATGTTCTTCATTTCAAAAGCACGAAGCAACATTCCCAAAACCCTTAACAAATGAAAATCTTCCCCCTTTCTCCTATAATCTTCAATTCTTCATCATTTTTCACGATTCTTGTTGCTAATCTTCTTATTTTCACAAGAATCTTACATATATGCTCCCAAAGAATTCCACGGACGAAATCCCATCTCCAAGCGTAGAAGGGGCGGAGAGGGTTCTTCAAGAAATCGGCAAGAAGAAGCCGAACAAAGGGATATCCGAGCTGCCCAGAGAAACGTAGCTCAAGAAGGTGATGATGTTCAAAATCCCGTTCTCTCTCGGGCCCAAATTGCCGAGCTTCGCGGAACAATTTCGCTCCAAAATTGCCGTTGGGCGAAAGGTAAAAAATCTTTTATTCCTCAAGCTCCTCATTCCCACAATGTTCTTAATTTCATCAATAAGTATGCGGAATGGTACTATGAGGATTCGGGGATGGGAGGAAAATCTATTGCTCGGACTAAAATGTGTCGTTTTAGTTCATTTACAAATGAATATCCTACCATTAGAGGATTTTTTGAGGAGCAAGGTTGGATGTATTTATGGGAGCATGCTTATGTTTTGTATGATGATGATATTATCCAACATTTTTATGCTAATATGTGGGTGCAATATGATAATGAAAGAAAGCCGATTGCCGTAAATTAAACTTATAAGGGTCGTCATTTTAGATGGACTCCCAATGATATTTGCCGGCTTTTACATGTTAGAGAAGGAGGGTGGGACTATTTCTCTTGTGGGACTTGGAATGATGAAATGTTGGGGGTGTCGATGAAAGAAGTTAAGACATATTTGGGAGTATGGACAAAGTATTCATTGTTGGCAATAACACTTGAGCATCGTATTTTATCGGTCATTGTCGCATATTGCATTTGTGGTAAGTCGGGAAAGATGCCTAGCAACATGGATTACTTTTTGACTTGTAAGATTGCTAGGAGAGAACCACTTAACTTTGGCGCCATACTTATTCACTGTCTAATTGAGTCCATCACTCAAGGTAATAAGAAGTTGGTTATGGGAAATTGGATTTGTAAACTTCTTATTCAATCGGGACTACCTTCGTCGGAGTGTAACTCGGAGGTGTTTCAAAATGACTGACATTGATAACATCTCCCAAATAGTCACGATGCGCAAGAATATGGACATCCGACCAACTAAAATGGCTAGAGGAAGAGGTCAAGATTCCCCCGATCCTAATGACTACTTTGATGATGCCGAGGCCGCAAGATTGGCGGAGGAAGGTGAACCGAGCAATCCGGAGGGTAATACCGGTGCTCAACCGCCTGGAGGTATACCCAAGCCGAATTTGATGAGATGAGGGCCTTTCATGAAACGAGAGTATGAGGCTTTGGAGCAAAAGACCTCCAAAATGCAAAAGTCTATCGGCAAGTTGAAGAAATTCATCAAGGACTTTATTCCCGGATCTTGCTTCTCCTCGGATGAGGAATGATGTTCCCCACCCCCTTTACTTTTTAGCATTTTCATTCATGTTGCTTTGTATTTTTATGAACTTTGTAAAACTCTCTTGCACTAATGATATTTGCTTGTTTTCTTGAAAGGTTTAAAATTGCAAGTTAATGATGACTTGTGAGTGATCATGGTATTTTTTTTTGGAGTATTTGATGGTAAAAATACTCTAATTTAGCATATTGTTTGATAATTGGTATGAAGTACTTGATGGTAAAAGTGCTTCTTTTAATGCTTTGATCATTATGCTTAGATGGATATGTTGGAACATTTGATATATCTTACATGTTTTGTTTAAAGCATGACTTGTATATTTTGATGGATGCTCTAATTTTTTGGCATTTGTAATGCCTTGATCCGTTTTGGCTTATATTATCTCAATTGGGTTGAACCCTTGAGAATCTCTTTGTTGAGCCTCTTATTTGATGAACAAATGTTGCATATGTTGCATATGATCTTATTGAGCTTTGAAATGAGGATGATTGATGATTCTTGGCTTGAAACATCTACAAGGACTATATACAACCTCTTTTATGTTTCACGCACACAAGGTGTTCGATGAAATATCGCAATGAAACTTTCAACTTTTACATGATTCTCTTGCTTCAAAATGTCTTAAAATCTTTTTGAAATCATGTTTTTAGCTAACTAATGAGCTTATGGATCTCTTATGATACTTTTCTCCAATTTTTGGACTTTTTAAGTTGCTCCACGGTTGATAAACCGTCCCTTTGGCACACTTTGATATTCTTGTATGGTGTTTTCACCATTCTAACATTCTTTTTGATGATTCCAAAGGGGGAGAAACAGGACATTGGATCATTAGCTCAAAGAAGCTAATAAAAGCTTGTCATAAAAGCTATAAGCTATGGCTCATAAAAGCCATAAGATTATGATTCTTTTTAGTCCAATTGTTGCTTGATGGACTTATATATTGTTTAATGATGTTTTGTGACAGGGGGAGCTTATAAGCTCTTGAACATATTGTAAAAGCTAAAGCTTTTAGCTTATGGATAATTGCCTTTACATTATTCTTGATATACTTGTTGATAGGGGGAGCTTGTGCTTATTTTTGAAAATATTTACTCCCTACTTGGTTGCTTTAAAATTTTTGGAAATTTTGGTTGCTTCCAAACGGTCAAATGTTTTTACCGGAAAATCATTTCTAAAATTGCTCTCTTAGTTTGTGTAAAAATTGTTTTGGTTTGTAATCATCAAAAAGGGGGAGATTGTTTGATACATGTTTTTATCTTAATTTTGATGATTTTATTTTGTCACCAAAACAATGCTTTTAAAGGTTGTCCAAATACTCCTAAATGATTTAAAATGGTTTTAATATTTTCCGGAGTATTTCCTCCAGTTTTTTTTCGATAATATTGGACAACACTTTTAATGATTTTATGTCAATGAGTTTTTATGTCTAAACAAGGTTCCTAAATGTTGTCTAAATACTCCCGATTGGTTTAAAATGTTTTTACTAAATTTTCGGAGTATTTCTTAAGTTTTATTTTCAACAAAAATTGGACAACATTTCTGTCTCGTGGTCGACCTGGTCCTCTATAGGCAACCCGTACCTGAAGATGATTTTTGAAACAGGAAATGAGACGGAAGGAAAACCAGGCAGGTCGACCGGTCGCCCAGAGGTCGACCGGTACCTGCATGTTGGCTTTGAAACAAATTGTTTTTTTTTTCAACAAAATGAATGAGGGGCGGTTGAGACAGGGGTCGACCGGTCAAGATACACGTCGACCGGTCGCCCTGTTGTATTTTTCAAAGTGTTCTTAAATTTTCTTATTTCAATGCGACCGTCGCCGCAGTGCTTTGACAGCAAAAATATGACCGTTTGACAGCAGACACATTTCCTTAAATTGTGGGATTGATTTCTAACAGCTATATTCTTGATTTTAATTGTATTTTTCTGTAGATTTTCAATCCCCAAGAGGAGCCTATGCTTGATCAATCATCTCCTATAAATAGAGGAAGTTTTGGAGCAACCAACACAACAATTGAGATACAACACAACAAGATACTCTTCAAGCAAATATTTGTTCTTCATTGTTATTATTCTTGTTGTAATTTTGCCTAGCTTTTCACTTTCACATCCTTGAGGTCTAGGCTATTCTTGATTACACTTTGCACTCAAATTGTAATATTCATTATTGAGTTGTAATCTTGATTTTTGGTTATCATTCAACACAAGATATCCTTGTGAGTGTTCTTGTGGTAAGAACACACTTGGATGATCTAGGTGATAGGTGCAAGAAGATTGTGGTGATCTTCTTATTGAGGTGTTCAAGAATTTGGTATTCTTCAAGGTTGAAGATTGTGGTAATCTTCACAAGGTGCCGTTGAAGGAAGATTGTGGTGATCTTCAAAAGGAGATTGTGGTAATCTCCAAAGGTGTTGTTGAAGAAGAGTGTGGTGCTCTTCAAGGTGTTGTAAGTTGAATTTGTATTAATTTTGGTAATTAATAAAATTCTTTTCTTTTTGAAATCCATCCCTGATATCTTTGGGGTGGTAGAGGATTAGGCCCTAGGTGGGTTGAACCTCTTTAAATCGACGTGTGTTGTTTACATTCCGCACCTGTATTATTGTGTTTGAGCTTTTGGTTCGAAAAAGAGGGCAAAATCGAAAAGATGGAGATAATCTATTCACCCCCCCTCTAGATTATCGTAGCCGCTTGGACTTACAGAAAGGTTCAAGGTCGAACCAATTATCAAGTTTGTTGGAGGGCTTCGTGATGAAATCCAAGAACTTGAGAAGTGAGCTGAAGTAGCAAGGCATCTGCCTTGTGAAGAAGCTGAGTCGCAAGACAAGCCAGCTGTGTGATCAAGGTTGTCTCCGTACTGATAACCGCTTTGTAAACTAATCTGTTACATAGTGGATTCCTCCAGGAGTTGGAGAAGAGAGGATTAGAAAAATTACCCCATCTTCGAACCTCTATAAAAATACTTGTGTCAATTTACTTTCAGCACTTACTTTCCTGCATATCTATTTTATATCTGCTGATAAGTTTATATTTGATATCCAACTGATAAATAACTAAGTGCTAAATAGAGTGTTTAAAATAAGCTTTAAATCAATCAAAGGGTGTTAAGTCTTCCGCTGTTAAAAAACCAAACCAACCAAGTTAAGTATTTGGCTTAATCAGCCGAGTTATACTATCAACAGCTCTATCGAGTCTGTTGAGTGAGTAACTTAGCTGAATAGCCAACTTAGCTGTCCCTCTAGGACACAGCTGATTTGAGTTAACTCTGTTGAACTATTTAAAAGGACTAAAATCGAAAATTTGGTAAGGTTTATTCAACCCCCCTCTTCTAAACCTTACTCCACACCCCTTGGGAACTACAAGTGGTACCAGAGCGGTTGGTTCATTGAGCCTTCCGCACAGATAACTGAACTAGATCTCTATCTTTTCAAAAGGTTTCAACACTTGTGTTTTTCAAAGTCTTTCATCCTTTAAGTAAATTTGTTATCATGGAAGCAAATCTAACTCATATTCCAATGTTTACTGTGGAAGAGTTTGATGACTGGAAAATTCGCATGCAGGCTTATCTATCAGCATTGCATGATGAAATGTGGCTAGTGATAGAGGATAGGCCTTTGCAAATACTCAAGGTCAATACAGTTGTAAGAAGAACATCTGAGCTGAAGGAGAAGAAGGTGTTACTGAAGCAAGACCAGGCATGGTTGAAAAACCAAGGACTGAATGGACAAATGAAGATAGAAAGAGATACAACCTGGACAATATGTCCAAGGATATTCTATACAAAACGTTGGACAAAACCATGTTCTACTATGTCAAATCTTGCAAATCTGCAAAAGAAATTTGGGATAAGCTCACCTTAATTTGTGAAGGATCAGAACAAATTAAAGATAATAAATTAACTGTTGCTGTTCAAAAATTTTAAAATTTTAAAATGCTTGCAGGTGAAACTCTGGATCAGCTGGATGCCCGATTTATTGAGATCACAAATGAGCTTTCAACTCTTGGGAAAGAATATACGTAGAAGGAAATGTGCATGAAGATTTTAAGAGCCCTCCCATCTGAGTGCGAAATGAAAGTCATGGCCCTTAGACATTCAATGGACCTCTCAAGAACATCTAATCATGAGCTATTCTCAGACCTTAAAGCCTGTGAGTTTGAGCTGAGAAGGAAAGAGCAAGAGGAAATAGCTGTACCCAAGATAGCTTCATTGTTGGCCAGTGATGGGAAAAGAGCTGAGCCAAAGGAAACCATTCAGGAGGAGATTTCCCTAATGGGTAAAAGATTCAATAAGTTCTTTTACAAGAACTATAAAAGAAACAAGGGTGAGACCTCCATAAGACATTCATCACTTTCCAAAGCAAGGGAGGACAGGCCACCTAAGAGAGCTGAGAATCAAAGAGCTGATTATCAGAGGGCTGATAATCCAAGGACCGATAGAACTTATCAGAGAGCTGAGAACCTGTGTTTGAATTAGAGACAACCAGGACATTTTGCTATTGACTGCTCCTATCCATCAATCAACAAGTATAGAAATGAAGAAGAAAGAATAAGTCTTCAGGGAAAGAAGACAGGAAAAGAAGAAAGTCATGATGGCTGCTGAGACTGCTGAGCTAGCCAAATGCAAAGAGGCAGCAGACTCAGAGAGTAGTGAAGCTGACTACTCAAGTGATACAGAAGAAGAGGCTTTGATCCGCCGCATGGCCAAAGAACAAGATCAAGAAGATGAGGTACATTCTAACTCATCTCATTCTGATTCAGGTGATAGTGATTGTGACACACACTTCATCACCCACGGATCTTTATGATTCATTAGGAAAAATGATGAAAGATTTTGAGCACATTAAAACCTCTCACACACTTTTAAATTAGGAGAACATCCAGCTTAAAATCCAAAACTCACAGCTGACAAAAGAGCTGAGTACTCTGAGTCACATAGCTGATGAGAACACTAAGCTGAAGGCTGAAAATGCCAAGACCATAGCAGAGTTAGCTGCTACAGAAAAGAGAGAAAAAGATCTTAAAAATGTGATTGCCTCATTTACAAAAGCAACCAAATAATTGGATGAACTTATTATGAGTCAAAAAGAATGTGGAGACAAGACAGACATAGGCTTTGTGCACAATCACAATCATACTGGCATTGGTTATAAAGGAAAAGAAAAGAAGCCAGTTGAGTATGCTAATAGGACAACTGAGAAGAAATTCAAACATGTCCCTCAGCAAACTCCAAATAAAAAATACTCTGTGAAGAGCAAACAGAGCGACCAAAAACCCCAGAAATTTCATCAGAGAAACACATATGATGGGAATGGTAGAAACTACCCAAACCATGCTGATTGGAATAATGTGAAACATCAGTAAAGACCGATGGAATATAAGCCAAAGTGGCAAAGACCTAAACCTCAACAAAGGTCATTCCAAAGGCAAAAGAGCTTTTATCAGCACACTTATGCACCCAAGCACTACACTCAGAAATTTCACAATTATCTCAAGAAAGCAATTGCTAAAATAAACACATAGGCATACAGGCAAAAGAGACAGCTGTATGATCCTAAAACCCCCAAGTAATTTGCTAATGTGCATTATGATTATGGTACTGATAGATGGTAATCTCTTAGAGTCAGATCATTTGGCTATATATTGGTTGGAACATCTTATAACACTAACCCCCCCAGGACCCAGACAAGTATGGGTACCTAAAAACTGGTTTCCTTGATTGCAGGTTCAAGGAGCAGCTGATCAGTGCCAAGGAACCTGGTACATGGATAGTGGCTGTTCCGGATATATGACAGGAAACAAGATAAATCTGTCAATATTCAAGGGGATTAGAGGTGCAAAAGTCATATTTATAGGTAATGAAGCTCCAGGGGAGATTAAAGGCACAAGATCCATCAAGAAAAATGGATTGGAAATTCCAGGGTGAAAAATTTCAACTTGTTAAGTATCAGCTAACTCTGTGACAAGGGCTACAATGTAGGATTCAACATGGGGATATGCCAGATCAAAGATGCTGAATCAAATGAAATAGTGCTGCAAGGTTCAAGGCAAAAGAATATTTATGTGGTAGATTGGTCTACTGCTACACCAAGCACATGTCTGCTGGCAAAAACCACAACCGAATCAAGTTGGTTGTGGCACAAGAAGCTGAGTCACCTGAACTTCAAGACAATCAACAAGCTTTCAAGGAGACATCTTGTAGAAGGATTGTCAGACTCAGTGTACAAGAAAGAAAGTATATGTGATGCATGCTAGATGGGAAAGCAAATCAAATCATCATTCAAGGATAAGCCAAGTCCTTCTTCAATAAGGATATTACATCTGTTGCATATGGATTTATTTGGTCTAGTTGAGCCAGCTAGTATCAGTGATAAGAAATACATCTTAGTAGTTGTGGATGATTATTCAAGATATACATAGACAATTTTCATGTGTAAAAAGAAGGGAACACTGCAGAAATTACCTCAGCTGATGAGAAGAGTCAAACCATTATAAAGATAAGATCTGACAGGGGAACTGACTTTATCAATGGAATAATAACTCAGTATTGTGTTGAAAATGGTACTGCTCATGAGTTATCAGCAGCAAGTACTCCACAGCAGAATAGAGTAGCTAAAACAAGGAACATAACTCTCAATGAAGCTGCAAAGACTATGTTAGCTGAAGCTGGATTGCCTAAAAATTTTGGGCTGAAGCCATAAATACAGCATGCTATACTCAAAATAGATGCATGATTAATAGGCAAGTGACCAAGACTCCCTATGAGATTTGGACAGGGAGAAAGCCAAATGTTGTATATTTCAAGATATTTGGATGTAAATGCTTCACCCATAATAATGGCAAAGATAATTTGAAGGCTTTTGATGTTAAAGTTGATGAATGTATCTTTTTAGGATACTCAGCTGAGAGTAAAGCCTATAGAGTGCTGAACAAGAGGACTATGGTCATAGAAGAGTCTATCCATGTGGTTTTTGATGAACCTAATATGAATTGAGAAGACATTGATAAGTTAGCTGAATCAGCCAACCATGCAGAAGAGTCCATATGTTGAAGCTGAAGTGAGAGCACTCAACCCAGATGATGATGAGATAGCTGAATCTCAAAGACAGCTGGGAGGTCTACAACTGAATGAAGATGAAAGAGCTGTTCCAGACAACTTAGCTGTGAGACGGTTTAATCCAACAGACTTACTCCAACCTGATGTGAGATAGCTGAGAGACCATCCACCAGAGTTAGTCATTAGAGATGTTAGAGATGGCATAAGAACCAGATCCAGAGCACAACATGAAGCTATGTTCACTTGTTTTATTTCCCACATAAAGCCTAAAGATGTGTCTCAAGCATTGGATGACACACATTGGATTCAAGCCATGCAAGATGAGCAGAATCAGTTCGAAAGGAAAAAAGTATGGGAATTAGTTCAAAGGCTAACCCACCAAAATGTTATTGGTACTAAGTGGGCTTTCAGAAACAAGATGAATGAGGAAGGATCTGTTGTAAGAAATAAAGCAAGATTGGTAGCCAAAGGGTATTGCCAAGAAGAAGGTATAAATTTTGATGAAACCTTTGCTCCTGTTACAAGATTGGAAGCAATAAGGATGTTTCTTGCTTGTCTGCACACAAGAACTTCACTGTATATCAAATGGATGTGAAGAGTGCTTTTCTAAATGGACTGTTAGAAGAAGAAGTCTATGTTGACCGGTTTTGAGCAGAAAACTATTGGAGATAAGGTCTACAAGCTCAAGAAAGCATTATATGTATTGAAACAAGCACTGAGAGCATGGTATGGTACATTGTCTCAATTTCTAACTGACAATGGATTCACCAAAGGCAAGGTTGAACACTTTTCAGGATTCAAGATGGAGACACTATACTGCTTGTTAAAATATATGTGGATGACATCATTTTTGGTTCCACAAATAAAGAGCTGTGTGACAAGTTCTCATACCTCATGCAAGGCAAATTTGAGATGAGAATGATGGGAGAGCTGACTTTCTTCCAAGGACTTCAAGTCAAGCAATTGAAAGATGGAACTTTCATAAGTCAATACAAATATACTAGAGATTTGATGAAGAAATTTGGTATGGAAGAGAAGTCTTCTGTGAAGATTCCTATGAATACGTCAGTCAAGATGGACATGGATGCAGATGGCAAAGCTGTTGATCAAACCATATATAGAGCCCTCATTAGATCATTGCTCTATATGCGCCAAAAGAGAGTCACATGACTACAGCTAACAGAATCCTAAGGTATTTGAAGGGATGTTAGGAAGTCGGCTTATGGTATCCAAAGGAAGGAGGGTTCAAGCTGGTAGGATACTCAGACTCAGACTATGCTGGATGTAAAGTTCACATGAAGAGTACTTCGTGTACATGTCAAATGCTTGGAAATATTGTTTTCTTGGTTCAGCAAGAAACAAATTTCAATAGCTACATCCACAGCTGCAGAGTACATAGCTGCGGGCAGCTGTTGTGCCCAAGTCTTATGGATGAGACAACAACTGAGAAATTATGATATTGAAGAAAAAAAGATTCCAATTATGTGCGATAACACTAGTGCTATTGCAATCACTCAAAACCCAGTATTGCATTCAAGAACAAAGCGCATTGATGTCAGATATCATTTTATAAGAGATCATGTTGAAAAGAAAGACATCACCTTGGAATACATCTCAACTGATAAGCAGTTAGCTGACATATTCACAAAGCCATTATGTGAATCAAGGTTTGAAGAGCTCAAAAATGAGTTAGGGTTAATTGAGTTGAGTTAGTTTACTCAGAAGACTCAACCAGCTGAGATAGAAGATGAGAAAATTGAAAATAAGCAAGTTTCACATGCAGAAACTGATCTTGAAGAACTAGGGTTTTGAACTTGGTTGCAAATAGAAATAATGCTTGCTGAAGACGAGTAGGTTTGCGTGTGGAGAGAGAAATTGAAATTTCGTAAATATGAGACGTGAAACAACGAATTTTGGAATTTGAAAAAATTTGATCAAAATCAACGGTCAAGATTAAGCCTTCAAAACCGCATTAATTTCCCCACATTAAATGCAACAACATTTATATCCAATCATATGGTTTATTGTGCAACTTTTGTGCTGACAACCAGTCGGGAAGTCAGGTGTATCGAGTTAGCTGACAGCTGAGTGATGATATGAGAAGAGAGAAGCAGAGCTATGTCCACTTTGGAAGAAAGCTGAATCATTTATGACCTAAGTGATAAAAACACAGTCGTTTATTTGAGCGAGAATGTTTTTAAGGATGACGTCAGCGTAATTATGGTTGTCAGCACAAAAGTTGCACAATAAACCATATGATTAGATATAAATGTTGTTGCATTTAAAGTGGGGAAATTAATGCGTTTTTGAAGGCTTAATCTTGACCGTTGATTTTGATCAAATTTCTTCAAATTCCAAAAATCGTCGTTTCACGTCTCATATATACGAAATTTCAATTTCTCTCTCCTCACGCAAACCTACTCGTCTTCAGCAAGAATTGTTTCTCTTTGCAACCAAGTTCAAAACCCTAGTTCTTCAAGATCAGTTTCTGCATTTTTAATCGGTCAAAAGTTCTGCAAATGGCTAGTTCACATGATTTCACATTGTTGTCCGAGAAGATCCACTTTGGATCGTCCGTAGACTTTGCTAGTATGATCAAACAGGGTGTTGATGGTGCCCTTGTGAAGAAGATAGCTGACAAGCTAGAAAAGTCCAGTCTGAAGGACTTCCTATCGATGCACTTCACGCACACTTACTTGGAAGAAGTGGCTATGTTTTACGTGAATACTGAGGTGCACGACGATGAAATCCGTCCATCCGTCCACAACAAGGAAATCAAAATCACTGCCAAGGACCTTGCAGGGCACTGCTTCCCACCCTCTGAAGGGTTAAAGGACATCGATGAGAAGGATATCAACCTAGCTGCAACTTGGAAGGAAGTTGCAAAGCCAGAGTATGCTGTGAAGGTGTGTATATAGCCAAGAAGGAGTTTCTGAAGGAAAACTACCACAAACTGATGGACATTGTGTCCAAGTGCGTGGATATGAAGTTTGGGAGCTTTAATCAGCTGTCCAAGACTAAGCTGGTCGTGATGGCTGCAATCATACAAAAGAAGAAAATGAACTGGGCTGAGTTCATCTTGAGCCGAGTGTGCTAGAACGTGATCAACCGGTCCTACAAGGAGGATGGGACCTTTGCCTGTTCGTTGGGTTATGGCCTAGTCATTGGCATTTGATGGAAGTGAAGGGGATAGCATTGCGCCATGGAAAGTCGTTCCATGTGAACAAGAGAATGTTCAAGTCGAATCTCTCTGGCGCGCAAAAGAAGGCCCATGCAAGAAAGGCGGATACAAGTGAGGGAGAATCAGCTAACCCTACTGAAGACACAGTTGAGACCTCTTCAGCTCTCTCCCCGAAGCAAATTTCTAAGAAGAGAGTTGCACCATCTAAGCCTGCCCCTGCCCCAGTAGCCAAGTCAAAGAAGGCACCTGCCCATGCAGCCAAACCTAAAGCACCTGCCCATGCACCCGATGCTCCTGTCCAAGCAGCCCAAGCCCCTGCCCCCACAACCGAGATTGAGGAGGAATCCCGTATTTCCTCAGCAGTTGTGAAGAAGAAGCGTACTGCCAAGTCAAGGAAACACAAGCCTTCACCCTTGAAGAGCCTGAAGGTGTGGAACCACATGTCCCTCTGGATGCCACTAAGAGAAGAAGGCAGTTTAAGAATCATGAATTGGGAAAACAGTTGAGTCTGGTACTTAGCTGGAGAAGTAAGAGAAGACTGCTGATGCTCAAGAGAAGCAGTCTCCAGAGATAGTAAATGTACCCGAGAAGACTGATGATGCTGATCACCAGAGAGTAGAAGACCCAGCTGTGCGAAAGACAGTTATGGAGACTGAAGCAGTTGAGATAACCGAGCCCATGAAAGAACAAGTTATATCAACCCCTCAGACAGACACAGTTGAGTCTGAGGAGGAGCAAGCCCCTCTAACCACCATTCAGGAGACCGGAGAGGAAGATGAAGATGGTGATTTAATTATGTACTCTCCAGTCTACCTAGACATTCATCGCAGATTAAGGGAATGGAGGGCATGGAAGTTGGATTAATCTAGGTGGAAATTTGCTCATCCTGAGTTCATTGAGGAGGAGGAAGAACTTCTTAGGTCTCTTGGACACGCATCTGTCCAATTTGCCCTTAATGAAGAAAGCTGCATGGAAACCCTCCGACTTATCAAGGAGGAAGAGAAGTAGAAAAATGAGAAGCGAGCAAGAGCCTTGGAGAAATCAAAAATATGTCAGCATACAAGGACATATGAACGTATCCATGAGTCCACTGACAGCGAAATAGAGGACATTGGCCCTATTGCTGCAGTCGAGAAGGCCGAGTTGGAGCAGGCCACTCGAGAATCTTGAGCCATGCACAAGATGAGCCTTCAAGAAGGTCCAGGAGAGTCATCCAATGTCTTTCCTAGGACTAATCATTTGGGAGTGGCACAGGAGATTGCCTCTATTATTGCTGCGACCACGTCCCCCGTGCGGTCCGAAGATGGCTCCAAGGGAACTGGCGATGAAGCTGGGAATTTGGGCACCCAAGTCAAGCCTAACCCTGAAGAAGGTGTTGACACACCTGCCCCTATGGCTGAACACTCAAAGGTCACAACAGCAATATCTCAGGAGCAGAGTGACCCCATTATCGTTCACTTAGCTGGTGCGCCGGCTGAGGGGGAACTATCTCCACCACAGCAGGAACAGAGGATGTTGTGGGAGACCAAACAAAGCAGTTAGGAGGTGAAGGAGTAAATATCACTGAGCAGCAGAGTGACATTAATGATGCTCGGATAGTTGAGTCTGTCTCAGCTGAGATGTCAACTGCCATGAAGGCCGATGAAGCTGCTACCGCAGCTAAGGCAAAAGATGAAGAGGCCCTGGGAGTTGAGACTCTGGGCCATGAAAGTGTAATCCAAGGAGTTGAGACTCTGATGGATGCCACCATCGAAGACCCTAAGATATTTGAGTCTATCGAAGGGATTATAGAAGGCCCTACAACGGTTGAGACTGGTGGGGGTACTGAAGGCCTAAGGGAGGTTGAGACTTCCCTAGGTAAAGAGAAAGGTGAACAAAACATTCCTCAACTTGAAGGAGCTTCTGCAGAAGAGGAGATCAACGCCTTCATGATTCCCAAGAGCACATAGATACATCATTTTTGGGATCAGAGGATGAAGCTGAGTCCATAAACCCTGAAGATTCTTCGATGGATAAGGCTTAGGATGTTCTTCAATCTCAGAGTCATGTCAGTGATAAGATAACTTGAATGAGATTCAATTTTGATGATGAGCCAACTCAAAAGGTCTCATCATCTTCCGATGATGCTGATGATACAGCTGAGGACCCAGTAACTCAACATGACAAACCTACTGAGATCGAAGACGGTGCTAAGACAACAAAGGCTCAGTCAGCTGAGCATACACTCTCAACTGCTCCAGTTGGAACATAGTCAACTGTACAGGCTTCCACAGCTACAGAACTAACGACTTCAACAGCTCCATCGCAGGCTTTTACAGCTGTGACAACTGCCAATGATATTGCCGTAGCCGATGCACAAAGAGCTGGTATTTTACATCAAGAACAAGGGATGACTCTCCAACAGACAGACTCGAAGATTCCATTTGTTCGTGATGATGTTTTTGAGGAAATGTTTCCCTTCAAAGTTGAATTACCATATTTGGAAGCTGATTCTGTCGGAGAACTAAAGAAATACACCGTGCAAGAAGAGACCGTCATTCCTATAGATACGATTGTGCCAATGAACTTTGATTTCGATGCAGAGTGGCCAGCAGTTGATTCAGCCTCAGTAGCTGAGTTCCGTAAAGCCTTCAAGACTATCTGTGAAGAGATTGAGAAGATGGAACGCCATCAGGCAGCTCTAGATCTTATACTGGATAATTGGGATGCAACCCTCTCAACTGATTTAAGAGGGATCATTGTTCGTATAAGGGAATGGGCTGCACAGCAGACAACCATGCGATTTGAGTAGGTCCGCCACTTCAAGGCCTTATTTGCAAAAATGTTACTGTGGAGTGCAGACACTTTGATGTATCAGAAGAGGATGAAGGAATACATGGTGAGGATGGAAACCTCTCACAAGTCAGATATGGATCTGCTTCAGCACTTTCACAAGGCTCAGATCACTCGACTCGAGAACAACATGAATGATAAGTTCAGTCTTCTTATGGTTGAAATGAAGTTAGTGACAGCCGAGTCGAACGCTACGCACTCAGAGTTTTGTAAAGCCTATTCTACAACAGGCTCCAAGAAGGACTGGACCAACAACCGACAGGATTTCATCTTTAGTGGCTTATTCCATGGGCTACCATTTTCTTTTGGTGATGATACCAAAAAGGGGAAAGATGAGGCCCTGAAGGGATTAAAAGAGAAAGCAAAGAAAGAAGGGGACAAAGCTGAGAGGGAAGGAAGTTCAACCAAAAATCTTCCTATAAAATTGATGTATGCTGAAGTCACAACCTCTATTCTCACCAAGCTACCCCAGAACCTACCCATTGAGAGAGCTGAGTTGGCCATGAAAGATAAAAGGAAGGCCATCGAAGCTGCATTCGAGGAAGTAGTTGAGAAGCAGTCAGCTCGTGTTGAAAAAATCATGAAGCAATATGGTGGTCCTCCAGCCGGAAAGGACTATGCTGCGATCAAGCCCCCAAATGACATAACTATGCCTGATGCTGGATCTGAGCCCAGATCTCTAGAGGAGTTTCAAACTCTAGTAGCTAAAGGTTATTTTCAAGGGATGACTCTGCCTCAAGCTTTGGATGTGTATTAGGAGAAGGGATTGGATGTATGCACATCAGCTGATAAGTAGCCAACTTCTAGCAGTCACTCAGCTGGAAAGTCTAAGGCTCCAATACAGTGTATTCCAAGAGAAAGAGGAGCTGAGTCAGGATGGGGAATACATGGTGGCAGTGGAAGAGGTTCTCAACCACGGCCAAGACCAAAGGACGTAATGTATTTTGATCCACAGAAGAAAGGGATCACATATTGGGCTGGACATGACCATCTTACAAATCTTCAGGTTGCACGCAAGCTAGCTGAAGCAAAAAGAAGGCAAGGTGAAGAGAATGAGAGAGCTAACATAGAATGGCTTGAGAGGCAGCGAAGGGATGACCCTACTGCTAAACGAGCTTATGAGAAGAAAAAGAAAGAGGAAGAAGAGAAGAAGAGGAGAAGGCAAGAGGACGACAGGAAGAGGGCTAAAGAAGAATAGAGAAGAAGGAAGCAACAAAGGCGTTGAAGTGTGTTGCGAACCCTTTCGTGTATTTTACTTGTTGTAAATACATAAATGTAAGTCTTCTGTAATAGCTCTATTAATTTCCCTAAAAATACTTCACTCTCTATGTATCTTAGCTTAGATATATGTTGTACTGTCATATATAAGGCTCTGATACTAATTGTAAATAGCTTTGTAAAGGACAAGAATGATATGATCAATAAAATGATTATTCAAAGCATACATTCTTTATTATTGCACTGCTTGTATGTTTGTTGTTTACTTATGTTATATGTTTTAAGGTTGGCATCATCAAAAAGGGGGAAATTGTTAGTAAATTTATTTGTTAGATTTTGATGATACCATGTAAAACTTAAACTAGGAAGTTGGCACCCCATTTTCCTTGTAATTACGTATTGTAATAGATAGGACTCGAAGAGCTGAGTTAAGTCAGGTAAGTCAATATTACAAGAAGTCAACTGCGGACTGGAATGAAGACTCTACTGTGTGTCAGCTGAGTATGGCCTAGAAGGAAGTCAAGGACTCGATTGAAGGAGAGTCAGCTGAGGAACAACTGTGAGAAGTGTCAGTTAAGTCAACTCAAGAAGCAAAGTCTATCGTTGAAGTGATAGTTGAGTCAATCCAATGATTGGAGCAGACTCAAGTCACCTGAG
Organism: Rehmannia glutinosa; assembly: GCA_016081115.2. Taxonomy (NCBI): domain Eukaryota; kingdom Viridiplantae; phylum Streptophyta; class Magnoliopsida; order Lamiales; family Orobanchaceae; genus Rehmannia; species Rehmannia glutinosa. The sequence goes on along the minus strand of JABTTQ020002544.1, from coordinate 418,689 downwards.
GTAAAGGCAGCAGTCAAGTGAACACAACTAACTTAGATCCATTGGAATAAAGTCAAGAATATTACTCGATATAGTAATATGTCAAACTGTCAGGTCTTAAAGTGTTTGGCCCAGAATTGTGCAAAAGGAAGGAACCAATGGGAAACATTGCACCTTGTGTCAGAACCTGCAAAGTTGAAATGCCATTTAATACGAGAAAAGGTCAACATCACAAGGGCTGCAGACCAAGACAAGACAAGCCAACGAACACAAAGTGACATTTGAAACTAGCCTATCTCTTAAACGGGCAAATTTCAAATGTGCACTATAAAAGGCTGAGGAAGCATTTGAGAAAAGGTTACCTGAACCGAGCAAGAGCAAACAATATTCAAGCAATTAACTTGCAAATTCTCAAAAGCATTACAAATTATTCCTCAAAGCCTAAAACTCGAAGAAACTCGATCCAACACAAGTTGTGAAGGAGAGATAACTTCAACCAGTTGAAGAGAAAACATTTGAAGATCAAATGGGTCTACTTTCCACGTTGAAGGATTTTAGAAAGGTTCAAGGTGGAACCAAGTATCAAGTTTGTTTGAGGGCTTCGTGATCAAATCCAAGAACTTGAGAAGTGAGCTGAAGTAGCAAGGCAGCTGCCTCGTGAAGAAGCTGAGTCGCAAGAGAAGCCAGATGTGTGATCAAGGTTGTCTCCAGACTGATAACCACTTTGTAAACTGATCTATTACTTAGTGGATTCCTGCAGGAGTTGGAGAAGAGAGGATTAGAAGAATTACCTCATCTTTGAACCTCTATAAAAATACTTGCGTTAATTTATTTTCAGCATTTACTTTCCTGCATATCTATTTTATATCTGCTGATAAGTCTATATTTGCTATCCAACTGATAAATAACTAAATGCTAAAGCAAGTGTTTAAAATAAGCTTTAAATCAATCGAAGGGTGTTAAGTCTTCCGCTGTTAAAAAAACCAAATCAGCCAAGTTAAGTATTTGGCTTAATCAACCGAGTTATACTATCAACAGCTCTATCGAGTCTGTTGAGTGAGTAACTTAGCTGAATAGCCAACTTAGCTGTCCCTCTAGGACACAGACGATTTGAGTCAACTCTGTTGAACAATTAAAAGGACTAAAATCGAAAATTTGGTAAAGTTTATTCAACCCCCCATCTTCTAAACCTTACTCCACACCCCTTGGGACCTACAATCAGCTTCATTTCTATTTGGAGAACACTGAGCTGCTGACTCATGTTGGTCTCCAATCTTGCAATTTTGTTCTTGTGCTGCAGCTTGAGTAACTCCATATCTGACTTGTGAGATTCCTCAATCCTTACCATGTAATCCCTCTACCTCTACTGGAAGTTGATGTTATCCGAACTCCAAACCACTAACGCTGAAAATAGTGACTTGAAGTAACAGACCTGCTCTCTTCTCATAGCCATTGTTTGTCCAACCCACTCTCGGATTCTCAATACAACTCTGCGAATATCTCTAGTGATGTTGACATCACGATTATCTAGCCTTTGTTCTAGTGATGCAAAGTTGTGCTCCGTTTTCTCGATTTCAGCACAAATGACTTTAAAAGCCTTTCAGAAGTTGGCTTCGAAGATGACTCATCCTCTGCCAAACTGCATCAAAATCAAAACCGATAGGCACCATTGTTGAATCAGTTGGAGTTCCGCGTTCTTCTGGTGAAACTTGGACAGTGTACTTGGCTTGTTCTCTAGCAGATTCAGCTTCTTGGGGTGGTAATTGTGCTTCAAACGGGAAAATGTTTTCGAACTGATCATCTGGATAAATAGGGATTCCCACAGGTCCAACTTGTGAAGCATTTCCCTTCTCCTTTCGAATTTCTTCAGCTCAACTTGCCTAAGCTGATCCAGCTTCATCGGCATTAGGAGCAGTTGTGTTAGCCTGCAGAGTTGATTGAGTTTCAGCTTAAGTAGTTGTGTTAGCCTGCTCAGCTGATTGAGTTTTAGCTTGAGCAGTTGTGTTAGCCTGCTCAGTTGATTGACCATCAACTGTCTTAACAGCTTCCTCAGTATCAGTAGGGGCTTCCTTATGAGTAGTCTGTTCATCAGCTGATTTATTAGCATCATCGGAGTGTGATGGAGCCATTGGGGGTGGCCCATAAACCAATACAATTTTCATTGGAGCAGGTTTATCACTAGCTTCACTCCTACGGGATTGAACATCCTCAGCTGTGTCCTTGTTGGATTCATCAAGGGGGTGGACTCAGCTTCATTATTGGATTCCAAGAATTCGATATCAACATGTTCCTGGGAATCACTAAGAGCGCTGATTTCTTCTTCTTCATCAGCTGTCTCTACTTGAGGAATTTTCTCATTGGCAGCTTCTTTACCCAATGAAGTCTCAACCTCCTTTGGGCCTTCGACACCCTCAGCAATCTCATCCGTTGCAGGGCCTTTAACATCCCTGTGTGTAGTTTCAAATGCAACAGGGTCTTGGGCAGTTTTCCCTTCAATAGACCCAACTGCTTTAAGGTCTTCGATGGCATCCGTCAGAGTCTCAACTCCTAGGATTGCACTTTCAGGACAAGGAGTCTCAACTCCCATGGTCTCCATTCCATCCTTTGCCTTAGTTGCTTCAGCAGCATCATTGGCCTTTAGTGCAGATGAAGCTTTAGCTGAGACAGTCTCAACCGTCCAAGCTTCGTCAACTTCACGATGCTTTTCTGTTTGTTTCTTTTCTTCGCCTCCTTTATGCATTTGTTGGTCTCCCACAACATACTCTGACTTGGCTGTGGTGGTGAGAGCTTCCCCTTCAGTTGGCGCACCAGCTATGTTAAGAGAGGTGAGATTGCTCTGCACATGAGACTCAGTTGTTGTTCCCTCTGAGTCATCAACCATAGGGGTAGGTGACTCAACACCTTCTGCAGGAGTTGGCTTGCTTAGGGTGCCCGCTTCATCTCCTTCCCTAGCTTCATCACCAATCTTCTGAGAGCCATTTTCTGAGTACACGGGGGATGTGGTGGCAGCAATGTTGACAACTATGTTCCGCGCCACATCCAAAGGGTTAGAACGAGGAGAGAGTTGAGAAGACTCTCCTGGACCCTCTTGAAGTTATTGTTCGTGCATGGCTTTTGATTCTTTGATGGCCTGTTGGAATTCGGCTTTCTTTGCTGCTATAGCGGGATCGATTTCCTCGATGTCACTGTCAGTTGATTCCAATTCATGATCAGGTTCACCAGTAAACATACACATCTTTGACTTTTCAATGGCCTTGGCCTTCTCCAAAGCCTTTTCCTTTTCATCATCCTTCATATCATGAAGGATAGTCATAAAGAAGTCTTCATCGAGAGCAAAGCGGATAGAGATGTTCCCCAGGAAGCTTAAGAGATCATCTTCAATGTACTCTGGGTGCTCAAATTGTTGTCAAGAGTAATCCAGCTTCCAATTTCTCCATTCCCTCAATCTCTGTTGAATATCAGGATAGACATGAGATAACATTATGACATCATAATCATCTCCTTCCTCCTGAATGGTAGCAAGTGGAGCATGTTCCTCCTCAGGTTCATTGGCATTGTTCTGAGGGGAATGGACAGTTCTTTCCTCAGTCAATTTGCCTGTCTCAGCTCCTTGTACTTCCACAGCTGTCTATCTTGCAATTGGGTCTTCTACAGTCTGATGATCGACATCAGCAGTCTTCTCGGTGTCCATGATGGCTGCATCTCCACCATCCTTTTCTTTCGACTGCTCCTTTTGAGTATCAGTAGTCTCTTTCTCTGGCTTCTCTAGTTGAGTGGCAGACCCAACTTTCTCCAATTTAGACTTCTTAAAAAGTCTTCTTCTCTTGGTTTGAACAAGAGGAATTGCATCCTCTTTAGCTTTTTCTGTGGTGGCTTCTGGCTCCACCATCTTTATCTTCTTAGCAGCAGCTGGCTGCGAAGCACAGCTGTGCACTTCATCTTCACGATCAGAAAAGGTTTAAATGTATCTTTCTCGATCTCCACTGCTAGGGCAGGTGCGTCTGACTCGGCTGCTGGGGCAGGAACCTTCTTCGAATTGGCTGCAGGGGCATGTGTTGGCTTAGCTACAACAACTCTGTTCTTCTGGATAGGCTTGGGAGAGAGAGTTGGGGTAGTTGCAGCTGTGTCTTCTACAGCAGGGTCAGTTGACTCACCCTCGCTGGTGTTAGCTTTACTTGCATGTGCTTTCTTCGGAGCACCAGACAGATTGGCCTTGAGCATTTGACAAGTACCTGATGCACTCTTCATGTCTACTCTACATCCAACATAGTCTGAGTCTGAGTAACCTACTAGCTTGAATCCTCCTTCCTTTGGATACCATAAGCCAACTTCTTGGCATCCCTTCAAATACCTTAGGATTCTCTTAGCTACAGTCATGTGACTCTCTTTTGGTGCAGATTGAAATCTAGCACATACACCTACAACAGAGGTGATGTCTGGCCTACTTGCTGTTAAATAGAGCAATGATCCACTATATCTAGTGTGATCAACAGCTTTTCCATCTGCATCCATATCCATCTTGACTGATGTGTTCATAGGAATCTTCAATGATGATTTTTATTTCATGTCAAACTTCTTCATTGTGTACCGAATCTTCAATGATGATTATTCTTTCATGTCAAACTTCTTCATTAAATCTCTGGTATACTTGGTTTAACTTATGAAGGCTCCATTCTTCAATTGCTTGACTTGAAGTCCTAAGAAGAAGGTCAGCTCTCACATCATGCTCATTTCAAACTTGCCTTGCCTGAGGTTTGAGAACTTGTCACACAACTCTTTGTTTGTGGATCGAAAGATAATATCTTTGAGTTATGAAGAGTGTTCGATCAACGTTTCCTTTGGTGAAACCATTGTCAATTAGAAACTGAGACAATGTGTCACACCATGCTCTTGGTGATTATTTCAATCCATACAGTGTCTTCTTGAGCTTGTAGACCTTATCTCCAATAGTGTTTTGCCCAAAACTTGGAGGTTGTTCAACATAGACTTCTTCCTCTAACAGCCCATTCAGAAATGCACTTTTCATATTCATTTGATATACAATGAAAGTCTTATGTGCATCATAAGCAAGAAACATCCTTATTGCTTCCAATCTAGCAATAGGAGCAAATGTTTCATCAATATTTATACCTTCCTCTTGGCAATACCCTTTGGCTACCAATTTTGGCTTTATTTCTAACAACAGATCCTTCCTCATTCATCTTGTTCCTGAATACCCACTTAGTACCAATAACATTTTGGTGGGTTGGCCTTTGAACTAATTCCCATACTTTGTTTCTCTCAAACTGATTCAACTCTTCTGGCATAGCCTAAATCCAATGTGTGTCTTACAATGCTTGAGACACATCTTTAAGCTCTATCTTGGAAATAAAGCAAGTGAACATAGCTTCATGTTGTGCTCTGGATCTGGTTCTTATTCCATCTCTGACATCTCCAATGATTAACTTAGGTGGATGGTCTCTCAGCCATATCACATCTGGTTGGAGTAAGTCTATTTGGATTCAGCCGTCTTGCAACTAAGTTGTCTTGAACAACTTCTTCATCATCATTCAGCTGCAGACCTTCCAGCTTTCTTTGAGATTCAGCTATCTCATCATCTTCAGGGTTGAGTGCTCTCACATCTGCTTCAACATAAGGACTCTTCTGCATAGTTGGCTGATTCTGCTTCTTAGCTAACTCATCAATGTCTTATCCATTTAAATTTGGCTCATCAAACACCACATGGATAGACTCTTCTGTAACCATAGTCCTCTTGTTTAACACTCTATAGTATTTACCTTCATCAGCTTTAGCATCAAAAGCCTTCAAATTATCCTTGCCATTATTGTGGATGAAGCACTTACATCCAAATATCTTGAAATATCCAATATTTGGCTTTCTCCCTGTCCAAATCTCATAGGGAGTCTTGGTTAATTGCCTGTTTATCATGCATCTATTCTGAGTATAACATGTGGTGTTTATGGCTTCAGCCCAAAATCTCTTAGTCAATTCAGCTTCAGCTAACATTGTCCTTGCAGCTTCCTTGAGAGTTATGTTCCTTCTTTCAGCTACTCCATTCTGTTGTGGAGACCGTGCAGCTGATAACTCATGAGTAATACCATTTTCAATACAATACTGAGTTATAATTCCATTGACAAATTCAGTTCACGTGTTAGATCTTATCTTTATAATGGTTTGACTATTCTCATTTGGAACTCTTCACATCAGTTGAGGCAATTTTTGCAGTGTTTCCTTCTTTTTACACATGAAAATTGTTCATGTATATCTTGAATAATCATCCATCACCACTAAGGTGTATTTCTTTCCACTAATGCTGGCTGGCTCAACAGGACCAAATAAGTCCATATGCAACAGATGCAATATCATTGATGAATAATGACTTGGCTTATCCTTAAATGATGATTGTATTTGCTTTCCCATCTGGCATGCATCACATATACTTTCTTTCTTGTATAATGAGTCAAGCGATCCTTCCACAAGATGACGCCTTGCAAGCTTATTGATTGTCTTGAATTTCAGGTGACTCAGACATGTGTTTGGTGTAGCAGTTGAGCAATCCACTACATACATGTTCTTCTGCCCAGTTCCTTGTAGCACAATCTCATTTGATTTAGCATCTATGATTTGGCATACTCCCATGTTAAATCCCACATTGTAGCCTTTGTCACAGAGTTGGCCGATGCTTAGGAGATTGAAGTTGAGACCTTCAACATATGCAACATCTGTGATCTCCAGTCCATTTTTCTTGATGGATCCTGTGTCTTTGATTTCCTCTGGAGCTTCATTTCCTCCAAATATGACTTTTGCACCTTTGACCTCATTGAATTTTGACAGATTCCTTTTATTCCCTGTCATGTGTCTGGAACAGCCACTATCCATGTACCAGGTTCCTTGGCACTCAGATGTTCCTTGAACCTGCAATCAAGGAAATTAATTTTTAGGTACTCAGACTTGCCTGGGTTATGGGGGGTTAGTGCTATAAGATGCTCTAACCAACCTATCGCCAGATGATCTGACTCTAAGAGATTGCCATCTATCAGTTCCATAATCATAATGCACATTAGCAAACTGCTTGGGGGTTTTAGGATCATGCAGCTGTTTGTCTCTTTTGTCTGTATGCTTGTGTGTTTGTTTTAGCAACTGCTTTCTTGGGGTAATTGTGGAATTTCTGGGTGTTGCGCCTAAGTGCATATGTGTGCTGATAATAGCACTTTTGCCTTGGGAATGACCTTTGATGAGGTTGAGGGCTTTGCCATTTTGGCTTGTATCCCATAGGTCTTTGCTGATATTTTACGTTGTTATTCCAATCAGCTTGGTTTGAAAAGTTTCTATCATTCCCTTCATATGAATTTCTTTGCTGAAATCTTTGGGGCATTTGGTAGCTCTGAATGGCTTTTACAGAGTATTTTCTGCTGGGAGTCTGTTGATGGACTTTTCTAAATTTCTTTTCAACTGTCCTCACAGCATACTCATCTGTCTTCTTTTCCCTTATATCCAAGGCCAGTATGGTTGTGATTGTGTTTTGGTGTGGATGTTGGTGCAACATATGGTGTTTTGGGTTTTTGGATTCCCTCATTGCTTGAGGATCCTTTCTCCAAAATCACTCTGAGAGTTTGACTATGTACAAAGGAATTGAATCATATGCCTGTCTTGTCTCCAAACTCTTTTTGACTCATTATTAGTTCATCCAATGATTTGGATGCTTTTGTAAATGAGGCAATCACATTTTTAAGATCTTTTTCCCTCTTTTCAGTAGCAGCTAACTCTGCTAAGATCTTGGCAGTTTCAGCCTTCAGCTTGGTGTTCTCATCAGCTATGTGACTTAGAGTACTCAGCTCCTTAGTCAGTTGTGAGTTTTGCCTTTTAAGCTGGTTGTTTTCTTCATTTAGAAGTGTGTGTGAGGTTTTAATGTGCTCAAAATCTTTCATCATTTTGTCTAATGAATCAAAAAGATTTGTGGTTGATAAGTGTGTGTATCACAGTCACTATCAATTGAATCTGAATGAGATGAGTTAGATTGTACCTCATCTTCTTGATCTTGTTCTTTAGCTATGAGGTAGATCAAAGCCTCTTCCTCAGTATCACTTGAGTAGTCAGCTTCATTATTGTCCGATCTGCTGGCTCTTTACACTTAGCTGGTTCAGCAGTCTCAGTAGCTAACATGGCTTTGTTCTTTTCTTATCTTCTTTCCCTGAAGACTCTTCTTTCTTCCTCATTTATGTATTTGTTGACTGGTGGATAGGAACAATCAATAGCAAAGTGTCCTGGTTGTATGCAATTCTAACACAGGTTTTTAGCTCTCTGATCAGCTTTCTCAGCTCTTTGATTATCAGCTCTCTGATAGTAAGCTCTTTGATGTTCAGCTCTCTTGGGTGGGCTGTCCTCCCTTGCTTTGGAAGGTGTTGAATGTCTCCTTGAGGTCTCGCCCTTGTTTCTTTTGTAGTTCTTTTTAAAGAACTTGTTGAATCTCTTTACTATGAGAGCAATCTCCTCCTGGTCAATGGTCTCATTTGGCTCAACTTTCTTCCCTTCTCTGGCCATTAATGCAGCTGTCTTGGGAACAACTGTTTTCTCCCTTTCCTTCTCAGCTCAAACTCATAGGCTTTGAGGTTTGAGAATAGCTCATGAATTGATGTTTTTTAGAGGTCCATTGAGTGTCTCATGGCCATGACCTTCATTTCCCATTCAACTGGGAGAGCTCTTAGAATCTTCATGCACATCTCTTTTTGAGTGTACTCTTTCCTAAGAGCTGGAAGCTCATTTATAATCTCTGTGAATCTGGCATCCAGTTGATCCAGACTTTCACCTGCAAGCATTTTAAAATTTTCACATTTTTGAACAGCAACAGTTAATTTGTTCTCTTTGATCTGTTCAGATCCTTCACAAATCAGGGTTAGCTTATCCCAGATTTTTTTGGCTAATTTGCATGACTTGACTTTATTGAACATAGCCTTGTCCAATGTCTTTTAGAGAATATCCTTGGCCACATTGTCCAGGTTGTATCTATTTCTATCTTCATTTATCCATTCACAGTGAGGTTTTTCAACCATGGCTTGTCTAGGTTCTGCTGCAGCATCCTCTCCTTCATCTTGACGTGCTCTTCTTACAGCAGTGTTAACTTTGAATATTTGCAGTGATCCATCCTCTATCACAAGCCACATTTCATCGTGTAAGGCTGATAGATGAGCCTAAATGCGAATCTTCCAGTCATCAAACTCTTCCACATTAAATATAGGAATACAGTTTGATTGTCTTCCATCATAATAACTTTTGATTTTGAAATAAAAGAATTTGAAAACACAAGTGTTAAACCTTTTGAAAAAGATTGACATCTAGTTCAGTAACCAGTACGGAAGGCTCAATGAACCAGTCGGTCTGATACCACTTGTAGATCCCAAGGGGTGAGGTGTAAGGTTTAGAAGGGGGGTTGAATAAACCTTACCAAAATTTCACTTTTTAGTCCTTTTAAAAATTTCAACAAAGTTGACTCAAATCAGCTAAGTCCTTGGGGGACAACTAGGTTTGCTTTCTTCAACAAGGTTACTCACTCAACAGACTCGACTGAGCTGTTAATAGTATAACTTAGCTGCGTCAGCTAACTCTTAACTTTTCAGTTGATTTGGTTTTATACAGCGGAAAACTTAACACCCTTGTGAATTTTAAGCATGTTTTTAACACTTGTTTTTATTAATGTTATTATCAGCTAGGTTGACAATTTAACTTATCAGCAGTTATAAAAATATGCAAGAAAGTAAAGTGCTGAAAGTAGATGACACAAACAAATTTTATAGTGGTTCGATGATGGGGTAATTCCTCTAATTCACTCTTCACCAACCCCTAGAAGAATCCACTAAGTAACAAATCAAGTTACAATGTAGTTCATAGTCTAGAGACAGCCTTGATCACACAGCTGGCTTCTCCTACGACTCAGCTTCTTCACAAGACAGCTGCCTTGCTACTTCAGCTCACTACAAATCCTTGGAATTGATCACACATCCTTCCAACGAGCTCGAAACTTCTGGTTCGATCTTGAACCTCACTACATCTCCTTCAAACTTGGAGAGTAGACCTCTTTAATTCCTTAAAACTTTTCCTCTTTAACTGGTTGAAGTATTCTTTCATTCATAGTGTGTGTTGGATCGAGTTCCTTCAAGTTTTAGGCTTGAGGAATTTCTTGATAAGCTTTGAGAATATTTGCAGGTTTTTGTTTCCTTGATAATTGCTTGTAAGATTGGTTACCTTTTCTCAAATGATTCATCAACCTTTTATAGTGCTCATTTGAAAATTTGCCTATTGAAGAGATATGCTAGTTTCAACTGACACTTTCTTGTTCGTTAACTTGTCTTTTCTTGGCATTCAGCATTGTGATGTTGACCCTTCCTCATATTAAATGACTCTGTAGCTTTTCAGGGCCTGACACAAGCTTCAGTATTTCCCATTGGTTTGTTCCTTTCGCATATTTATGGGCCAAACACTTTAAGACAGGGCAACTTGGACTTATTACTATATCGAGTAATATCCTTGACTCCCTTCCAATGGATTAATGTCAGTCGACTTGACTTGACTGCTGTTTTTACCCCTATGACTTGAGTCTGTTTCATCCTTTAAGGAAAGACTCAACTGTTAGTTCAACTGGTAGACTTAGCTCTTTACGGACTTGACTGACATTTCCAAATCCTTTACATAGCTGTTCCTCAGCTGGATCTCCTTCAGTCGAGTCTGTGTCTTCCATTTTGACCACACTCAGCTGACACACAGTTGGGTCTTCACTTCGGTCTTCAGTTGACTTCTGGCATTCTTTGACATAGTTGACTTCACTCAGCTCATGCAGTCTTATCTATTACAAAGTAGGAATACAAGGAAAATGAGGTGTCAACTTGCTATTCTAAGTTTTACATGGTATAATCAAAATCTAAACAATCAATTTCCTAAAACCAACCCCTCGTTTTGCTTCTCTAGTCAATATTCTACCTCCCGTTCTGTATTTCCAAAACCCGTACAACATCTGTAGCGTCAATGTGAATGGTTTTCCCTTTTGATATCACCAAATTGAATTGTTCACATAATGGTTTTCCAAAACCTGTTCACAGCTCATTGAATTGAAATTGTCAACCAACCAGTAAGTTAATTGTGCTGGTATTTCATTAATCTTCAAGTGCAACAGTCCGCCGAACCCAATCTCAATAACCGCAGCCATATGTTCATTGTTTAGTTTTCCAATTACTTTAGCAAACTTCCTCAACGTTGCTCTCGTAGACAACCTAGGATATCCATACTCTTCAACACCCTTACCACTATCTACTGCTTTTTTCCCTTATCCTTCCCCAACTCTTTATTACTCAATTCTACACGATCATCACTAGTTGCGGTCTTCCCTTTCCTACTCTCTTTTGCCATTTCCAACAGAAAATCTATCAAAAAAAAAAAAGACACTGGTTAGTTATATAAAGCATTCATTAACAGACAACAATTTTTAGCATAAAAAACAACCAAGCATAAGCATAATATAACACATACAAAAGCATAATATAAAACATACATAAGCATAATTATCAACAACAATAAGCAGTTGAAAACATCAATAAGCAATCCCTTAGACTTAGAAAAAATATGGCAACACTAATTACCCCCCCCTATTTTAGAGCATAATATAAAATATACATAAGCATAATACAAAACATACATAAGCATAATTATCAACAACAATAAGCAGTTTAAACCCTCATTAAGAAATCTCCCAGACTATGAAAAAACATGGTGCTCCTGATTACCCCACTGTCTGCCAAACTTTGTTTTTTCAACTAGTAAAATCAGTAAAAAAAAAACCCACAACAGATCCTAAGCATTTGCACATACTTGAACAAAAACATGATCAATTTAAACCCTATTTCCCAAAATTTTCATCGTGTTGTACAAAAACCAAAACCCAAAACACAGCAATTTACACCAACTAAAAAACTGAGAATTTTACCAACATAGGAACTTACCCAAAACTCATAACTAAGATTAATATATACCATATCAATATCCTATAAAATGCAACAATACACCCTAACAAACTAACAAAAAATAGAAAACCACAATTATTTAGGGTTCTATGTTTTTCAAAACAGCAACAATAAGAAAATGTCAAAAAAACATAAATACAATCATTGTCAAATGCTTGAGCAAAATCACTTAACCAAGAAATTATCGAAAACAATGATGAAATAATAAGGAAAAAATTGCTCCACCAACAATGTGGGTGTCGACACGATGAAGAATGTGACGTCGATTTGTTGCCGCCTAGAAGAACAAATGTGATGCCGTTCGGAAATTGTGACCGCCTCGAAGAACAACTGTCGAGGTTGGGGTTTTTCACAGAGATGGAGTTTTTCGCATGGATGTTGAGAAATCTTTAACACATATAGATGGAGATTGGGTTTTTTCTCTTCCGGTGTGGTTTTTCACGATATCTGTAGGGTGGAATTTCTACAGTGGAGATGGAGATAGGATTTTTCTGAGGAGATGGAGTTTCGACCGCTAAGTAATTTTTCTGAGGAGATGTAGTTTCTTCACTGGAGTTTGAGACTTTTCAGTTACCCAAAAGAAAAGATTTGGAAGATAATCGTGTGAAAAACTGATCCCTTAATTGTAGCAATGTGAAAAGCCACTAACAAAAATAATTTCCCCCTAATAACTGATATAAGTTGGATTTACCCAAAAGTCATTTTCTCTAATAAGTTAACTATTAAAAAATGATAAAACATTGTTTAATCTAGACCGTTTAAAAATTAAATCAACGCTCTGGATTTGATCTCACGTACTCACATAACTTATGTGGACTCACCACTTCCAAATCTTATATATATATATATTATTTTCTCAATATTTAAATTTCAACCAAACATGTTCTCAATTGTAGGTCCCAAGGGGTGTAAGTGTAAGGTTTAGAAGGGGGGTTGAATAAACCTTACCAAATTTTTGATTTAGTCCTTTTAAAAGTTCAGAGTTGATACTACACAGATGTGTCCTTGGTGGACAGCCAATTTAGTTAATCAGTAGAGTTAGTATCTCAACAGACTCAATCGAGTCATTGATGGAATAACTCAAATTGAAGTCTAAATTAACTCAACTGTGGTTTGTTTTCAGCGGAAGACTTAATAACATTTAGTTTGGTTAAGTAGAGTTTTAGAGCTTGATTTAGTACTTAGAGATTATTTAATGGATAGCAAATATGTCAGCAGAATTAAACAAATATGATGCAAGAATTAAAGTCTTTGAAATGTAAAAGACACAATAAGATTTTTATAGAGGTTCGAAGATGGGGTAATTCTTCTACTCCTCTCTTCTCCAACTCCTGGAGGAATCCACTAGGTATTGATCAAGTATACAAAGTGGTAATGTCCCGGATACAAGTCTTGATCACACAAAATGACTTGATCCTTTGGGACTCGATCCGAGACGCCTTGATCACTCACCGTGGCTTCTCGTGCGACTCGGCTTCTTCACGAGGGCGGAGTTTGCCGCTTTGCTACTACACCCACTTGCTCAAGCTCTTTGGATTTGATCACGAAGCCCTCCAAAAGCTAAAGACTTGGTTCGACCTTGAACCTTCCTACACTCCTTCGTGGAATGTAGACCCTTGATTCTTCGCAATTTCCTCTTCAACTGATTGAAGTTATCTTTCCTTCACAGGTGAGTGTTGGATTGATGTTCTTCGTAGTGTAGGCTTGAGGATTTAGCGTTTAATAACTTGAGAATATTTCAGGTTACAATTCTAATAATTGCTTGAATGTTTTTGGTTCTGGTCTACTTGGTAACCCCTTCTCAAATAAACTCCTCAGCCTTTTATAATGATCTTTCAAAAATTTGCCCGTTGAAGAGATAGGCTTATTTTTGAAAGTCACTTGCAGTCGTTGGCTTGTCTTGTTGCAGTCCTTGGAATTGCCATTTTCTCGTATGAATTGCTCTTCACCTTTTCAGAGTTTTGACACGGTGTAGTGCTTCCCATTGGCTTATTTCTTTTGCACGCTTCTGGGACTGAGCACTTCGAGAAAGGTAGTATGGAGATATTACTTGTTTAGATAATTCTCTTGATTTCTGTGCAACGGATCTTTTTCAGTTATCTCGACTTGTTAGCATTTCCTTGCTTTCCCCAGGTGACTTAGAGTCGACTTCCAATCATTGGATGACTCTTTCTCACTTCAACTTGAGACTTGGCTTTTCCCGAGTTGACTTGACCGGACACTCCACTCACTGTTGTCTCACCGCTTCTTGATAGAGTTCCCGTCTCCTCTTCTTTGCCATACTCAGCTGTCTTGCAGCGGAGTCTTCCTTCTAGTCTCCAGTTGTCTTCTTGCATGTTTGCCATACCAATAAATTTCCTAACAATTTCCCCCTTTTTGATGATGCCAAAACTTAAATCATTCAAAAATGCAAATTGCAAAGATACATACAGATAGTGTATTCACATAGAATGTATGCGTAGAATCAATCCTTTTATTGATCATAACATTCTTGTTCTTTTACACAACTGTTTACAAGGTGTATCAGAGCAAACATTTGTCTACACAAAAAAATGAAGAATTTATAGATTTATTTCAGAAGACTTACATAGTATGTATTTACATAATAAAATACATGAAGGGGTGGACAGCTACACTTCATCTTCTTCGCTGTCTCATTCTTTCATCTTGTTCAACATCTTCTTCTCTTCTTCTCTTTTTCTCATCGTCAGCTGCCTTCTTCTTCTTTCCATATGCCTTCCTGGCAGCTTCATCTCTTCTTAATCTTTCTTGTCTTTCCTCCCATAGCTGAGTTTGTCTCTTGTTTTCTTCTTCTATTCTTTTCGCATACTCAGCATTACTTTTAGCCACTTGCAAATTTGCTACTTGGTCAAGCCGGCCCAGATCCCTCCTTTCTTGCCGGATCTACGTACTCAATGTTTTTGGGCGAGGCCTGGAGTCTCAAACCTCTTCCTCCACCACTACTTCTTCCTCTACCTGCGGGCGTGTATTGTCTTGGGGCCTTCTTCTTTCCAAATGAGTGACCAGACGGAGTGACCAAAGAGAGCGACCGCCGTAGTCTGCTGCCGCTGTCGGCCTTCTTCACATAACGTGAGACCCTTTTCCCAAGACAAGTCCCAAGCTTGAGCCATAGATATATTTGCAAAGTATCCTTCGGATGCGGCGTTTTAAATTCATCAACGATCGTGGCTCGTCCCGACATCCGAGATGGCATAAGTGTCTCTCGCTTCTCGGAATGCCTCCATGTTGTTTCAAGATGTTCATAACTCGGGCATCCATTCTTCCTTCCACTTCCTCCATCCCCGCTTCAATTGTCTTTCTCTTTTCCCATAGATATAGCAGAGTGTTGGAGTGGCGAGTCACAGGGAGTTTGTTGCTGATAATGTCAGCTGTGACAAGACCTTGTTGGGGGGTTTGTGCAATCATCAAGGTCACATCTTTCGATCCTTCCCCCTCAACGGACTTTCCTTTCTTTTGTTTTGATACTTCCTCAGCTGTCTTTCCCTTTACAGCTGCTTCTTCCTTCTCAGCTTTAGATCTTTTTAGCGCTTTCAAGTATTCCTCTTCCCCCTTTTTGGCATCATCAAAGGAGAGAGGAACGCCTGGAAACAGATCGCAAGCGAAGTCGAGCTCGCGATAGTCGAGTTTTGTCTCGAGTCTCGCTGCGGAGTATGCGGCACGAAATTCGGTCGAGTAGCGTTGGACTCACAAATTAGCTTCATTTCATTTCAGCCATGAGAAGGCTGAATTTTCTGTCCATATTTGCTTCCAGACGCTAAAGATCACTCTTATTTTGCTCACGCAGCAGCTTTATCTCAGCAGTGTGAGCTTCATGCAAGTGCTCAATGTGTTCTCTTAATTTCGTCTTTGCATCAGCATTCTCAGCTCGCCATACCAACAGCTTGTTAAACAATGTCCTGAAGTATCTAACTTGTTCCACACGCATTGTTTGCTGCCGTTGCCACCATTCCCTTATCCTGACTGTTATGCCTCTCAAGTCGGCAGTAAGGTTGGCATCTCTGTTGTCTAGTCGCATGTCCATAGAGGCTTGGTGCCTCTCCATCCGTTCAATCTCAGCAAATAATGCTTTGAACACCTCCCGAACTTCAGTTGTTTCTTCCGATGCAGCTGATGGCCACGCAGCGTCAAAGTCATCGTCAGCTGGAATGATGGTGCCTGACGAGATGACAGGAGCTGGTCTGTGGAAACGTGCGAGCTTGTTCTCTGACTCTTCAGGGAGGTCGGGTACCTCCAGAGAGAAATGAAAAGATTCTATAAAGGAATCATCACGGCCAACTGGTATTTGTTCAATGATGAGAGGTGCGCGTGAAGTTCCTTTTGGAGTCGAACTCGCCGCTGCGGCTTGGGGAGCTGCGCAATGGACTCTGTTTGGTGGGTCTTTGTGAAGTGGACCCGACTTTGCCGAGCCTCGGCTCTCTCAACGGCCGTTGGTCTCACTGGTTTCTCCAATTGAGTGGACTGGTCCTCGGCCTTATCGAAGCGTCATCGGACGATGATGAGATTTCCATTGGTGGCTCATCATCAAAATTGAAAGTTTGACGAGTAGTCTTGAGATCGACTTGCTCGTCTTTGGGAACATCTGCAATGTGAGTCTTTTGGATCTGCACACGGGGATGACTCGACTTCTTCGTCCGCTTTCGATGCCGTAAAGGTTACATCGATTATCCGGGAATCATGAAGCGCGCTTATCTCCTTTTTCGGATGGATCAATGATAGCGGGAGGATGTTCTCTCTTCTTGACTTCTTTACCCCCGGAAGTCTCAACCTCCCGTGGCCTTCATTACCTCCTACGCCTCAACCGCAATGAGGCCTTGACCTCCCTTTCGACAAAGTCACCGTCTTAGGGTCTTCTTCGTGGTGGCATCCATTGAGTCTCAACCCCATGGATTGCACTTTCATCGCCCCGCAGTGTTAACTCCCGGGTTGTTCCTTCCTCGTGCCTCGACCGCATCAAGAACGTCATTAGCCTTCGGAGCGGTTGGCACCTTAGCCGAGACAGATCTCAACTATCCGAGCTTCGTTGATGGCAACTTGCTGCTCGTTTGGTGTTTGTACTTTTTCACTTCGCCTCCTGGATTCGTTGTGGAGTCATCTGCGGCAGATTCTCCGACCTTGCCGCAGCGGTGGAGGAGTTTCCCCTCGGCGCGCACCACCGAGTGACTTGGAATGGGGTCACTCGTCTCCAATCTCCCGGCTGCTTTCTCGAGTGTTCAGTTGGGGCGGTGGTAAGACACCTTCATTAGGGGTTGGCTCAACCAGGTCCCCACTAACCCGGTTTCATCACCATTATCGTAATTTCTTCTTCCGAGTGAGTCAAGTGGTGGCAAGAACAACGGTGGCGATTTGCTTTGAACCACTCCCATTGGATCAATTTCACCGTGTTTTGGAGGACTCTCCTGGTCCCTCCATCATGCTCTTCTCATGAAGAATTCTCGATTCATGCATTGCTCGTTGCATTTGCAACTCTTTTCGTGGCGGCGGCGGGTCCGTGATCCTCATCACTTTCGATAGAATATCGAAGTGAGAATGCGTATGTTCGGGTTCCAAAGTGAGAGGGCGGAGATCTCGCCTTCTCTCTTGCCTCGCCTTCTTCGCCGCTCCTTCTCCTTATCCTTGAAGATCTGCATGATATCTGCGCATTGTCTTCATCCATCTTTGGGGATCACAGAGGGGTCACCCAAGGAAGTTCAACAGCCTCTTTTTCTTCTATAAACTCGGGCCGTTGGAACTGTTCCTGGATCGACTCAATTTCCATTTCCTCCACTCTCGACGATTTTGGATGTCCGGGTAAGGTGGGGATAGGATCATCACATCACTATCGCTCTATCTTCTTCTTCAGTGTCTCAAACGCCGGACTACAGCTATTTCTTCAGATTTGCCTCTGCGATCGCCTTGGCAGAGACTTAGTGTTTCATCTATAGTATCCGAGACTCTACTTCTCCGCTAGCTCCTATCTGCTCCACGGTGAGTGGTCGACTCGGCCGGTTTCTCAAGCTCGAAGTGCTTGATGATTCTTCTTCGTCTCCTAGTTTGTACCGGAGGGATTTCTGTTCGAGACGCTTTCTTACGAGTCTTGGGCGGCGGGGCGTGCTAGTGTTTTCTTAGGAGCCGGCCGTCTGGCTTGTCGATCTCCTCTTTTTGACGATCGGAGAAGGTAGTTGAGAGTCCTTCTCGACCGCGGCTGCCGGGGCGGGAGACACACGGGGAGCGGTGACTTCACCGGCAGGGGCGGGAGCGAGGTTTGACTTTCTTTCTTTGCGGGAGAGCAGTTCTTCTTAGCAAGCATGGGGCGGCGACTTTCTTCTTGGGTAGAGAGGAAACAGATTGTATCTTCAGGGTCACCGATTCCCCTCACTCGTGTCGCTCTCTTGGCGTAGCTCTCTTCTCATCGCGCCATGAGGTTTGATCTCGAACATCCTCTTGTTTACATAGAACGCCTTTCCATGTCTAAGAGGGACTCATTTCACCTCCATCGATCGGCCGATCACTGGCCATATCCTAGGGATCCTCCAAATGTACCATCTTCCTTGAAGGATTTGTTCCCTACATTTTGGCATACTGCAGAGACAAACTCAAAATTTATTTATTTTCTTTTCTTTAATGATCGCCGCCATCACGATCAACTTTGCTTTTGACAATTTGGTCAAAGTCGCCAAATTTGATGTCAATACATTTGGCAACTATGTCCAACACTTGTGATAATCCTCCTTCAAAGCCTCTTGTTTGCTGTGTAAACTATTTTATCAAGATAGTCGGGCTTGGCTACTTCCTTCCAAGCAAGCAGCCAGGTTTACATCACCGTTGATTTCTCGATGCTCCTTCCGCTTGGTCGGTAGTAAGCAGTGTTCAGCCAAATCCTTGACAGAGATGGTGAGCTTCTTTCCGTGAACAGATGACTTTATCCCTTCATCGTGAATTTCAGCATTTACGTAGAATTGTGCGACCTCCTCCACAAAGGTCATCGGATATTCTAACGCCGTAAACGGTTTCAGCCGGCCGACGCGTTTCTAATTTCTCAAAGAATTTTCTTCACTAGGTGTCGTCGGACCCTGTTTCACCATGCCGTCGAAATCCACAGTAGACCCGGTGTGGATTTGCTTTCCTAACTTGACAAAGTCATAGGTTGGTGCCATTTTTCAGGATTTCACCGAAGAAAACTTAGAGATTGATTTGAAGATAGATAGGGTTTTGAGAGAGTTTTGCCTTTGCTTCTGAGAGAGAGAAATGAATAGTTTTGGTAGTGTGTGAGAGAAACGGACGAAAATGGTTTAAGTATGGTTTATGAAAGGACGTGCGGGTGGTTTTTGAAATGTGATCGAAATCAACGGTTTAGATTTTGCACGCCGATTTAGCATTTAATGTCTCGTATTTAATGCGGTAGCATTTATATCCAATCATAAGCTTGGTGTGCAGCTTTTGCCTGTACACGTCATAATTATGCTGACGTCATTCTTAAAAACATTCCCGCTTAGTAAAAACGACTGCGTTTTTGTCACTTTTCTCATAAATGATTCACTTTTACCCTCACCGGTTTAACTCTTCTTCTCACAATCCTCTTTGTGACTCAAATATCACCGACTTGGTATAGTCAGTCTTTCCGATACTACTGATTTACTTAGCTGATTTGTGAGTTCATTTTTTTTTTTGTTCCATTTCTTTTCTTTGATTCTTCCGAGTGTCACCACCAATTAACCCTAACTCATGCTTGAGTTCTTCAAATCTTGACTCACATAATGGTTTTGTGAAGATGTCGCAATTGTTTATCGCTTGAGATATATTCCAAGATGATGTCCTTCTTTTCAACATGATCTCTTATGAAGTGATATCGACATCGATATGCTTTGTTCTTGAGTGCAACACAGATTTTGAGTGATTGCAAGTGCACTTGTGTTATCACACATAATTGGAATCTCTTTTTCTTCAACTTCATAGTCTCTCACCGCCTTTGTCTCATCCATAGGACTTGGGCACAACAGTGCCCGCAGCCTATATATTCTGTCACCAGGTAGAGATGGCTATTGAATTTTGCTTCTTGCTAAACCAGAAATCACCTGTTTCCTAGCATTTGACATGTGCCTCGAGGTGCTCTTCCTGTCAACTCGCATCCAAAGATAGTCGAGTCCGAATAGCCAATTAGCTTGAAACCACCTTCCTTTGGATACCATAAGCCAACTTCTTGCTTCCTTTCAAGTATCTCAAGATTCTCTTAGTTGCTTTGTCATATGGCTCTCTTTTGGAGCAGATTGAAATCTTGCACATACACCTACAAAAAAGGTGATGTCCGCCTTCTTTTTGAGATAGAGCAATGATCCAATAAGTGCTCAGATTCTTGTCGATCTACAAGCTTGCCATCCGCATCCATGTCCATTTTGATCGATGTATTCATTGGTATTTTCACGTAAGACTTCTCCTCCATACCAAATTTCTTCATTAAATCTCTCATTTATTTTGTTTGACTTATGAACGTTCCATCCTTCAGTTGTTTCACTTGGAGTCCAAGGAAGAATGTCAACTCTCCCATCATGCTCATTTCAAATTTACTTTGCATGAGGTTTGAAAATTTTTCACACAGTTCTTTGTTTGTGGATCCAAAAATGATGTCATCCACATATATTTGAACAAGCAGTATACACTTTTTGTCTTGGATTCTGAAAAGTGTTCTATCTAATTTTCCTTTTGTGAATCCATTCTCGCTTAGGAATTGTGACAAGGTATCATACCATGCTCAAAGGTGCCTGTTTCAATCCATACAAGGCTTTCTTGAGTTTGTATACCTTATCTCCAAGAGTCTTCTGCTCAAATCCTGGAGGTTGTTCAACATACACTTCTTCTTCCAATAGACCATTTAGGAATGCACTTTTTACATACATCTGATATACAGTGAAATTCTTGTGAGCAGCATAGGCAAGAAATATCCTTATTGCTTCCAATCTTGCTACAGGAGCAAACGTTTCATCAAAATCTATTCCTTCTTCTTGGCAATATCCTTTGGCTACTAGTCTTGCTTTGTTTCTTACCACGTAACCTTCCTCGTTCATCTTGTTTCTGAACACCCATTTAGTACCAATAACGTTTTGATGTGTGGGTCTTTGAACTAATTCCCATACTTTATTTCTTTCAAACTGATTCAGCTCTTCTTGCATAGCTTGAATCCAATGTGTGTCATCCAATGCTTGTAACACACCTTTGGGCTCTATTTATAGATAAAGCATGTGAACATAGCTTCTTGTTGAGTTCTGATCTTGTTTTGACACCTTCTCTTACATCTCCAATGACGAGTTACGTGGATGGTCTCTCACCATCTTACATCGAGTTGAAGTAAGTTAGCTGGGTTTAGTTGTCTAGCAACTGTGTTGCTTTGATCAGCTCTCTCGCACTCACTTAGCTGCAAGTTTTCCATCATTTTATGAGACTCGGCTATCTCATCTTCATCCGAGTTAATAGTTCCCGGCTTCACTTGACAAGATAGGACTCTTCTCAGATGGTTGGATGATTCACTTATCACCGACTCTTCAATGTCTTCTCTATTTACATTTGCTCATCGAATACCACATGAATGGATTCTTCTCGCAACCATAGTCCTTTTGTTGAGTACTCTGTAGGCTTTGCTTTCAACCGAGTATCCCAAGAAGATACCTTCATCTCGCTTTAGCATCAAAGGCCTTTAGATTGTCTTTGCCATTGTTGTGGATGAAGCATTTACATCCAAATATTCTAAAATATGCAACATTTGGTTTTCTTCCACCAAATCTCATAGGAGTCTTTGTCACCGTTGTCTGCTTTATCATACATCTGCTTTTTGAGTGTAGCAAGTCAGTGTTGATTGCTTCACCAAAATCTTTTTGGTAACCCCGCTTCACTAACATGGTCCTTGGCTGCTTTTTTTTGAGAGTTCTGCTCCTTCTTTCTCGCAACTCCATTCTCATTGAGTCCTTGCTGCAGATAGTTCATGACCAATACCATTTTCAATACAATATCGAGTTATTATTCCATTGACAAACTCGGTTCCTCTGTCCGATCTTATTTTGATAATGGTTTGGCTCTTCTCGCTTTGAATCCTCTTCATCACCGTGGTAGTTTCGAGAGTTTCTTTCTTCTTACACATGAATATTGTCCATGTATATCTTGAGTAGTCATCTACTACCACCAAGGTGTATTTCTTTCCACTTATGCTAGCCGGGTTCTATTGGGCCAAATAGATCCATATGTAGCGTATGCACTATTCTTGTTGAAGATGGGCATGTCTTTTCTTTGAATGATGATTTGATTTGTTTTCCTTATGACATGCATCACATATACTCTCCTTCTTGTATACTCGAGTCCGAAGTCCTTCCACAAGATTACTTCTTGCAAGCTTGTTAATCGCTTTGAAATTCAGGTGACTCACTTTTTGTGCCATACTAACTTGATTCACTCGCTCTTTGCTAATAGACAGTCTTTGGATGTAGCGGTTGACCAATCTACTACATACATGTTCTTTTTGTCTCGCATCCTTGCAACACAACTTCATTAGATTCAGTGTCCTTGATTTGGCATATACCCATGTTAAATCCAACATTATAGCCCTTGTCACGAGTTGATCGATGCTTAACAAGTTGAAGTTGAGTCCTTCAACATATGCAACATCTGTGATTTCTAATCCGTTCCTCTTGATAGATCCAATGCCTCTTATTTCACCGAGCTTCATTTCCACCAAATATGACTTTTGCTCCTTTAACTTCCTTGAATTTTGACAGATTTTTCTTGTTTCTGTCATATGTCCGAAATGACCATCGCCCATGTACCAGGTTCCTTGCACTCACTGCTCCTTGAACTCCGCAATCAAGGGAATTAAGTTTTAGGTACCCATATTTGTCCTGGTCCTGAGGGTTAGAGTTGTAAGATGATCCAACCAACTTATAGCCAAATGATTTGACTCTAAGGGGTTGCCATCTATCAGTGCCATAATCATAATTAATCTTGGCAAATTGCTTGGGGATTTTAGGTTCATACAAATTGCTCTCTTTTGTCGTATGTACGTGTATAAGTTTTAGCAATCGCCTTCTTTGGGTAATTGTGGTGTCTCGAGTGTAGTGCCTAGGTGCATATTTGTCTTTGATGAAAGCTCTTATACTTTTGGAATGGCATTTGCTAAGTTCTAGGCCTTTGCCATTTGGGCTTATATTCCATAAGTCTATTCTGATAGTTCACATCATTCCAATCAGCTTGGCTTGGATATTTTCTACCGTTCCCATCATATGTATTTCTTTTATAGATTTTCTGGGGTTTTTGGTAGCTCTGCTTCTTCTTTACAGAGTATTTTCTGTTTGGAGTTTGTTGAGGAACTCGACTGAATCTCTTCTCACCGTCCTTTCAAATAAGACTCAACTCGGCCGTTTTCCTTTTCCTTTATAACCAAGGTCGGTTTGCTTGTAATTGTGCTTTGGAGTGAATGTGTGTGCAACATTTAGAGTTTTGGATTTTTTAGACTCTTCATTGCTTGAAGATCCTTTTTCCAAAATCACTTTTGGAGTTTGACATAGCATAGAGGAATTAAATCCTAAGCCTGTCTTGTCTCCACATTCTCTTTGACTCATAATAAGATCATACAATGATTTAGATGCCTTAGTGAATGATGCAATCACATTTTTGAGGTCATTCTCCCTCTTTTCTATGGCAACTATTTCTCGTTAGCTTAGCATTTTCAAATTTTAAACTTTCATTCTCATCACTATTTGACTTAGAGTACTCACTCCTTAGTCACCGTGAGTTTCGCTTTTGAGTAGGCTGTTTTCCTCATTTAGTAGTGTGTGTGAGGATTTAATGTGTTCAAAATCTTTCATCATTTTGCCTAATGAATCATAAAGATCAGTGGGTGATGAAGTGTGTGTGTCACAGTCACTATCACTAGAATCCGAGTTTGATGAGTTAGAGTGTACCTCATCTTCTTGGTCGTTGATCTTGTTCCTTGGCCATTAAACGATCGGGCTTCTTCTTCGAGTCACTTGAGTAGTCGGCTTCACCGCTCTCTCTCAATCGTTGTCTCTCTTGACTTGGCTGTCTTAGCAGATCTCTGCAGCCATCATTGCCTTTTTCTTTTCTTGTCTTCTTTCTTTCTCTCAGACCTTTCTTTCTTCTTCATTCCCGTATTTGTTGACTACAGGATATGGGCAATCAATGGCATAGTGACCTGGTTGTCTACAGTTCAAAGATAGATATTCAACCTTTTGGTCACTCTTTCCATTCTTGGATTGTCAACCCTTTGATATTCACTTTTTTGATGATCTGTTCTCTTGGTTGGCCTATCTTCCTTGACTTGGAGGGAGGTGAGTGTCTTCGGAAGATTCGCCCTTGCCTCTCTTGTAGTTCTTATTGAAGAACTTGTTGAACCTTTTAACCATCGGGGCTCTTTCTTTCTCGATCAATGACTTCTTTGACCTCACTCTCTTTCCATCCTTAACAATTAGAGCAAGCTTTTGGGTACAAATTGCCTTCTTTCCTCGATCTTTTCTTCTCACCAAATTCGTATGCTTTGAGATCCGAGAATAGTTCATGGTTGGAGGTCTTCGATAGGTCCATGGAATGTCTTAGTGACATGACCTTCATTTCCCATTCAGTTGGGAGACTTTTTAAGATCTTCATACACATTTCTTCTCGTGTATATTCCTTTCCAAGTGCGAGATAGCTCGTTGGTGATTTCGTGAACCGAGCATCCGGTTGATCCAGGTTTTCTCCCGAGATCATTTTGAAGTTCTCAAATTTATGTACGGCACCGATAATTTGTTTTTTTGATTTGCTTCCGAGCCTTCACAAATCGGTGTTAGTTTGTCCTGCATTTCTTTGCCCGTTTTGCATGATTTGACTTTATTGAACATGGCTTTGTCCAAGGTTTTGTAAAGGATGTCCTTGGCTACATTGTCCAGGTTGTATCTTTTTCTCATCATTTGTCCATTTAGTTCTTGGTTTTTCAACCATGGCGGTGTCCGGGAGCAAAGATCCTCTTCACCCTCACCGCAGCTCTTTCTTACAAAATGTGTTCACCTTTAAGATTTGCAAGGCCCATCCTCTATCACTATCCACATTTCATCATGTAATGCCGATAGATGAACCCGCATACGAATTTTCCAATCATCAAATTCTTCAATTGTGAACATAGGGATGCGTGTCAAATTTGCTTCCATGATAATAAATTTTAATGATAAAAAGAGTTTTGAAAGTTTAAGTACTAAAGCAGACTTTGAAAAGTTTGGAGATCTAGTTCAAGAACTGGTCCGGGAAGGCTCAATGAACCAACCGCTCCGATACCACTTGTAGGTCCCAAGGGGTGTAAGTGTAAGGTTTAGAAGGGGTGTTGAATAAACCTTACCAAATTTTTGATTTAGTCCTTTTAAAAGTTTAGAGTTGATACTACATGATGTGTCCTTGGTGGATGACCAATTTAGTTAATCAAGAGAGTTAGTCTCTCAACGACTCAACCGAGTTGTTGATGGAATAACTCAAATGTTAAGTCTAAATTAACTCAACTCGTGGTTTGTTTTCGCTGGAAGACTTAACACCCTTAAGTTTGGTTAAGTAGAGTTTTAGAGCTTGATTTAGTACTTAGAGATTATCTAATGGATAGCAAATATGTCACAGAATTAAACAAATATGATGCAAGAATTAAAGTGTTGAAATGTAAAAGACACAATAAGATTTTTATAGAGGTTCAAGATGGGGTAATTCTTCTACTCCTCTCTTCTCCAACTCCTAGAGGAATCCACTAGGTATTGATCAAGATATATAAAGTGGTAATACGACCGTGACATACAAGTCTTGATCACACAAATGACTTGATCCTTTGGGACTCGATCGAGACGCCTTGATCACTCACCAAGGCTTCTCGACGACTCGGCTTCTTCACAGTGGCACCGCCTTGCTACTACAAAATTTCCACTTGCTCAAGCTCTTTGGATTTGATCACGAAGCCCTCCAAAAGCTAAAGACTTGGTTCGACCTTGAACCTTCCTACACTCCTTCGTGGAATGTAGACCCTTGATTTTTCAAGCATTTCCTCTTCAACCGATTGAAGTTATCTTTCCTTCACAAAGTGAGTGTTGGATTGATGTTCTTCGTAGTGTAGGCTTGAGGATTTAGCGTTTAATAACTTGAGAATATTTCAAAGTTCTGATTCTAATAATTGCTTGAATGTTTTTGGTTAAGTCTACTTGCAACCCCTTCTCAAATAAACTCCTCGGCCTTTTATAGTGATCTTTCAAAAATATGCCCGTTGAAGAGATAGACTTATTTTTGAAAGTCACTTGCAATCGTTAGCTTGTCTTGTTGCGATCCTTGGAATTGCCATTTCCTCGTATGAATTGCTCTTCACCTTTTCGTAGTTCGACACGGTGTAGTGCTTCCCATCGTTTATTTCTTTTGCACGCTTCTCGACCGAGCACTTCGAGAAAGGTAGTATGGAGATATTACTTGTTTAGGTAATTCTCTTGATTTCTCGGCAACGGATCTTTTTCATTATCTCGACTTGATCGCATTTCCTTGCTTTCCCCAGGTGACTTAGAGTCGCTTCCAATCATCGGATGACTCTTCACACTTCAACTTGAGACTTGGCTTTTCCCGAGTTGACTTGACCGACACTCCACTCACCAGTATCTCACCGCTTCTTCATGAGAGTTCCCGTCTCCTCTTCTTTGCCATACTTTACTGCCTTGCAATGAGTCTTCCTTCTAGTCTCCATTGTCTTCTTGCATGTTTGGGCATAGCCGACTTAACTCAAATTGACCAAATTTATTTATTACAATGCAGTTTACAACAAAAATGGGGTGTCAACTTCCTATTCTAAGTTTTACATGGCATTCATCAAAATCTAAACAATAAATTTCCTAACATCAATTTTCACACAAAAATAGTAGAAATCCAACATCTCGATGGATGGTGAAAATTATTTTTTTTTAATGAAAACACCAATACAAGCCCTTAGTTTTATATTTGGATCAGACCCTTAAAAACAATATTACATTCTATATTTTTGTTTATTATGTCTTTATTTGTGTAATGTATAGTGTGTGTGTATATATATACTGGTCTTTTATCCGTGCGATCTACAATGTGTATATCTGTGAGACCTCTATTTTGTACTATTATATTTATATTTTTTTAATAGTTCTATAAATTCTATATCATACCTTTAGGGATGGTAACATCCCGCGTGGAACCATTTCCAATTGGTAACCGAATAGAATGAGACAGAGAATCCCCAGTTAATTTGGGGATGGCAGCGGGGATGGGGATCCCCGCTTCTCTAGAACTGGGATGAGACACTGATGGTATTTAAATTCCCATCCCCCTTCCATTCCGATTAAACAAAATGCGGATTCTCCATTCCCATCCCTATTCTCCGGCATATTGTATTTACCTATTATTAATATTAGTTCTGTTTATAATTTTTTATTTTATTAATTCTAGAAATTAAACCCAAGAATCTTTACAATTTTACATGTTCTCATTCTTTATTTTACAAATTATGGATTCATGTTATCTATGTTTTTTTTAAAATAGTGATTGCAAAAAGTTTAAAATTTCAAAAAAACAATTATAACATAAAGATAATTAATTTAATTATATATCGTAGGATTAAACGAAAAAAATATTATAAACTATAAAAAAATATTTTTAAATATGAATTATTTAGTTGTGTGAATATGAATTGTATAGAACATATTTATCTATAAGAAAGTAAAAGTTTTAAAAAATGTTTTAACTGCCCAGTGTTGATTTTTCTTTCTACCCAAATCCCGAATATTTAATAAAATATATGTTCAATACAATCAATAATAAAATCATTCCAAATTCAGGGACGTGGATTCCCCACTTCTCTAGAATAAGGGATGGGACAGACGGTATTTATATCCTCGTCCTCGTTCCCATTTCGATTAGATAAATTCTCCATTCCCATCCTCATTCCCTGAATATATATATATATATATATATATATATTGTATTTATCTATTTATTAATATTACTTCTATTTATAATTTATTATTTTATTAATTCTAAAAATTAAACCCAAGAATCTTTACAATTTTACTTATTCTTATTCTTTATTTTACAAATTATGGATTTATGGTATCTATGTTTAAAAAAAAGTGATTGGAAAAAATTTTAAATTTCAAAAAATAATTAAAACATAAAGTTAATTAATTTGATTATAAGTTACATGATTAAACCATAAAAAGATTATTATAAACTATAAAACATCTCTTTAACTATGAAATATTTTGTTGTGTGCATACGAATTGTATCTATTTATAGAACATGTTTATCTATATGAAAGTAAAAGTTTGAAAAATGTTTTAACTACTCAATGTTGAATTTCTTTTTCTGCCCCAATCCTAAATATTTAATAAGTTATATTTTTAATACAATCAATAATAAAATCATTTCAAATTCCAATATTTTTGGGGTTTAGAAAGTTGAACAATTGTCAAAATTATTAAAAAAATTAAACAAAAACCTTGTTTTAAAAATTAACAACGCAATTTTAAGGAAAAATGAATTATTTCAAAAAAAAAAAACTATATTATATTTAGATATACACACATATCAAAAAATTATATAAATAGACAAATTATATATATAGATGTATATAGATATACATCTATATATATTAATAATATTAATATTATTGTTTAGGATTTTTAATTAATAAATATTGCATGATCTATGGTTAAGATTTTGCAGCAAATAATTCTAAATTTAGAAAGTGAAAAATGGGTAGGGAAATTTTAGTTTAGACTTCTGCTATATAGGGAGAGGATCCAGTGAGACCAAAGCCTTAGGTGAGACAGTAGGGACTATTTTAAGCCATTCATTGAATCATTAAGTGATTGCAATTAGATGGACAAAAAATATAATTAAATAATTAATTTAATTAAATAAAGGGTAATAAATGAAAATCAACCTTAATTGACAACTAATCCCATAAAAGTGGATACACGATTGGGAAGAGAATCTGCCATTATCTTCCACAATCCCATAAATAACGAATACACGATTGGAAAGAGAATCTGTCATTAAAGTTATGCAACAAAAATCAACTAACTATGCATTGTCTATAAGCTATCTATGCAATGTAAAAAAACTAAATATACACTAAATTATGCTCAATTATGCAATAAGTGTCATAAACTATACAACATCAATCAAATAACTATGCACTGTCTAGAAACTATATATGCAGTGTGTACAAACTAAATGTGCAGTACATTATATCCAACTATGCAATAAGTGTCATAAACAATGCAACGTAAAATAAATAACTATGCGTTGTCTAAGATTTATCTAAGCATCAAAAGAAAACTAATTATGCTTACTCTCCACTATGTCATAAACATTGCAATAGAAAATAACTAACTATGCATTATCTGAAAGCCGTCTAAGCAGCAAAAAATACTAAATATGCTGGATTCCGGAAAAAAACATTAAAAAAGAAATTTCCCCTAAAATTACGCTATTAAATAAGGCATTAAATAAGACAGTTACAATCATGTTCATCTAAAAATGCGTAACAAAAAATTACTATATTGTCCTTAATGAAAGATTACAAACTAGTTACCATAAAAGTGGAAAGATCTCATCCATCCAATATTTTTCAATCAATGACTAAGATTAGTCCCTATTGGTACTACCCTAGAACCCCCTCTCATTTGAACCAATCCATATATATATATATATATATATATATATATATTGGGTTGGTTCTGGTGAGACCATATATTGGAGTGAGACCGTGAGACCTAATATGAACCGTTATAATTAATCATTGGATGGATGAGACTGAAAACATTAAAAATATAAGGATTATTTGTCATTATTTCCGACTAAGGGTATATGTGGGAAAAAATCGATCAACAAGAATATAGGAAAGATTGTAACTTACCATATCTAATTCCTATAATTTAGGGGATGCAATCAATTATAAAAACCTCCAAAACAATCTAATTTGTACCCAAAAAAACGCCATATGGCATTTTCGAATACACCATGTATTTTCGGTTACATCATGGCATTTTTTTTCATTAAAAAAAATAATATTGCAAGCCAACATTTATGAATATCTCTGCAAATTTTAAAAATAGAACCAAATGCATGATAGCATAGTTATATATACATCAATATAATACTAAATATGCAACATTACGAGAAATCACATATACATCAAAATATTAGACCTTATTTTTTTAAACTGTAAACGATTTTTTCGAGTAGAACCAAATGCATGATAGCATAGTTATATATACATCAATATAATACTAAATATGCAACATTATTAGAAATCACATATACATCAAAATGTTGGACCATATTTTTTTATACTGTAAACGAATTTTTCGAATAGAACCAAATGCATGATAGCATAATTATATATACATCAATATAATACTAAATATGTAATATTACGAGAAATCACATATATATCAAAATGTTGGACCATATTTTTTTAAACTGTAAACGAATTTTTCGAATAGAACCAAATGCATGATAGCATAATTATATATACATCAATATAATACTAAATATGCAACATTACGAGAAATCACATATACATCAAAATATTGGACCATATTTTTTTAAACTGTAAACAAATTTATCGAATAGAACCAAATGCATCATAGCATAATTATATATACATCAATATAATACTAAATATGCAAAATTACGAGAAATCACATATACATCAAAATGTTGGACCAAATTTTTTTAAACTGTAAACGAATTTTTCGAATAGAACCAAATGCATCATAGCATAGTTATATATACATCAATATAATACTAAATATGCAGCATTACGATAAATAACATATTACATCAAAATGTTTGACCAGATTTTTTTAAATTGTAAACGAATTTTTTGAATAGAACCAAATGCATCATAGCATAGTTATATATACATCAATATAATAGTAAATATGCAACATTTTGGGAAATCATATATATATCAAAATATTGGAACAAATTTTATTAAACTGTAAACGAATTTATTTTTTTCTTCAAATCATTTTTTGGGATTGATCACGCAACGACTTTGAGCTAACAATCAGTCAATAGATAAGCAAGCCAATCTCTTTTCTAACGAAAATTAGGGTATTAAATCTATCCTTAATTAACATATAAGGCGTCTCATATGTGTAATTACAACTATATCCTTTTGACTGTTTTAAATATTAAATATACCTTAAAAAGTGGTTTAATCTACACCATTCCAAAAAAATAATGGATGTACCAGATTATGTCTAACGGTCTCACCCCAGGATATTTATCTCATTTGAACCAATACATATATATATATAGGGTTAATTACAAAAAGTGCCTTGAGGTTTGACCTAATTATAAAAAAACCCAGCTATTTTTTGAAATTACAAAATATATCCCTGAGGTTTTATTTTGTCTAAGATTTAACCCATTCATAAAGAAAAATTTTAAATCCTCCTTCATATTTATAAAAGCATTTCAGTATACCCCTTAATTTTAACACTGAATTAAACCTCAGGGGTACTTTTTGTAATTTTGAATGTTAGTTGGGTTTTTTTGTAATTAGGTCAAACCTCAGGGGTACTTTTTATAATTATATACACACACACACACTAGAATAATAGCTATGTATTACACGGGATTTCTCAAAAGATAAAATTTTGGTATAATGGTTATAGGATATCCAAAAAAACTAATTAGAAGTACTAAAAAAGAATTTCAAAATTTAGAAGAGTATACAAATCGTTTATTTCGAATTCTAAAAAACTTATTTGTAAACTTTACCAGAACCTTTTTTTTTGGGTGATAAATCGCCTATAACACACTTGTGTCTTTTGAAAAATAGGAAAAATATATATTCGGAAAATAAAATTAATCCTTTTTTTTCTATTAACATTTTCTATGTATATTACAAAATAGAATGGGAAGAAAATGGAGTTTTTCGCTATATCGTCCAAAAACAATATAGATATTTTACAGGTATGTTATATGGGGCTACCAATTTTTTTTAATATAGATAGAATCTTAAGTTTTTGGGATTGTTTTTTTACCTTTTAGATAAGACTGCCGATTAGTACAACATATTTCACAAATCATTATTACTATATATTAATTTTTAGATCAGGTTGCCCAATTATATCTTACCCAAAATTATAATATTTAATTTTTGGATATTTGTCACCTTTGAGTTTATAATAAACTGTATAGTTAGAATCTTCGATTTAAGGAAAAAATTAGATTGCATAGATGTAATTCTTGATTTTTGGATTATTTGTTATCTTTTTGATTTTATATGGAAAATATATATAAGGTTGCTACATGGATAAATGTGAAGCTGCCATGTGAAATTAAAAAAATGAAGAATTGACACATGTGTACCAGAATAGTGAAGTGATGACATGTGTCATATTTGCTCTTTATTTTAGTACACAGAGTGGATATGAAAAATATGTGTATATTATATGTATACTTACATATTAAATACTGGTACATGTTAAAAACAATATAACATTGTAGAATTAATAAATAGTTTACGATTTCAAAATATAAAAAGTAGCAGATTATAAGTTTTAATGTTTTCTATTAAAAAACGTAATAAGCTAGGTTAAATCTTGAAGTTTGACAAACTCATCAAACCTAACGTGATATAGATCAACCTACCCCAGTTAGAACTTAGAAGTGATATCATTGGTTTTGCTCACTCTAGTCATGATTTTATTTGTTCATACTGCTTTCATATTTGTTTTGTTATTTTGGTCAAGCCATTAACCTTAGCGGTGGGCCTGTGGACCGTAAGAAACAAATATTAAAGAGTTAAATCCAAAAATACCCAATATTTTGAGAGAAAATACATTAAATATATTCCCTTTTCTTTTTTTTTATATATTTACGCTCTTGCATTTTCTTTGGATATCTTTCCGTTTTATTCATTTTCTTTTTGTTCCTAGATTATTTTCTATCATTTATGTTTGTTTCATACTTGTTTATATGTTGTTTATTTGTTTGTTGGTTATTTCTATATTGTTTATATGTTGTCTCGATGCAAGTTTTACCCAATTTTTACGCTCTTTTTTGTTCATATTTTGTTTTACATATTGTTTATGTTGTTCGTGGATTATTTCTATACTGTTTTTAATGTTATTATGATGTTTCTTTATTGTTTTCATGTTGTATTCGATGTTTAAATACATTTTGTTTACCTATTTTTAAAATATTTTTATTCCTGTGTTGCTTTTTTATATAATTTCAGGGTTGTTTATTTATAGCTTTTAATGTTGTTCTTTTGTTTCTTGGTTGTTTCTATGTGTTTTCGACGTTTTCAATGCATTTGAAATTGAATTGTACTTTTCTATTCATGTGTTGTTTCTATATTATTTTTAGTGTTTTATTTTAATATGTGTTATTTTATGTGTATATTTCTTGATTGCTTACAAAATTCCAAGTATAAAATTGATTATTAAATGGGGGCAAAAATTATTTTTTCACTGAAATTTATTAGATGAAACATGTTTGGAACATGATCGATACAACCTGAAACAACGTCAAAAATCCGGTAAAATTGGTGGGAGTGTAAAAATGTCTAGAAAAAAGGCAGAAGCGTACAAATGTCCAGGAAAAGAATCGAAAACGTAAATATATGAATGTTGGCTATTTTTATCTTTATCCCAAAACTAAACGGCCTACAATTAGAGATGTCAATAAGGGACGGGCCCTAAGGGCTGACCCTAGCCCGACCCTAAAAATCTAAGGGTTGGGTCTATATTTCATAGACCCTTATAACATGAGGCTTTTTAGCCACCCTATTGGCCCTAGGCCGTCTAGAACTAGGGTAGGGCCTACTTAGGGCTTTTTTCTGATAAGTGTTTTGTATTTAATATATTTATATTCAAAATGTATGCTTGTAATACTATTAATCTATTATTTGATTTCATTAATCAATTACCATTTATCTTAACAAATTATCAAATTTGATCTTTGATCTCATTTATAATTTAGTCTTACTAAATAACTTAGTATATACAAAATTAAAGTTGGTACGCAATTGGTAATTATTATTTAGTATGTTAATAATTATAGAGAACTAAAATATATTTGGTATAGTATATGTGATTACTAAAATAAAATTGACAAATTTTGAATATTTTAATCCAAATGGAGTCTAAGAATTACATGGCGTTATTTTATAAAATAAATAATTCGCAAGTTAATTTTTCCATCATGATGCAATGTTTTAATTTATACGAAATAACTTCATAAAAAATGTAAAAAAAAAAGTCATAGGGCCGGCCCTGGCCCGACCCTAGCCCTACAAGGCTAGGGCTGGGCTTAGAATTTTCAAGCCCTTATAAGTCCAGGGCTTTTTAGCCCTAGCCCTTAAGGGTTAGGGCCTTTTAGGGCTTGGGCAGGTCAGGACGGGCCGACTCTTATTGACATCTCTACCTACAATTACACTCATGTGAATTAGGCGGCAACACATTAAGAGGGTCAACAATTATTTATTAGTATCAATCATGAGGTTGTAAATTACATATGCACCTAAATAATTTGATTTAAATTAGGTCATTTTGTCTCCATCTAAAATTAAATATTCAGTTTTTTTTACAATAATAATATTAAATAATTTGGTTAATTTTGAAGTGCTTTTTTTTAAAAAACTGTAATAAGCAACATGATGAAATCAGATCATACTGTCCCCATCAAAAATTAAATTTCAATTAGTATTACAATTATAATATTTAATAATTAAGTTGATTTTGCAGTATTTTTAACAGTAATTAGCAACATGATATGTATCCTATATTTTTAAAAGTTTTGCAATATCAAACATAAAAAGAGTAATATTAATTAAGTTAATTAATTAAGAGTTAAATAATTTAATTATACATTCACAAACTGAAGAAGCCAAAGACTTTCTATTTTCTATTGAATGAAGTTGCATTTCATAATAATTAAGACTTATTTAGAAAAATGAAAAACAACGTTTGTGTATTCATTTATGTTTATGGTTAAAAAAAACTAGGTTACTGAATATTAAACTCAATAGTCATCGTTAAAAACTCGTTTGAACTATATTTATTAACTTAACAAACTAATTTTCAACACAATGTTTTGTACGATACAATTTGAAACTTGGCTCGAACTCGACTTGTAAAACATATGAAAATATTGGGGGATAAAATTGTTCTTTCATAATTATCATAATTATTTATTTAATGCATTTATTAATCTCATTAATTACCCGATATTATTAATTAATGGCCCCATATATAATTCTCCGGCCTATACGATCCATACCAGCCCAAGCGGCCCACTTCAATCTACAAGGCTCATATGACCCATCAACTCAGGTATAAAAAGACCCCTCCGTCCCATCCATAAGTAAGTTCAATTAATTACAGCGAATTACATTCTCGCTAGATTTTTCTCATACAATCGCTGACTTGAGCATCGAATGGGTCTTCATGGGACCACCTCAGGGACTCTCTTACTTTGTTATGTGTGTTGCAGGCTAGTTCCAATTCGAAAATTTTACCAGCTCCAGAGAAAAAGTTGGGTCAGTATTGGCTTGGAATGATTTACAGATTTTAGCAGCATCAGAAAATAATGTTTAAAAAGATCGGACACTAAAACTCAGTTCGTGTTTGACTCGATTTAAACTTATTCAAACTCAACTAGATTAGCAATCAAACCATTCATATATAAATTTTTGGTTTTAATAAAAAATTGAAACCAATTTCATATTTAACTCGATTCAGTTTGTTTCGTTGAGACGACTTTTCTCTTAGTACATATCTTGATAGGAGAGGAGATAATGAGAATCAAACCTTAGACCTCTGATCTGAGCTTGTGAATCTTAACCACTGGTTCACTATCCGATTCCATTTTAGACTCATTTTCTTGTTTCACACATATTCAAATAAAAACTGCAAAAATGTTGAAAACGACATGTTAGAAAGTAAGCCTAGGAAACCGGCCTATATATCTTAACTTTCTTTTCCCCAAGAATTTGCCTCTAATTCTTGTTGTTTTTTTGTCATATACACGCATATATTATATATAAATCTCAGTTGACTTGTAAAAAAAACAATAATTTGTATACGACCGTCTTACAGGTTTAAATTCATAAGACGAATCCTACTTACCCAACCTATTTCTCATACCCGCCTAAATTCAGTTTTTTTTTTCTTATTTTCTTTTTCAGATTTTCTCTTTTTTTCCTGTTTTAAACTAGGGTTTATTATTTATTTTTTTTCCTTTTTCTGATGTCTTCTTCTTCTTCATCTTCTGTTCCTCTTCTTCTTCATCATCTTATGTTCTTCTTCTTCTTTTTCTTATTCTTCTATTCTTTTTCTCGATTCTTCTTTCTCACTGGCAAAAATGCTTCTCGCTTTTTCTTGCTTTGTGTGATTGTCATCCTTTTTTTGCTCATTTCATTGCTTCCGAAGTGTATCCATGTGTAATAAAGTTTGTAACAAAGTATCAATTTATAATAAAGTATATCAGTTTGTCGCTCCCGAAGTGTATCAATTTGTAATAAAGTATGAGTTTAAAATAAAGTTTGTGCATAAATCTGTGAACATTGGTGCTTGAAAGTATCAAAAAATTATCTTAAAAGTATCAAAAACCGCCTTAAAAGTATTTGTTTTATGTCACTGTATCTCAACATTGAACATATGTTATATCACTCTGCAGGTTAGATCTTTCATGCTTAAAATATCAGAAATCACCTTAAAAGTATCATAAATTTCCAAAAAGGTATCAGTTTGTAATAAAAATTTGTATGCAAATATGTGACAATTGATGTTAAAAGTGTCAGAAATTACTTTTAAAGTATCATAAATTGTCTTAAAAACAGTGGATTTATTTTTACAGAATACTATCGTGTTTATTTCTTGCATATGCGCTTGTGCTAGGTCATAATTTATTATGTCACCCTCAAATAATTGATTATATCTACTGCCCTTCATTTACTATCATCATGACCATTTCCCAGTGTTTATTAACTAGTCCATGATTATGTATTGACAAAGGTGTAAAACTAAGATTAATTTAATAAGTCCCAAGTCATAACTCTAGGAGAATTATATCACGAATCATCATAACGTTTAAAATTATAGATTTTAATAACAATTGTTAATGTCTCAATATTTATGGGTCTCGGAGTCAATATTGTGTTACATTGGTAGAGTCTTGTATTGTAAAAGCGATTGACCCGAGTTCCAACCCATATGAGTGTTTGTGTCCCCTTCTTTAATACCCCCATTATACTAAAATATGAAATAGAAAAGTTTACGGGCCTCAAAACCCACTAAAGCATAGAGCCTTTTTATTGGATCCAGGGACGGAGCTAGGGGGGTTGGCCGTGGCGGCCGCCCCTCTCGACTTCAATTTTTTTTCATAATTAGTATAAATTTTTATTTATAAAAGTACTGAATTTTATAATTTCGCCCCCTGGAAAAAATAAAAACTATCTATTTATCTATCTATTAGCGTCAAGAAAAAACAAACCACGCCGCCTAGTCTTCATTTTCTGGCTCCGTCCCTGATTGGATCGTTCTTGAACTCAATATGAATAGAACATGCAAAGACTATTTATATAGAAGGAGAATATGTTATGCATAAACTCCAAAATATTAAGAGAGATTATGAAAATTAACTCAACGGGTTAATTATAAGGTGTTTATTTCTCTTAATATCAATTCTACGGACAATTGGAAAATTGGACCATGCCTAGCATTTTTTTGGCCTGAGTCAAACTTCAAAATGAACTTATTTTTATTTACAAATTTAAAGATAACATAAAAAACTCTTTCTTCACACCCTTTCCACAAACAAATCTCAACTTTTTTATCAATGTGACTGGATCATCAAGAGAAGAATTTTTCCCCTTTCCTTCTTTTTCTTTTTTTCTTCCCCCAAACAAATTTTTTATCAATGCTAAAGATCGTGCCCCTGCCCCCACCATCCTCAGTGGAGGGCGGCGAATGGGAACTTTCAAGGGTTGGAGTGATGGGATCGGCCCATGCCCCTCGCAGGATAGGAGGCCTAGGACCTATGTTTTTCGAGCAACTGGTGGTTTCATCTTGAAGGCTGTCGAGCATGCGGTGGAGGGAAGGTTGAGAGATCTTGTACCACCTCTTCCTGGTAATGCTCCTCCAAACCGGAGGAAGTGCATGCCGGCTGCCGGAGGTCAGTGGAAGGAGTAGGAAGGGTGTTCCTGCGGTGGAGGAAGAGCATTCATCTTGGGCGGCGGAATACATATATACGAATGTGGACCCAGATTGGTCGGAGAGAATGGATGATCTCCATCAAGAAGTGAGGGAAATCAAAAAGAGGGTTCTTGATACTCCGGTCAGTGCCCTAACTCGGGTGCATAGAGGAACTCCTTTCTCAAAGGAAATCATGGTGGATGATCTACCGACAATATATAGGGCTTTAAATTTTGAATATGATGGTATGTCTGACCCATGGGATCATCTATGTTGATTTTAAAATGCAGGTGCTCTACATAGGTTTTCCGATGGGGTAATGTGTCGGATCTTTCCTACTACGTTCACTAAGTCTGCCCAGAAGTGGTTCAGCCAGTTGTCTTAAATATCAATACATAACTTTGATGAGTTTAGTTTGGCATTCTTGCATCAGTTCGGAAATACCAGAAAGCTCCATTGTATCATCAAGCATAAAGAGAGAGAAAGGTTGAGGAGCTATATCCAACGTTTCACAGCGGTAAAGTTGGAACTACCCATCGGAGATTTTGGCAAATGCTTTAGACCAGGGGTTAAGAGATGGGGAGTTCTTTGAGTCTTTGGTGATTGGGTCGTCTAAGACGTTTGATGAGCTCTTTGCTCAGGCCGAAAGGTATATCAATCTAGAAGAGGCTAGGAAGATGAAGAAGGAAGAAGGGGAGAAACGAAGAGAGCGAAAAAAAGAGCCAGAGGACAAAACATCTCAGAAGAAGCCTAAGCCTGAGATGACAAGGGGAAGGATGAGGTATGAGAAATATACACCATTAGTGATGCCCCAGGTGAGGTGCTGGTAGCCATTAAACGACACCCCGATCTGAGGTGGCCTAAGGCCCATGCTGGAGCCCGTATGAAGGAGAAATGTAAGAAATTTTGTCGTTTCCATAATGAATATGGGCATACAACAAACCAATGCACTCACCTGAATAATGAGATCAAATGATTAATACAGGTAGGATGAAGTAGATTGTGTATGTCGATCAGATGAAGGAGAGGGGCATATATCAAAATGGGTAGAATGACTATAATTAGCCCCACCGGGAGTCAGAAAAGAGGCCAGAAGAAAGAGAGGATCTGCCTCCACTTCTCCCTCGGCGTGGGGTGATCCAAATGATAATAGGAGGGCCTACAGAAGGAGATTCTCGTAGAGCTCAGAAGAGTTATGTCAGAGTTGTGGCCCCTGATCAAGTTCAGAAGCAAATGAAGGTAGAGTAGATCGAGATAGGACCGAATATCCAATTCAACCCGAGTGATAGAAGGGTGTCCTAACTCCTCATAGCGATACTCTTGTGATCACATCTACTATTACCAACTACGATGTGCATATGGTGTTTATTGATACATGGAGTTCAACATATAAATATGATTACATTGCATGTCTCTCAAGTAAAAATCAAATCGCAAGACGAGGTGGTTTGATTTTTGGTAGTTGATGCACCTTCGTCGTATAATTCAATGATGGGTAGACCCTCAATAAATACCTCCAAGCAGTGGTTTCTGTGTATCATTTGAAAATAAAATTTTCCGTAGGAGAAGAGGTACGAGAGTTTGAAAGAGATCAATACATGTCAGGAGGTTATATGTAGAAAGCATTTGGAAGGCTGAGCGATGAAGCATTTATGATGATGATATGGGTAAAGAGAAAATTATTAAACTCAATGAGGAACCAGTTGAGCACGTCCAACCAAATGAAGAACTAATGACTATTGAGTGTTAGTCCAAGTGGCTACGATAATCTAGAGGGGGGTGAATAGATAATCTCGGTTTTTCAGATTTTGCCCTCTTTTTCGAATAATCAAGCAAAGACGAGAATGTAAATGAGGAAATTAAACAACACTCGTCGATTTATAGAGGTTCAACCCACCTAGGGCTTAATCCTCTACCACCCCAGTATATCCGGGATGGATTTCAAAAAGAAAAAAGATTTTATTAATTACCAAAATTAATACAACTACACCTTGAGGATTACCACAACCCTCTTACAACACCTTCAAGGATATTACCACAATCTTCCTTCACCACCTTTGAAGAGTACCACACTATCCAAACACCTATCACCTAGGTCACCCGAGTGTATTCTTACCACAAGAATACTCACAAGGATGTCTTGTGTTGAATGATGACCAAAATCAAGATTACAACTCAATAATGAATAATACAATATGAGTACAAGTGTAATCAAGAATTGAAAGCCTAGACCTCAAAGAAGTGCAAGGGCAATTAGTGCTTAGCCTAATACAACAAGATTTATGAAAGTGTTTGCTTGTAACATTTATCTAACATTGAGGTGGTGCCTGGGTACCATGATAAGGTTATGAAGGTCGAGCGTGGCTTGTTGGGAGAATTGAGGGATGAGCTGGTGGAATATTTGAGGAAGAATGCCAATGTGTTTGCATGGTTGGCTAGGGATTTGAAATCAATCCCACAAATATAGGAAAACAAAGGCTTAGTGAACCCAAATCGGATATAAATTTGTGAAACAAGAATAGAAACTTTGGTCCTAAATAGGATGCAATCGCATAAGATGAAGTGAAGAAATTATTGGATTTTATCAAAGAAATTCAATTTCGTTTGGCCGGTGGTTATCTAATGCGGTGCTAGTGCTTAAAAATGAAGATGATTGGCAAATGTGCATTAACTTCCGAGATTTGAACATAGCTTCTCCCGGAAGGATTATTATTGATACATGTAAAATATACGTGCATTTGAGGGCTTATTTTGATATATATATATAATTGATGTATTTGCACGCATATTTGGTGTATTTTACTTGGTTTCCTTTTTTGGGCGTGATACTAAAAGTACTCCCAATTTTTTATCGAAAATGGAGCTAAATTGACAAAGGTGATAACATGTTTCAAATGTATGTCAAAATACAAGGTATGAGCAAAGATATGAAGGAAAGAAGCATGGACGGTCAAACAAAAGGGAATTTCCTTCAAAAAAAATCATAAAAATCATGGTAAAAATATTTATCTTTGAGGTGGATGGGTACCATGATTTTAATATTTTGGCCATAACTTTATCTATAAAATTGATATTGAGGTGATTAAAGTGGCTATGGAAATCTAAGAGAAAGGGCTACAACGTCCATGAAGAGCCCATAAGCCAATTTCTCGATCGCACGACCCGACCATGTGGGTTGACATGGGCGTGTGGCGTTCGGGGCTGAATTGGTCTCCTAATCCTACAACTCTACAAGTGATCTCTCCATGCATCTATAAAAGGGACCCAAGGATTGCACGAAAATACATCCATTCATACAAGTTCATATCAAAGAAAACACATCAAATTTTACGAACGCAAGAATCGAAGATCTTCTAGAGCAAAAGACTAGGTCGCGAAGAACCCCAAAGACTTTGGCATCTATGGGAGCACAAGAGCTTCGAGGGCTTGGAAGGGGAATCCATCCCGACAAGAAGAGATTTTCTTTCTATGTCTAATATCTCTTGTGCATTTGAACGATGTCATAATGTTGATTTGAATTTGTCTATTAGTTTGTAATCGTGTTTGATATCTTTACTTGGTCTTTTAGAGGCATAATCAAAATTGTGAATTCATGTTAAATATGATTATTTATTTTATTAATTAATTCATGTTTTCATTTTAATGGATTCAAAATGCTTATTTATAATTGCTTTTTTATTTGGTCAATAATTTGCATTTCATATTTGTTAAAAAAATTTCGGGAGATGATTTCTAAAAAAGTCAAAAATGCGCACATAAATGGATGTAACAAGTCGGATGACCTTTAAAATCATTTTGTGGGGAGTCATTCAATTTATAAATCTTTTGAGAGTTAGTAATAATAATTGTAACGAGTCAGGAGACCTACAATTGTAAGTAATCAACTATTTATTTATCGTCCGGGAGGGGGAATAGACTAACTTAGGAATTGAACGCATAGAATTGCATGAATTGGTTTTTAAAATTTTATTTGCATTTAATATTGAAGAAGCATGTTGAGATTATGTGCCTAAGGTTGCTCCTATAGATGGTGAAAATACGTGTGGGTTCGCAAATTTATTTCTTTTATTTTCTTTTATTTTCAAATTTTTTGTTAAAATAACTTGATTTTCGGTCGCTTCAATAAAATTGGAATACAATGTTATTATAGCTAAGTGTTTCGAATATCAATCCTTGAGGAATACGACCTTGCTTGCCATTATCCTATAAACTACACTGTACATTTGAAGTTGTATGAACCAAAATATTTTTGGCGAACAATTATCCCTTGCCAAGGATTGATCAGTAGTGGACTCCACTTCGGGATATGAGCTCCTCAATATGATGGATGCGTCTCATAGGTATCATCAGATTAGGTTGGCTGAGGAGGACCAAAAGCGGGTAAGCTTAACCACCTCTTTTCGTACCTTTTTGTTATGTGGTTATGCCCTTTGGATTGAAGAATGCAGGAGCTATGTATCATAGGTTGGTGGATAAGATGTTCTAGGTGCAGATCAGGGGGAACATAGAAGTGTATGTGGACGATATGTTGGTCAAGAGTGTGAACGCAAAAGCCCATGTGAGGGATCTAACAGAATGTTTTGATACATTAAGGAGATATAAAATGAAGTTAAATCCATAGAAATGTGCCTTTGGAGTGATGTTGGGAAAAGTTTTGGGATATATAGTGATGGAGAAGGGGATAAAGTCTAAACCTAAAAAGGTTAGGGCCATAAGAGAAATGGCTCCACCTCGGGACTCCAAAGAGGTGAAATGTTTGATCGGGAGATTGGCAGCTTTGAATAGATTTATTTCTCATTTAGCCGAGCGGAGTTTGCCCTTGTTCAAAGTGTTGAGTAAAGCCAAGAAGTCTGTTTGAGATGAGGAATGTCAAAAGGCATTTGAAGAATTGAAAGAT
Source organism: Rehmannia glutinosa (assembly GCA_016081115.2). Lineage (NCBI taxonomy): Eukaryota > Viridiplantae > Streptophyta > Magnoliopsida > Lamiales > Orobanchaceae > Rehmannia > Rehmannia glutinosa. The sequence goes on along the minus strand of JABTTQ020002544.1, from coordinate 375,571 downwards.
TACTTTGGCCAATTTATCCTTATTAACCAAACCTATGCCGGAGGAGCCGTTGTACTTATACATATCGGTGGGGAGAGCACGGGGTCAGTATAGTGCTGATAAAAGAAGAGGGGTCAGTACAAAAGCCGATGTATTACGTTAACAAGGTATTGAGAAATGTTGAGCTCATATATGTAGAGATCAAGAAAGCCGGCCTGGCATTAGTCGTGATGGCAAGAAGACTTTGGCCATACTTCTTGTGATACAAGGTAATTGTCCAAACTAATCTACCATTGAAGAATGTGTTGAGTAAGCCCGAGGTGGCAGGGAGGTTGGTAAATTGGGCTATTGAATTAAGCGAGTATGAGATCGAGTTTGAAAGCAGGTCAGCCATCAAAGTTCAGGCTTTGGCGGACTTCGTGCAAGAGCCATCAAAGGCACCTGGCGAAGAGGGGTGAGGATAACATATATGTAGATGGTTCTGTCGGAAGCTCTGGATGTGGAGTTGGTATTGTTCTAGTCATCCCTCAAGAAGTTGAGAATGATTTTGCTGTGAGGTTGGATTTCAAGTTGTCTAACAATGAAGCAGAATATGAGGCTTTCATCGGCGAAGTTCAAATGGCAATAGAAATGGGTGCGACGAGAATATTGGCTCATATGGACTCGCAATTGGTGCATAAGCAGATCATGGGATAATTTGACGTCAAAGAGGATAGGATGAAGAAATATGTAGAAGCATACCCAACTTTAGAAGGGAAGCTAAAAAAGGTAAAAATTTGCCAAGTACCAAAGGTAGAAAATACTAGAGCTGATTTCTTGGAAAAAATGGCCATTTCGGCCATAGAAAATCATGGAAAATATATCATTTTTCTGATTGCAAAAGGAACAGTATTGAGCATGGATGTGGGAGAAATAGAAAAGAACGAGGATTGGAGAGCTGCCATCCTGGCTTATTTAAAAGAATGAGTCTTTCCTGGGAAAGAAGTGAAGCAACTAGGCTTAAAATCCAAGCCACTCCCTTTTGCCATATAGGTGATAAGTTGCACAAGAGAGGTTACTCTGTGCTTTTGTTGAGGTGCCTCAGTGAGGAGGAGAGAATATATGTGTTGAAAGAAATGCATGAATGGTGTTATGGAAATCATATAGGGCTTAGAAGTTGGTAAAAAAAGTAATAAGGGCTGGATATTTTTGGCCAAACTTAAGAGCAGAGGCGGAGAAGTTGGTGAGGACTTGTGAAAAGTGCCAGCTTCATGCACCTCTCATGCATAGGCCATAAGAAGAGCTCATGACTATGAGTTTGGCATGTCCCTTCGCAAAATGGGAATTAACATAGTAGGGCCCGTTCCTCAAGCTTTGGGGCAAAGAAAATTCTTGATTGTAGCATTTGGTTACTTTAGCAAGTGGGTCGAGGCCAAGCCTCTTACGAAGATAACCGAGGATGCATTGAGAAGTTCATTTGATAGAATATTATGTGCAAATATGAAGCACCTCTGATCATCACATCAAATAATGGACCGAAATGGGTATAAAGGCATGGTGAGAAGAGATGAAGATTAAACAGACTTGATGTCAGTAGCTCATCTGCATGTTAATGGGCTAGTGGATGTTACTAATAGAGTAACAGGATCCTTGTGAAAGGATTGAAAACTCGGTTGGAGAAAGTTGGCGGAGCGGGGTCCGAGAATTGAGTTTGGTTTTATGGGCTTATAGGACTAATCCTAAGGAAATGACAACGACAACAGAAACCCCGTTCAGCTTGGCATATGGGATGGATGATGTGATACCCACAGAGATTGGGATGGAGACTCAAGGCTCCAGACCTTTGAGGAAAAGAAGAATGAGATGATGATCTAGGAGAAATTAGATACTATACATGAAAAGAGGGAAATAGATTTTCTCCAGATGCAAAGGACAAAAGATTGGATTAAAGCAACATACAAATAAAGAATGGTTAGAAGAGCTTTTCAGATAGGGGATCGGATCTGGTGTTGAAGAGGGCAAATGCCACCAAAAACAAAGGTAAGCTGGATACAAATTGGGAATGACCACTTCAGGTAACCAAGGTATTGGCAGGAGGAGCATATGAAGCTGAGGAGTTGGATGGGCGAAAGCTTCCTCGAGCACGAAATAGCAGTAACTTGAAAAAATATTACTCTTAGCAGAGATTGTATTAGTAGTTTGAGATGGCTGATGTATCGAAGAAAACCCATAATATAAATGAAATTTCTTCATTTCCCTAAATGTTGAGTCAGAATTGTTTCACTGAAAAGAGAACTTTGCCAAGTATTTAGAGCTCAACCCGAGCTAGCTTCCAAATACTTGAGGGCAACGAAGCACAATGAAAAGCTCGCCCCAGGTTAGTCTCCTTTGAGAATTTTGCCAAATATTTGGAGCTCAGCTCGAGCTAGTCTCCAAATACTTGAAGGCAACTAAGCCCAATGAGGAGCTCGTATCGAGCCAACCTTTTTTGAGAATTTTACCAAGTATTTGGAGCTCGTGTTGAGCTAGTCTCCAAATACTTGAGGGAAACAAAGCCCAATGAGGAGCTCAACTCGAGCCAGTCTCCTTTGAGAATTTTGCCAAGTATTTGGAGCTCGACTCGAGCTAGTCTCCAAATACTTGAGAGCAATGAAGCCCAACGAGGAGCTCGGCTCGAGCTGCATTCTTTAAGAATTTTGCCATGTAATTGGAGCTCAACTCAGCTCTAGCTAGTCTCCTAATAATTAAGGAATGATGCCCAATGAGGATATCGACTCGAGCGAGCTTTCTTTGAGAATTTTACCAAGTATTTGGAGCTCAACTCTAGCTAGTCTCCAAATACTTGAGGGCAACGAAGCCAAATGAGGAACTCAATTTGTGCTAGCTTCGAGAATTTTCCAAATATTTGGAGCTCAGCACGAGCTAGTCTCCAAATATTTAGGAAAACAAAAAATTGAATTAGCTATGAATTACTAAAAAATGAAATAAGTGAAAATAAGGTTATATTATCGCATTGTGACAAAAGTACAAAATACATGATGCTAGAGGAAGGAAAGTACATCACCTTGAGCATAACATGATGTTGGGTAAATATATATCTGGAAGGTTTCTGTTTAAGAAAAATGGCTAAGTGTTTGGATTGAGTCGAGGCCTAAATTGGATTCAGTCTCCACAAGATGAAAACACGCCCTGTACAAAGTGCTTATGGTTCCGACGTTCGTCCCTAAGATACAATGACTTTTCTATTTCGGTTTAGTAGCACTTGCAAAAACCGGAACTTCAGCCAACAAAAAATGTTTCTGACTTTCAAGCTTTTGAAAAGGAAGGTAGATCAATATGCAGAAATGTAATGACCGATTTTAGGCTTGTAATCTGATGAATTTCGTGTGTTATTTCATCTGCAGGGGTCATATATATATAGGCAACAAGATGCCTGTAGGGAAAGATCATGTCTTTTGGCTTAAAAAGACATGTTTACACCAAACAGGCGCATCTGTTCAGCCTTTCGCATCGACGCATAGCCCGTGTGTGTGCTCGTGCGTGGATGCGAACGAACATGACAAAGTCTCGACTTGACGCACGACTTGACGCATGACCTAAGCGCACGACCTGACGCACGGGCCGTGCGTCCGCCCGTGCTCGGATGCAAATAAGTTTGACTTAACGCACGACCCAACGCATGGGTCTTGCGTCCTCCCGTGCTTGAATAGCAAGCACTTCAGTTGCAAATCTGTTAATTAATTAATTAAATTAATTAATTATTAATGATAAAGGTTTTTGGTCCAAAAAGAATAAGGGTCTTGAAGTCCAAGTCCAAGCCCAAGCCCAATCCCACGTCCCACGACCCTCGACACGAACCTGGACCCAGACTCAAACCCAGGCGGGACTGGAGTGAGCCGAGCCGGTGGGTGGGTGGTGGCAGCGCGCACGCGTGTGCTTTTGAACAAAACTCACAAGCGTGTATGCCATCACCCCTTTAAAAACATGGGTTCCCCAAAGGGCCCAAACCCATAAGTCCAACTTGGGATATATCAAGTGAGCAAACTTTGCCTCATTTTCCTATGTGGGATGGAGCATTTCTCCTTCCCCATATTTTTGATTTTACATACCATTTTCTAGTATTAAGTGGCTAGTGTCTAGCATTAATTTCTCATTCACCCGGAATTGGTTTTGAGAAATTCCAAATGCTATTCCCATCTACCCACTTAGTAGAATTTTTACAAATAATTTAATTCTATTTTTCACTAATGGATACCACTTAATTATTTGGTCAAAATTGGGTCAACATCCATTTTGCAACCAAATTCCAACAATCCCCCACATGTATGAAATTAATGCATGCGTGTATGCAGATTCGCTTGAAAGTCTCCATGAACTGTTATTGCATTGGGATAGGTAGCTTGTGGCTTTGAACCTTCCTTAGTAAAATACTATCGGATTTACTAGTTGCTTAGTGACGCGATGTCTGGAACTACTCAGCCGTTTGTGTAAATCGAGACAACAGTACTTACACCATAATAATTCTAACACTTGTTGTTCTCATGTTGTGTCCAGTTCGGCCCTGGACCATATCTTAGATTCATAAGCGTTTCTTTGAAGCGGCTATTACTTCTCGCTTATATAGGTGATCTTATATTAAAGAGTGTCCTGCCATACTCCACTTTTCGGTATAGAAATCATTAAAAGTCTTAAACTTAACCTCACCACATTCAGCAGGTTTTCGAGAATGAGCTAATACATTTTTCAAGTGTTCAGCTGAACATTCATAACTTAGTTGTCTCATTGAACCAAGGTCTTGGGATCTCCAATTCACAAGTTTGGGTTACCGCAATGAACATTCTTTAGTTTGTGGATTTTAAACCCATTCCCCTTAACAATTTATACAATTGATCTCGATTTATGCCTTTTGTAAGTGAATCCGCAAGGTTTTCCTTTACTTCACGTAGTCAACCGAAATAACCCCATTGGAAATCAACTGTCTAATGGTATTGTGTCTTCAATGTATATGTCTAGACTTAACATTATACATACTACTTTGTGCCCTTCCAATTGCTGATTGACTATCACAATGTATCAAAACAGCAGGCACATGCTTATTCCAACAAGGAATATCCTCTAAGAAGTTTCTAAGCCATTTTGCTTCTTCTCCAGCTTTATCTAAAGCAATGAACTCGGATTCCATAGTGGATCGATCTATGCACGTTTGCTTAGAAGACTTCTACGATACCGCTCCTCCACCTATTGTGAAAACATATCCACTTGTGGACTTGGAGTCTTTTGTGTCTAATATCCAATTGGCATCACAATATCATTCTAATACTGTTTGATATCTTGTAAAAAGTATTCCAGAGTTCATGGTATACTTTAAATATCTAAGTACCCTTGTTACGGCTTTCCAGTGATCCGTACTTGGGTTACTTGTGAACCTACTTAGCTTACTCACTGAATATGCAATGTCTGGACATGTACAATTCGCTAAGTATATCAGACTGCCAATTACCCTTGCCTATTCCAGCTGAGAAACTAGTTCGCCTCTATTCATGGCTAAGTGTACACTTAGATCTATAGGTGTCTTTGCCGGAAGACTATCAAAAGCATTAAACTTTCTAAGTATGCTTTCGACATAATGGGATTGTGAAAAGACAATTCCATCTGAAGTTCTAGAGATTTTAATCCCTAATATAACATCAGATAATCCCATAGCTTTCATGTCAAAGTTCTTTAACATGTTCTTAGTATTCATGATTAAATCATGACTACTACCCATAATCACCAATCATCTACATAAAGGCATACTATGACGTAATCATTTGTAATACCTTTAATGTAGACACACTTGTCACATTCATTGATCTTGAAACCGTTTGACTTTATAGTCGAGTTAAACTTTTCATGCCATTGCTTAGGTGCTTCTTTTAGTCCATAAAGTGACTAAACAAGTTTACACACCTTTTGCTCATGACCGGGTGCAACGTACCCCTCGGGTTGTTCCATATAGCTATCTTCTTCAAGTTCACCATTTAAGAAGGCAGTCTTAACGTCCATTTGATGTATCTCAAGGTTATGCAAGGCTGCAATAGCAATGAGAACATGAATAGACGTAATCCTCGTAACAGGAGAATATGTATCAAAAAAGTCATATCCCTCCTTTTGTCTATACCCTTTAGCTACTAATCGAGCTTTATACTTGTCAATAGATCCATCTACTTTATACTTCCTTTAAAGGATCTACTTGCATCCCAAAGGTTTTCAACCCAGTGGGAGATCGACTAACTCCCAAGTATGATTTTGCATGATGGATTCTATCTCATTATTGATAGCTTCTTTCCAGAGAAGAGCTTCTGGACTAGACAATGCTTCTTGAATAGTTCTAGGTTTGTTTTCTAACATATAAGTTAGAAAAGCAGGACCAAAAGACTTAACTACTTTTGTCCTTTTACTGCGTCTTGGTTCCTCTTGATCACCACTTTGAGGTAACCTTGCAGTTTCATAAGTTTGCTTACTTGAACTTTCTTCTTTCCTTTATCTATTTGTAAATATATTCTCGAAGAATACATCATTCTTTGTTTCAATATCATACCTTCATTTATATAAGAAATAGCTGACTTGTGCACTAAAAAGCGATATGCACTACTATTGTTAGCATATCCGATGAAAGCACAATCGATCATCTTAGATACTTCAACTTTAGCCAAACACCCCCACACTTTGAGGTATTTATATGATGGTTTACGTCTCTTCCATAATTCATATGGAGTTTCGTATTTACCTTTGTGTGGGATCTTATTAAGAATGTAGTTTGCAGAAAGTATGGCTTCCCCCACAAGTTTTGGGGTAAGCCAGAACTTATCAATATCACATTCATCATCTCCTTAACAGTATGATTTTTGCGTTCTGCAACTCCATTTGATTGAGGTGAGTAATGAGCAGTCGTTTGATGAATTATACCCGCTTCCGAGCAAAATTCTTCAAACGGAGCAACATACTCTCCACCTCTATCACATCGAATCATCTTAATTTTCAAATGAGGCTGATTTTCAACTTCATTCTTATAAGTTTTAAAAGCTACTAAAGCTTTATATTTGCTTTTCAAAAGATATACATGGCAATATCTTGTGCAATCGTCTATAAACGTTATGAAGTACTTTTTCCCACCTCGAGTTTGCACAAGTTTTAAATCACACATCTGTATGAATTAACTCGAGTGGTTTGGTACTTCTCGTTACCGAATGAAACACTGCTTTGGCCAACTTTGCTTCAACACAAATTTCGCATTTGTCTTGTGAATCAGTTTTAAATGTAGGTATTAATTCCAGATTCATTAACCTTTTAATTGTGTTGAAGTTTACGTGTCCTAATCTAACATGCCATAAATTAGAACAATCCAATAAGTAAACAGAAGTAATAGTTTTATTATTTGCCTCATGGCAAAAAATAGACATTACAGACATCTTAAAGAGCCCTTTATCAAGGTATCCCTTACACAGATACTGACCATTCTTGGTCATTACAAACTTGTCGGACTCAAACACTAGTCTAAACCCGGCCTTACTAAGCAAAGGACCGGAAACCAGATTCTTGCGGATGTTCGGGACATGTAGCTTATCTACAAGCGTAAGCTCCTTTCCAGAAGTCATCTTGAGCACAACCTTGCCAAGCCCCACGATGTTGTAAGTCGAAAATTTTCCCATTAAAAGCTTTCTTCCATTTATCGGAGTGTAGAAGGAGTACATCTCCTTATCGGCACAGATGTGACGAGTAGCCCCGGTATCTATCCACCACTCCATTGGGTTACCCACCATATTGGCTTCAAACACAACGGCGGTGAGATTGAGCTCTGACATGTTGATTAGAATCGACTTGTCCTCCATCACATTAGCTTGTTAGTTGCCACCTTGATTGCCCTTTTTTGGGTGTCAGCAATCTTTGGCCATGTGGTTCGGTTTGCCACAATTGTAGCACTTCTCCTTAAACTTTTTGGCCTTTCCCTTGTCTTTCCCAGAGTGCTTGCGTTTCTTGCTAGTGCTCGATTAAGCAAGATTGGCCTTGGCCTCCATTCCAGACTTATTGGATTTCACTTCGAATTGTTGGTTGTCTTCCTCAATCCAAAGTCAAACGGTTAGATCCTCAAGCCCCATCTCTTTGCGCTAGTACTTGATATAGTTCTTGAAATCCTTCCATAATGGCGGCAATTTTTTTATTATTGCAGCCACTTGAAAGGGTTCAGAATTATCCCTTCAGACACTAAGTCATAAAGTATGATCTGAATCTCTTGAACTTGGCTGATCACCGTCTTGGTGTCAACCATCTTGTACTCGAGAGATTTGCCGACAATAAATTTCTTTGTGCCGGCATCTTCCATTTTGTACTTCTTCTCCAAAGAGTCCTACAACGCTTTGGATGTTTTGAACGTGTTATAGACGTTACAGAGGGTGTCGTCTAGCCTATTCAAAACATAATTGCGACATAGAAAATTTTTTTTATGCCAAGCATCTACAGTGATCTCTGTTGGTTGTCGATTTCTTCATCGCCAATGGTAGGGGAGTCCTCCTTCAGAAAATGGGACAACCCCAAAGTCGTGAGGTAGAACAGCATCTGTTGCCAGCATTTGAAGTCAACGTCGGAGAACTTGAGTAGCTTCTCGCCGAGAGCAGGAGCAACAGCCATCGGAGTGAACGAAACTGAAGCCATCATCTTGAACATAAACAAATTTTTTCTTCTTGCGATTGTTGGGTAAATATATATCTGGAAGGTTTCTGTTTAAGAAAAATGGCTAAGTGTTTGGATTTAGTCGAGGCATGAATTAGATTCAGTCTCCGCAAGACGAAAACACTCGTATACAAAGTACTTACGGTTCCAGCGTTTGTCCCTAAGATACAATGACTTTTCTATTCTAGTTTAGCAGTACTTGCAAAAATCGAAACTTCAGCAAACAAAACGTGTTTCTAACTTTCCTGTGTTATTTCATCTGCAGGGGTCAGATATATATAGGCAACAAGGTTCCTGTATGGAAATATCATATCTTTTGGCTCGAAAAGACATGTTTACACTGAATAGGCGCATCTATTTAGCTTTTCGCATCGACGCACACCAGGCGCACGGCCCATGCGTGGATGTGAACGAACATGACAAAGTCTTAACTTAACGCACAACCTGATGCATGGGTCGTGCGTCCGCTCGTGCTCGGATGCGAACAAGTTCGACTTGACGCACGACCCGATGCACGGGCCGTGCATCCCCCCATGCTTGTATGCGAAGCACTTCAGTTGGAAATCCATTAATTAATTAATTAAAATTAATTAATTATTAATTTTAAAGTTTTTTGGTCCAAAAAGAATAAGGGTCTTGAAGCCCAAGGCCCGCGATCCACGACCTAGACCCGGGCCGAGTTGAGCCAGCGGGCGGGCGGCGGCAGCGCGTGCGCGCGCACTTGTGACTTTTGAACCAAACCCTAAGCATGTAGGTCCTCACCCCTTTAAAAACTTGGATGCCCCAAAGGGCCCAAACCCATAAGTCCAACTTGGGATATATCAATTGAGCAAACTTTGCCTCCTTTTCCTATGTGGGATGGAGCATTTCTCATTCCCCACACTTTTCATTTTCCATATCATTTTCTAGTATTAAATGGCTAACTTCTAGCATTAATTTCTCATTCACCCGGAATTGGTTTTGAGAAATTCCAAATGATATTCTCATCTACTCTCTTAGTAGAATTTTTACAAATAATTTAATTCTATTTTCCACTAATGGATACCACGTAATTATTTGGTCAAAATTGGGTGAACACCAATTTTGCAACCGAATTCCAACAAATGATTACTGCTGAGGAACAATAGGGACAACATTTTCTATCTCATAGTCATCAACCGAGAGGGACACATCATCCACGATAGCTATATCGGGATCTTCCTTCTACTAATATCTAGGAAATGATGGATCCACACCTCCCAAGCTCGAAACAGGATAAAGTATGAATGGAGAAACAAGAGATTCAATAAACACGCCAGTGGAAGCTTTGTTAAGCTGATCTGCCTCCTTGAAGTGAATAAAGCCTTTAGCATCATGAAGCTTGCGCTTAGGGCTTTGTCGATCGAAGTGCTTGGTAATACCCTTTGCTTTAAGCTGAGCTTCAGCTTGGTCAAAAACAAAGTTGTAGTACTCTATAGCCCCAACAGTTAAAACTTTTATAAACTCGGTAGAGTAGAGAAAGATTCGCTTTACCATTTCTCGAACTGATTAGATGATGGAACGACCCTCTAGTGATTGTAAGAAATCCTGACGTCCACTTTTTATACCCTCAGCTCGAGCTTTATCCACGCTAGGTTGCACTAGATTTGAAGATCATTGAGCTCATCCTTTAGGTCTTAATGTCTATTTCATAAGATTTTCATAAGATTCCTTATGAAAGTTTGCTAGATCCTTCAAATGGCGAATCTCTTCGAGAAGCTTACTCTCCTTGGACTTTAGTTTGGCACAGTCATTCTTCACAGAGTTCAACTCATTCATCGGAGAGGGATTAGAAAAACCCCGTCTGAGCTCGAGAGTGAGAGCAACAAGCTTTACCAAGGCCCTACACTGGTCCAAGCAAAAGGAATCGACTAGCTCGAAAACATTATCCAGAATTGCACGATTAGGATTGGGGCAGTGGTCTTGGAGATACTGAGCTGCTAATAGGCCATTAGTGTTTTTTAAGACTGAATTTCCGGTGAAGAATGTCTGATTTGGAGTATGAATGGGACTGCCGGCATAGGAGATCCGAGTGGCAGAAGTCAAAATGGTCTTGGACTTTTTGGCAGCGCCAACATTGGGCCCTGAGGTGCTCCTTTTGGAGGGAAGCTTTGGCACAGATCGGCTGTTGGGATCAGTGAGCTCCGCAAACAGTTTGGAAGCAGAAGAAGGATGAGTAGTGCAGGGGGATCGGGCTCTGGAGAAAGGAGCAGCGGCTGCAGTTTTGGAAGACTCTTGTGGGACAGCCATAGCTACAACAAGTCTCGTCTCCCCCTCCTGATGCTCGGCAATTGATTTGGGCCATCATTGTGTCTGAGAAAAGAAGAAAATATGGAAAGTAAAAATAAAAAATATGGAAAGATTTTGAGAATTAAAAAATGAAACATATGAACATAATCATTACCAAGCTTATATTCTAGTGGAACAGAAACAGAGCTCGATCCGAAGTGATAAAGAGTCGAGATAAGTCATATTTAACTTGAGTTAACTTATCGACAAGGGCCTGGATCTTGGGGAAACAAGCTCGAGGATTATGCTTGCACTAATCGGGACAATCCGGATCCAACTACTAGGAAATCCCCATGGTTAGGAAATAAATGAAAAAATAGCCATCCTCCCAGGATTTATTAGATGAAGGGTATTTTCCTAGAAAATGAGCATCACCTCGGGAGGTGATATAAAAGATACCCTTGGTAGAAGTGGTCTTTATTTGGAAAAGAATGAAAAATAGATAGGTCGATTAAGTGATTTTCAAGCAACTGGTTATCTTTATAAAACCAGCCATGATCCTAAAGGAGTTCGGAGCTAGTTGGTTATGGGGCACTCAGTAAATGGTAGACACCTCGGCCGTAAAGGGATGAATAGGAAATCTAAGGCCCCCATCAACTTGCCCTACGAAAAAAAGTTAAATTACCCAAAGGAGGTCGATTAGGCATATCCGAACTACTGGGAAGAGCCAATTTAAAGAGGGAAGGGATTTTTGAATTCTTCCTAACATTATTTAGTGTATAACCAGTTTCTTAAAGTCATAAGGGTATTCTGCTAGGGGACCAGAGGTTGGAGCTCGGATTTCTAAAATAAAGGTCATTATCTGAGCTAGACTTTGACTTTGTGGCCGGGTGATCTAAAGAAGTAGAGGGGGAACCTATCTCATGAACCTGGACTTGGGAAGGAAAAGCTATTTCTAAGGGCCACATCTCCAGTTCGGCCACATAAGGGTCAGAGAGGGAAGAATAAGAAGAAGTAGATGCCATGTAGTACTAAAGAGAAAGACGATCGTACAAATGCGGAGAAATAAAATAAGGCAAGAAATGTACCTAGTTAAAGAAATAGCTAAGAAAAAGACGATGAAAGTATGTTGGAGAGTCGCCGAAAATTGCTTGAAAAAGGAAAGAGCCTTTTTTTGCGAAATGAGGAAAAGTGAAAAATTAAAAAGGGTGTCCTACTTTTATAAGAAGAAGGGGGGAGGCCTTAGAATTTGAAGAGATGTGATCTGAGACATTGATCAAGAAAGCATCCAAGGGCTTGAAAGCCACCTTGAAATACAGAGAGACGTTTACTCAACAATTTTCATAATGATGAATTTGAAAAGACATATTGAAAATGGGCAGGAATTCGAATGGTTAATCTTAATTTAGTTCAGCTCGAGATTAAGAACCATGGTCGAAGTGTGTGGCGTCTCACTTCGACCATAGTTGGGGGAAGTAATTGATGGGGACTAAAATAGTCAGATATCATGAGCTGAACAAAGTTGATATGATATGGAGATTGGACTTACGGACTCGGCCAAACTGGTCAAGAAAGTCCAAGGTGTAGTCCTGGCAATATGAACAATCAAATCAAGTAAAAATGATAGAGGTCCTGAGCCAAGCTCCTAAGAATCTGGGTGGTTAACTTAAACCTCGGAAGTAAGAGCATGGAGTTCGTAACTGATCGATTCATTGTGAGAGAGAAAAAAATTATCTCGACATCCGAGTTGTCCATTAGGACAACCTCTTGCATGAGTTAAGCTTATCTTAATTAGATTATGTTACGGGGATCGTAACAGAATTGGGGATTCACATAAACCTTAATTAGGGCATACCTATAAATACCATGTTATAGGTTTATTCTACCCTAATCACTCTTCTACTTTCATATTACTTCTACATTTTTCCTCTTTGAGCACATTTCTGACTTAAGCGTCGGAGAGGGTACACCAGGGCAACCTTTCGGCTCTTCTTTTGTTGCAGGTCTGTGGCGGTGTTCAGACGGAAGACGTATTCAGGGAGGCGAAGTAATTTTGGGATCAACCACTTTACGCGATCAACACATGAGCCAAAGCCTATGAATAATCCCCATTAATTACCACAGTAAAAAAATTGAATTTTTTCATACTTGTTCGCCTTAGAGTTCTTATTCTTTTTCGAATTTTTTTTAGAATTTAATGAGTTTCATTCATTCATCGGAAACAAATTTACAACTGATTACAACATCGAGTGAAAAATAATTGAAAGCTCTATAGGATCATAAACTTATACATATCTACAAAAATAAATGTTAAACCTAAACAGATCTAACTAATCTATAGAATCAGAACATTGCAACGAAGGTGTTAGACAAAGCACGTACCAAAGAAATTGATCTTGTTTCTATCATGTTTCGTCGGTTAATGGTTCATTTGATCTTCTGAACAAAAATCACACATATGAGATAAATTTATTAACAAAAAAAATACCATCTATCAGGGACAAACAAAAACCACGTATTAGGACAAATTTATTGAGACTTACAGTATTGAAAAATACTTTTCCACCCACCACAGGAGCAAGGGCGGAGCCAGGAATAAATTTGGGGTGAGCCGATATGTAAAAATGGGATGGGCCGGATAAGAATATAGCATAAATTATAATTATTTTTTTAAAAAAAAAATCTATTGTAAAAATTTATTTTAAAAAAATATTGGGGGGAGGGGGGCGAGGGAGATCCTCTCCCTCCGTCCTTGCATAGGAGAATGAGAGAAGAAAAATAGGAAATAAATAGAGGTACAAACGGCTAGAGTTTTGAGAGAATAAAATGAGTTATTTATTCTTTTCGAACTTGATAGATAACTTAAAAATATCGATTTTAGTCCTTCCCACCAAATATAACAAGTACTATAAACACAAATATATTTAGATTTTAAAAAGTCGATGCATCAACCCAACTCTATATTGTGTGAGTTAAATCCAATCTTATATTGTGTATATATATATATATATATGGATTGGTTCAAATGAGACCAACCCCTTTAGGTTATTACATAAGAACACCTATAGACCCTTGATTTAAATTTTTAATGGTGTAGATCTCTTTAGTGATTTTTGGGTTATAAGGGTATGATTGTATTTTCACATATTTTTCAGTTTTTATGTTATTCACGTTAATTGCTATTATTTAGGAAAACAATCGTTCCTTTTTCATTTTACTCCAATTTTTTAGGGAGGAAAAAATCATAGATTTCAATCGTGTCTTTTCAAAACTGATTCTTTTTGTTTACCTCTTCTTGACGATTTTTCATTAAAGAAACCCTATTAGTTTTTTTTTTTTTTTCTTTCTCACCCAAAAAACACAATTGGTTGTCTCCACTCTCCCCCAAAAATTGTTGTTAGTTCATCTTCCCCGGCACCCCAGAGTCGTGAAAATCGAAGGTTTGGATTTTGTGAAGAAGAGAGCAGAGTTAGGTTTTGGGAGCTCGATTTTTGTTTTGTAAAGGTACGTTCTTTTTCTCAGTTTTTGACCCAAATCTTCCAAATTTCAGTATGTTCTTGTCTTTACCAAGTAATTTTTGGTGGTTTAGGGAGTTCGATTTGGTAGTTATGGTCTTGTAGAATTTTGCAATTTGAACTCAAAAAACCCAAGTAACAAACCCTAACAAGTATGCAGATGTTTTATACTAAATATACAGATATATTATATTAAATATAAAACATTAAGTAGAATATAAACATAATGTTGTATTAAGCTTTGATATATGAATTGAGTGTTTTTTTATGTAGGGGGTTGTGGTGTATTTTAAATATTCAGATATGTTATGTTAAATATACAGCATTAAGTGGAATGTAAACAAATCATTGTATACAGTTTGGTATATGAATTGTGTGGTTTATTTATGTAAGGGTTGCGGTGTATACTAAGTGTACATTTATAGTATGTTAAATATACAATACGATATTTTTTGCTTTTGTTTATTTCTTGCACTTTTTTTTTTTTTTTGAGTATTTGTTCCTTCGGTTTAAATTCGTAGTAAATAAGTGCATATTTCTACTCCTTACAATTATAGTCCTGTAGAATTTTGTCATTTTACACTCAAGGAAATGAATTTGTTGTTTATAAAAACACAAGGTGTTGATACTTGAAACCCCACTGCCCTTGACAAGTGTGCAGTTGTTTTATACTAAGTATACAAGTATGTCATGTTAAATATACAACATTAAGTGGAATGTAAACAAATGATGTTTAAAGTTTTTGATATCTATTTGTGTTTTTTTATGTAGGTGTTGTGGCTAGTAAAATGTCAAGCGAAGAACAGGAAATAGAGGTCAGTAGTGGTGCAGAGGAGAGTTCGGGAGAAGAGCAGCCCAAAAAGAGGTGAAGGATTGATCAGTCATACCTAGGCACGCAAGCTAGGGGAGAAGAATTTGGTTGAATGCAAGAAACACTGGACTGGCAAGAAACTAGTGTAGAAGTTTATTTGTTTTGTCATTGGTGGAATACTTTAGTTTTTTTTTAAGTTTCTGGTAATTAATAATGGTTTTACATTATATTGAACATGTTTTCATTGGGAATGTTGGTGATTCAATGTATTGGTACAATTTACTAAGTTATTTTGCACATTGTGTTTATGTGTAGCAGAATGTTTTGTTTTACCATGGGTTAGTGTTGTGTCATTTCCATTTTTTCCTTCATAGAGTGATCTTTTACAGATGTAAGGGTTTTTTGATTTGCATGTACATTATCGTACAGTTGCAGCGACATGTATAAATAGATATGTCGAATTGTATATTTAATGTGTTGCATTAGTTTATTTTGGATTAGTTGAATTGTATTATTTGTTGTATAAGTAGTTTAATATATTTGTTTAGTTAGTTACGTTGAATTGTATCCTTTATTTGGTGGAATTGTTTACTTAGTTATATGGGTGATTCACTGATTTAGTTCAGTGTAATTGTATATGTAGTTTAATGTTTTTTACATACGTAGTAATTTTTATAATATAATTATTTTCAGTGTAAATGTATAAATATTTAAACAATTTTGTATGCTTAGTGATTGTTTTAGTATATTTAGTTGAATGAAATTTTACATGCAGTACACGTTTGTGAAGCAAAAATTACCTTAATGATAATTGGCGTATACAATGTCATTGTACACATAGTTAAACAATTATGTATGCTTAGCGTTTTTTTTTTGTATATTTAGTTGAATGTAATTTTACATGCAATACATGTTTAGGGAGAAAAAATAACCTTAAAGATAAATTAACAGTTCACATAATGTTACGAAAAAACGTTTTCATTAAATAATAAACTGACAGGTTTCATACTGTTTCACCCAATATTTTTTGCAAAAAAAAAAAAGAAAATTCCACTAGGGTGTGGTGTCGCGGTTTGGACATGTTCTGCTGTTATGCGTTCCGATCTCACCGCATGTTCCACATCGTCTTTTGAGCTTTGTGCTTGTTGTAATGGCTTTCTCTCTTTGAAGCCTTCTCTATTGCAAAGAACATAATGCAAACGAATGACTTCATTACTGAATCGCTTTGTCGTGCTCCTTCTGATGTCGAATCCGCTAATTGCTCCATAGTTTTTATAAAATTGTATACCGGTTTCCAACGTAGCGAAATGCATGCTCACTCGCGGAATCTTTTCTTGTTCTACCTCTGGTATCAAATATTTTGTTGATCCCAGTGAGATTTCGAGTTATTGTCCTACGTTGATTTTTGACATCACAAAAGTTATACATAATAATACGAAATGGATATATTATATATACACTTATGTAATTACATTCATACACAATTTTTATTTTTTTAATGATAATACTTCTGTTCTCACAGATTTGATAGAATACATTACTCAATTTGTATAAAATATACAGTTTCAATAATCTATTTATGCACATTTTGAGTTATAAGTATACAAAGAACGTTTAGTTAATATTCAATTTTTTTTACATCAAACTGTTTAATTTATGATGACAGACAAGTCTTCACATATATTTGGTGTATTTGCTAACTAATTAATATGCAAGACACGTTTTACCATACAATGAAATAAGTATGAGTAGATTTTTAATTGAACAAACTACAGACGAACATATACAAGAGTTATGTTATAAATATACAACGAACAAATGCAACGTATACATGTTGTACATGCTAAACAAACACGCAACGAATTTGTCAACAAATGTACTCTCTGCAGATAAGGCGAAGGTATGCATATACATAATGTTATATACGCAAGGCTTATATACTAAATAGGCAAACAATATGTACTAAACATACAAACTATTAATTGAGATGCAATCTTCATACAAGTGGTTAATATGCAAAATATAAAACTATATATACAAAGTTGATACACTAAATAGACAACATATGTATACTAAACATACAAATCAAGACAAGTTTTACCATACAATGAAATAAGCATGAGTAGATTTTTAATTGAACAAACTACAAACGAATATATACAAGTGTTATATTATAAATATACAACGAATAAATGCAATGTATACATGTTGTACAGGCTAAACAAACACGCAACGAATTTGTTAACAAATGTACTCTATACAGATAAGGCGTAAGTATGCATATACATAATGCTATATACGCAAGACTTATATACTAAATAGGCAAACAATCTGTACTAAACATACAAACTAGCTATTAATTGAGATGC
Organism: Rehmannia glutinosa; assembly: GCA_016081115.2. Classification (NCBI taxonomy): domain Eukaryota; kingdom Viridiplantae; phylum Streptophyta; class Magnoliopsida; order Lamiales; family Orobanchaceae; genus Rehmannia; species Rehmannia glutinosa. The sequence continues at coordinate 357,962 of JABTTQ020002544.1, read as the reverse complement.
AAAGTGGGTAATATTCAAAATATAAAACTATATATACAATGTTGATACACTAAATAGACAACATATGTATACTAAATATACAAATCAACAATAACAGAGGTGCATCTGGTTAATTCAGACATCAATTGTTGATTCAAATATGCATTTAATATTGTAGCAAGTTTCTCGTTAGAAATTACGTTGAAGACATTTATCAGTTGCATTGAAATCAATATTTTTTGCCATTATATAACTCTTTTCAATCAAATGGATGATAACTCCTTGCCAATTGTTGCAATCCGTCGCGTTTAATGTTTTGTGGAACAATTGCAGGTCAATTTTTGAGTGATAATGGTGATTACAGAGGTTTTGATAATGGCGATGTAATGGTGGTGTTGAGAAGGAGACGCATATTAATTGTCTATGTTGAATGGCGTGATTTACGGGGACGTGATCAAAAACAGATCACGTCCAAATAATATAGGAGGAGATTACCATTTATAATTTTATGGATTCAAATTTTACCCTTTCTGTTGTATAGTTACTTACAAAAAGATGTATAGATTGTGATGTATCTTGGCCATTGATTTACTATTTGGATGGTCTAGATTCGGTCTTATGGACTAACCTAGGAGATCAGTGGTCTCACAGGATCCTCTCCCTATATATATATATATAAATTTCAAATAATTACAAATCAAAATGTGACATAATTTCCTTAATACAACCCAAAATGAACTATCATATATGAGACTTTGTCCCCATATTAGGTCGGTAACTCAATAAAAATACAAATATTTAATTGTTTTATTTTGTACTAGATTCTTTTTCTTTATTAAACTTGTTTTTTTTTTGGAATAAAAAATATATTATGAGTCAAAGAGGATGGCCAGTAAAATTAAATGATCGTAAAATAATAGAGCCATAGAAGCTTGACGGTTAACGGTTCCATTAATTAATCTTGTAAATCAAGATTAAAGTCGCAAGCTGGCGTTGTCACCCATGCTCAATAACAGCCAATGATATAAATTAAATATAATTTTTGTTTGAACAATCAAAAATACTCTTTTAAAGTTAATAATAGGACAATACATTTTTTTTATGGATAATATAATAAAAGCTCATGAATTCACGACTTTGAGTATGCTTAACTTTTGACTTTTAGTTGTCTAAATTATCTAAAGACATTTAATACACTAAAATAATTGGATGTCTGTCCACAAATGAGCAGCCTACACAATCGTTTTCCTACTTTTTTTTGTAGGATTAATTATTTTAAGGTGAGTAATTCACTTGTTTCATCATGGCTTGCTTTTAGGTCTTGGAAAGATGGTACAAAAATTTAATCATTTAATTTTGTAAAATTTGGTTTGCTTGTGGATGCGAGTTCAAAATTTGTTAGGAGTTGGACATTAAACAAACATTTGAAGCTAGAGTGTGGATTTGACATGAAATAAAAATCAATTGTGTAATTCTTAACTTTTAGCTAGATAGACATAGTGGTGAGTTCGGATCAATTTTGAACTTGTGAGCTTGTATGGTTATATTTCTAGGTCCATTTCTAGTTTTTACTGTTCAAAAATGAGTTTTGAAACTTTATTAGTTTTCGTGTGAGAATTAAAATTAGGTTTGGACGAATGAATAAAATTAGATTTTATATATGAAAATGATAATATATTTGGTTAAATAGTTTTGAAGTAGTTTTTTATGTATATAATGATTTGAAAAATTGATAGTGGTAGATACCATTAGATAGATATAATTTAAAAATAATAATAATTTAATAAATAGACAAAGTTAGTAATGATGGGTCTTAGAAGTACAATTGGATTAAAAGATAAAAATAGTAATTGATAGGTCATGTAGAATAGTGGATTTGGTTGAGAATTATAATAATAAGTTTGAGACGATGCTTTATGTGAAAAATAAAAATAAAAATAATTATTTTAATAAAAATTTATAAATAACCATAATCTCATTTTTATGAATAGTTGGAAAATAAAAATTAATGTTTAGAAACAATCATACATCACCTTAGTTGTGTAAATATATTTGAGTGGAATGGATTTTTCAAAGATCCGACCCAAACTTGAGTCATTAGATTGTTTTCATAATGATTTATTATATATTATATTATTTTAAAAATATGTTTTATAAAATTATGAAAAGTAAGTCTAGTAGAGCTCACGAGATTTATCGACCGGATATAAATTTGAGTCCTTGAAGACTATGGATAGCAATTGGACGTGTTAAAACCCTTCTCCGCATTAAATACATCCCGCTCGTAGAAAGGTGTCTAAGCCCGGCTAAGCGAGTCCCGGCGAGTTTTGTGTAAGTCTAAGCGGCTACGATAATCTAGAGGGGGTTGATAGATTATCTTCATCTTTTCGATTTCGCCCACTTTTTTCGAACAAAATAAGCCAAGACAATAATAAAGGTGCGGGAAGTAAACAATACGCGTCGATTTATAGAGGTTCAACCCACATAGGGCCTAATCCTCTACCACCCCAAGATATCCGGGTAAAATGCTCGATTGCAAAATAGTCATGTAACTATGTACGATTTAGTCTTGCATATTGCATAGTTTCCAAAATAGTCATGTAACTTATACTTGAGTCTTAATTTTGGTCCTAATTTCAAATGGCGATTTAAAATTTCACTAGATTTCGATCACGTGAGCGCACACATGACTCCCATTTTCGTGAATTTAGGACCAAAGTTGTTATTCAAGTACGATTCTGAGGACTATTTTGCCAACCATGCATTTTGCGGGACTATTTTGTAAAATCATACATAGTTACAGACTATTTTGTCATTTGAAAATTTTGAAGAACCTTAGAAAAAGATTTTATTAATTACCAAAATTAATACAACACCTTGAAGAGCACCACACTCTTCTTCAACACCACCTTTGAGATTACCACAATCTTTCTTGAAGATTACCACAATCTCCAACGCACCTTGTGAAGATTACCACAATCTTCAACCTTGAAGAATACCAAATTCTTCAACACTTCAACAAGAAGATTACCACAATCTTCTTACACCTAACATCTAGATCACCCAAGTGTGTTCTTACCACAAGAACACTCACAAGGATATCTTGTGTTGAATGATAACCCAAAAATTCAAGATTACAACTCGATAATGAATTATACAATTGAGTGCAAGTGTAATCAAGAATAGCCTAGACCTCAAGAATGTGAAAGTGATAAGCTAGGCAAATTACAACAAGAATAATGACAATATAAGACCAAGTGTTTGCTTGAGTATTTCTTGTTGTGTTGTGTTGTTCTCTCTTTGTTGTTGTGCTTCAAATCTTCCTTTATTTATAGGAGATGATTGATCATCGATAGGCTCCTCTTGGGGATTGAAAATTTGTAAAATATTGCAAGACAATTGAAGAAAATAGTCAAGTTAGAAATCCATCCAACAAAATAAGGAAAAGTTGTCTCACAAAACGGTCGAAATTTGTCATCAAACTTGAGGGTGACCGGTCGCACAAAAATAGACGTTTGAAAATAAGAATACACATTTACACAGGCGGCACGATCGATGGGGGTTCGACCGGCCGACCCATTTCTCACCGTCGACCATGACCAAAAAACAAGACAGGGTGTTCTGCTTTCAAAACGAACTCCCAGTACGGCCGACAGTGGGGTGTCGACCGGCCGACGCCACTGCCGACACCCCTGGTCGATCAGCCGACCACACCGGTCTACCACCCCGTTGACCGGTCTATCACCTTTTTCAAAGAAATAGCTTATTCACTGTTTTTCACAACTTTCGTGTATGGGATGCCCTATAGGGCGACTGGTTGGCCTCAAAACAAAAGTGTTGTCCAATTTTATATCGAAAATAAACTTCAAGAAATACTCCGAAAAATTGTAAAAACATTTTAGACCGATCGACGGAGTATTAGGACAACATTTAGAAACATTGTTTTGGTGTAAAAACACATTAACACAAAATCATCAAAAGTGTTGTCCAATATTTGTCGAAAATAAACTTGAAGAAATACTCCTAAAAAATATAGGAAACAATTTAAATCATTTAGGAGTATTTGGACAACATTTAAAAACATTATTTTGGTATAAAAACAAAATCATCAAAATCATGAGAAAACCATTTATCAAACAATCTCCCCTTTTTGATGATTACAAACCAAAACAATTTTAACGAGGCCGATTTTGAAAACAAAATATTTTTACCTGGTTAAAAGGAACTATCTCACAGAGTGACAACATTCCACGAATATAATCACAAGGATGAGAGTAGAGATATTAAACATATATAGCAAAAGCTCCCCTATCAATATGCACAACAAGAGTAATGTAAAAGCAATCATCCACAAGCTAAAAGCTTAGCTTTTACATATTGGTCTTAAGTACAAGAGCTTATAAGCTCCCCCTGTCAACAAAACATCATTAGACAACTATATAAGTCTAAAATACAACAATTGGACGAAGTATGATGCACAACTTATGGCTTTTAGAAGCCATAGCTTATAGCTTCTTTCTCGAGCTTATTTTAGCTTCTTTGAGCTAATAAGCTTATAACCTGTTTCTCGATAAAATCATCAGATAATCATATCAAAGTACGCAACTAAACCGATGTATCGAGCTATTTGAGCATTGAAGCTTATAGATCAAATATGAGGGAAAAAGTCGATCATACGACTTGTAGAGGCTTATGAAAACTCATTTGATTTGCAAAAACATGATCTCTATAAATATATAAGACTTTTGAAAACGAGAGAATCATGTAGGTGATGAATTTTTCATTGAAATATTTTATCGAACACTTGGCAAGGCCAAAAATTGAAAATGATATATATAGCCCTTGTAAATGTAATCAAGCCAAGTTTTTCATCACCAAAAGCAATTATATAAATATCATCCAACAACAATCATCATGCTCAACACAAATATATAAGAATTGCATCAAGAGATACACATATAAGCCAAGTTCTCAAGGGTTCAACCCAACCGAGATAAGGGAGTAGAATTCTTACCATTTAATCGGTGAAGACGAGCAATGATGATGATAATCGAGCTAGATAATCCCCAAAATATGGAATTTATGCAACAAAACTCATTTGAGGTGAATTGTGTGTGAAAGTATCAAAGGGGACAAAAATAGAGTTAAAAGGGCCAAATGCCAATGTCTCAGAACAGAATGCAATATATCCAAAAAATCGGAAGGGGCGACTCACAAGTGGTGTTTGTCAACCGTCGGATATGTGGTCGACCAAATCGACCTCACTGCTTTTGATCGTGAACGATCAAATTGCTCAAATAATCCAAAGTTTGATCCAAAAATCCGATTTTTCACCCCTAAGTTTTAAAACGTGCAAAATGCAATCCTAGACCTCATTTAATATACATTATGTCATAATCAAGCTCGAAATGAGGTAAAATACTCCTATGTGACGATTAAAAATTCCACAGTTATCCTTGAGATGGAATTAAACACATCTCAAGTTTTTGTTAAACATGCAATCCCTTAGAAAAAGATATTGGATCTCAATATGTTTAGTTCGATTACGACGAACCATGTTCAAAAATTATTATCACCGGACTTGTTATCCCGAAAATAAGAACGCGTTTTAAGACTTTGAATTCAACAAGTCAAAAAAATGCCTTTCAAATATTTGAAAATTTCTTTTAACAACACTTTTAATGAGATTCGTTGGGATTGTTTTTGAACTCGAGCATATAGACATAAGGTATAGAAAATATCGAGTCTAAAAAAGTAATAAATGAAGATAAACTTACCTCGATTTTGTTTGTCGACCGATATGCCTTCCTCAACCTTTGTCAATCTTTACATGGTAGTCATAGAGGTTGAGTTGGTTCATTCTTATTCAATGCCTCATTTCTTCTTTTGTATACTTTGAGTGTAGAATATAACCACCTTCTTGGCATTGTTGAACTTGAATTCCAATGAAGAAATTGAGCTCCTCCATCATGGTCATCTTGAATTTACCTTGCAACAACTTAGAAATATCTTGTACAAAACTTCATTAGTAGCACCATAAATGATATCATAAATTTGTACAAGTAGGCATTCTTGCCCTTTTTCAAGAGACAAAGAGAGTAGATTAACTTTACCTCTTGTAAAATCATTTTGCAAAAATAGCTAAGTCTATCAAACCATATATGGGGTGCTTGTTTTAAACATAATAAGGCCTTTTATACAAATCATTTTGTCCTAAGAATTTTCAAAACCCCGATTGTTTTTCATAGAATTCTATTTGAATAAAACCATTTGGTAAAGTTTGAAATTTTCTTAAAACAAGAATGGCCAAGTAAAATAAGAATAACTTCAAAAAACATGATATGGATGCAAATGTATCATCAAAATCAATACCTTCTTCTTGACATTACTCTTGAGCTACTAACCTTGCCTTGTTCATCAAACTTGTTCTAACATACTAAAAATTTCTGAAAAATCTCAATAAAGAATCTTGTACAAGAGCATAGTGATATCGAATGATAGAGACACTATAACAAGTAACACATACTATGCTTAAAAATCATCAAGAATATAATACAACATGTAAGTTCAAATAAGCTTGTAGAAAGCTATATGAGGTCTCTTTTGAAATATGAAAATACGAGAACACATAGTTGAGACCTCATTTACAAGAATCATATGAACAAGAGCTTTGACATAAGCATCCAAGAATAATGGAATTTATAAGTGCAATAAAATGCATAACTTAGTAGATCAATTTTTTTATCAAAGCAAAATATAATCCTTTACAAATCTTGGATAAAACAAGCTATGTCAAATAATACTTTTTCAAAAAATCAAAACATCCTCTTAATGGCACTTGTATAAAATAAGCACATAGGCATATGACAAGAATATATCGCGTCTATAAGATGAATACCAATAATGAGCGTACCTCGATAGTTTAACATCTCTTGAAGAGGATGACGAAATATATATCCTACATATATCTTAAACAACTCTAGCACAAAGCAACATGATACATGTGTAGCATAAAAACAATATATGTCACAAGTATGCTTATGCCAAGAGAATCCATAGGAGACCTTAATTTTAAAATTATGAAAACTCATTTTGCAATTTATACACAAATAAAAATATGCATAGAAAATAAAATGCATATTAAATAGGGGATACGATTTACCAATTTCGCCATTTCCATTGTTGATGATATCTTCCCATTTGAAAATTATCTTGTTGATGATGGCTTCTCCAATTGCTCCATCTCCAAGCATTGTGGCCTTCCCATTTTTGAAAGTGTCTTTCTCTTGAAATTAATTGTGGTGATATCTTCTCCTTTGGTCAAATAAGATGGTCATTTGATGCCTTCTTGGCGGTATGAATTTTCCTTGATTCCGCGGTACCTAATATGGCATTGCTTTGTGGTACCCTCAAGTGTTTGGATCCTTTGGGATTAGCTTTGAGACTTTTAGGTCTCCAATAATAATTAGAGCTATTTCTAGCCCGACAAGTATTTACCGTATGACCCTTTTTACCGCAATAGAAGCAAGTAATAATTTTTGGAGCATAATGACCAACATGCATAGGGACTTGATTTCTTTTCACATAATTAACAACACTAGGCTTATGATCAAGTCCTTTATCAAAATTATGAATATCAATAATCTTGGTCATTTTATCGGACTCAAGTTGGATTTTGATAAATCCTTTTTCATACAATTAATATCCTCAACAAGAGTACTATTTTCTTTTCAAGGTTTCTAACCTTGTTAAGTGTGGTGGTGTGAGCACATGATAGTGATTCATGGGAAGTAGATAAACTATCCTTTTCATTTTTCAAAACATTGAATTCCTTTTTCAAATTTTTGTACTTAACAAGTAAACTTTGGAATTCATTTTGAAGGTCATCAAAATCATCTTGTAAATCACTATAATCATTGTGTATAATAATATCATAGGAAGTAGAGGGTTTAAGACATACCTCATTTTCTTCTTCGATGCCCATAAACATTGTTCAACTACTTCATAGTTGGAAATTGTAAAAGGTTTGTCCCTTAGATTTGACCTTGTAGTCCTTTGAGAAGTAGATGCTTTTGAGTTGCTCCTATCATTTTCGTATACTTCATGAATGGCTTCTAATTTTTGCCATACTTCATGAGCCGATCGAATTCCTACAATAATATCATATTCCAAATTGGTAAGTGAACAATATAAAATATTGAGAGCTTTACCATTTAAGGAGATGATTTTCTTGTCTTCATCATTGAGCTCCTTGAGAGCTTTGGAGGTGTATGGTGTATCTTTCATCTAATGGATTCTCCATTGATGACTATGTTCCAAATATCGAATCCGCAACCTTGTAAATAGCATTCCATTCTTTCTTTCCAAAATGCAAAATTTTTGGAATCAAATCGAGGTGGTTTGGTGTTGGAGGTGCCGGAAAGGTGAGCTTTATTCGTAGGCCGATGATCGTTCCTCTTCACTCGCTATGTGAAACGAGCTTGCCAAAGAGTTTGGGTCCGATACCACTTGTAAGTCCAAGCGCTACGATAATCTAGAGGGGGTGAATAGATTATCTCCATCTTTTCGATTTCGCCTCTTTTTTCGAACAAAATAAGCCAAGACAATAATAAAGGTGCGGAAGTAAACAACACGCGTCGATTTATAGAGGTTCAACCCACCTAGGGCCTAATCCTCTACCACCCCAAATATCCGGATGGATTTCAAAAAAAAAAAGATTTTATTAATTACCAAAATTAATACAACACCTTGAAGAGCACCACACTCTTCTTCAACACCACCTTTGAGATTACCACAATCTCTCTTGAAGATTACCACAATCTCCAACGGCACCTTGTGAAGATTACCACAATCTTCAACCTTGAAGAATACCAAATTCTTCAACACCTCAACAAGAAGATTACCACAATCTTCTTACATCTAACACCTAGATCACCCAAGTGTGTTCTTACCACAAGAACACTCACAAGGGTATCTTGTGTTGAATGATAACCCAAAAATTCAAGATTACAACTCGATAATGAATTATACAATTGAGTGCAAGTGTAATCAAGAATATCCTAGACCTCAATAATGTGAAAGTGATAAGCTAGGCAAATAACAACAAGAATAATGATAATATAAGACCAAGTGCTTGTTTGAGTATTTCTTGTTGTGTTGTTGTTCTCTCTTGTTGTTGTGCTTCAAATCTTCCTTTATTTATAGGAGATGATTGATCATTGATAGGCTCCTCTTGGGGATTGAAAATCAGAAAAATTGCAAGACAATTGAAGAAAATAGCCATTAGAAATCCATCCCACAAAATAAGGAAAGGTTGTCTCATCAAACGGGCAGAAATTTGTTATCAAACTTGAGGGCGACCGTCGCACACAAATAGACGTTTGAAAATAAGAATACACATTTACACAGTCGACCCATTGCTCAACCGGTCGACCATGACCAAAAACAAGATCGGGTGTTCTGTTTCAAAATGAACTCCCGTGCACGGCCGATGCCACTGGGCCGACACTTTGGTCGACAGGCGACCACACCGGCTACCACCCCGTTGACCGGTCTTCCACCTTTTTTCAAGAAATAGCTTATTCACTGTTTTCACAACTTTCACTACGGATGCCCTATAGGGCGACCGGTTGGCCTCAAAACAAAAAGTGTTGTCCAATTTTATATCGAAAATAAACTTCAAGAAATACTCCAAAAAATAGTAAAAACATTTTAGACCGATCGGGAGTATTAGGACAACATTTAGAAACATTGTTTTGGTGTAAAAATACATTAACACAAAATCGTCAAAAGTGTTGTCCAATATTTGTCGAAATAAACTTGAAGAAATACTCCTAAAATTATAGGAAACAATTTAAATCATTTAGGAGTATTTGGACAACATTTAAAAACATTGTTTTGGTATAAAAATAAAATCATCAAAATCATGATAAAACCATTTATCAAACATTTTGGACCCGTTTATGAAAATCGTTCGGGTCCGGGGCGGGTAATTGGTCTAGCTAAACCCGTCCCGGACCCTGTATATGTATAAATTATTAATTATTTATTAAAAATATTATTAAATAAATATTAATTTTTGCTTCACAAACTTATCACATGCTTGATTGTGCAGTTGAAGTGATGGGCGTAGCTAGGATTTTCGGCCAGTGCGGTCAAAAAAAATTCGTTTCGATTGGGGGATTATCGAACCAAATTTTTAAAAATCAAAAAATAAAAAATATTTCAATAAATAAAGCAAATATGAAGGTTGTACCTTCAGCAATTTTTTTGTCTTTTTCATACTCTCTAATTTCGGGTTATCTTGAATGAACGTTTTGGATAAGTGACTTATCCAAAAGTCAATACTAATTTAACAACCCAACAACTATTATTATGAAAAATTGACTTTTAGATCCAAAAATTTATTTGAAAATTGTTCCCATAAAGCTGTATATTATCAACTTTTCAGTATGGTCCAACCAAAATTTAACAGGGCCATCTCAAGTTCCAGTGGGGTCCAACCCAAATTTAATAGAACAATTCTGAAATTCACTGCAGTCCGTTGATCGCATTAGGTCTCATGTGACTACGCCACTGGTTGAAGTAGTGTGCGTGTATGAATAATAATTTTTGAATTTTCTCTTAAGTTGTATAAATTTTAATAATATTTTTTGATTATTGGGGTTTTATGCTAATGATTAAAAACTCATGACACAACTGATTTGCACAGGGGTTTATACTTTGAGGCAGAAGAAAATTGCACCCTCAGTCCCATAGGATTAGGCCTCTTACACCGTTAGTCTCGTACTTTGCATTTGTCATCCACTGTTTTCAAATCTTGCACTATAAGTCCTACAGTTTTAGAGATATGCATAAATAGTCCCACAGTTTATAAAATTTGTCATGCAAGTTCCAAATTACCCTGTTTTTCGATGTATCACATGTTGTAAAAGATTTCATTTTCTCGACACTGTTTTGTTCGTGGCATTGTTACACCTACTCGTGAGGTTTTAAATGGACCATGTCCCAGGTTTCCAAATTTATAACTTAACAGGTATACTTCTATAATAGTTTTACAAACATGTATACATACTTCAATTTGCCTAAGTTTATTAACATAAACGGATATAGTCCATTACGACCATATCGGGCTCAACATGCTTCCGTAAAATTAAAATATCCCTTAAAATTCATACCTTCTTTGACCAAACAAAGACCGGTGAGATGACTGCAACACCACCAAATCGGAAGATTATCGCCTCCCGATCTTTTGACAAACAAACTCATCATCACTTCAACCTCACCCACAGGGGAAGATGATGATGTGCAAGTTATCCGACTCCTTCAAAGAATCGCTCAACATAGACTTGGTTCGCTTCCTACTCCAGCGCGTACAAGTAATCTTTAAACGGGATAAATTAATAGAACATTATGAAGACATGTTGAAGCGAAAAGCTCCTTTTTTATTAAGAACTTATTGAAATATTTATTACATTAGTAATCCCCTTTTGGAAGGAGAATACTTGTTTAGATCTCACATATGAGGCTTGCACTTGAAAATACATAAAACATAAAACTAAAATACTCAAAATATTATAAATTCTTCACTCATATTTTATTGTAAGAAAACTAAGGATAATGTTCGATGTCCCCAGCCTTCCTTCTAATCCTCGCAATTTATAGAGGTAAGTCCTGACTTGAAAGGCGGACTTCAAATCTTGTTAAAACTTATGATGTCACCGCTTACATCATATCCTCGCATTATTGCCTCGCCAACCGGTTTTCTTTTTCTTCCGCGTGACTCACCCATGTGATGTTTGTCGGGAATCTTTTTTTTTAAATTTGGTTTATGTGGTCCCCGAGGATAACGATCTTGTGAGTGGGCCCTTGTCTTGTCGGTCAGTTTGGGTCAAAATTCTTTCCCAAACTCTCGGTTCTTTCTCCCTCGGACATGCTTGATGGATCCAATCGATCCAACAGCCAACATGTGTCATATTGCAGCATTTCTGTAAGTTTCTTTGCTTGCCGGAATCTTGTTCTCCCACAGAATTCTTCTCATAGTTTCGAAAAGCTCTTCTCGCGAATCATGTTGTTGATCCAGACATCGAATTCAAAAGGAAAGATCCATTTGCTGAATTTTGGAAAAACTTGAATGGACATTTGACTTTGTCCATTTCGGTTAGACAAACCCAAAGACCCCATGCTCGTCTGGTAGAAGCTTCATCTTCTGAAAATGCTCCTACTAATACTGTCCTTCTTCCTGAAGCTACTTTTATATATTTTAAAGCATTTCCATCCGGTCTTCTTAGCTTGATGAAATGAAAAGCTTCATTAAAGCCTTTCTTTCTTCGGGTTCATAGGTAACCAAAGTGATCCATCTCCTGCGTTCATCTTTAAGTCTATAAAAACCTAATCCCGCGAAGGATTCTCGCCAGTCATGTAGATCTTTAAGATTGATCTTCTCCATATCCATCACTTTTAGTTTATGATGGATTTTCCTTTGATGATGCATATTAACTTTTCATCGTCCGTCAACTTTCGTATAACTTCTCGGTTGGTTTCCTTTTTGGTGTAAATAGGGTACTTGTCCCCAAAATCAATACGTTTCTTTCCTCCTGGATGAACTTGGTCTCATCCTCTGTTCTTGACTCGTTTCTAAATATCATGAAGGATTTCAAGAGTTTCCTTCGATATTTCACCATCGCTCTCCATCCGGTTCTCAATCTGATGTATTTGTATTGTATATGAATATGGCGGTTGCCATAATTTAGTACCATCTTTCTGATCTCTCTAAGATCCGCTAAGATCTTAGATGTATCTCAAGATTCTCTCCACTCCGATATTTGATAGGTGTGAGTTTTGCATGTATTTTGAGGTATAAATATGACTAAAATGGTGATTAGACATGCATAAACTCATATGAAATGGTTTGTATTCACTCTTTGTGGGAAAGATATTACGCTTGCTCGTTTTGTAGGAATTTAACGGTATTTGGAGTGATTTTATGACAAATACGAGCATTGCTACCTAGAGTCATCAAGAATCGAGCGATTACACCCAATTGGAAGCCAACTATATGGAGTCTAGAGTCATAGTGATGAGTCGTGTGTCAAAAGAAGCATGGATGATCAAACAACAAGGAGATTTATCTCAAGGAACATCCAAACGCGTATGGAATTTCCAAGACTGGCAGGTTTAGTATTTTGGCCATAACTCTCTACAAAATTGATATTGAGGTGATTCAAGTGGATATAGAAAGCTAAGAGAGAGGGCTACAACTCTTATAAAGACCCCGCAAGAAAATTCGGACGTTTGGGTGGCGCACGGGCAACCCGTGCGTAGACGCATGACTCGTGCGCCATACGAGACCGGATTATTTCTACGAGATGGCGCATGGGTAACCCATGCGTGGGCGCACGACCCGTGCGCCCTATAGACACTGGGATCATTTCTACGAGAATGGCGCACGAGTAACCCGTGCGTGGGCGCACGACCCGTGCGTGCTTGCGTAAAAACTCCAAAAATGACAAAAATTGACCTAGACTTCAAAAAGGGTATAAATACCACTTCTTGGGGCGCACACCAGGAGGAAAGGTCCGAAAAGACCCAAGAACACAAGAAATAGCTCAACTTCATTAAGGAAGAATCAAGATAAGAATCGGGTCGAATCGGAGCTTTAGGATTGAAGATAAATCGAGAGATTATCTATTTCCCTAAGTTTTCTCATTCTTTGTGCTTTAATCTTTCATTTTAGCTTGTCATGAATATGAACAATTTGTCTATGAGTTGTTTATTTGTAATGAGTAGCTAAACATCTTGTGATTTCCGGGTTTTGGTAGTAGATTAATTGAACTCTTGTTGAATGTTTTAATCTTAGTTGAAGTTATTATCTTGAAGCCTATTTGAGTATTTTGAGCTTATTCTTGTTTTATCATTTGATCAATGATTTAACTTGTTTGATATATTGATTCATAATTCGAGAGATGAGTTTCAATATTAGATCTTGAATACTTGACGCAAATATTTTCATGAATCGAGAGGTTTGTAAATATTTGTGAGGATATTTGATCCTTTAAACTTTTGGGAGTTGAATGCTTCATGTTGAATAGAGATGCTAGCATAAGTATTTCAATCTACGTTTTATATGCATCTCGAGAGGAGGATAAAATAGCTTTGTGATCGTCTTATAGGAGTATTGATAATAACTTTGGCTTTGATTAAATCGGACAACAAGAGGAATATTAATTGAAACCATAATCCGGAATCCATTTCATTCTCTTGATAATTCCATTATTCTTAGTATCTTGTATTCTTGTGATTATTCTTGTCTTTACCTCCACAACAATCATCAAATTAAGATCGCCTAAATAAAAATAAAACTATTTTGGTTCAATACTTAGCGCACTAATTTATTAGTCTCCGTGGATACGACCTTGCTTACCCTATTCTATAAACTACACCGTACACTTGCGGTGAAGCTAAAAATAAGGCGAACAAGTTTTTGGCGCCGTTGTTAATGGACTAATGCAATTTTTGGTGCTAATATTGCGATAGATAGAATTATTTTTAATTTAGACCTTTTTATTTTATTTCATTTTTCTTTTGTAAATTCTACTTCTACAATGTTTGATTTGTTTCTTTGAATTGTTATAGGTGCACGCTCGGATGGAGGAGTCAATTATTTCAATAATCGGAATTTCTACGATTATGGGAATAATCCTACTCCTACGCACTATTGTTCAAATTGGAGGAATTACGAAGATTTTTCATATGCTAACACGGAGAATGTGATTCCACCACCATCAAGCTTCAATGTAATGAATGGGTTTACTAATGCGAGGCAAAGCCATCTTTGGAAAGACGCCCTCATTGCATTCATGAATCAAATGACTTCATTTGTAAGTGAGACAAGGAACCGATTCGATGCACAAGAGGCTAGGATGGACATGATGGAGTTGCAAATGGCCAATTCGATAAAAAATCTTGAGACTCAAGTGGGCCAATTAGCTACCATTATTGGTGAGCAACATCAAAAGAGCCAATTTCCGAGCAACACCGGAAGTCAACTCGAAGGAACAACCAAATACCATTCATCTAAGGAGTGGTACCAATACGAGGAGCCGAATATCCTGGAAAAGCAAGAAAGTTCGAACCAAACACGGAATGTGTGTCTATGCACTTTCGATGTGTATGGTACCGAAAAGAGCAAAAACAGGACAAGGAGCACAAGAACCATGTGTGTACGCCCGTGCAACGCGTGCAAGATGTCATAAGAAAACTATTCCCGAGAATGAGACGGGCACGGAATATGTGTACACGCACGACAACATGAACATAACCCATATGAAAATGTTCCAACACCAGGACTCCCGTACTTGCTTGAAATCCCAAGTATGCATTACTAGATGCAAACAGAGCAAAAACGGTTCTTGACCACGATCCAAAACAAACTAATATATGCATTCAAAGGTGGTACGAATCAAATAAACAAAGGCGTCAAGCTAAAGACGTTAAATATAGCGCTTGTTGGGAGGCAACCCAACTGTTTGTGGTGTGATTTTTGTTTTTTTTTTTTTTGTTTGTTTGTTTTCTTCTTGAAAAAAAAAAAGAGAAAAATTACCTGATTTTACTTCGCCCACGCACGCGGGGCGTGCATGAACGCGCGGCCCATGCATTATTGAGGAATTGGAGATGTTGCTACGGCAAAACGCACGGCGGCTCGTGCATTTGGCGCACGCCCGTGCATCCATCGGATAGGCGTACATTGGTCGCGCCTGGTACAAAACTTGAAGTAATGGCCGAAAGAAGTCTTAGCAATAGGAGGAGACGCCCAAGGAGGGCCACTTTCCGCGACCACCTCCATAATAAATCAGGTCCAATCCACAATGTTTTTATTAAAATTCTATCTTCTGTTACGTGCGATATAATTCCATTTAAGTTTGGGGGGAGAAATAGTTATTTTGATATGAAATGTGTGGATAAAAAAATTGCATTAATTTTGTGTGTTTTTCATATAGTTGCATGTAGAGCATTTTAGGTTGCATTTGCATTAGAAACACGTTTTTGGTTTAGCACATTTATTGCTTTCATAGATTGTAGGGAGTGAGTTGATCTCTTGATTGTAACTTGTGCTTGATTTTGAAAATTTTGTATTGTTTGGATTTGGTGTTGAGCATGAGTTGATTGAACCATGAATAGATGATATTGAGCATGTGGATATTGAGAACATGGTTTGATGCTTTGAATTACGTATTTGCAAGCACTGTGAGCTTTTGAGCCTTTATGCTTCCATCATATGCGATCTTGTTGATTGATTTGAGTGTATCATTCATGTTGTTAGAATTCTAGAACTTGCTCCGGTATCTCAAGGTCACATGTTGTATGTGAATTGTGAAAATGATCAAAGGCCATTTTTGTTAGCCCTTCAAGCCTTTTGCTTACCTAAGATGATATTGAAATCCCTAGTTAGCCAACTTGAGCCTATTGCCTAATTTCTTGATAGCAACAATTCAAGCCTTAACTTGATATATTTGTTACCCCATACTTGAGCGTATAGCATTGAGTAAAGGGATTGAATGAGGTTAAATGGGTTGGGATTGAAAAGTTGGATAAATTGGTTGATTGGAACAAAAGGGAAGAAAAGGAGAAGCAAAAGAATGTTGAAAACTCACAAAAGAGTAAAAAAAAAAAATAGCTTTATGAATGAGTTTTCTTTGAATGGACTTGGAGGTTAAGAATTGTAATGTGAGGTGATGGTGTTTTACAAAAGAAAGGGGATGGAGATAAGAAGAGTTGGTGAAAATGAGAGATGATTTCGGTAGCATATTAAGCTTTAATGTAGATGATTTATATGCTCACCGGTCTATACGCTCGAGTTTGAGTCACTCTATCTATATTTTCCTACCCTAACCAAAGAGCCTTCATTACAACCAAATGAGAAAGTCCTTTTGATTCACAAATGGCATACATTCTAGTGGCGGAGAGATGAGACGATTTGCAAGCATATGGTAATTCTACAACATTGAATTGATTTGAGCGTAAACACGTCCTATATTTATTTGAGATGAGAGTATACACTTGATTTTTGTGAGGCGTAATTCTTAGCATTTACCATGGTTTCTTTGATGTGTGCTCTATGTTAGATGTTTGAGGCTTGGTTGATTCGTTGCTTGACACCTACGATAAACAATGCGAATTTTATGGAGTTGTTGTGCGTTCTACTTTTCATTACTCCCAATCATGTTTTGTCTAGTTTTTAAAAGCGTTGATCGGGACGGCCAACAGTTTAAGTTTGGGGGATTTTGATAGGTGTGAGTTTTGCATGTATTTTGAGGTATAAATATGACTAAAATGGTGATTAGACATGCATAAACTCATATGAAATGGTTTGTATTCACTCTTTGTGGGAAAGATATTACGCTTTGCTCGTTTTGTAGGAATTTAACGATATTTGGAGTGATTTTATGACAAATACGAGCATTGCTACCTTGAGTCATCAAGAATCGAGCGATTACACCCAATTAGAAGCCAACTATATGGATTCTAGAGTCATAGTGATGAGTCGTGTGTCAAAAGAAGCATGGATGATCAAACAACAAGGAGATTTATCTCAAGGAACATCCAAACGCGTATGGAATTTCTAAAGATCGGGCGGGTTTAGTATTTTGGCCATAACTCTCTCTACAAAATTGATATTGAGGTGATTCAAGTGGCTATAGAAAGCTAAGAGAGAGGGCTACAACTCTTATGAAGACCCCGCAAGAAAATTCGGACGTTTGGGTGGCGCACGGGCAACCCGTGCGTAGATGCATGACCCGTGCGCCATACGAGATCGGACTATTTCTACGGGATGGCGCACGGGTAACCCATGCGTGGGCGCACGACCCGTGCGCCCTCTGAGACTGGATTATTTCTGAGAATGGCGCACAGGTAACCCGTGCGTGGGCGCACGACCCGTGCGTGCTTGCGTTAAAACTCCAAAAATGACAAAGAAAATTGACTTGACTTCAAAAAGGGTATAAAAATACCACTTCTTGGGGCGCACACCAGGGAGGAAAGGTCCGGAAAGACCCAAGAACACAAGAAATAGCTCAACTTCATTAAGGAAGAATCAAGATAAGAATCGGGTCGAATCGGAGCTTGAGGATTGAAGATAAATCGAGAGATTATCTATTTCCCTAAGTTTTCTCATTCTTTGTGCTTTAATCTTTCATTTTAGCTTGTCATGAATATGAACAATTTGTCTATGAGTTGTTTATTTGTAATGAGTAGCTAAACATCTTGTGATTTCCGGGTTTTGGTAGTAGATTAATTGAACTCTTGTTGAATGTTTTAATCTTAGTTGAAGTTATTATCTTGAAGCTTATTTGAGTATTTTGAGCTTATTCTTGTTTTATCACTTGATCAATGATTTAACTTGTTTGATATATTGATTCATAATTCGAGAGATGAGTTTCAATATTAGATCTTGAATACTTGACGCAAATATTTGCATAAATCGAGAGGTTTGTAAATATTTGTGAGGATATTTGATCTTTTAAACTTTTGGGAGTTGAATGCTTCATGTTGAGTAGAGATGCTAGCATAAGTATTTCAATCTACGTTTTATATGCATCTCGAGAGGAGGATAAAATAGCTTTGTGATCGTCTTATAGGAGTATTGATAATAACTTTGGTTTTGATTAAATCGGACAACAAGAGGAATATTAATTGAAACCATTATCCGGAATCCATTTCATTCTCTTGATAATTCCATTATTCTTAGTATCTTGTATTCTTGTAATTATTCTTGTCTTTACCTCCACAACAATCATCAAATTAAGATCGTCTAAATAAAAATAAAACTATTTTGGTTCAATACTTAGCGCACTAATTTATTAGTCTCCGTGGATACGACCTTGCTTACCCTATTCTATAAACTACACCGTACACTTTGCGGTGAAGCTAAAAATAAAGCGAACAATATTCCATCAGAAATCATGATTTTGATCGGAATTTTCATGCACCGCTTCTTGGAGATTCATCAACTCGACATATAAGGTCTGGTTCACTGTCCAGAAACTCATATGATATGCCACTCGCATTTTGCATTTCCTCAAGGCTTCCCTATCGGCTCCTGCGCGTTCTTGTATCTCATATTAGTGATTCCAATATGCAATCTTATCCTGGTGTTCTTGTGCATACATCGTTAGAATTTGACGATATGTCCTGTAGGGTGTACATCTCGGACAATTGTCCGGATCCATATACTCGGAAATAATTCTCCTCACCAATTGTTAATTACATAAATATAATAAATATAACCAATAGTTCTTAATAAACCTGAGCTCTGATACCATTTTGTGTCAACAATTCTAAGGCAAATTGGGTATAATGTAAAATGAATTATTTTGGGACCGAAGGTGCAACCCTTGAAAATTACCAAATATGTTGAATTTAAGATCTCGGGACTTCTTTTGCAACAATCTTAATCCTATGAGACTATTACGCAAACGTGGGACTAAAATTGTAATGAAGAAAATCTTATGGGACCATAGATGCAATTAACTCATTGAGAGTTAAAATCAAAATTGTTTATGAATTTCAAGCGGAAAATCTATTTGGCGGGTTTGATTTGATTGGACCCGTTGGGTCTTGGATCCAATGCGGCGCGGGTCGGGTCTTAAGACAAGGCGGGGGCGGGTTCTTGGGTCCACTTTGTTCTTGGCGGGGCGGATCCCAGTTTAGCCAAACTCGTCTCAAACCGCCCCATTGACATCCCTATTGAAGAGTTAATGAACATGTCTCGATCCAAATAAACCAACTACTCTTGTTTAAAGGCATGCAAAGTGTTAGAAGTTTGAGATAGTATATAAGATTTGTTAATAAACAATAAAAAAATGTGACACAATAAAAATTTAAATTCTTGAAAAATATTAAAGAGTAATGATTATGTTTATATCTTCTCTTTGCGGTTTGATTGAGTATGTTAATTAATAATTCATGTGTGAATACATTCATTTGATTTAGTATGTTAATAAATAATTCAAGAAAAATCTTCATTCAAGAAATAAAAGTACGATGATTGACCAAATACAACAAGGTATTTGATGAAGACCAAAGGAATGTGGCTACTGAGAAGCACATGTACGTCAACTAAACTCAGAAGCCTGCAAATCTGAAAAACAACCATGAATAGTCAATATCAAAGTTGCAATAAAGGATGTGCCAACTATCCAACGAAAGGATTTGAGTTTGTGGCGAAATTCAAATCCCTCTTATAAAAGATGAGGAAATACCTAAGAGAAGGTGATGACACTTTGAGCAACCAAGATATTATCAAGAATATCTCTCAATTCTCACAAAGAAATATTCAAGCATTTGTCAAGCTTGAAATCCAGTAATAACCTGTGGTCACTCATCTGAAGAACAAGATTGTGAAATATCAGTTGAAGGGAAAAACTATTTTCAAGAAACAAAAAGGGGGACTATTTTTCCTTGAAGTGAAGGATTGGTGGAAATGTTCTTTCCAACTAGAACGAAGTATGAGCACTGTGTATTCAAATCTTATGAAGGAAATGAATCTTAGCAGTAGGCTATGTGTGCAAAGTTGTTGAGATAAATGTGTACTTTGTATTGGGAAAAATGTTTTATCAACCCAACTATTTAGTGAATTCCTCTTGTGATAGAAAAAGAGTAGATTAGACAGATTACCTCACCATTTAACCACTATAAACATTGTGTTATTTAATTTCTGGGCTTTACTCTATTTTTTGTTTCCTGCTTCCATATCTTCAAGCATTAAATTCAGATCATCAAGTTTATCTTGATGTGTTAAAAATAAAATGAAGTTCCCCACAAATTGAACCACTTTAGAGTCAACTTGAACCACTTCAGGGTCATCCCCTCTATAGTCCACCTCAAGCTTGAGTTTCACACTAAGACCAGAGTAGGTGAAACTGCAGGAGATATCAAGGCCGTCGAGAGTGCTATGTAGCCACTTTGAAGAAGGGCAAGCTCCCCAGAGAAGATACGACCAAACTTAACAATAGTAGAAGTCGTGGGACTCGTCCTCTCCTCATGTCACTGGTTTTTGCCCCCTCCAAAGGGCTTCTATATGTTATTTACTTTTAAGTTTAGTTTGCACCGCTCACACGATGTAAAATAATTTTATTTCAAGTGTTTTCGGTCTGCGATCTAAGTTCTTATTTTGCTTTTATTTTCATAATGAATACAAGTTATAACTCATTTTCACTATTTCTATTTACTATGAATGTGTAGTTTTTTTCAGTGAGAATTTGTGTCCTAGAGCATGTTCTTTTTCCCCATCCTCCTCCGGGGATCTCGTAGGAGGCATCTCTACCTGCAATCTAGGAGGTAGCGGTACAAGACTCTCCTCCGATGATCCAGAGAGAGACATACTCTTACTTGTGGTCCAAGAGGTGGCTACAAACGATTGTCCTCCAGCGATCCTAAGGGAGGAGACCCTTCTGCTATTATCCCCGGGGAGATACCCCTTTCTGCAATCCAAGAAGTGACTACACAAGATCCTCCGCAATCCCTGGGGAAGAGACTCCCCTCGACAATCGGGGAAACACCCCTACCTTTGATCTAGGAGGTGGTTAAACAAGATTCCCTCAATGCTCTTGGTGAAAGAAGTGCCCTCTCTCATGCTCCGGAAGACGGCCATGCTCCCTGGAACGGGGCAAATATTCTCTCATTTCTCAAAGTAAAACTCACTACCCAAAAAAACATAACAAGTCTCCATCAACATCAACAATCACTTAACCGACACGCAACAAGAAAACGTGAAAATGCTAACATATATGAGAAAATGCATAAAAAAACCACTCATATAGAACATATCATCATGCCTCTCATAGGCAACAAACATCTCGAGAACGAAATATCAAGTATCTAAAACCAATCCCTAACCAGGTGAACTGAAAAGAAAGCTAAATGAGCTAGATAAAGCAATAAATTGCTCAAGTCAGGGTGGCTCCATCATCCTCTTTGTCACCCTCGGTGGCATCATCATCCTTCAGGATGTCCTAAAGGGCCCCGATCTCGCCTTTCTCCTTATCGGGAAATCCACAATCCAACAGATCCACTAACTCATGGAAAGTCTTCCAACTTTTCCTCAATATATTGCGGCAATGTCGAACAACCTGTCGAAGTAGGTCGAGGATTCCCTCATCAATTCAAACTTATAATCCAAGGAGGCTCTATAAGCCTTCACTGCGTGAGACTTCTCTATAGCCAGCCACTGAACCCTTAAGAGGATTAACAGAATGCCACACCCATCATGGCCTCATGGTCTTACTATACCTTCATCCACTTATATTTCTTGGTCAAGTCCGCCACCTTGCCATCATGTTGGCCCATGGCATCCTTGAGCCCATTCAACTCACATTTCATGAGGCGATTCTTCACCTCCAACACATCACCTCTTTGGCTCGAGGTGGCAGCAAGGTTCATAATATACGAAGAAATTCACATAAGTCCTAGAAAGCAAATAGAATGAAAAGATAACTATTGAACGAGAAATAAATGGGCTTACTCCAGCCACATCACCAAAAACGTGAGTCTCTTTGTCCTTGAAGGACAATGACCCTAGGCGAGTCTGGTCCTTTATAGAAAATGTTACCATAAAGCTACCATAACCTGAGTAAAGCTTCGAAGGATCCCAAAAATACTGGATCTCCTCACGCTAGTTCACCCCACCAGAAAAAGAACTCATGGGCCAATAGTCCCAATGAAAGCCTCACCGGATTCCTTTCGGTGCCTTTTTTTCCCTGCCAAGGGCGGGATGGAGATCGGGGTCAGGCGGCCTCGGCTGGTTGACGTGGCAGATCCAACATGCCTCCCGTCATCTAGCGAGGATGTGACCTTTCTCACCCTCTCTTCTAGAAGGACCGTTCGAACTCCCCCATAAGCGAGAAGCACTTTTGCCTTTCTACTTCTTCTTGTAGGTCGGCTCTCCCTTACGGAAAACAAAGCAAGATAGAATATTAGAAAACATCAAGTATACTAGTAAAATGTGAAGAGAAACCATAAAATTAAGTTCTACCAAGTACTCAGAATATCCTGAATATTCAGGGGATCCTCAAACAAATCATTCCACCCACAAACCTCCACTAAGTTATTCCGAGATAAAACAAATGATTGCCACGGAGCGCCTTCGCCTCAATAGCCCGGTCGTGGGAATGTCCCAACTATTATCCCGCACAAAGAAAAAAATATCATTCTAAAGCCCACTAGGGGAAGAAAGTCTCGTGAGGAACTTGCTTTAACGGCGGTGGAAGAAGTAGAAGAAAGCCTCCCTAAAAGTCTTGTTGGGATAGAACAGAGAATGGATCCCTCACACGTAGCTAGCAGCCCCAGCTTGTTCACATCGTACTCATAGCCCTTTATACATTAATACGATCAAGGAATTACTTGGCTAGTGGAAAACCCAAGAGACGTAATGACCTTGGCAAGAAAAGGATCGGGGAATGGAGAAATCAATACACAAGTTGTACAAGTACAGATAATATATCCCGGATGGGGATGAGTAAGCCATCTCCAGGCCTCGGGGCCAACATAAAAAAGCCGAGGCAATCGCAGCGGAAGCTCCGTTAGCCTACGAAGGTAATGAGAAGTAACACTATGCACCAACCCCTCTCGGAACCAAAACTCTACACTCTGGGAGGGGCCTATGTTCATACTTAGGCAGGGGCATCCACCGGCTCCCCTCCTCGGACTCCTCCACACTTTCCATCTCATTCGGATCCAAACCCGAGGAAAACTCAACAACCTTGCCCATCATCTAAAGCTCGGCGCTAAAGGGGAAATACCAAACTCGAGTCGTAATCGAAGTTGGATGAAAAATAGTTGGAATAGACGATCGAGAATCAGGAACTAGGAAGAGGAACTCCAAATTCCAAACTCAAATTAAAATATGTGAAAACTCCAAAGAAGAGCGAGATGGATGCAAAGAAGAACATAACAAGGGATGAGGACTACCCTTGAAGGCGCACGCCCTCCACACCATGGGAGGGCATGAGGGTGCGCCTTTGCCCAGCTCCCCAGAGCTCTCTAACTCTCTCTTCTCATCCCACTCATCTCTCTACTTATTCATGTGTGTATTCTCCCCACTCTCAACTTTCAAGCAAGATTTTTACTAAGTCTCCCACCAAATAATAAATTCAAAATTGAAGAAAAATTAGAGAGATAAATTTTATTCTTGAATACACATTCAAAGCTCTCATGTCAAACTTGTCTTTGGCATAGGAATGAGTGAGACTCCTCAATCTAAAGCAAAATTAGTGAACAAGGAAAGATAACACGATATTTCTTAGCATCCACACAGCTCCTCCCAACTCCACAGCCTGGGAGCATGGGGGCTTATGTTGGGGACAAATTTGATTTTTTCCCATTATTACTATTTTAATCATTTTGCACATTATTTAATTCTAAATTATTTATTTAATTTCCTGGTATTACTAATTATTATTGGGTCATAATATAATTATCCGGCCTACGGGGTCCGTGCCAGCCCTCGCAGCCAACTTTATCGTACAAAGCCAATGCAGCCCATCAAGCCAATTATAAAAAAGTTTCTCCTCGTTATTTGTAAGTATTCTGAATTCATTACTCTCAAGTGTTCTTCTTTGCTATGTATTTTCGATCTAACTTGTACAGTTGTACTTGTTGGAAAAAATGAAGAAAATTAGTTTTTGACCCTTGTAATAGTAAATGGCAAATTTTATTTTGACCTTTGGTAAACGTTTGGTGGTGAAAAGTCATATTATGCCTATAAATATGACTTATTTCTCACATTTGAAAAACACACAAAACACAAAAATTTCCATATACCTCCAAAACTCTTGCAATTTTTGGTGATAATTACCAGGCCCTGGAATATTTTTTGTTTTCTTATTTTATCCTGAGAAATAGACATCCAGAATATGGGACGAATCTATAGTATGTTGAACACACGATTCGAGCCAATTTTTATTTTTAATTTGCTTTCTTTGCCAATTTTTACTGATTCGGGTTTTTCGGTTCATATAAACTGTACTAGCAGAAATGCGCAGTTTGTTGAATAAGTCGGAATTTGCAACAAGATGAACAATCTTGAAGTCATTGGAAAAACCCAGGGTTTGAAGAGAAAATCTCAATTTAATATTCAATATCAAAGTTGTTCAATATAAAGAAAGTGTTTTGCCTTATATAGGTGACTCAAAACAAACCCTAACCCTACTAGGAAACAACTCAAAACTAAACAGAAAACAAAAACTGAATAAAAAACTAAAAATCCCAGACGGACGCACGAGCACACGCACGGGGCGTCGCGTCAAGTCGTAAGTTCGCAACATCGTGCCTGGCATACGCACGGTCATGCATGTGTCAAGTCGAACGCTCTCGATCTCGGGTCAGTAGGTCCCAAGGGGTGAAATGTATGGTTTAGAAGGGGTTGAATAAACCTTACCAAATTTTGCAAAAATCCTTCTAAAACATTTGCAACATAGTTGAAGCAAATCGACTCTGTCAAGGGGATAGCTAGGTTGATTATTCAAATAAGTTTCTATTTGACAGCTCATGAGAGCTATAATCGCCTAACTCGGTTGTATAGTCCAAATATATTACTTAATATTTGGTTTTCGTAGTTTAAGACTTAACCCCTTTAACAAATTTAAAGGTTTGTTTTACACTTGTTTTAGCACTAAGCTTATTATCACTTGGATATCAAAGCTAACTTAGTCAAAGATATATAAAATAATAAAACAGAAAAATAATCTTTGAAAGTAAATAGACACATATTTTATAGAGGTTAAAAGATGGAGTAATTCTTCTACTCCTCTTTTCTCCAACTCCTGGAGGAATCCACTAAGTAATGATCGGTTTACAAAGTGGTGAAAAGTCTAGAGAAGGTCTTGATTACATAGCCGACTTTCTTACGTGTGACTAATTTTGTTATTTTCCTGGCAATAAATACTTCATTACGTTTATTGATGATAACACAAAGTTTTGTTATGTGTATCTTCTTAAAAGTAAAGATGAAGCTATAGAAATTCATTCTCTATAAAAATGAAGTTGAGAATCAACTCAACACGAAAATTAAGGTACTAAGAAGTAATCGTAGAGATGAATATGAATCGACATTTGTTGAATTCTTGCCAAACAAAAATTAGACACGAAACAACAGCACCTTATTCATCTTAACAAAATGGCATTGCAGAACAAAAAAACCAAACACTTAAAAAAATTATGAATGTCAAGTTATTAAGTTCTGGTTTAGCTTAGAACATGTGGGAGAAAGTCGTTTTAATGGCTAATTATCTTTTAAATAAAGTATCCCGAAAGAAAGAAGACAAAAGCCCTTATGAATTGTGGAAAGGAAGAAATCCATCCTATAAATATTTGAGAGTGTGGGAGTGTCTTGCTAAAGTGATTGTACCTACACCAAAGAAGGTAAAGCTATTGATTGCATATTCAATGGATATGCACATAACAAAGATAGTGCTTATTGGTTTGTTGTGCATGAATCTGAGATTAAAGGTATGCAAAAACATGATAATTGAATCAAGAAATGCCTCGTTTTTTGAATATGTATTTTCGTGCAAGAAGTAAACCCTTCTAAACGAATGCATGATTCAATAGAACGCAAGCAAGACAATAAAAAAGAAGGGGTGGAACATAGATGCAGCAAACAAGCTAGAATAAAGAAATCATTTAGTCTGATTTTCTAACCTACATTCTGGAAAGTGAACCTCAAATATATAAAGACGCTATAAATTTTTCTGAGGGACCATTATGGAAAGAGGCCATAAAAAGTGAAATTGGTTCCATCTTATAAAACTATACATGGGAACTAGTGGATCTTTATGAAAGAAGTAAACCATTGGGATATAAATGGATTTCAAGAAAAAAAAAAATCAAGGTAGATAGAACAATTGATAAGTACAAGGCTAAACTCGTAATTAAAGGTTACAGACAACAAGAGAGTATTGATTACTTTGATACATATTCTCAGGTTACGAGAATAACCTCCATTAGATTGCTACTTTGAATTGTCATTTTGTAGAATCTTGAGGTGCATCAAATGGACGTAAAACCTATTTTTCTAAATGTAGACTTCAAAGATGAGATTTGCATGGAACAACCTGAGGATTTTCTGCACCAGGGTAATAAAACAAGGTTTGTAAGTTGGTCAAGTCATTATATGGCCTATTATAAGTACTAAAAGATAATATCATGAAAGAACGTGGATTTAAAATGTATCCATGTTAAAGAGACGGAAAATGGCTATGTCATTTTATGTATTTATGTAGATGACATGCTTATCATTGGAAGTAATGATAAGATAATTAAATCGACAAAAGGTATGTTGAACTCGAGATTTTACATGAAAGATATGGGTTCAACCGATGTGATCCTCGGAATAAGGATCTCTAGATGGACTTTTACTTGATCAGTCACATTATGCAGATAAGATTCTGGAGAAATTTAGTGAGGATGACACGTCATTAGCTAGAACTCTAATAGAAACAAGCAAATATCTATCGAAGAATAGGGTGAGGTTGTGTCTCAAGTGGAGTACTCATGGGTCATAGGAAGTTTAATGTACTTAATGAGTTGTACATGAGTAGACACTGCTTATGTAGTGAGTAAATTGAGTAGATACACAAGTAATCCAGAGCATGACCACTAGAAAGATATATTGAGAATATTAAGGTATTTAAGATACACTCGTGATTTTAGACTGCACTATACAAGATATCCAACTGTTATTGAAGGATACAATGATGCTAATTGGATAGTTGATATTAAATACTCTAGTCTACAAGTGAATTTGTTTTTACTTTAGGAGGTGTAGCAATATCATAGAAATCTTCTAAGGAGACAATTATAGTAAGGTCCACAATGGAGGCTGGGTTTATTGCTCTAAACAAGTGTGGTGAAGAAGCTAAATTGCTCCAAAATTTCTTAGAAGATATTCCAAGATGGCCAAAGCATGTGTCAGCAATTTGTACATTGTGAGAGTCAGTCCGCAATTGGCAGGCATAGATCAATATGTACAATGGTAAGTCTAAACACATATGTCATTAACACAATACCATTAGACAACTAGTCTCAACTGGTGTTATATCTATTGACTACGTGAAGTTAAAGATGATTTAGCGGATCCATCAACCAAAGGGTTGAATCGAGAGTTAGTTATGAAATTATCAAGAGGAATAGAACTTAAGCATCTAGAAAAATGAAAACCCAGCCTAGTTGACTAGAAATCCCAAGATCCAGGTTCAAAGGAATAATCTAGTTGTAAATAGGTTATAGGATCATTGTGGGGAAGTTATCCCTTATCTATTCCTTAACAGTGATGCCCGTGGAGAAAGGATAAGAAATTGGATTTTAGTGATTCTTGTGCATCGGTAAGCCGATCAGGGTAGTACGGGCTAGTCCTAATTAATAAGAATTCACCTATGTGAGGGAGAAGTGGCCGCTTCGAAGAGAATTGTGTGAAGCTCAATTCTTAGAACCACTTACAGAACCAGGAGTATGTTTTTAGGTCCATGAATGAACATAACTATGAGAACTGAAGTATGTTAGGAAGAATATTGTGTGAGGTATATCATCGTTTACACAAAAGGTAGAACAGTTTAAGGACATCGCACCTACAGGTCAGTTAGTAAAGTAATTATACTTTCGCAAAGGAAAATTCAAAAGGTAACACCTACCTATCATATGCAGAGTTCGACTATTAAACTTTATCACCAAATCTTTGTATCTCTGTAATTTTCTTCATGTGGGGGATTGTTGGAAAAAATTAAAGAAAATTAGTTTTTGACCCTTGTAATAGTAAAAGGCATATTTTAATAGTAAAGAATAAATTTTATTTTGACCTTATTAATAGTCAATGACAAATTTATTTTGACATTTTCAATGGTAAAGGGTAATTTTTTGGTGGTGGAAGATCATATGTATGCCTATAAATATGACTTATTTCTCACATTTGAAAAACACACAAAAACACAAAAAAGAAAACCATATACCTTCAAAACTCTTGCAATTTTGGTGATGATTACCAGACATATTTTCGATTTCTTGAATAGGTAATACGATTTTCTCGTCTTATCCTGGGAAACAATCGTCCTAAATTGGGGATGAATGAGCACACTATTCGAGCCAATTTTTATTTTTATTTTGCTGGTTTGCTAATTTTTACCGATTCGGGTTTTCGATTAATATAAATTGTACTAGTAGAAACACTATTTTTTTCTTACAGTCTGACATAAGCCTCGAAAGGGCCTCCCTAAGATAACTCCAGGGGCCCGTATAACATTTGTGGTGTCGCAGGCAAGTTCCGTCGAGAAGAATTTAGCGACTCCAGAGAATAAGTTGGACTAATATATATATATATATATATATATATATATATATCGAAAACCCGACTTGAAGTGGTCTGCGTATTTAAGCGGATCAATGACCAAATCGACAAGGACGGAACCAGGGGACGGACCTAAGTGTAGTTGGAGTGGGGCCTTGCCCCCCTCCCCCAACATTTTCAGTTTTTCATTTTTGGCATTTTTTTTGGTAAAAAATCATATCAAGATTTTTATTTTTGAATTTGTTGGATTATACCTTGCACTTTTCAAGTTCTCTTTTCAATACATCATAATGTGTAACAAATAGTCGTGATATAGAAGAGAAACATTCTAAATTTTAATATCTTGGAATTGTAATTATGTATTTTGAGATATTTGATAATAAATATTTACATTGTATTTGATGCAAAAATATAATATATTCTAAATTTTATTACGTGTAAATAGAACTTTTTAGTCATTCAGGTTTCCAAGAGATGAAAAGTAGTCATATTTTTCAAAAACATGTTTTTTAGTCATTTTGACAAATAAAAAAATGACATCATATATTCCTTGTATTCTTTGGTGAGTTACTTAGCTAATTTGAAGGGATTGAGAAATATTTTAATAAAATAGCAGTGGAATAATTAAACTCAAAATGGCTAAAAAATATTTTTGAAAGTCACAACTAAAAACTATTTTTTTCTGGACAAATGACCAAAAATCTAATGGACACTGTTGTCCCCTCCCCCTGCCGAATTCTGGGTTCGCCCCTGGACGGAGCTAGCTTTCAAAATTTAATTTATTGCACAAAAACGCCCTAAATGCAAGCTCCCGAATAGTCAATTGAATTTGAATTTGTTGTAAATATAAGGACCAAAATGTATATTTATCCTTTTTGAGGACGATAATGCTTAAAATAAGATAATTAATTAGTTGTCTAAAGTTGATGATATCAAAATTGAAGACCCTGCGCATGGTGGGTCAATTACGTTTCTCATCTGAAAATCCAATAAGCCACGCGACTATCTTTTTTTAAAAGTTCATTATAACTACAAATTCTAATTTTATTTGTAAAAGTGTGATTGGATGGATATTGTACAAGTTTATTATAACAACAACTTCTAATTTTATTTGTATAAGTGTGATTGGATGGGATAGCACAAGTTGTTATATGGATTACACATTGCCCATTTGGGAAAAAGAAGATCACGATTGATGTTTCACAGGACTGATGTTAACAATGAATCCACTTGCAATGTCCCCAGCAATTTACTTTATCCTCAGATAATTAATTAATTTCAATAACTTCCTAACTTTTTAATACATGCTATTCCCTAAAAAAAATAAAATGAGAGATAGAGAGATCGAAAAAAAAAACTTTTGTCTGTTTATATAAGATGGTAAAAAATAATAGAGATAGAAAAATATTTTGTTGTGTTTAACTTTTCACTTCTTCCCATATTATTTAGCCTTATTTCTTATGTCTTTTCACCGCAAGAAAAAATCGTTTAACTAAAAAAATCTGTAGGTAAATATTAAAATAATTATTAAGTGTCAAGATACAAAAAACCAGTTAAATGAAATACTTTTCATTTAACATACATTTACATTTCATCTGTATAGTTAGTTATGTTAGTTATGTCGGTTAAGTTAGTTAAGAAGAGTAGTTTAGTTCTTGTTGTATATTGCTCTATATAATGAGCTTCATGTACAGCTTTTCATTTCAATCAATTCAATTCGAAGTTCATTTCATATTTCCGCACTATATCAATTCACATGGTATCGCTTGAAAATTTCTAATCTCTTCCGCACGCATCTTCATGGTTCTTATTGCATCTTGCAATCCTTTTCTTCTATTTTGATTGATTCTATAATCAATCCTTGATTCTTCTGCAAGATTACTTAATCTTGATTCTTCTTCCTGTAAGTACAATTTCTTGATCCACAAATTCAAGATCCGTCAAAAATTCAATTATAATGGTTGCCACCATTCAACTTGATGATCCTTCATCACCATATTTCTTGCATCCTAGTGACAACCCGGCGATGTAATCGTGTATGAAGCCTTTATCGGGAAAATCGTATCTCATGGAATACGGCCAATCCTCATGGCATTAAGTGTCAAGAATAAAATAGGATTCGTTGATGGTTCGATTGTTGTACCACCTTCAACTTCCCCTGCTCTCCACAATGCTTGGCAAAGAGCCAATAATCTTGTGTTGTCCTGGCTCCTGAATTCAGTCTGCAAAGATATCAGGCAGAGTCTTTTATTTTTTACAACCGCTAAAGAAGTTTGGGATGAGCTCAAGATAAGGTATGCCCGTAGTGATGGCCCTCGAGTATTTCATCTCGAAAAATCACTCAGTTCCATTTCTCAAGGTGTCAATTCTATCACCATTTACTATAACCAATTTAAGAGCCTATGGGATGAGTATGTCAGTCATCGCCCTCTTATGAAATGCTCTTGTGGTTTATGTTCTTGTAACATTTCTGCTATGATGGCTTCTACACAACAAAATGATTCATTAATCAAGTTTCTTATTGGCCTTGAATGAATCATATGCTCGCCAAGAAGAAACCAACTTCTCAATTCTCCTCCGCCATCTCTAACCAAAGTGTATTCACTTATCCTTCAAGAAGAAGCCCAAAGAGGGTTGACAAATTCAAGTGTTTATTCACATCCCATTGAGTCCGTGGCCATCTTTGGCTAATCAGTGAGAATTTTCCAAGTTTCAATCCACAAAAGACAAGAAAAAAACCAAGGTGTTCCCACTTTGTGGATTCAATGGCCATACTATAGACAAATGTTTCCAAATAATAGGCTATCCACCTGGATGGAAAGGCCCTAAGGGTCCAAGAACCTTCAAAGAACGTGTTCTTTGCAAATATTGTATCAAATTCTTCTCGAGATCAAGCTAGTCCCTCGAGAAAGTTCCATATTTTCAAAAGAAATGTTAGAACAATTCTTGGCTTATGCTCAAGCTCATCAAGCCAACTCATCCTTCAACTCGAGGCTATACACTCTGCAAAAAGCTTTTCCACAACCAATTTCCTATACACAAGTTAATTCTACAAAGACCATCCAATTCGGTATCATTTATTTACAAATCACAAAATCGGATCTTAGATATCTTGGTGCAATCGGTCACATGATCTGTGATAATCCTTCTTTACAAATGATCATGTACCTATCTCAATACCTATTTCTTTACCTAATGGTCAAACTACTATTGCTTCTCATATTGGTGAGGTTCAATTATCTGCACTTAATACTTCATAAAGCCTTGTGTGTTCCTTCTTTTCCTTTAATCTTATATATGTTTCACAATTAGCCAAAACTTCAAACTATGTATTGCATTTCTTGGCTTCTCACATCTTTTGAGGACATTCACAACCGAGAGGATGATTGGTTTTGTCTTTGAAAAAGGAATGACTTATATCATTTCAAACTACTATCGCAGAGCATCCGTAGCTAATATAGATCCTCTTCGTGGCATTTAAGACTAGGACATATCTCAAAAATAGATTGTCACTATTACCTCAAATTACTTCTAAAGTTTCTAGTTTTGACTCTTGTGATGTTTGCCATTATGCCAAACAAAGGAGATTACCATTTTATGTTAGTAATTCAACTTCTAGTCAAATTTTTGAACTCATTCATTGTGATCTCTTGGTCAAAAACCAATTTAATGTAGCTCCATTAAAACATTGAGGTCGCTAATGGCACTCGAATTTATCTTAAATCAGTTTTATAACACAAATGGTATTGTTCATCAAACAAGTTGTGTTGAAACACCACAACAAAATGGGCTAGTGGAAAGAAAATATCAACACTTATTACAAAATTACTAGAGCTTTACTTTTTCATTCAAAAGTACCTTTATATTCGGGATGAATGTGTATTAATTGTCGCTCATATTATCAACGAGAATTCCAACTCTGTTTTACACAATAAATCCCCATTTGAAGTATTGTTCAATAAAAATGCCTACTTATGACCATTTTAAAGTTTTTGGTTGCCTTGCATATATGCTTCTACCTTGACTGCAAATAGAAACAAATTTCAACCAAGAGCCTCAAAATGTGTTTTCATGGGATATCCATTTGGCTCAAAGGGATATAAGCTGTATGATTTGTCTAAAAACAAAATGATTGTTTCTAGAAATGTATATTTTTGTGAAAATATTTTTCCTTTTCAACAGACTGATTCAAATAAACAACTTAATGGTCCTCTTTTTCCACAAATGGAGAATGATTATCATCAACACATGCCTTTTCTAGTTCATGTACCCACAGATATTCCTACAGCACCAGTTTATGTCCCTACAGCACACTTGAACAACAATCCAAATGTTGATGAAAATGTCAATCCTGTACCACTTGTTGATAACAATCCTGAAGCACTTGCTGACAACATCTCTACAGCACATATTGCTGATGATATTAATGTAAGAAAGTCTTCAAGGACTAGAAATGTTCCAGCTTATTTACAAGTCTATGACTGTAAGTTACCCCCTTCTCTAAAGCCAAGTACTTCTGCACAATTTGCTTCTGTTGGCAAACAATATCCAATTACTGATTACTTATCCACTTCACAATTGTCTCATAAACACAAAGCTTTCACAGCTAGTATAAGTCATCTATTTGAACCTAAAACTTATGCACAAGCTAGTAAAAGTGCAGAATGGCAACAAGCCATGAAAGCTGAAATAGTTGCTTTGGAAAAGAACAACACATGGATACTTACTACTTTACCACCAAATAAACATTGCATTGGATGCAAATGGGTATACAAAATTAAGTATAAATCAGATGGAACAGTGGAAAGATACAAAGCAAGGCTTGTAGCCAAAGGATACACACAAGAAGAAGGTTTAGATTATTTTGAAACTTTTTCCCCTATTGCTAATATTACTACTGTTAGACTTGTCATTGCAATAGCTGCTGCAAAGGGTTGGCATCTTCACCAGTTGGATGTCAACAATGCATTTTTACATGGAGAACTGAATGAAGAAGTCTATATGGTGCCACCCCCAGTTATTGTTCGAAAAATGATACAAGAGTTTGTAAGTTGACAAAAAGCTTGTATGGTCTAAAACAAGCATCTAGACAATGGTTTCAAAAGTTAACATCTTGCTTACTTGTTTATGGTTTTAATCACCAAAATCGATTCATCTCTTTTATAAAATCTGATACGATTCTTTGCTCATTTTGTGTGTTTATGTTAATGACATAAATCTAGATGGCAATGATATAAAGGCTATTGAAGCAATCAAACAACATCTTGATAACCAATTCACAATCAAAAATCTTGGAACTTCAAAGTACATCTTGGGAATAGAAATTGCTAGAACAACCAAAGGAGTTCATCTTTACCAAAGAAAATATGCTCTTGTTATTAATCAAACAGGTTACATTGGTTGCAAACCAAGTTCAACACCTATGGACTCCAAACTAGATTTTCTTAACTCGATGATACTCCTTTACAGATCCTTCTCAATATAGAAGGCTTATTGGAAGAATGGTCCGCTTAACTATTACAAGACCGATCTTGCATATAGTATTCAAACCTCGAGTCACTTTTATCTAAACCTAATGTTTCTCATTTGGTCACAGCACATAGAATACTTAGATACATAAAGGGATCTCCAGGTAAAGGCCTTTTCTACTCTCGGAATCAGCCTTACATCTAAAAGGATTGATGATGCGAGATTAGGCTAGATGTCCGCATACACAAGAGAGAAGCATCGAGTGGATATGTTGTGTATTTGGGTGAATCTTTGATCTCCTGGAAATCAAAGAAAACAGCAATCATGTTAGTAGATCTTCACAGAGAGAATCTACGAGGCAATAGGATTGATCACTTGTGTAATCCAATGGCTAGCATACCTCCTTCAAGACCTCAAAGTCCATCAAACAACACCGCCCTCATATATATACCGATAGTAAGTCGGCTTATTGTATCTCACAGAACTCCCGCCATCATGAACGCACAAAACATATTCGGTTGGATTGTCACTTCGTCGAGAGAAAAATACAAGAAGGACTACTTAAGTTGTGCATTCCTTCAACTCAACAAAATGCGGACATTTTAACAAAACCCCTTTCACTCCATTGTTTATCCATTTCACCAAAGAAGTTGGGCTTAATTGACATTCATGCCCCACTTGAGGGGGGAGTGTCAAGATATGAAACCGCTTAAATGAAATACTTTTCATTTAACATACATTTACATTTCATTTGTATAGTTAGTTATGTTAGTTATGTCGGTTAAGTTAGTTAAGAAGAGTAGTTTAGTTCTTGTTGTATATTACTCTATATAATGAGCTTCATGTACAGCTTTTCATTTCAATTCAAAGTTCATTTCATATTTCCAGACTATATCAATTCACATTAAGTGTATGTTACCTACAGAATCTAAAAATGTAGGTAAATGGTAAATACCTACAAATGTTTACATTGATAAATTTAAATATTGTCGATTGTCTATTGGTAATTTGTCTCGTATAATTTGGGAAAAATAATTTTTTTTTCATTTTATAGGTATTCTATAAGAATCGTAAAATTTAGTGACAGGATCATTTATGTTGGTAAATTATGTCAAAACTAAATTTTTCTTGTAGTGTTTACTTTCCTATTTTCTATTTTTTATTTCTTGACCGACATGTACATCATACGTGTGTATGATATACATGGTAGAATAATTGAATTAAAATAATTAGTGTAATTATATTACTGTTTCTCCTTTGCAGAACATTTCATTTCAAAATCCCCAAACACCACCCACAAGTTATCAAATCAACAAATAAATTAAATAAAATTAATATCTTTAATTAAAGGGATCAAAAATTATATATTCTATCAAACTGCAAATTACAGCTATATATATATCAATAATAAATTGACATCCATAGAAAAGTGAGTTTTTGTATTTAAAAATAAAAATAAAGAGTGTTTACATTAATTAATCATTTTAGTAACTAACCTCAGCCCTTTCAGAAAAGGGGGTCCCATGCTCTTGGTTTTGGTGGACCTGTACACTATACAGTTTCTAAAATTAGGTACAGCAATTAAATTAGAGAAAAACAAATAAAAAAACTTACGAACAGATCACTTTTAATCAATTAATTATACTACGCAAATCGTGCCTATGCGACAACAAACAATAAACTTACAAAAAAGATCACTTTTAATCAATAAATTATACTTCGCAAATGGTGCCTGTGCAACAATTTAATTGTACGGATTTAATATTGGCCCCTACATGTTCTTATCAGAAATATATCTTCATGCATGCACTATCACTAGACAAACTACTTTTTCATAATTTATCTAATCTATGTTTGAAAAAGATAATGTAGGTACGATTTTGAAACAATTTATGTAAAATAATGAGTTTATCGAGTATATGCCAAAAGGGTGCTCTTAATGAAGTGGGAAAACTAGAGGAGGGCCTCTTTTTTAGAGAGGAAAAAAAAGGACAAATAAGAAAGAAAAAATATTAAATAGAAAAATAATTTATTACTCAACAAAACCCCCCAAAAAAGAAAAATAATTATAAATTTTGGTTAGTTATCTGTCATATTTATTTCATGGTGCTCAAGTTGTTTGGTCATTAGCAGTTTATAAAAAATATAAAACAAGAAAGAAGAAACAAAAGAAATAAATAAAAGTACTCGACAAAAATTATTATACTCGACAAAATTCTAAGAAAGGAATTATATAATGACACTTTTTGAGTAATCTATCATATTTATTTCATGGTGCTCAAAATGTTTGGTAATTCGCTGTGTGGCACCAGTTTCTCGATGAAATAATAAATTGTTAATCAAAACCAGGTGGCTTAGCCACCCTGCCACCACAAGATTGTGGGGTGGAGGTCGGGGTTCAAATCCCCGCCCCATCAAATTGTTTGTGGGGTGGAGGTCGGGGTTCCTATCCCTACTCCATCAAATTGCTCCCCGGGCATATACGCCGGTGAAGATTTGGTGGGAACTCATCTTGAATAGCATCCGTGTGGGTTCGATTCGGGAGAGATCGTTATTAGTAGATTGGGGGTCGAACATAATTTGTTCTCTTTACCTGGAGGATCTGGTTGTACGTCGCGTCGGCTCCGCTCGTAACACAACTGGCCATCGTGCACATCCTGCGCGTTTTACCTTTGGCGGCGAATGAGGAGTCGGAGCTTGTTGTCCTCGGCATAGTCGGCGTAAGCGCAGAAGTGAGTTATAAAAAGAAAAAAATTTGTTAATCAATAATAAATAACAACAAATTACATTCCCAAGAAAAGGTACTTATTATATTGATTATTTAAACCGGAAATCAAAACATGTTTTTAACCATTTGTAAAAGTACATAAACAACACCACAATAAACAATCTTGATCTAGCTAATTAATAAGCATTACTTACAACAATTTTCAATGACTTACTTCTAACTTCTAAGCCCAAATTAAATCAACAAATAAGTTTGACTTTGCCCACATCTCTTTGCTTGGGATGGCCCAAGACTAACCCGATCTATTACAGTCTTAAATTTAGAATATCAAAAAAAGGAAGAAAATTAAGATACAATCACCCTAAACAATCACGGATGGGATCTTCTATTCCAAAACTATATTTCATCTCATATTCCAACCGTATGGATGATTGACACGCGTGTATTACACTTACCATTTTAATTTTCAAGCATAAATCAAGCGAGAAATTGTAGGGTTCTAAAATGGTAAGTCTAATACACGTGCCAATCATCCACACGTTTGGAATAGGAGATGAAACACGGTTTTGGAATAGAAGATCCCATCACAATTAATCATAGGGAAAAATAATGTTTTTATGTTGCACGAACTTTTTTACGCTCCCGTATTTTTTGAGTTATTTTTACGTTATTGTTTTGAACATATTTCAAATAATAAAATTTCATTGAAATACAATTTTATCACCACTAAAGGATCAATATTCTTACACTCAAAATCCTAGAAATTATAAATAAGAAACACACATAGACAACACACAATAAACAAAACAAATTAAAACATTATAAAAACATGGAAACAAAAAGAGAATTAACACAATAAAGTTTTTGATCGAACGCATTGTAACATCGAAACAACATAGAAACAAAAGAAACAACATATCATAGAACAATCCAAAAACAACAAAAAATAGTGTATTAATAGGTAAACGCATAAAATGTCCAAAAGATTAATTAACCCTAGGTGTACAAAAGTATTATCAATCATAAATCAATATCCAAATAGCATAAATTAAAATGTCCTTTTTACCAAAAATATGGACATTTTCCGGAATTTTCTCTTAGAAAAACTCACCAAACACAATTTTAAATTTTTTCTTCAGTTTAATATAAACAAAATTAGAAGTTACAATAAATTATCCATGGTTGGTAAAACTCAAAATTCATTTGGATTATTCTTTTATAAATAAAAGAACGAAAAGAAAAGCACCATGATAATTGATAAGATTGATGGGAAAACAAAAGCCATAATGCTGGCTCAAAAAGAAAAAATTAAACTCTCAAAGATAAATAATATAGAAAAAGCGACGCCGTTGAGAAATGACATTTGACGTAAACCCTTTGCATGCGTTTTTCTGTCTGTATATTACTTGAGTCATTTTATTCTCATCTCTATAAGTGTAAGTTTGGGCCACAACCTAATTCTCTTCTAGGTCGATTTTTTTCCCTTTTAGAATAAACATAATGTTGTCCTCGGTGATAATAATAAGCGAACTAAATAATTCGTTTAAATTAGTATTAAATTTAATCTAGAGTTGAATTGAAACTTATGTGATCTATATAGGTGCATGAGTCATGACAAATCGGAAACTTTAAAGACCAAGTTAGGCGACTCCACGCTACTCCGATTGTCTTAATTTCACACATGTGCTTAATTCCTCAGAAGTTATGAAGTCTATGGAAATTTTGGCTCGAGGATCCTGAACCGATATTCCACAGGCTACAGACCATCAAGATGATACTCGAGCACGTGGAAAAAAAATATGACAATGTCACTCGAAAGTCCTTGAGACATAATGTCCTTCATTTAAATTGTGTTTTAAAGTTGTTTTATCGTTTTTTTCATGAAGTTTTGTATTGTTTTTCCTTTGTTACCAGCTGATCGGCTTGTGATTATGACTTTTTTCCTTTCTTTTTATATATTTTCATTTATTTAAAAAAAATCTTAATAGGTGCATGTAATTCAATAAGTGGACTCCAATCGAGTCATGCAAGTTGATAATATTATATTTAATTGTCGAATAGGTGGATTTTTTATTCAAAGCGGCCAAAAATAAATCATATATTTGAATTGCCAATATGTTGCAATACTATTTATAGGTCAACTTTTTGAAAGCATAGACAATAATACAAATTGATGTATGCCATGATAATATATTCTTGTTCTCCTTCAATAATGCAAAGCAAAGACAAAAAATAGAAGGGCTATCAAAATGTAGCATCATTTCATATATATTGTCTTTAGGTATTGCGAAAAAAACTACACAGAAAAAATAAATATAGATAGTACATAATGAATGATCGTATATATTTTAATTTTTTGTGAAAAACTTATCGATTTGCTCTATGTCGATCACTCAAAAACCGTACTTGCCCTCTAATGTGTTTAAATGTTTTTGTGTTCTTTCCATTTCCCCATCCCAAGTAACATCACGAATTGTGTGAGGATGTGAGTATGAGTAGAGATGGGAATGGAAACGCGATGGAGTTGGGCAAATCATGCAACCCATCACGGTTCATGGGTCGAGTTGGTATTATTATAGGTTTTTTATATATTTTAATTTGTATTATACATAAGTTAATTTTATCTTATATATTCTGTAATATTAATACATATTATTTATAAAAATTATCATTATTAATGTGTATATATTAGATATAATATTAAGTCCATAAAAATTGTAATATCATATATGTAAAACATGTATTAAGTATATTAATAGATAAAAATGTTAGGTGGGGCGGGGGTATCCACGAGGCAGAGGTGATACTCAGACCCTTCCCCCACACCCACCCATGTCGAGGGTCACGAGGGGAGCCAGGGCTGGTTGTGAACAGGCAAGGTCAAATTCTCATCCCTACGCATGAGCCAGAATAAAACATGATAGCTAGAGATGTTAAACGAGTTGGTCCTAGCGGTTTCGAGATAATCCTAGCGGGCTTCGAGCCAAATGGTTTTCGGGCTAAACGGGTCGATATTAAATAGACCTTCAATATTGAAACATAACCCTAACCATAGCGGGCTTGCTAAATGGACCACTATCAAAGTATTCAAAAAAATAAAATTATATATTTAAATCTAAATTTTAAACTCGAACATATATAACATTTAAATTTAACATTTTAAGTTGAAGCATTCATTGTAAAAGTAAAGCCATGCATAGTTTAATACATTGCATTAACAAAGTTATAAAATTAAAATATTTTATAATCTAAATTTTAAAATAATTATAATAATAAAAACTACCATTGTATACCCATATGAAATGGAAAAAATTAATACTTTTTTCTGAAATTACTCATATTATCAAAATTTTCAAAATTATATATATTTAAATATAAAACTTTAAACTTGAGCATATATAACATTTAAGTTTAATATTTAAAGTTAATCTATTCATTATAAAAAAAAAGTCATGCAGAGTTATAATTTCATTGTATTAACAAAATTATAAAATTATATTTAGCATACCATTAAGAAATATAATTTATATCCTAGATAACCTAATCAATTTTCGTGATATTTTCTTATTTAGAATAAAAACCGGAAGGCTAAATTAATTAATGAATAAAATAAATAAAAAAAACAATTTTGTTGGGAAACATAGCTTCCTTGATAAAGTTAAAACTTAAAGATGGGGGGATTGTGAATTTGAAAAATATATTTACTAGTAATAGCTAGGTAATAGATAATAGGTAATAAAGTAGATACATAATATTAGAACTTATTAATTTAGTTTTTCAAAAACAAAATTGGTGGGCTTCGGGCTAAATAGTTTGGACCAAAAAGGCCCAAATTTAAACGGGTCAAAATAATACGGCCCTAAACCTATTTTCTCGGTATAAATGGTCCCGGCCAATAGGCCACGACTATTTAACATCTCTAATGATAGCCACAAAATTGAAAAAATACTTACTTTTTTCTAAAACTCAAATGAGGATTATGGCATAATTATAATAGAAAAAAAGTAAGTTTAAGTAAATGATGGAAACTACTCTTACGGTTTAGTTATTATATGAAAAAAAAATCATTTACTTTTCAAAATTATAGATACTAGAGATATTACCACTCGTGGATACATGGGGCCAACCTGAGCCCCCGATTCCCCCACCCCCAACCCAATCTTTTTAAAAAAATAGTGAGATTTTAAAAAAAAAAGTTATAATTTATATGATTTCTCTTGGACTTTGTATCTGATTCACCCTATTTTTGTGTATCAAGCCACCCTATTATCGTATTTTGGCTCCACCATTGGGTATTACAAATACCCATTTGAGACATTACAGCTACGCCCTTGAAATTGTGTAATATTACAGATACCTCTTTCTATAGGTGCAATTTGTAAGATAGAAATAAATATCAATTGAGTGTCTAGGAACTTAAAAGATGATTTTATGATACTAAAACTTAAAAGAGAGTTTTTGTAATTCACCCCAAATCTAACAAGTTGGATCATTTGAAAGAAAATTTGTAGCCCGAGACAGAAAAGACGCTACATCTGTCAATAGCCCAAAAAATGGACAAGCTTGCCCATTTTGTGGAAGATATAAATAGCCAAGGC
This sequence comes from Rehmannia glutinosa, assembly GCA_016081115.2. Classification (NCBI taxonomy): domain Eukaryota; kingdom Viridiplantae; phylum Streptophyta; class Magnoliopsida; order Lamiales; family Orobanchaceae; genus Rehmannia; species Rehmannia glutinosa. The sequence continues at coordinate 315,856 of JABTTQ020002544.1, read as the reverse complement.
CCATAAGTTTTTTGTAATTCAATTTTCTCCTCCAACTTTATATTGCTTCAGTTAATCGACTTTTCTTTGCAATTCCTCGTGCCCATTCTCGGTGAACTATAATAGTGATCAAGTCAGGGGCGGCCCTGGGGCTGGGGTGGTTGAGGTGGTGCCGCTGCACAGTCCCCGCCGGCAAGGGCGCTTAGAGAGCTTATATATATATTTGTATAAATAAATCAAAAGGTTGAAGAAATAAACACAAGTTATCTAGCCTAGTGGCAGAGCAAATCTCTTGCATTTTGGACGTCCGTGTATCGATTCCAGGCGAAATCTATTAATTATTAGCTGTTTTTTTTCCTCTCTCTTATCTGTTTGTTTGTATTTTTTTTTTCCACTTTGCAAAATTTAAGCCACATTCCTCCATATTAGTTTTTTTTTTCCTTTCTGTCATTTTTCTATGGTAAATTATATTAAACAAATGTTTTTCTATAATTTATTTTAGTAAGACCAAAATGTTAAAGTTTGAGTATGATATTTTATTACATATTTTATTTTATATGTTAAATCAATGAAATTACTTTTATAACATTAATTTTATTTTTCGTAATATTTTTTTATGTAAACACAAGGGCCCCTTTTCTTTTTTCGCTCCAGGCCCCTCGAAACCTAGAACAGGCTCTGGATCAAGTAACATATTCAAGAAAAGTGAAAGTAATTTTGTTCTTTATATGATAATTTTTAAAAGTAATAATTAAGAATTAGTTGTGTGCTATTATCACGTCAGTACCGGTAGTAAGAGAATTCAAGAGCAAATGACAAAATTACGAGCATTTAATTACGAATAATTCAGATTACTTACAAATAATAAGGAGAGACATGTTTTACCCCTGGGTTGATGAGTCACATGGGCCTCGTAGGAGAAAATAGGCGCGTGGGCTGGTAATGAGGAGTGTACCATTCCAAAGTTCGTAGGGCAAATTGTAGAAAACTGGTTTAGTTTGGGAGGTTTACTGTGTGCTTTTTTGGTAGCACTTTTGCAATGGGCTTTTTGATCTAAAAGTCCATTTCAATAAAAAAATATTATTTGGTGGTTAATTTAATGGACTTTTGGACAAATAACGTCTCCAAAAAGTTCATTCTAGAAAAGTCACAATTAAAGACTTTTTGAAAAGTCACTTCCCAGGAAATCCATTTTCAGAATGGACTTTTGCATAAATGCTCCCAAATATGCAATATATTTATCCCTTTTTTAAAAGTATTACAATCTTAACATAAATACAATTAATTATTTTAAATCTTTCATCAACATATTGTTTCTTTCTCATAAAAATCAATATAATCTCTAAACTCAAAAACTGATAATTCTTATGAAAAAAATCAAACGACTTCTTATGGTATCTCCAACTCAACTTCAAATCTCACCCTATTACACCAAATATGCAAAAATCTCTCTCCAACCCAATTCTAAACCTTACACCAAATTTGGTGTAACACTATTCATTTACACTAATGTAAATATCCCATAATTATCCTCAATTTCTCTTCTACTTCAAATTTAAATTCCAACTATATCCTCATTCTATATATAATTAATTTATATAACATGATTTTAATAATTAATTGACATTTCATATAATTTTAATAAATAAAAAATAATTATAATGTAAACTAAAAGAGATACTAATATTATAATTTTAATATTTATTTTTGTAATATGATTAATTAATATAATATTAAGTAAATGTAAGTTTTTAGTTAATTACATTAACAATAATAAAATATAAGTTTATTGGATAATTGTATAAATAAATAAATTTGGTAACTAAAAAATGAAGAAGAAAGAATAAAATATCAGCAGGTCTCTTGTGAGACGGTGTGAGACCGTGATACTTTTGGTGTAAAAAGTGATACTTTGTCTAAATACACTAATTTAAGTGTATTTAGATAAATATCACTTTTTACACTAAAAGTATCATTTGTCTCACTCACAAAGTTTTTGCGATAAAATATTCATTTGGTGTAAGATTTGGTATAATGAGTTGGAGATAATTTTGACAAAATTACGAAAACACCAAATTTGGTGTAATGGGTTGAGACGGTCTTACCTCAACATATATATATATGATTAGTCCTAATTGATACATAATTTAATGTAGAGAAAATTACATTAAACCCTCTAAAGTACTTGCCTTTTTATACTTAACATATAAACTATTTTTTATATTTTACTATATGACTATGTAATTTTTGCACTTTGCCTTATATGGGCAATTTTACCCGTAAATATTTTCCTTTAGAATAATAAAAATGGTTCATTATGATCATGTCAGACCCATCATGCATGCTTCTGAATAAAAAACTAGATCAATATCCCCTTACATTCATAACTTGCTTCAAAGAATGTAAACGAGTATTCCTAGCCGATTTTTCTGATTGTTCCTCATAAATCAACCACGCACGTCTTTTCTGATTTGCTCCTTGTATCCAACCTTAACGACATCTTGATAGTTTGCACCAACACTACAAAACAACAATAATTGTAATGAAGAAAAAAATTGCCGCTAACTTCAGACATTAGCGACGACGAATTTTCAAGTATTTACCACTAACCAATTAAATAAGAAAAAAATAATATATCTTTTTTTATCAATTAGCCACGAAAATGTTCGTCACAACCAAGAATACCTAGCTACATTTCAGTCAAACAATATATGAATTTAACGGAGTAAAAAAAAATTATACGGAAGCATGATGAGTCCTATATGATCGCAAAGGACTATATTCATTATTTTAAGAAAACAAAACTTTATGGGTAAAACCGTCCATATAGGGCAAAGTGCAAAATTTTTACATAGTTCATATGATAAAATATAACAAAAAATAATTTATATGGTAAAATGTAAAAACACGAATAGTACAGAGGGTTTAGTGTAATTTCCTCTTTAATGTATTTTATCCAAATAAAAATAAAAAATAAAAGCTCTATGTAGATGTGGCCAAATGGAACTAAAATGGGGTTCCAAACCAAAACCGAAATCGTGGTCAAAGATTCAAAATCGAAACCCGAACCCCGATTCCAGTTCCGGTCCTTGGTCTCAAAAACGAGTGGGCAACCGAAACGTTTTAACTGTCGGTGGAACCGTGATAAACTGTGATGAAACCGTTTTTTAAGGTTAAAAACAACAATTTTTTTGGTAAAGATATGCTAGAAGAAATATTAAATATTTATTATGATATTTTATATTCGTAACTACATGAGACACGTTTTTAGATCAAATGTTGTAAGCGAACTACATGAACTTTGATTTTTTCTATACTCTAACGACATGATTGGTATGTGGGAATGTGGTAGGAATGGAATGAGCATTCCTTGTTTCATTCCCATTCACACGTTTGGTATCTTTAGTAATGAGAATACTCATTCCTATGGGAATCCCTATTCCCAAAAGTAAGGGAATGACCATTCATCCTCTCCCCCATGTGTTTAACTATTCCCAATCATCAAGAAAGACTCAAATTTTATTTTTAATAAAATTATCTTTCTATAAATGACTAAAAATATTGGATATAATCTATATTTTCGAAAAGTAATGTTATAAATAAAAAATTATTTATAATTTAAATATAAATTTTATTTAATATTTTAATAAATCATAGTCATTTTCTATCAATATTCAATAGTTGAATCAAAATTTTGATATAGAATTCTTTTGTTGATTTTCTATATTTTCTTATAAAAAATAGAGATAATTACAAAAATACCCCGAGGTTTGGGATAGTTACATAAAACCTAAAGATTTTTAAAATTACAAAAAAAAAAAAACCTTGAGGTTTGATTAAATCTTACATTTTCATCCTTCATAAGAAAAAAAAATCAAAACCCCCGATATTTATAAAAATACTTGTAGTTACCCCCTTAAATTTAACACATAATCAAACCTCGATGGGGTTTTTGTAATTTTAAAACATCTCTGGATTTTTTTTGTAATTAGCCCAAATCTCGGGGTATTTTTGTAATTATCCCTAAAAAATATTATATAAAATATTATTGATGTCATGGATATAAATCTATATATATATATATATATAAATATATTATTTAGCACACATTAAAATAATCTTATATCAATTTACGAATAACATATTTAATAAAATTTATTTAAAAATCTTATTTAAGAGAATTTGATACTTTAAAATTATTTTTCTCAATTACTATCATCTATTTATAATTACCAATCACAAGATATTTAAATCAAGTAAAAAATCGCCATCCATTCATTTCTCCATTCCTTGTACATACCAATTATAAGAATAGTAATACTACATCATTCCATTCCTAATGTTATTCCATTCCAACCTAATTCCATTCATTCATACCAATCATGCCGTAATAGTATATATAGATAGTTTAATATTATTATTAATATTATGTATAAAACTTAATTGAATATTAAGTGCAAATTTTTTTCTTTATTTTCATTTTTTTAAATCGAAATTGATATACTATTTTTAAAAAATCAAAAGATAAACAAATCGGTTCCGATTAAACCGTCGATTTCGGTTTTGGAACCAGACCGTGAAGCAACAGATTCGGTTTCGATTCCTCCAAAATGAGGACCGAAACTGGCGGTTCCGGAACCGTGGCCACCCATAGCTCTATGCCTCGATCATCCATTTACATTCAAGCATTCACAAAATTCTACAACAGGCACGTAACCCTATCATCGCTTCTCAGATAAGCTTAAAATCGAACCCGATTCGGCGATTCCAATAAACTGGGACAAATATCTAACCGCCTATTTCCTTCCACGACCGCCTATAACCTATTTCCTCCTAACTCCACAAACTTGAAGTCCCTCCTTTTTCCCCCAATTCACAAACCCTAGCAATAGAGCCATCTGATTTCAATTCGATTCTCAAATTAAGCCAAAAATGTTGAGGCACGTAACGAACAGGATCTTCGGTCAAGGGCTGCGATCCCCTACGGCGCCGGCGCCGTTGAGGATGTACCACGAGAGGGTGGTGGATCACTACAACAACCCCAGGAACGTCGGGTCATTCGACAAGAACGATCCGAATGTCGGAACGGGTCTTGTCGGAGCCCCAGCTTGCGGCGACGTCATGAAATTGCAGATTAGGGTTGATGACGAGAGCGGAAAAATTGTTGATGCTTGTTTTAAGACCTTCGGCTGCGGTTCCGCCATCGCCTCCTCCTCAGTTGGTACGTTGTTATAATCAAAAGGAATTGGGATTAGTGTTTATCATTTATATAAACAGTATGATGTGTCTGAATTTCATTTTCGCTGATTAGATATTGAGCAGATCGTTTTCTTTAAAAAAAATTGGGAGCTGGTTTTCGCTGTAAGGAGATTAGTCTGCTGGAAGTTTGTTTTTGGTGGTGTATTCATAGAACTGATTCATTTTGGGAGTTGCTACCTTTTTTTTTTTTTTGTACAAGGAGGTGGTTTTATGCAGCAGAAGTGGATTTTCAGTGAATTATATTTACTTCTGATTGAAATTTCTTGTGAAAATTTGTTGACCTGAAAGTTGTTATATTCTGGAAAGGTTGAATGTGAATGATGTATAAGTTGGTGTCTTAGTCTATTCTTGTGGAGTTGATTGATGGTGAAATTGGAATGATATGAATGTGATTTTATCTAGCACACGTGGCATTTTGGGTTATACTTCGAGGATTTATCTTTGATGTCTGATAGTATTAGTTGCATGGAGTAGTTTGTCCTTGATAATTTTGCAATATGTTTGTTATGCACTGCATCATGAGATAGTCCGCATTGGATGGACCTTGCCTTGCTTTTCTCGTTGAGCTTTATTATCATTGTAAATGTTATCTGTTAGAATGCATTGATTTTGAACTGTCCCCAAATTCATTTGCAAAGTTGCAGAAAGGGTTGTCAGGTTCACATGGATTGTACTAGTTGATTGTTTGGTTGTGTCTGATGATTTCTAATTATTATTGTTAGATGGTATTTGGTGCCACCTGATTTTATTGTTTTGCTTTGTTCACATTGTGTTATCTCATGGAAGCTGAGTCTATAAAAATGAATATAGCAATAGCAACTAATAATTATTTTGATCATGTAAGAATCTGAGCTGACTTTATGCATCACGCTATCAACAGGCATGAATTTGAGTACAAATATCTCCAACTTCAATTTTTTCCTTATTTTTGTCCTGTGGCTGTCATTTGGTTGCCAAATGCCAATGAACTGTTTCTAATAAAATGTTTTTCCATTTTCAGCAACTGAGTGGGTGAAAGGTAAACAGATGGAAGAAGTCCTGTCAATCAAGAATACGTAAGTTAAACTCATTTCCTGATTCTGTTTGATATGTGATCTAGTACTATATGGATAGTTTTTGTCTCCCTATGGAATTTGAAAATGGGAAACCCTTTCTTTCAGAGTAACAGGTTTTTCACTAATAGTGAACGTCATCCATGTATTTGAATATTCCCTCGCATAGAATGTTGTTTAGGTGGTGATATGTGATTGTGTTTTAAAACTTTGGTAAATTACACAAAAATATTCATGAGGTTTTGCCTAATTACAATATACTCAATTATCTTCAAAATTATAAATACCCCTTGACACTTGAGAGGTGTTTTTGCTTAATATATATACCCCCTTCCCTGGAGGGTGCAATCTGTAAAATACAAATAAACTTCAGGAGAGTATTTTTAATTTTTGAAAGATTGTTTGGATTTTTTTATGATAGACTGAACCTCAAAGATATTTTTGTAATCAACCCTTAAAACGTCTTTAAGGGTATGTTTGTTTAGGGTATGTTTGCTTTACATCCCCAATCACCCATTTCTCCCAATCACTTCCCCAATCACCAACCAAACATACATTACGTTTCCCGATGCATTTCTCTACTAATACACACATTTCCCAATACATCACATCAAACCCCTTCCCTAATCACTTCCCAGAAACTCCCCCAATCACTCCCAATCACTAAACAAACATACCCTTAGTGATTGGGGGTGATTGGGGAAAGTTTTTGGAGGTGATTGGGGAAGTGGAGTTTGATGTGATGTATTGGGAAATGTGTGTATTAGTAAAGAAATGCATCGGAAAAGCGTAATGTAATGTTTGGTTGGTGATTGAAAAAAATTAGGAAAGTTGACTTAAAGTGCTAACCAAACATACCCTAAGAATCTTATAGGTTGGTTTCACAATAGTTTATGTTGTCTCCTATGTCATATCTAATTTTCTCAATAACAATGGAATTGCAGGGAAATTGCAAAACATCTTTCCCTCCCACCTGTGAAACTCCATTGCAGCATGCTCGCTGAGGATGCAATAAAGGCAGCTGTGAAAGACTACGAGAAAAAGCGCCCAAAGTCAGATGACGCACCTCTGGAGAAAGCTACTGGTGCTTGAGGATCTACGTAGATACTATCAAGTAACGTTACGTTACTAATCGTGTTGGAATAATGGACGTACTTAGAAATATGTATGCCTTCGCTTTTTATGTACTGTCCCTCGCCCTGTAATAATCCAAGGATGAATACTTGTGAATGTATAGTGGGTTTGGGAATTTTTGTGCTTTCTACATAATTTTTGTGAACAACTTTGAAATATGTACGCCTTTTGCAGGCAATATTGTGCTGGTAGTATATAGTGATGGAAACTTTCCTACAAAATTCCAAAACATGAAATCTATTTGAATCTAGCAAATCTTTTTCCTTAAATTAGAATTCAGAGAGTTTTTATATTTGCTTAACTAAAATACAAGATGCAAACATGACACTAGTATTGGTCTCGCGTTGTTGATTACATCTGTGAAATCAAATTAATCTTTTTTTTTAATTAATATGTTTATGGTAGCTATTAGAAAATTTTCAACCATAATACTTGTTGAGTAGGTTTCTGTGGGACCGTCTTACGGATCCTATTCAGCAAAACGGATCCCCAAAGACAACCCGCGACCCGTGCCCGTGCCCGTGCCCCAGCCCAGCCCGACGAGCGCCCTGCGGCCCAGCCCCAGCCCAACGCACGCCCCGCCTACACCCAGACCCACCACCCGCACCTCTTATTTAAGAAAAAAAAAATCGCTCCACAGCGAAATCGAACTCCCGACCTTAATAAACTTAAAAATGGTGTTCTACCGCTACACCACTAGTACTTATTATGCAATTTTAGTATAATAATTTATATAAATCCATTCATAAATACGCCCGTAATTAAAAAAAAAAATAAAAACGCCTATAAATGTAAAGGCTAAGAATCAAACTCAAGTCTATTAAAAAACATGATACATTATCTCAATAAATAGATACTTATAAAAGTGTTACTTTAACTACATCATATTTAATTTTTATTTTTCCTCTTTTTGTTCCTAGTTTGTAATTGTATTAAGAAATCGATACTTTATCTCAACAAACGGATACTTTTACTTATAAAAGTGTTTAACTATATCATATTTTTTTATTTTTTTCTTTCCTTCATTTCTAATTTGTGACTATATTAAAAAACATGATACTTTAAATCACGAAGGAAAATAAATAACACAGAGCTAAAGTAATACTTTTATGAGTAAAAATATCAATTTTTTGAGATAAAGTATCATGTTTTTGTAAATAAATCACGAAGTATAAATTCATGACAGTGAAAAATAAAAATAAATATGGCGAGTTAAAAGTACCACTTTTCCGAGTAAAAATATCCATTTTTTGAGATAAAATATAATATTTTTTAATACAATCGATATTAGAAAATCATTAGATTGAAGTATCACAAATGTATCATATTTAACATCAAAAGTATCACTATTTCCACCACAAGTATTAGTTTTTCAATGGTAAAAAATATTAGCTATGAAACTAAAATGAGTACATAAAAAAATTATTTTTTGAATAATGTTCACTTTAAAAGTCTCATATTTCTTACTCAAAAGTATCACTATTTTCTGGATAAAGTATTACTTTTTATTCAGAGAATTTAAAATTTTAAAATGCCATTGTCCATCATAAAAGTATCATATTTAATATCAAATGTATCATTATTTCAAAGACAAGTATCGGTTTTCAATGTAAAAACATTAGCTATGAGACTAGAATGAGTATATCAAAAATCTTATTTTTTGAAATATGTAAAAATTAAAGTATCAATGTTCACCTTAAAAGTATCATATTTATTACTCAAAAGTATCACTATTTTTCGGATAAAGTATCATTTCCTATTTAGAGAATTTAAAATTTTAAAATGAAGGGATGATAATGAAGCTTTATATTCATGGTTATATTCATAGTTATACTAAATATGCACAACAAGCACTAGTGGTCTAGTGGTAGAAGAGCATCTTGCCTTGGTACGGACACGAGTTCAATTCCCGGTGGTGCAAATTTGTTACTTTTTTTTAAGCACGCGGATCCAGCTATCTTGGCGGGTTGTGGGTGGGGCGGGCAACTTGGGGCGGCGGGCCCAGCGTGCACAACTTGTATCCAGTGCAGTGTTTTTTTTTGTAATATATGCAGCGGGTTGTGGGTCGCGGGCGGGTCGGGCGGGCTGGGGATCCATCTTACGGAATAAGATCCGTAGGGGACGATCCTATACAAGTTTTTGTCATACTTGTTATATTATTTCTCGAACAAAAGCTATTTGAAAATAATTAAATTATGCATTAATTAGCATTCAATTATAGTAAATGACATTAATTACATGTAAAGCGTAAGAAATATTTGCAGAGCTGTGTTCAAATAGTACAGTTTATTTGTACCGAAAATACAAAATGCAAATAACATATAATTCTATTTGCAAAGTCTTCAGCAGTGAAGTGCACTTTCTCTCTCTCTAGGGGAGTGTTTCCGGGGAGATTTGAAAATTCCTGTTCCATTGGTCTTTGTCCTTCTAGTCTGTGTTAGGGTTTCGTAGCTCCTTTTTGTTCTCTGTCTTCCTTTTGTTTTTTCCGTGCCTCCCGAGGTGCTTTTTCTTTCTTACTTGTTTGTTTTCTGTTTTGTTTTTGTGCTCTGGTGTTCGTGCAGGTTTTGAGTCCAAGTGTTTTGAGTGTGAGGTGAGCTGGGGTTTGGTTCGTAATGGATAGTGATGTGGCGGAGAGCTTGAAGAGGTTCTCCTTGACTGAAGAGGAAAAGGATGGGGTTGTGCTCAAGGACTCAAATGTGGTTAACGGGATAGAAGAAAGTAATCGAAGCCTTTATGGCAAAATCCATGGAGGTAAAAAAGCTAATTTTTCTGGGTTAAAGCTAACTCTGCAAGGAATCTGGGCCACGAAAGCTACCTTCCAAGTAATGGAGTTGGGTTTTAATCTTTTTCAGTTCGTGTTTCGGTTTTTGGAGGACAAGGACAAAGTTTTGAATAGCCGGGTGTGGAGTTTTGGCAATCAGTATTTACTTCTTAAGGATTGGGATGGTAAATCTAGAATATTGGATACTGATTTCTCTTGTGTTAAGTTATGGGTCCAGATTTGGAATCTTCCCAACCATTGGATAACTATGGAAACTGGTATGAAAATTAGTAAAATGTTTGCTGAAACACAAGATGTCTTTATCCCTGATACAGGCATCTCGAAAGGAAGGATGATCAAGATCCTTAGCTTTGTTGATCTTAAGAAGCCCCCGCTAGAGGAACATATATAAAGTCGAGACTCAAAGTATTGGTGGACTTTAAATACGAGAATCGATTGGATGTTGTTATTATTGTGGGATTATAGGACATATTGAAAGAGGATGTCATGTGAGGACATATGATGTTCAAGAAGGAAGTCTTTTAATATGGAGAGTGGATTAAGGTTGAGGAAGGTGTTATGCATCCTAGAAAAAACTATGGGCAGACAGAGAAAAGCAAGGAGAAAGCTCCTCTCAACTCTCAATATATTGCAGAGTGTCTTGCAGTGGAGCGAGGGGAACAAGGGAAAGGAAAAAGAAGTTGAAGATGATGATGATCTCACCAGTCGTGATAATGGGGGCCAAAGTGAGAGTTTGAACCAATGTAGTAAGAACCAGAGCCATGTTTTGCTGCCTCGGCCAAAGGAAACATCTGTGACTGCTATTGTCCCAATTATCAGGGCTAATGAGGAGTACAGTTCTATTGTCGATTCAGGTGAAGGAAAAAAGGGCAGAATTCGTTGCAAGGAATACCCTCTGAGAGGATGAGAATATCAATAAGATGGAGACATGGACTGGTAAAAGAGAGTGGTCAAGTCGGCGGATGATTTAAGGCTGAAAAGAAAGATTAGGGGTGGTGATGTTGGGAAATTAATTTTTAGATTTTGATGAATGCCATGTAAAACTTAGAATAGAAAGTTGGCACCCCATTTTTGTTATAAATTGCATTGTAATAGATAGGGTTGGTCGAGCCGAGTTAAGTCGACTATGCCTGAATATGCAAAGAAGTCAACTGGAGACTAGAAGGAAGACTCCGATGTGAGGCGGTGAGTGTGGCAAAGAAGAAAAGACAGAACTCGATCAAGGTGCAACCGAGATGCAAACAGTAAAGTGTCGATCAAGTCAATTCAAGTTAGCCAAGTCTCAAGTTGATGTGACAGATGAGTCATCCATGATTGGAAGCGACTCGAAGTCATCCGGGAAGTCGGAAATGCGATCAAGTCGAGACAACGAAAAGAGATCCGTTGTTGCCGAAGTCAAGAAAATTACTTAAACAAGTAATACTTCCATCTTTGCCTTTCTTAAAGTGCTCGATCCCGAAGCGTGCAATAGGAATAAACCAATGGGAAGCACTGCACCGTGTCGAACTCGAAAAGTCAAGACTCAATCATACAAGGAAATGTCAATTCCAAGGATCGCAACAAGACAAGCCAACGACCACAAGTGTCTTTTGAAAATTAACCTATCTCTTCAATGGGCAAATTTTCAAAAGAACACTATAAAAAAGAGAATCTATTTGAGAAAAGGGTAATCTTGATTACCTAAGAAAAACCAATACAAGCAAGAAAGCAATTTTTGTAACCGAAAAATTCTCAAATCGATCAAGCTTAATCCTCAAGCCTACAAAGACGAAGGAAATCAATCCAACACTTACCTGTGAAGGAAAGACGACTTCAATCGGTTGAAGAGGAAACATTTGAAGAATCAAAGGGGTCTATATTCCAAGGAGGATTGTAGAAAGGTTCAAGGTCGAACCGGTCTTAAGTTATTTGGAGGGCTTCGTGATCAAATCCAAGAAACTTGAGCAAGTGGGGCTGTAGTAGCAAAGCAATCGCCTGTGAAGAAGGCGAGTCGCACGAGAAGCCACCGAGTGATCAAGGCATCTCGGTGACCGAGTCCCAAAGGATCAAGTCACCGTGTGATCAAGACTTGCATCCGGACTGATAACCACTTTGTAATCGATCAATACTTAGTAGATTCCTCCAGGAGTTGGAGAAGAGCGGAGTAGAAGAATTACCCCATCTTCGAACCTCTATAAAATTTATTGTGTCATTTACATTTCAAAGACTTTAATTTCTCGCATATTATTTAAATATCTACTTGATAAATTTGCTATCCAATTGATAATTAAAAGTGCTAAAACCAAGTATTAAAACAAACTTAAACCAAGATTCAAGGGTGTTAAGTCTTCCAATAAAACATATCACGATCGAGTTAAGTTTTAGTCAAAACAATTTGAGTTACTCTATCAACACTCGAGTCAGTCGTGAGTGGCTAACTCTGTTTGATCAACTAACTTAGTCATGTCCATCAAGGACTTAGGCGTGAAGTATTAACTCAACGTCTTAAAAGGACTAAATCGAAAAGTTGGTAAGGTCTATTCAATCCCCCTTCTAAAACTTACACTCACACCCCTTGGGACCAACAAATGGTATCGGAGCGGTTGGTTCATTGAGCCTTCCGCACCGTTCTTGAACTAGATCTCCAAATTTTTTAAAGCTTGCTTTAGCACTTGATCTTTTAAAACTCTTTTATTTAGCAAAAATATTATCATGGAAGCAAATTTGACACGCATCCCTATGTTCACTATTGAGAATTTGATGATTGAAAAATTCGTATGCAAGCTCATCTATCAAAGATTACGATGAAATGTGGATAATGATAGAAGATGGGACACTCAAATTTTAAAAGTAAACACGATTTGCAAGGAGAGGCTGCTGCGGTTAAGAAGAAAGATCTTTGCACCCCGGACATCACCTATGGTTGAAAAACCAAGAGTCAATGGACAAATGATGACAGGAAAAGATATAACTTGGACAACATGGCCAAGGACATTCTTTACAAAACCTTGGACAAAGCCATGTTCAACAAAGTCAAATCATGCAAAACGACAAAAGAAATCTGGGATAAGCTAACTTTGATTTGTGAAGGCTCTGAGCAAATCAAGGAAAATAAACTATCTGTTGCTGTACAAAAATTGAAAATTTTAAAATGCTTTGGGAGAAACCTTGGATCAACGGGCGCTCGGTTCACGAAATTACCAATGAGCTATCTCGCACTTGGAAAAGAATATACACGAATGAAATGTGTATGAAGGTTCTAAGAGGTCTCCCGGTTGAGTGGGAAATGAAAGTCATGGCCCTGAGACACTCCATGAACCTATCAAAAACATCCAACCATGAGTCGTTCTCGGATCTCAAAGCTTACGAATTTGAGTGAGAAGAAAAGACCAAGAAGAGATAGTTGTGCCCAAAACAAATTTGCTCTAATAGTTAAAGATGGTAAAAGAGGTCGAGGTCAAAGAAGTCATTGACCAAGAGAGATTACCCCGATGGTTAAAAGGTTTAACAAGTTCTTCAATAAGAATTACAAAAGAGGCAAAGGTGAATCTTCCGAAGACACACTCGGCTCCTCCAAGTCAAGGGAAGATAGGCCACCCAAGAGAGCGAGAACATCGAAAGTTGAGTATCAAAGAGCCGAAAATCCAAGGATGGAAAGAATCGATCAAAAAGTTGAGAATATATCTTTTGGAACTGCGCAGTAACCTGTTACTATGCCATTGATTGCCCATATCCTGTAGTCAACAAGTACAGGAATGAAGAAGAAAGAAAAGTCTTCAAAAAAAGAAGACAAAAAAGGAAAAAGGCAATGTTGGGCTGCAGAGATCTACGAGACAAATGCAAGTCAAAAGACACAAAGACTCGGAGAGTAGTAAAGTGACTACTCAAGTGACTCTAAAGAAGAAGCCTTGATCCGTCTAATGGCTAAAGAACAAGACCAACTCCGACCAAGAAGATGAGGTACACTCTAACTCATCACACTCAGACTCTAGTGACAGTGATTGTGACACACACACTTCATTACCCACTGATCTTTATGATTCATTAGGCAAATTGATGAAAGACTTTGAACACATTAAATCCTCACACACACTACTAAATGAGGAAAAACGACCTTTCAAAGCCAAAACTCACAAAATGACTAAGGAGCCGAGTACTCTAAGTCACATAGCTGATGAGAATAAAAGTCTAAAGGCTGAAAATGCTAAGTTAATAGCAGAGATAGCTGCTATAGAAAAGAGGGAAAATGACCTCAAAAATGTGATTGCCTCATTCACTAAGGCATCTAAATCTTTGGATGATCTTATTATGAGCCAAAGAGAATGTGGAGATAAAACTGGCTTAGGATTTAATTCCTCTATCTTTGAGTCAAGCTCCAAGAGTGATTTTGAAATTAGGATCTTCAAGTAATGAAGCATCTCGTAAATCCAAAACTCCAAATAGTGCACACACATTCTTTCCAAAGCACAATTACAAGCAAACTAGCCTTGGTTATAAAGGAAAAGGAAAACGACCCTGAGTATCTTTGAAAGGACACCGATAAGAAATCTAGCCGAGTTCCTCAAGAAACTTCAAACCAAAAGTACTCTGTAAAGAAGAAACAGAGCTATAAAAACCCCATAAATTCTATAAAAGGAATACATATGATGGGAATGGTAGAAATTATCCAAGCCAAGGTGATTGGAACAATGTGAACTATCGGAAAGACCTATGGAATATAAACCTAAATGGCAAAGGCCTAGAACTCAAAAAAGGCCATTCCAAAGGCAAAAGAGCTATCATCGGCACACATATGCACCCAGGCACTACACTCGGAGATATCACAACTACCCAAAGAAGGCAATTGCTAAAACACATACACATGCATACACACAAAAGAGACAAAGTAGTATGAACCTAACCCCCAAGCAATTTGCTAGAATTAATTATGATTATGGCATCGATAGATGGCAACCTCTTACAGTCAAATCATTTGGCTATAGGTTGGTTGGATCATCTCACAATACTAACCCCTCGGGACCCGGACAAGTATGGGTACCTAAAACCTAATTTCCTTGATCGCGAGGTTCAAGGAACAGTGAAAAGCCAAGGAACCTAGTACATGGATAGTGGTGTTCCCGGACACATGACGAGAAACAAGAAAAATCTGTCAAAATTTAAGGAGGTTAGAGGTACAAAAGTCATATTTGGAGGAAATGAAGCTCAAGGAGAAATAAGAGGCACTTTGGATCCATCAAGAAAAATGGATTAGAAATCACAAATGTTGCATATGTTGAAGGACTCAACTTCAATCTGCTAAGCATAAGTCAACTCGTGACAAGGGCTATAATGTTGGATTCAATATGGGAATGTGCCAAATCAAGAAAAAACGAGAATCTAATGACGTAGTGCTACAAGGATGCGTACAAAAGAACATGTATGTGGTGGATTGGTCAATCGCAACACCAAACACTTGTCTGCTAGCAAAGAGCACCTGGTGAATCAAGTTAGGTACAAGCCTGAAGGAGTCACCGAACTTCAAAACTATTAACAAACTTGCAAGAAGTAATCTTGTAGAAGGACTTCCGGACTCGTGATACAAGAAGGAGAGTATCCGTGATGCATGCCAAATGGGAAGCGGATCAAATCATCATTCAAAGAAAAGACACGTTCATCTTCAACAAGAATATTACACCTGCTACATATGGATCTATTTGGTCTGTTGAACCACTAGTATAAGTGGAAAGAAATACACCTTGGTAGTAGTAGATGACTACTCAAGATACACATGGACAATTTTCATGTGTAAGAAGAAAGAAAAACCTACTCGCTACTACCACAACTGATGAAGAAAATCCAAAATGAGAAGAGTCAAACCATTATCAAAATAAGATCCGGGACGAGGAGGAACCGAGTTTGTCAATGGTATAATAACTCGATATTGTGTTGAAAATGGTATTGGTCATGAATTATCTGCGACAAGGACTCCACAAAGAATGGAGTTGCGAGAAAGAAGGAGCAGAACTCTCAAAGAAGCGAAATGACCATGTTAGGTGGCGGCCTTTAAAAGATTTTGGGAAGCGATAAACACAAAGATCTATACTCAAAATAGATGCATGATAAAAGTATTAACCGACAAAGACTCCTATGAGATTTGGACGGGGAGAAAGCCAAATGTTGCATATTTTAGAATATTTGGATGCAAATGCTTCATCCATAACAATGTCAAAGACAATTTAAAGGCTTTTGATGCTAAAGGCTGATGAAGGTATCTTCTTGGGATACTCAACAAAGCAAAGCCTACTGAGTGCTCAACAAGAGAACAATGGTTACGAAGAGTCCATCCACGTGGTGTTTGATGAGCCCAATGTAAATGGAGAAGACATTGAAGAGTCACCGATAAGTCAATCAACTTACCATGCGAAGAGTCCCTATGTTGAAGTCAAGTCGGAATTATAAACCCAAATGAAGATGAGATAGTCAGTCTCAAAGACACCGGAAAATCTGCGACTAAGTGATGATGAGAGAGTGATCAAAATAACACACCAAGGCAAGACTGAATCCGGCTAACTTACTCCAACTTGATGTAAGATGGTCGAGAGACCATCCACCGAACTAATCATTGGAGATGTAAGAGAAGGTGTAAAGACTAGATCGAACCCACAAAGAAGCTATGTTCACTTGTTTCATCTCACAAATAGAGCCAAAAGATGTGTCACAAGCAATGGATGACACACATTGGATTCAAGCCATGCGAAGAAGAGCAATCAATCGTTTGAAAGAAACAAAGTGTGGGAATTGGTTCAAAGACCTACCCATCAAAATGTTATTGGCACTAAATGGGTATTCGAAAACAAGATGAATGAGGGAAGGTTACGTAGTAAGAAACAAAGCAAGATTGGTAGCCAAAGGGTATTGCCAAGAAGAAGGGACATATTTTGATGAAACATTTGCTCCTGGGCAAGATTGGAAGCCATAAGGATGTTTCTTGCCTATGCAGCTCACAAGAACTTCACTTGTATATCAAATGGATGTGAAGAGCGCATTTCTCAACGGTTTATTGGAAGAAGAAGTGTATGTTGAACAACCTCCAGGATTTGAGCGAAAGACTCTTGGAGATAAGGTATACAAACTCAAGAGAGCTTTATATGGATTGAAACAGGCACCCAGGAGCATGGTATGATACATTATCACAATTCCGGATCGAGAACGGATTCATAAAAGGCAAAGTGGATATAACCCTCTTGAGAATTCAAGATGGGAAGAGTATACTACTTGTCCAAATATATGTGGATGACATCATCTTTGGATCCACAAATAAAGAGTCATGTGATAAATTCTCAAATCTCATGCAAAGCAAATTTGAAATGAGCATGATGGGAGAATTGACATTCTTCCTTGGACTCCAAGTAAAAGTGAAGGATGGAACCTTCATAAGTCGGACTAAATACACCGAGATCTAATGAAGAAATTTGGTATGGAAGAGAAGTCTTCGTGAAAATACCAATGAATACATCGACCAAAATGAATATGGATCACGGATGGCAAGCACAATGGATCAAACAAGATACTGAGCACTTATTGGATCATTGCTCTATCTCACGCCAAGCGGGCGGACATCACCTTTGCTATCTTGATCTGCTCCGAAAGAAAGCCACATGACTTGAGAGAATCTTGAGATATTTGAAAGGAAGCGAGAAGTTGGGTTATGGTATCCAAAGGAAGGTGGATTCAAGCTAATTGGGTATTGGACTCGACTATCTTTGGATGTAGAGTTGACGGAAGAGTACCTCGGACACATGTCAAATGCTTGGAAATAGGTTAATTTCCTGGTTTAACAAGAAGTAAAATTCAATAGCTACCTCACGGCTAAAGCGAGAATACATAGTGCGGGCATCGATTGTGCCCAAGTCTTATGGGCGAGACATCACCGAGAGATTATGAAGTTGAAGAAAAGGAAAATCGATTATGTGTGATAACACAAGTGCAATTGCAATCACTCAAAATCCATGTTGCATTCAAGAACCAAGCATATTGATGTCGATATCACTTCATAAGAGATCATGTTGAAAAGAAGGACATCACCTTGGAATATATCTCAACGATAAGCGATTAGGTGATATATTCACAAAACCATTATGTGAATCAAGATTTGAAGAACTCAAGCATGAATTAGGGTTAATTGGTGAGTTGACACTCGGAAAGAGTCAAAGGAAAGAGATGAAACACGAAAAAGATAAAAAAAAGAGCTAAACTCTTGAATCGACTAAGTGAATCACCAGTATCGGAGAATCACCGCATATAATATAGTTAGTGACAATCGAGTGCTTATGTGCACAGAGAGAAGAGTCAAATAAGCTAAGGAATAAGCCGAGTCATTTATGAGCAAAGTGACAAAAACGCAATCGTTTTTACTAAGCGGGAATGTTTTTAAGAATGACGTCGGATAATTATGACGTGTCAAATGAAAACCTGCATACCAAGCTTATGATTGGATATAAATCTTTGCCGCATTAAATGCGAGAAATTAAATGTTAATCGGCGTGCAAAATCGGGCCGTTGATCTTGATCAAATTTCAAAAACCACCCGCACGCCCTTTCATAACCCATACATATACCGTTTCGTCCCAATTTTCTCTCACTTTACCAAAACTGTTCATATCTCTCTCGAAAGCAAAGAAAGAAATTTTCTCTCAAAACCCTACAAATCCTCAAAGTTCATTTTCAAAGTTTCGTTCGGTAAAACATTGAGAAATGGCATCAACTCATGATTTTGTCAAGTTGGGAAAGCAAATCAACATTGGGTCTAATGTGGATTTCACGGTATGATCAAACAGGGTTCGATGACACTCTTATGAAGAAGATAAGCGAGAGAAAAAACGCCGGATCAAAACCATTTTTGACGATGGAGTTTCCGATGACCTCGTGGAAGAGGTCGCACAATTCTACGTGAACATCGAAGTTCATGATGAGGGCATCAAGTCCTCTGTTCACGGGAAAAAGTTCACCATCAACGCCAGGATCGCGAGAACAATTTGTTGCTTGCGGAAGGAGTGTCGGAGATTTATGAAGTGATGTTAACCTGGGTCAGCCGCTTGGAAGGAAGTAGCCAAGCCCGATCTTTGAAGGTTGTCTACACAAAAAAAAAAAAGTCATAAAGGAAGATTACCACAAGTTCTTTGGACATTGTTGCAAAATGTGTGGACATCAAATTTGGAAGCTTTAATCACCGTCCAAAACTAAGTGCGATCATTGAAGAAAAGAAGGTGAATCTAAGTTTGTATACAATGCAGACTCTGCCAAAGATATTGGGAATAAATCCTTCAAGGAGGATGATGGTACGTTTGGAGGATCCTGGGAAGTGCGGCCTGGTGAGTGGCGGATGATGGAAGTGAAATGAGTCCCACTTCGACATGGAAAGGCGTTCCATGTCAACAAGAAGATGTTCGATCTAACCTTTCCGGAGCACGGAAGCGAGCATATGCCAAGAGAGCGATCACAGTGAGGAAGAATCGGTGGCCCTGAAGAAACAAGCTGTCTCTCCTCTCTCCCCGAAGAAGGCTGCCCTAGCCTACAAAGAAAATGATGCCCCTGCAACAAAGAAAAAAGAAAACAAAAGATGCACTGCCCCGCAACCACGGCGGAGAAGAAGCCTCAAATACCTTCTCCGGCTATCAAGAAAGGAGGACGATAAGCCGAGATGGCCACTCCTCGAGAAAAGATAACAAAGCCCCCCGCCGCCCAGGACTCGAAGAAACCATATCAGGCAGAAATCCCTCTCGGTAAGGACTAAAAAAAGAAGAATCTTCAAGCGTTAGAGCTTGAGAAACCGTTGAGTCACCACTCACCGGTGAAACATATACTAGGAGGCTGAGGAGAAGTAGAGTCTCCGAAAATTGTAGATGAAATAGCTAAGTCTGCGAAGGTCGTCGAGAAGGCAAGTCAAGACACAAAATCGCCATCGTAGTGAGACACAAGCGACTTAAAAGCAAACTCTCCTGTTGTGGTCAGTATCCCCTCCCGCAATGACGGCTGCTGAGGTGTGGAGCACCAAAGTTTGCTACCTTCAATCCCCGAGAACGAGGGACGGCGGGGAGAAGATGATAAAGATGATGATGATGTAATGATCCTATACCCACCATTTCGGTCATCCAAAATCGTCTGCGAGTGGAGGAAGTGGAAGTTTTGAGTCAATCCAGGAACAGTTCCAAAGACCAGAATTTATTGAAGAAAGAAGACAAAGCTGTTGAACTTTCTCGGATTGACCAATGTGGTCCAAGCATTGGATGAAGAAAATCGCGCACGATATCTTGCGAGATCTTCAAAGACAAAGAGAAGCGGAGATCGCGAGGGAAGGTGAAGCTCGTGAAAAGGCCGATGTTGTCCCTTCACCGAACAATCGATCATACACATCCTCATCTTGACATTCTCTCTCGGGAGTGATGAGGATCTGGACCTCTTTGCTTCTGAAGAATTGGAGATCAGCAAGCCATGCGGGAGTCTAGGGTCCTACATGAGCAAAGGTTATTGGAAGGACGACGGGAGTCTTCCACATCACGGTGGAGATTGATCCGATGGGAGTGGTGCAACATATTGCCACAATTGTTGTTGCCACCACTTCCCAGCTCACTCGGAAGAATGTATTAAAGAGGAACCGACGATGAAACCGGGATTGTGGGGACCCCGGTCGAGCCAACCCCTAATGACGGTGTCTTACCACCTGCCCCAATGACCGAATACTCAAATGGAACAACCGGAGTCGGAGACGAGTGATCCCATTCAAGTCACTCGGTGGTGTGCGGTGAGGGGAAACTCCCTCCACTGCAAAGAAGGTCGGAGGATCTGCGGTGACTCCACAACGAATCTTGGAGGCGAAGTGGAGAAGGAACAACAAATGGATACACAACAAGTTGTCAGCGACGAGGCTCGAGGCGATTGAGACTATCTCGGTGAAGTGCCAACTACTCTGCGAGACCAACGAGCTGGCGATGCGATCAGCACAAGAAGAAATCGCCCGGGAGTTAACACTGGGCAATGAAAGTGCAATCCATGGAGTTGAGACTCGGTGGATGCCACCTCGAAAGACCACTAAGGCAGTGACCTTTATCGAAGGGGACTACATCGAGCCTCGGCTGCGATTGAGACTACATAAGGTAATGAAGGCCAACGGGAGGTTGAGACTTCCGGGGTAAAGAGACGGAAGCCGAACATCCTTCCTACTATCATTGATCCATCGAAAAGGAGATAAGTGCTCTTCACGATTCCCAAGACAATCTGATGTAACCTTTTTGGGATCGAAGGTGAAGACGGGCGAGTCATCTCCTATTGTCGACCCATAAGACTCGGTGAGGATGTTCTCCCAAGCACGAGTAAGTCCGACCTTAAGGATACTCGCCAAACCTTTAATTTCGATGATGAGCCACCCATGCAAATCTTATCATCGTCCGATGACGCTCCCGATATGGCGAGGACCATCGGCTCATATGGAAAAACCGGGTGAGATCGACGAAGCTATTGAGGCAGTGAGGCTCGGCCAGGTCAACTCCACAATGACCACAGTGAAACAAAGTCAATCGCGCGAGCTCCCAAGTGCGGCAGAGATCGACCCCAAGGACCATCATGCGCCTGAAGTTATCATTGAGCGATTCTCGTTGCCCATGATGATCCGTTTGAAGAATCATTTCCCTTCTCTCTGGAAGTACGACCTTCCCGAAGAATCAGCCTAGAGATCAAGAACGCTTCCATAAACTCCGATCCGTTATTCCAACGAGACACCATCGTCCCAAGAGACTTTAACTTTGGCGTTGCTTGGCCGGTGAGCAGTAGTAGACGGTGAGGTTCGAGAAGTTTTCAAGGCCATATTTGCGAGAGATAGAGAAGATGGAGAGGCACCAGGCCTCACTTGGACATGAGATCGGACAAATCGAGACGCAAATCTTCTTTTTGCCCGTCTGCGAGGAATAATTGTCGGGATCCGGGAATGGTGGCAAAAAGACAACAGAATCTGCGCGTAGAACAAGCTCGATACTTGAACATTGTTCAATAAATTGCTAGTCGGCGGGTTGAGAATCTTTGCTATGAAGACAAGAATGCAAGAGAACATCGATCGAATGCATGAATCTCTAACACGAGATGCAAATCTGGCTAACTTGTGTGAATTTAATAAGAAAGAGCTTACGCGGGTAGAGGAGAACATGGATAGGAAGTTCGGCCTCCTCATGGCTGAAATGAAGGCTCGTGACAATGAATCAGCGCCACCCGCTCCAAATTCCGCATCATCATACTCGCGGCCAGATTCGAAGCATAACTCGGCGATCGGCTTAGACTTCATAATTGCTAGCTTGTTTCGAGGGGTTCCTCTCTCATTTGATGATGCCAAAAAGGGGAAGAGGAATACCTAAAAAGCGTTGAAAGGATCTCGAAGTTTGAAAAGGAGGACGCCTTGTTGTGAAGGGGAAGGCAATTTGAAGAACTAAGAAGAGAGAAGAAGGAAAATGTTGAGGGGGAAGGTTCGAAAGATGTGACCTTGATGATTGCTAAAACCCCCAACAAGGTCTTATCACGGTGATATCATCAATGAAACTCCCCATGACTCTGCCACTCCAACACTCACAGATACCCATGGTGAAAAATGAAAAATAGTAGAAGCGAGGGATGAAGGAGGTGGAAGGAAAGATGGATGCCCGAGTTATGGATATCTTGAAAAAACATGGAGGCATTCCAATGACGAGAGACACACTATGCCATTTCGAGCGTCGGAATCCCAGCGAAGATCATTGATGAATTCAAGACGCTCGCATCCGAGGTTACTTCGCAAATATGTCCATGGCTCAAGCACAGGATTTGTATTGAGAAAAAAAGCCTCAAGCTATGTGAAGAAAGGCGACGAAAGCGGACCTCTTGTGATCACTCTTGGGAAAAAAAGAAGGCCCCAAGATAAATACACGCCCGGATAGCGGGGAAGAAGCGATGGAGGAGGAAGAGGTTTGAGACCTGGACCTCTGCCCAAAAACATTGAATATATAGATCCGGCAAGAAAGGAGAGATCTATTGGCTGGATTTGAAGTAGCCAACTTGCAAGTGGCCAAGAACAATCTTTGAGATGTGAAGAGGATTGAAGAAGAAAATAGAAGACAAACTTAGTTTGTGGGAGGAAAGACAAGAAAGAAAAAGAAGAGATGAAGTTGCGAGAAAGGCTTATGAGAAAAAGAAGGCGGTTGAAGAAGAAAAGAAAAAGAAGAAGGTCGAGGAAGATGACAAAGCCAAGAAGAGGAAAGAAGGAGGAAGGAGATGAAGTGTTGATGTCCACCCCTTCATGTATTTTACTATGTAAATGCATTTTTATGTAAGTCTTCATACATCGAATAAAATTGTATAATCCCTACTTGCGTAGATATAGAACAACATGGTTGCCTTAAGTCCTGTTTAAGCTATGATTCACTCAGAACAAATAAAAGAACAAGAATGTTATGATCAATAAAAGATTGATTCTATGCATACATTCTGTGATTCTACATTGTCTGTGCGTATCTTTCTTTGCTTAATTATTGTATGAATGTTTTAAGTTTTGGCATCATCAAAAAGGGGAAATTGTTGGGAAATTAATTTTCAAATTTTGATGAATGCCATGTAAAACTTAGAATAGAAAGTTGGCACCCCATTTTTGTTTTAAATTGCATTATAATAGATAAGGTGGTCGAGTGAGTTAAGTCGACTATGCCCAACATGCAAGAGGTCAACCGGAGACTAAAATGAAGACTCGTTGTGAGGCGGTGAGTGTGGCAATAAAGAGAAGACAGAACTCGATGAAGGTGCAGGTAAGATGCGATTGAGTAAAGTGTCCGTCAAGTCAACTCAAGATAGCCAAGTCTCAAGTTGAAGTGACAGATGAGTCATCCAGTGATTGGAAGGCGACTCGAATTCACCTGGGGAAGTCAAGGAAATGCGATCAAGTCGAGACAATCGAAAGATATCCGTTACAGTAAGTCAAGAGAATTACTTAAACAAGTAATACTTCCATATCGCGTTTCTTAAAGTGCTCGATTCGAGCGTGCAAAAGGAATAAACCAATGGGAAGCTCTGCACTGTGTCGAACTACGAAAAGTCAAGACTCATTCATACGAGGAAATGTCGGTTTCAAGAATCGCAACAAGACAAGCCAACGACCACAAGTGTCTTTTGAAAATTAACCTATCTCTTCAACGGGCAAATTTTCAAAAGAACACTATAAAAGGCCGAGGAATCACTTTGAGAAAAGGTTACCCTTGACAATCGAAAAAAACAAATACGAGCAAGAAAAGCAATA
Organism: Rehmannia glutinosa; assembly: GCA_016081115.2. Lineage (NCBI taxonomy): Eukaryota > Viridiplantae > Streptophyta > Magnoliopsida > Lamiales > Orobanchaceae > Rehmannia > Rehmannia glutinosa. Next base: position 291,387 of record JABTTQ020002544.1, on the reverse strand, counting down.
TCTCAGAACCTCAAATATTCTCAAATCATTCAAGTTCAAACCTCAAGCCTACATTACGAAGGAAATCTATCCAACACTCACCGTGAAGGAAAGAAGACTTCAATCGGTTGAAGAGGAAACATTTGAAGAATCAAGGGGTCTACATTCCACGGAGAATTGTAGAAAGGTTCAAGGTCGAACCGGTCTCAAGTTTTGGAGGGCTTCGTGATCAAATCCAAGAAGCTTGAGGAAGTGGGTCTGTAGTAGCAAGGCAAATTTGCCACCAGAAGAAGAAGCGAGTCGTCAAAAGCCACTGTGTGTGACCAAGGCATCTCGGATCGAGTCCCAAAGGATCAAGTCAATTGTGTGATCAAGACTTGTATCGCAGCGATAACCACTTTGTATATGGATCAATACTTAGTGGATTCCTCCAGGAGTTGGAGAAGAGAGGAGTAGAAGAATTACCCCATCTTCGAACCTCTATAAAATTTTTATTTTGTCATTTACATTTTAAAAATTTAATTCCCGCACATTACTTTAATATCTGGCGATAAATTTGCTATCCAATTGATAATCAACAAAGTGCTAAAACCAAGCATTTAAACCAATTTAAATTAAAATTCAAGGGTGTTAAGTCTTCCAATAAAACATATCACAATCAAGTTAAGTTTTAGTCAAAACAATGAGTTATTCTATCAACAACTCGGTGGAGTCTCATTGAGTGGCTAACTCTGTTTGATTAACTAACTTAGCTATCCATCAAGGACTCACCTGTGAAGTATTAACTCGAACGTCTTAAAAGGACTAAATCAAAAAGTTGGTAAGGTTTATTCAACCCCCTTCTAAACCTTACACTCACACCCCTCGGACCTACACCTACTATCATTGATCCATCCGAAAAGGAGATAAGTGCCCTTCACGATTCCCAAGACAATCCCGATGTAACCTTTCTGGGGATCCGAAGGTGAAGACGGCAGAAGGTGTCATCCCCATTGCCGATCCAAAAGACTCTGCGAGGATGTTCTCCCAATCGGGTCCGATCTTAAGGCTACTCGCCAAACTTTTACTTTTGATGATGAGCCACCCATGCAAATCTCATCACCGTCGATGACGCTACGTCTGGCCGAGACCGATCAACTCATATGGAAAAACCAATCGAGATCGAAAGGTGTTGAGACAGTGAGGCTCGGCCAGTGGTCAATACCCCAACAGACCACAATCAAAAGAGTCAATGCGGGCTCCCCAAGCCGCAACAATGTCGACTCCACCGGAACATCACGAGCACAAGTTACCATTGAAGCGATTCCGTTGCCGTGATGATCCGTTTGAAGAATCGTTTCCCTTTTCTCTGGAGCTACGACCTTCTTGAAGAATCAACTAGAGATCAAGAACGTTTCCATAAACTCCGATCCCGTTATTCCAACAGACACCATCGTCCCAACGGACTTTGACTTTGACGCTTGGCTACCACCGAGACAAGTGACAAATGAGGTTGAGAAGTTTTCAAGGCCATATTTGCGAGAGATAGAGAAGATGGAGAGGCACTAGGCCTCACTGGACATGAGATCGGATAACCGAGACACTAATATTACGCTAATCTGCGAGGAATAATTGTCGGAGATCCGGAATGGTGGCAACAACAATGCAATGCGCGTAGGACAAGTTCGATACTTGAGAATATTGTTCAATAAATTGCTAGTCTGGTGGGTGAGAATGCCTTGATATGAAGAGAAGAATGCAAGATAACATCGATCGAATGCATGAATCTCACAACACGAGAGATGCAAATCGCTATGTGAATTTCATAAGAAAGAGCTTACCTGCGCGTAGAGAGAACATGGAGAAGAAATTCAGCCTCCTCATGGCCGAAATGAAGGCGGTGGCAGTGAATCCAACGCCACCCGCTCTGAATTCCGTGCAACATACTCCGATGAGATTCGAAGCATAACTCGGCTATCGATCATTTAGAATTCATGGTTGCTAGCTTGTTTCGGGGGTTCCTCTCTCCTTTGATGATGCCAAAAAGGGGAAGAGGAATACCTAAAGCGTTGAAAGGTTAGAGTTGAGAAGAAGGGCCACTTGTGAAGGAGAAGACAATCAAGAACTAAGAAGAGAGAAGAAGGAAAATCTGTTGAGGGGAAAGTTCGAAAGATATGACCCGATGATTGCTAAACCCCCAACAAGGACTTGTCACACTGATATCATCAAAGAAACTCCCGATGACTCTGCGCTCCAACACTCCGCATACCCATGGTGAAAAGCAAAAAATAGTAGAAGCGAGGGATGAAGGAAGTGGAAGGAAAGATGGATGTCCGAGTAATGAATATCTTTTAAAACAAGATATGGAGGCATTCCAACAGTGAGACACCGATGCCATCTCACACGTCGGAGCGAGCCCGATCTATTGATGAATTCAAGCCGCTCGCATTCGAGGGTTACTTCAAAAAATATGTCGATGGCCCAAGCCTGGGATTTGTATTGGGAAAAAGGCCTCGAGTCAGGTGAAGAAAGGCGACGACGACAGACCTGACCATCGCTCTGCTAGTCACTCAATTTTAGGAAAAAGAAGGCCCCAAGATAATCACGCCCGAGAAGAGGAAGAAAAGCGATGGAGAGGAAGATGTTTGAGACCTAGACCTGCCCCAAAACATTTGAATATATAGATCCGGGCAAGAAATGAGGATCTATTGGGCTAGGTTCGACTTAAGCCGCCAACTTGCAAGTGTCCAGAACAATGATGAGTATGTGAAGAGAATCGAAGAAGAAAATAGAAGACAAACTCAAATTTGTGGGAAGAAAGACAAGAAAGAAAAAGAAGAGATGAAGGCCCGAAAAGCATATGAGAAAAAGAAAGCGGTGAAGAAGAGAAGAAGAAAAAAAGATCGAGAAGAAGAAAGCGAGAGTGATGAGGAAAGAAGGAGGCGGAAAAGGAGATGAAATGTTCTTTGTCTCCCTTCATGTATTTTACTATGTAAATGCATATGTATGTAAGTCTTACGTACATCGAATAAGATTGTATAATTTCTATACTTGCGTAGATATAGAAGAGCATGACTACCTTAAGCTCTGGTTAAGCTCGTCGCTTTGTAAATAGGTGTAAAGAACAAGAATGTTATGATCAATAAAAGATTGATTCTACGCATACATTCCGTGATTCTACACTGCCTCATCGTATCTTTGCTATTTAATTCTTGAATGCATGTTTTAAGTTTTGGCATCATCAAAAAGGGGAAATTGTTGGGAAATTAATTTTTAGATTTTGATGAATGCCATGTAAAACTTAGAATAGAAAGTTGGCACCCCATTTTTGTTGTAAATTGCATTGTAATAGATAAAATGGGTCGGTCGAAATGAGTTAAATCGGCTATGCTGAATATGCAAGAAGTCAACTGGAGGCTAGAAGGAAGACTCATTGTGAGGCGGTGAGTGTGGCAAAGAAGAAAAGACAGAACTCGACCAAGGTGCAACTAAGATGCGGTGAGTAAAGTGTCGATCAAGTCAATTCAAGTTAGCCAAGTCTCAAGTTGATGTGACGGATGAGTCATCCAATGATTGGAAGGCGGACTCAAGTCATCCGGGAAGTCGAGGAAATGCGATCAAGTCGAGACAAGCTCGAAAGAGATCTTGCCTGCCGTAAGTCAAGAAAATTACTTAAACAAGTAAAACTTCCATCTTGCTTTCTTAAAGTGCTCGATCCCGAGAAGCGTGCAATAGGAATAAACCAATGGGAAGCACTACACCGTGTCGAACTACGAAAAGTCAAGACTCATTCATACGAGGAAATGTCAATTCCAAGGATCGCAACAAGACAAGCCAACGACCAAAAGTGTCTTTTAAAAATTAACCTATCTCTTCAATGGGCAAATTTTCAAAAGACCACTATAAAAGGTGAGGAATCTATTTGAGAAAAGGGTAACCTTAATTACGAGAAAAACAATACAAGCAAGAAAGCAATTTTTGTAACTCGAAAAATTCTCAAATCGATCAAGCAATCCTCAAGCCTACAAAGACGAAGGAAATCAATCCAACACTTACCTCCGTGAAAGAAAGACGACTTCAATCGTTGAAGAGGAAACATTTGAAGAATCAAAGGGGTCTACATTCCAAGAAACTTGAGCAAGTGGGTCTGTAGTAGCAAAAGCGCAAAACCGCCTGTGAAGAAGGTCGAGTCGTCACGAGAAGCCGGTGAGTGATCAAGGCATCTCCATCTCGAGTCCCAAAGGATCAAGTCACTGTGTGATCAAGACTTGCATCTGGGTGATAACCACTTTGTACTACGATCAATACTTAGTGGATTCCTCCAGGAGTTGGAGAAGAGAGGAGTAGAAGAATTACCCCATCTTGAACCTCTATAAAATTTATTGTGTCATTTACATTTCAACACTTTAATTTCTCGCATATTATTTAAATATCTGTGATAAATTTGCTATCCAATTGATAATCAAAAAGTGCTAAAACCAAGTATTAAAACAAACTTAAACCAAGATTCAAGGGTGTTAAGTCTTCCAATAAAACATATCACAATCGAGTTAAGTTTTAGTCAAAAAAAATTGAGTTACTCTATCAACAAATCGGTCGAGTGCGGTTGAGTGGCTAACTCTGTTGATCAACTAACTTAGTGTCCATCAAAGACTTAGCCGTGAAGTATTAACTCAACGTCTTAAAAGGTCTAAATCGAAAAGTTGGTAAGGTATATTCAACCCCCTTCTAAACCTTACACTCACACCCCTTGGGACCAACAGTGAGGAAAACAAAGAGAATATCCCTTCTATTTCGTAGGATCCAAAAGGAGTAGATCTCTTATCGATGAGTTTTATGAGGTTTTGATGCACGGCTAAATGGAAGAAACAAATTGTGTCAGATGGAATAATTGAAGGTGACTATATGGTGGAGGAAGCCGACGCCTTGATTGGCCCCAACCCCACAATGATTGCTATGGTGTAGAATTGTAGAGGTTTGGGGGACCCTCTACTATTTCCCAAATCAAGGAAAGTATGAGACTCCATCTCCTGTAGTTCATGTTTTTCATGAAACAAAAAAAAAAAAAAACATTTGTGGCAACAGTTTGTAGAAATATTAATGTGCGGGATAGGTGGTTTTTTGTGGATCCAATTGGTCTTAGTGGGGATTATTGTTGTGTTGGACTAGTAGAGTTATTATTAAACAAATTTTGAGTAATACATTTTGCATGGAAGTGGAGTACGGGTGGTTTCACATGAGGTTGGGTAGATTATATTGTCTATGCTAGTACTAACCCGCTTGAGAGAAGGTATCAATGGGATTTCTATTTTCAAGGAAAGGCCAGTGGGGAATAATCGGATTATGATTGGTGATTACAATGACATTTTGAGATGTGAGGAGAAAAAGTGGGGAGAACCAGGCCTACTTCTAGTTTTCTTTGGCTTTAGAAAGTTTGTGGGAGATATGGGGATGGGGAATTAAAGTTCACTGGTTATGAGTTTCCTTGGTCCAATCTAAGGGAGGGTGAAGGATTTGTAGAGGAAAGATTGGATAGGGCCTTTGCTTCCCCCGATTGGATGGTTGACCACCCCAAGGCCCAGGTCTTGCATATTTTGAGACATGCATCGAGATCACCGGATCGAGATAAAAACAAGAGTAGAAGGAGATTCATATTTTGACAGAAGATGGGTTGGGATGGAGGTCTTTGAAGAGATTGTGAAAGAAGGATGGAAAGATCGATCAATGGGTACCCCAATGTTCGATTCTGAGAACAAAATTAAAAGTTGTAGGCTTAAACTTCTTAGTTGGAGCAGAGTCAATGTCGTAATCTTTGCTCTGATCATTAAAAAACTTGAGGTTATGAATAAGATGTGTGATGATGGTCATAGGAGAGATTGGATAAGGTGGGATATGCTTAAAGGGTTTTGAACAAGGTTTATGCTAATGAAGAGCTTTTTGGAAAGCAAAATCTAGGAACTAATGGCTTAAAGAGGGTGCGGAACACTAAATATTTCCATGCTTGCACAGTCCAAAGACATAAATTTAACAGTATTGAAAAGCTTGTGTCTGCTCAGGGGGTGGTTTGTGAGACCAAAGAGGAGATAAAGGGAGAAATTATAGATTCCTATCAGTCTTTATTATCATCTTCAATCCCAGCCACTGACACCACATTATTGGAGGGAATCCCAAGCTCAATTACTCACACTCAAAACCAATGGCTCTCAAGATATGTGGAATACAGAAATCAAAGAAGCTCTATTCTCTTTGAATCCATTTAAGGCCCCGGGGCCTGATGGCATGACTCCTTATTTTTTTCAACAGTATTGGAATATTGTTCAATTTGATACCTGTAGAGCTATTAGGAAATTTTTTGTTCTCTTAAACTTTTGAAAAACATGAATCATACTCTTGTTACCTTATTCCAAAAATAAAAAAATCCATCATCAATTTCACATTTCAGACCTATTAGCCTTATGTAATACGATGTATAAAATTATCTCTAAAATTTTGGCCAATAGAGTCAAAACTTGTCTTACGGATTGCATTTGTGATCTTCAAACAACCTTTGCTCCCGGAGACAAATTCTTGATAATATAATCATGGCACATGAATGATTTCACTTCATTAATAATAAGAGGAGATGAATCAAAAAATTTATGGCCATTTAGTTAGATATGGTAAACGCGTATGATAGAGTTGAATGGGGATTTTTGAGGGATGTGATGAGGAAGATGGAATTTTCTATGGTTTTCATTTCTTAGATATTGGCTTGTGTGGAGTCCTCTTCTTTCTCATTTCTTGTTAATGGTGATGCTTGTGGGTATATTACACCTTCTAGGGGCATTAGACAAGGAGATCCTATCTCTTCTTATCTATTTCTCATTATCTCTGACTTTCTCCATCTTATAATCCATACTAATAGAAGTGAGCTTCTCAAGGGCCTCGGAATTGCCAAATTAGCCCTTGTGATTAGCCACTTATTTTTCTTGATGATGCTCTTTTTTATTTTGTGAGGCTAACTATGAACATGCTAAGAATTTCACATCTGTGTAGGAAAGATATTGCGAGTGCTTTAGGCGGAAAATTAACTTTGAAAAATCATCGGTGTTCTTTAGAGAATACTGAGCATAGGATGAGAAAGGATGTCGTGGGAGCTTGAATGTCATGCGGGGAGAAGAAGAAGATCAAACATTTAGACTTTATTACAATTGTGAGCTAAAAAGGAGGTGTTTAGGTATGTGGTTGAGGTGGCTAGAAGTAGAGTCCGTAATGGAAGTCTAATTTTCTTAGCTTGGTACAAAAGGAAGTTCTTATAAAGTCTATCCTTAGTGCTTTGACTAATTACATTATGTCATGTTACAAGTTGCCTAAGGAGTCGTGAGGAATTTGATAGGGTTATCCCCAAATTCTGGTGGGGTAGTGGGTTGGAGGGGCGTCTAAGATGCATTGGATGAAGTTGGAGTCTCTTACTAAGCTGGAGATGAGAGGAATGTGTTTCCATGATATTGGTTTGTTTAATGATGGTCTTCTTGCAAAACATTTGTGGAGGATAATTACACAACCCAATTTAATGGTGTGTAAACTCCTGAAGGCTAGGTATTTTTCTAAGTGTGGGCTTATTAATACCATTTCTAAACCAACTGACTCTTGGATGAGGAAAAGCTTTTTGCAAGCTAAATTTGTGTTGAATGAAGGTTTGAGATGTCGATTGCTAATGGAAAGTCGGTTAGAATTTGGGAGAATCCATGGCTCCTAAAGTTCTACTCTACTACCCCTATTGGCAAGGAGAATGTAAAGGAAAATGTGGTCAGGTGTGCGAAATGATGAAGGAAGGTGGCATGAAATGGAATATGGAACTGATAGAGAAGTTTTTTAACCATCAAGAAGCGAGAGCCATTTTGGAAACTCCCATTCGGTTTCAAAAAGGAGTGGGATAGAGCTTTACGGACTCTAACCCCGATGGTCAATTCTCTGTGGGACCATCTTATGAATGTCTTTGTGGCTCAAAATGGTAGAAGATGGATCGAAGTAAAGGCAACTCTTGCAACAACAGAAAGAGGATGATGTGGAAGAAAGTGTGGAAACTTAAAATAAAAAATAAGTTGAAACACTTTCTTTGGAAGTGCATTCATGGTATTTTGCGGTCAAGAAGACACTACTTGAAAGGAGAGGCATGGATGTGGACCGTATATCTTCTTTGGTGTGGGGATTAGATGGAGTATGTTGATCATGTGATATTTCATTGTGATCGAGCAAGACTGGTGTGGAAGCTTGCAGCAGTAAATTGGGATGGCATTTATCATGAGAAACGAGTGTTTGTGAATGGTGGCAAGTTATCGATGCATTACCATGGAATTCTCATCATTGGGGATCGAATTCACTTATCAACATACATCCTTTGGTGGCTATGGAAAACCGTAAATGTGTGGATTTTCAAAGGTGAAAAAACATCCGAGTTCATGACTACTTCCTTGGCTCTAACTGAATGGTCCGAATTCGAAGGTGTGGGTTGATTTGTAGTTGAGGAAATGTTAATAGGGGTTTACACCCAGTATTATATTTTCTTATTTTTTTGGCACTGATATGTCCTAATGGCTTGTTTTGCGAGTTTGGTTTTGGGCCGGATAGAAGTGTGCGGGATGGATGTTTAGGTTACTTTTGTGTTCGAATTTTTGCCCCATGTGTGGTGACTGTTTTTCCCTAGTCCGTGGGACTGATGGTGGCTTTGGACAAGTGTGTCCCGTGATGTAAAGTGCTCGTTTGAGTTATTCTTTGGTATAAATCTATCATTTTTGACAAAAAATAAAATAAAATTCTTGAATCGATATGAAATTACAAACTGCAGAATGAGAGCAGGAATTTGCAAGCAAATAGAAGTACGAAAGTAATATAAATTGGCCTGAATCGTGTGTTCAACATATTATCCTTAAAATAGATTCATCCCCTTATTTTGGACGTTTGTTTCTCGGGATAAGACAGGAAAATCGAATTACCTTATACCCGGTGAACTAAAAGGCTATGCCTGAAATTTATCACCAATATGCAATAGGTAACCAAAGAAAGTAAGAACAATATGCGAGAAAATATCTTATGCAAGTGTTGAGTGTGTTGTTTTTTATTCTTTGGAATGCCGCTATTTATAGTGCTAATAAAAAAAGTGAACATTAAAGCTCAACGATGTTACACAACAATAACATTTTGTTATTCTGATTTAAATTCAAAAATTAAATATGATGTTACGAGTTATAGGAATTAATATTTTTTTAAATAAGTGTAAAAACATATAAAAGAAAGAAAAAGTCCCGATCACAAGGCGATCGGGTGGCTTAAAAATATGGGCCTCGTTAAAACCTTCCAAGGTAAAACCAACCCTTGACAACAAAAATGTACCCTCGAAAGACAAAACATCCACACAAGAATGCATAAATAAAAGCACTAAACAATTACTCTAAAATCCTCATTATCAGATGAATCCACTTCATCAGCATAGTCCTCCCACCTTTTGATAGCAGCCACGTTTAAAGATTTGAAGCTATCGGACTGAACATCATCCAAAAGAGTGAGATTATGAATTAGAGGAGTCGGGCCTTGTCGAACATCACAAAGAAGTTGCTTAGAAGCCTCCAACGACTTATCCCAAATAGCCTGACAAAGAGGACGAATGGGCTTGGCCAACTTGTATTGAACTCCCACGATCGCCTCTTGATATCGAAAAAGGAGGGCAAGATGTCCCTTGTGAAGGGTGGGGTACCTTAGATGCAACATTCATTGCGGTGTTATCCACCTTACGAATGTGCATCCAAAGAAGCCAAATATGCCAATGGAGAAGGTGAAGCCAAAGATGGATTGACATGTTCTTGCATAACAATCAAGTATCTTCCACGGAAGTAGAAGCCAGGGTGTGAAGTAACAAAAGAATTCCTCAAAGAGACATTGTAGGTCCCAAGGGGTGTGAAATAATGTTTAGAAGGGGGTTGAATAAACCTTACCAAATTTTCGATTTTAGTCCTTTAAAATTATTCAACAGTTACTCAAACAATCTGTGTCTTTGGTGGACAACTAAGTTGGCTTTTCACTAAGTTACCCACAAACTTGATAGAGTTTTCATAGTATAACTACCGCTTAAGCCAAATACTTAACTTGGCTGATTTGGTTTTACACAATGGAAGACTTAACACCCCTATTTTGTTTTAAGCTTGTTTTTAACACTTGATTTTAGCACTTAGTTATTTATCGGTTGGATAACACATATAATACTAACAACAAATATAAAGTAAATATGCGAGAAATTATGTTTGCCGAAAAGCAAATGACACAAATATTTTTATAGAGGTTCGAAGATGGGGTAATTCTTGTAATCCTCTCTCCTCCAACTCCTAGAGGAATCCACTATGTAAAACTTAAAAGATCGGTTTACAAATCGATTATCGATCTGAGACACGCCTTGATCACACGGCTGGCTTCTCTTGCGACTCGGCTTCTTCATAGGGCAACTGCCTTGCTACTTCAGCTCACTTCTCAAGTTCTTGGATTTGATCACGAAGCCCTCTAACAAACTTGATAATGGTTCGACCTTGAACCTTCTACAATCCTGACTTGGAAAGTAGACCCGTTTTGTTTTCTTCAAAAGTTTTTCTCGTCAATAGTTTGAAGTTATCTTTCCTTCACAATGAGTGTTGGGTCGAGTTTCTTCGATTTTCAGGTTTGAGGAATATCTTGATAAGCTTTGAGAATATTGCAGGTTAAATGCTTGAATATTGCTTGCTTGTCCGTGGTTCAGGTAACCTTTTCTGAATAGCTTCCTCAGCCTTTTATAGTGTCCATTTGAAATTTTGCCCGTTGAAGAGATAGACTAATTTCAAATGTCACTTTGTGTTCGTTGGCTTGTCTTTTCTTGGTCTGTAGCTTTGGTGATGTTGACCTTTCCTCGTATTAATGGCATTTCAACGTTTGCATGTGCCTGACACAAGGTGCAGTGTTTCCCATTGGCTTATTCCTTTTGCACAATTCAGGGCCAAACACTTTAGACCTGGCAGCTTTGTCATATTACCAAATGAAGTAATATCCTTGACTTTAATCAACGGATCTAAGTCGATTGTCTTGACTTGATCGGCTTTACCTCGGGTGACTTGAGTCTTCTCAATCATTGGATTAACTCAACTTGTCACTTCAACTTGTAGACTTGGCTTCTTGAGTTAACTTAACTAACACTTCTCACAAAATGCTCCTCAACGACTCTTCTTGATCAGTCCTTGTCTTCCTTCATGGCCTTACTCACCGGTGACACACAACGAGTCTTCACAAGTTCCGCGATTGACTTCTTGTAATCTTTGACATAACGACTTGACTCGGTTTTTTCACTTTATCTATTACAATATAAATTACAAGGAAAATGGGGTGCCAACTTCCTAGTTTAAGTTTTACATGGTATCATCAAAATCTATCAAATAAATTTCCTAACAAACATTATTAGACTTGAGATCATACAAGAAGAAATATTGGTAGAAGCATCAACATGCCTAAGTGAATGAATCATGGTTGGAAGATCGGGATTGTGCTCCATAGTGCTAGCTATCCCTTCATTACCCTTAACATTGGAAAGACGATAAACTTTCTAAACATGATAACGGCCTCGCTTTAGAGTGTCCTGAGGACGCCCATCCTACTTGAGAGCCATTTTCGTAGGATTTTTTCGACGACAAATCGCAATAGAATGTCTCATGATATTATAGTGAAAACAAAAAGGCTGGAAGGTTTTCATAACTCAAAAAATGAATGAGCAATTACCCGCCCTCTCAACCATAACATGGTCCTCGAAGGGGTTTAAACAAATCTACATCAACGAACAATGGCAAAATGCCCAAGAGAACCATTAAGGACCCGTTCATTAATTTGAAGGGAGTCCCAATCGCCTTGGCAATACCCATTATGATACTTGGGCGCCATATTCAACGCTCAATTCAAAAAAGTTGAACCCATGAACTAACCTTAGATGGGCAAACCTTGTACGAATTAAAGCACGAAGTCTAGTGAGATAATTGAGTAGAACCTGGATTGATCTGCCATGAAGAGCGTATAACCGCTTGAGCCCTATCCTTATCTCGGCGAAAAATTGATACAAAAGTACCCTTTACCCAAAAGAATTAACGCCCAATTATGTGGGTTTTCCATAATTCTGCTAAAGGAGTTCGAGAGGGATTAAAGGCCGGGGGCTTCTCCCTTTACCAAGAAAGATGCAACCAATCAATGAACATGAAAATTTGCTAACACAATTATAGAGATTTTCGTCAATAGTAACTGAAAAATAATCCCCTTTTTTAACCGGATTAATACTATAACCACCAGGATTTTTATGCCTTAATAAGAATTTTCTTAATTATGTTATCAGTTTATTTTATGGAATAATAATGGAGAATTATAAATTTATTAATGATTTTACTAGATAGTTAATTTGTTAAATTACTGATAATAAAAGGGTCTTTTTAATTGGACTTTGAATTTATTTTATTTGGGTCTTATACGAATAATTGGACATTTAATCAGTTTAGCGTATTAATTAGGCTCATATTGTTAGTAATTTAATTATAGGCCCATGTACCCTAAACCTAGTCCATTTAGAAGTAGGTTAAAACATAGATATAAGACACGTAAATCTCGCTTGAGGGAATACACAGATTCACGATATTAAGGGGAAGAAAATCGGCCAGAGTGAGAGAAAAGAAGAAGAAGAAGAAAAGAGAAAAGAAAAGAAAGATAGGTGACTCCCCGACGCGATTGATTTGAAAAAGGATTTTACTACACCTAAATTGAACATGCAAGTAATCTCTTTAGTTGTCACGTATAATTAGCGTTGATTGATATTACTTGATTTATTGTAATTTTTGGAGGCGATTATCTTAATATAATCGATCAATTGTGTATGAATTTTGGAATATGTGGCTTCGTATTTCATGTAATTATCCACAACTATTATTGGAGGCCACTCTATTCACGTGAATGTATGTTGGGTTTGTTCATGTGTAATTATAAACAACACTTGTGCATGAGTATAAATGAATAGTATATAAGTTCGTCAAGTGATAATGTTATCATGTTCTAATTGCGTGGATAGATTGTGAGATGACTTTAACAATTAAGTTGGCATTCGAACAATTAGGATAATGGAGACATGTTTTCCTTTAGCTAAATTTACATAAAATAATGAATGGTTAATATATATACACACACTAAGGCCAATGAATTGAACGTGATAGTCGGCGTTAATAGCCATCCTTAATTATTTGGATGTAGGGTTTTCCCATAACTAGTTGGAGCTAATGTTTTCTCTAGCTAATTGAATGCGATTTTCCCTAATAGTTTTGAATCATTAGATGTGGGGTGTGGCTTTCCTAAATTATTTGAATGTAGTGTTTTCCTTTAACTAATTGGACATTTAATTAGTTTGGAGTATTAATTAGGCCCATATTATTAGGAAGTTGATTATAGGCCCATGTACCCTAAACCTAGTCCATTTAGAAGTAGGTTAAAATACGGATATAAGACACGTAAATCCCGCTTGAGGGAACACATAGATACACGATAGTAAGGGGAAGAAAATCGGCGGAGGAGGAGAGAAAAAGAGAAGAAGAAAAGAGAAAAGAGAAGAAAGATAGGTGACTCCCCAACGCGATTGATTTGAAAAAGGATTTTACTACCCCTAAATTAAACAGGCAAGTAATCTCTTTAGTTGTCACGTATAATTAGCATTGATTCATATTCTTGGATTTCTTGTAATTTTTGGAGGCGACTGTCTTAATATAATCGATCAATTGTGTACGGATTACGGAATATGTGTTTAAGGCTTCGTTATTTCATGTAATTATCCACAACTATTATTGGAGGCCACTCTATTCACGTGAATGTATGTTGGGTTTGTTCATGTGTAATTATAAACAACACTTGTGCATGAGTATAAATGAATAGTTTATAAGTTCGTCAAGTGATAATGTTATCATGTTCTAATTGCGTGGATAGATTGTGAGATGACTTTAACAATTAAGTTGGCATTCTGAACAATTAGGATAATGGAGACATGTTTTCCTTTAGCTAAATTTACATAAAATAATGAATGGTTAATATATATACACACACTAAGGCCATTGAATTGAACGTGATAGTCAGCGTTAATAGCCATCCTTAATTATTTGGATGTAGGGTTTTCCCATAACTAATTGGAGCTAATATTTTTCTCTAGCTAGTTGAATGCGGATTTTCCCCCTAATAGTTTTGAATCATTAGATGTGGGGTGTTGCTTTCCCTAAATTATTCGATTGTAGTGTTTTCCCTAAAGAGGTTTGAATAATTGAATATAAGGTTTTCCCTTAATTAAATGAATGTAGGGTATTCCCTAACTAAGTAAATGTATGACTTTTACCCAAGTATATTTGAATCTAGACTCTAGAGTTAATCACTAATTAATTGAACATAAACTTTCCATGATTAGTTGAGCATATGGTTTATCCCCGATTAATTCAATGTAGGATTTTCAATGATTAGTTGAGCATAGAGTTTATTCCTAATTAATTGAAAGTAGGATATTCAATAAATAGTTGGGACATAGGGGTTATCCCTAATTAATTGAATGTAGGGTTATTTCTAAGTGATTGAACGTAGGGTTTTCCTTAATCGATTGAATTCATAATTTGTTCTCTAAATGGCCTAGCTAATGTGATTTAATTATTACGATATGTGCTTATATTTATTCTCGTATTTAATGATATGTTGCATCACTTAGGCTCATGCATCATTATTAATGTATGTTCATAGCATTTCACGAGCATCCAAACACTTAATAAAGTCAAGTCATAAAGTCTAATGTTTTTCAAAAGAAATGGGTGCTTATTGTTCTATGATGCATGAGTGAGTGAGAAATGAGCGCGGGGGCCGCGATCTGAATATGTCTTTGCTTGCGGCTAATGTTAATGTTCAAGAAAAGGGCCTTCGGCAAAACGAATAGAAATGGGCCTTCGGGCAAAATATTCACGGGTTCCAAATTACAAGGCCCATCGACCCTAATTAGAACAATGTGTTACCAAGTGAGCTCGCGTCATAAGAATGTTTCATGCGGGAAAATGCAATGTTTGAAGTGAAAGAAAGTTTTAAGCAATAAAAGGAATGTTTTTAAGCAAAGAAAACGTAAAGTCTTTTTAAGTTATAAAAGTTAAGATATTGCATTAGGCATGCATTCATGCATGAGATTACTTGTTGAGCTTTTTAGCTCATTCCACGAATGTTAAATTTTGCGGATGAGAATGCGAGAAGGGGAAGGAGATGGTGAGCGCAGTGATGACTCGGGGAACCCATGTCAACGAATTTTTTTATTTTCAAAGTTTTTTCTTTTTAGTTTATTAAATGTCAATTGTCGTTTTATTTTCGATCGAATGTTTGACAAAGTTATTATTTCATTTATTAGCATTTATGTTCCGCGCAAAGTTTTGAAAGAAGTGAGATTTTTATTATTTCGTATTTTTTTGTAGTCTATTAAAGTAATTCTATTTTAATTGCTTATGTTTCGCATTAAAATTCAAGTAAGCTAGAAAGGGGGCTATATTTAGTGGTATCGTGAGCCAGGGATTTTTGAAATCGGTTATGTAGACTTTGAAATGATTTAATTTATGTCAAGTTTAAAGTCAACTAGTCATGGGTTGTGAGTCGCGCTTGAGCATCTCCTCCGCAATATGGTAAGCTTTCAATTCAATATGACTATGCCCGTATATTTTTGTATTTATGATATAGTTTTAGACGCAAATGTGAATGTGCTTGAGATGGTATTGATTATTTGATACACCCATAATATGTTTAGTGCCTTGTTACTAATTTAATTGTGTATTTAATTGTGCCTTTAATGCTTATGCTCCATTGAATATGAGATTCGTTTTCACGCTTTAACATATTATGTTTCTTATATTTAACAAGTTTCAAGGATGAAACTTTTTATAAGAGGGTGAGAATGTAACGACCCGTATTTTTATGCCTTAATACGAATTTTCTTAATTATGTTATCATTTTATTTTATGGAATAATAATAGAAAATTAGAAATTTATTAATGATTTTACTAGATAGTTAATTTGTTAAATTATTGATAATAAAAGGGGCTTTTTAATTGGACTTTGAATTTATTTTATTTGGGCTTTATACGAATAATTGGACATTTAATTAGTTTGGAGTATTAATTAGGCCCATATTATTAGGAAGTTGATTATAGGCCCATATACCCTAAACCTAGTCCATTTAGGCGTAGGTTAAAACACGAGATATAAGACACGTAAATCCCGCTTGAGGGAACACACGATACACGATAGTAAGGGGAAGAAAATCGGCCGAGAGGAGAGAAAAGGAGAAGAAGAAAAGAGAAAAGAGAAGAAAGATAGGTGACTCCCAACGCGATTGATTTGAAAAAGAATTTTACTACCCCTAAATTAAACAGGCAAGTAATCTCTTTAGTTGTCACGTATAATTAGCATTGATTCATATTACTTGATTTCTTGTAATTTTTGGAGGCGACTGTCTTAATATAATCGATCAATTGTGTATGGATTCGGAATATGTGTTTAAGGCTTCGTTATTTCATGTAATTATCCACAACTATTATTGGAGGCCACTCTATTCACGTGAATGTATGTTGGGTTTGTTCATGTGTAATTATAAACAACACTTGTGCATGAGTTCAAATAAATAGTTTATAAGTTCGTCAAGTGATAATGTTATCATGTTCTAATTGCGTGGATAGATTGTGAGATGACTTTAACAATTAAGTTGGCATTAAACAATTAGGATAATGGAGACATGTTTTCCTTTAGCTAAATTTACATAAAATAATGAATGGTTAATATATATACACACACTAAGGCCATTGAATTGAGCGTGATAGTCGGCGTTTATAGCCATACTTAATTATTTGGATGTAGGGTTTTCCCATAACTAATTGGAGCTAATGTTTTTCTCTAGCTAATTGAATGCGGGATTTTCCCCTAATAGTTTTGATTCATTAGATGTGGGGTGGGGCTTTCCCTAAATTATTTGAATGTAGTGTTTTTCCCTAAAGAGGTTTGAATAATTGAATATAAGGTTTTTCCTTAATTAAATGAATGTAGGGTATTCCCCTAACTAAGTGAATGTGTGACTTTTACCCAAGTATATTTGAATCTAGACTATAGAGTTGATCACTAATTAATTGAACATAAAGTTTCCATGATTAGTTGAGTATATGGTTTATCCCTGATTAACTGAATATAGGATTTTCAATGATTAGTTGAGCATAGAGTTTATCCCTAATTAATTGAAAGTAATATATTCAATAATTAGTTGGGACATAGGGTTTATCCCTAATTAATTGAATGTAGGGTTATTTCTAAGTGATTGAACGTAGGGTTTTCCTTAATCGATTGAATTCATAATTTGTTCTCTAAATGGCCTAGCTAATGTGATTTAATTATTACGATACGTGCTTACATTTATTCTCGTATTTAATGATATGTTGCATCTCTTAGGCTCATGCATCATTATTAATGTATGTTCATAGCATTTCACGAGCATCCAAACACTTAGTAAAGTCAAGTCATAAAGTATAATATTTTTCAAAAGAAATGGGTGCACATTGTTCTATGATGCATGAGTGAGTGAGAAATGAGCGCGGGGACCGGCGTTAAATATGTCTTTAACTTGCGGCTAATGTTAATGTTCAAGGAAAAGGGCCTTCGGGCAAAATAAATAGAAATGGGTCTTGGGCAAAATATTCATGGGTTCCAAATAACAAGGCCCACTGCGACCCTGATTAGAACAATGTGTTACCAAGTGAGCTCGCGTCCTAAGAATGTTTCATGTAGGGAAATGCAAAGTTTGAAGTGAAAGAAAGTTTTAAGCAATAAAAGGAATGTTTTTAAGCAAGGAAAACGTAAAGTCTTTTTAAGTTATAAAAGTTAAGATATTGCATTAGGCATGCATTCATGCATGAGATTACTTGTTGAGCTTTTTAAGCTCATTCCACGAATGTTAAATTTTGCGGATGAGAATGCGAGAAGGAATGAGATGGTTTGAGCGCAGATGACTCGGGAACCCATGTCAACGAAACTTTTTATTTTCAAAGTTTTTACTTTTTAGTTTATTAAATGTCAATTGTCGATTTATTTCAAGATTTAATGTTTGACAAAGTTATTATTTCATTTATTAGCATTTATGTTCATTTGCAAAGTTTTGAAAGAAGTGAGATTTTTATTATTTTGTATTTTTAAGTAGTCTATTAAAGTAATTCTATTTTAATTGCTTATGTTTCGCATTAAAATTCAAGTATGCTAGAAAGGGGCTATATTTAGTGGTATCGAGCCGTGGATTTTTAAAATCGGTTATGTAGACTTTGAAATGATTTAATTTATGTCAAGTTTAAAGTCAACTAGTCATGGGTTGTGAGTCGCGCTTGAGCATCTCCTCCGCAATATGTTAAGCTTTCCATTCAATATGACTATGCCCGTATATTTTTGTATTTATGATATAGTTTTAGACTGCAAATGTGAATGTGCTTGAGATGGTATTGATTATTTGATACACCCATAATATGTTTCGTGCCTTGTTACTAATTTAATTGTATATTTAATTGTGCCTTTAATGCTTATGCTCCATTGAATATGAGAGTCGTTTTCACGTTTTAACATATTATGTTTCTTATATTTAACAAGTTTCAAGGATGAAACTTTTATAAGAGGGGTGAGAATGTAACGACCGTATTTTTATGCCTTAATAAGAATTTTCTTAATTATGTTATCATTTTATTTTATGGAATAATAATAGAAAATTAGAAATTTATTAATGATTTTACTAGATAGTTAATTTGTTAAATTATTGATAATAAAAGGGGCTTTTTAATTGGACTTTGAATTTATTTTATTTGGGTTTTATACGAATAATTGGACATTTAATTAGTTTGGAGTATTAATTAGGCCCATATTATTAGGAAGTTGATTATAGGCCCATGCACCCTAAACCTAGTCCATTTAGAAGTAGGTTAAAACACGATATAAGACACGTAAATCCCGCTTGAGGGAACACACGATACACGATAGTAAGGGGAAGAAAATCGGCCAGAGGGAGAGAAAAGGAGAAGAAGAAAAGAGAAAAGAGAAGAAAGATAGGTGACTCCCCAACGCGATTGATTTGAAAAAGGATTTTACTACCCCTAAATTGAACAGGCAAGTAATCTCTTTAGTTGTCACGTATAATTAGCATTCAGATTGATATTACTTGATTTCTTGTAATTTTTGGAGGCGATGTCTTAATATAATCGATCAATTGTGTATGGATTCCGGAATATGTGTTTAAGGCTTCGTTATTTCATGTAATTATCCACAACTATTATTGGAGGCCACTCTATTCACGTGAATGTATGCTGGGTTTGTTCATGTGTAATTATAAACAGCACTTGTGCATGAGTATAAATTAATAGTTTATAAGTTCGTCAAGTGATAATGTTATCATGTTCTAATTGCGTGGATAGATTGTGAGATGACTTTAACAATTAAGTTGGCATTCGAACAATTAGGATAATGGAGACATGTTTTCCTTTAGCTAAATTTACATAAAATAATGAATGGTTAATATATATACACACACTAAGGCCATTGAATTGAACGTGATAGTCAGCATTAATAGGCCATCCTTAATTATTTGGATGTAGGGTTTTCCCATAACTAATTGGAGCTAATGTTTTTCTCTAGCTAATTGAATGCGGATTTTCCCTAATAGTTTTGATTCATTAGATGTGGGGTGTTGCTTTCCTAAATTATTCGAATGTAGTGTTTTCCCCTAAAGAGGTTTGAATAATTGAATATAAGGTTTTTCCTTAATTAAATGAATGTAGGGTATTCCCCTAACTAAGTGAATGTATGACTTTGACCCAAGTATATTTGAATCTAGACTATAGAGTTAATCACTAATTAATTGAACATAAACTTTCCATGATTAGTTGAGCGTATGGTTTATCCCCCATTAATTCAATGTAGGATTTTCAATGATTAGTTGAGCATAAAGTTTATTCCTAATTAATTGAAAGTAGGATATTCAATAATTAGTTGGGACATAGGGTTTATCCCTAATTAATTGAATGTAGGGTTATTTCTAAGTGATTGAACGTAGGTTTTCCTTAATCAGTTGAATTCATAATTTGTTCTCTAAATGGCCTAGCTAATGTGATTTAATTATTACGATACGTGCTTACATTTATTCTCGTATTTAATGATATGTTGCATCACTTAGGCTCATGGATCATTATTAATGTATGTTCATAGCATTTCACGAGCATCCAAACACTTAATAAAGTCAAGTCATAAAGTATAATGTTTTTCAAAAGAAATGGGTGCACATTGTTCTATGATGCATGAGTGAGTGAGAAATGAGCGCGGGGACCGGCGTTCAATATGTCTTTAACTGCGGGTAATGTTAATGTTCAAGGAAAAGGGCCTTCCGGGCAAAACGAAAAAAATGGGCCTTCGGGCAAAATATTCACGGGTTCCAAATTGCAAGGCCCCATCGCGACCCCCGATTAGAACAATGTGTTACCAAGTGAGCTCGCGTCATAAGAATGTTTCATGCAGAAAATGCAATGTTTGAAGTGAAAGAAAGTTTTAAGCAATAAAAGGAATGTTTTTAAGCAAAGAAAACGTAAAGTCTTTTTAAGTTATAAAAGTTAAGATATTGCATTAGGCATGCATTCATGCATGAGATTACTTGTTGAGCTTTTTTAGCTTATTCCACGAATGTTAAATTTTGCGAGATGAGAATGCGAGAAGGGGAAGGAGATGGTGAGCGCAGATGACTCGGGAACCCATGTCAACGAATTTTTTTATTTTCAAAGTTTTTTCTTTTTAGTTTATTAAATGTCAATTGTCGTTTTATTTTCGATTTAATGTTTGGAGAAGTTATTATTTCATTTATTAGCATTTATGTTCCGTTGCAAAGTTTTGAAAGAAGTGAGATTTTTATTATTTCGTATTTTTAGTAGTCTATTAAAGTAATTCTATTTTAATTGCTTATGTTTCGCATTAAAATTCAAGTAAGCTAGAAAGGGGGCTATATTTAGTGGTATCGAGCCAGGATTTTTGAAATCGGTTATGTAGACTTTGAAATGATTTAATTTATAACAAGTTTAAAGTCAACTAGTCATGGGTTGTGAGTCGCGCTTGAGCATCTCCTCCGCAATATGGTAAGCTTTCAATTCAATATGACTATGCCCGTATATTTTTGTATTTGTGATATAGTTTTAGACGCAAATGTGAATGTGCTTGAGATGGTATTGATTATTTGATACACCCATAATATGTTTCGTGCCTTGTTACTAATTTAATTGTGTATTTAATTGTGCCTTTAATGCTTATGCTCCATTGAATATGAGAGTCGTTTCCACGCTTTAACATATTATGTTTCTTATATTTAACAAGTTTCAAGGATGAAACGTTTTATAAGAGTGTGAGAATGTAACGACCCGTATTTTTATGCCTTAATAAGAATTTTCTTAATTATGTTATCATTTTATTTTATGGAATAATAATAGAAAATTAGAAATTTATTAATGATTTTACTAGATAGTTAATTTGTTAAATTATTGATAATAAAAAGGGCTTTTTAATTGGACTTTGAATTTATTTTATTTGGGCTTTATACGAATAATTGGACATTTAATTAGTTTGGAGTATTAATTAGGCCCATATTATTAGGAAGTTGATTATAGGCCCATGTACCCTAAATGGATAGTTTGTGAGAAGACTTTAATAATTAAGTTGCCATTCTCGAACAATTAGGATAAATGGAGACATGTTTTCCTTTAGCTAAATCTACATAAAATAATGAATGGTTAATATATATACACACACACTAAGGTCATTTAATTAAACGCGATAGTCAGCGTTAATAGCCCATTCTTACTTATTTGGATGTAGGGTTTTCCCATAATTAATTAGAGCTAAGGTTTTTCTTTAGCTAACTGAATGCAGGATCTTCCCCTAATAGTTTTGAATCATTAAATGTGGGGTGAAGCTTTCCCTAAATTATTAGAATGCATTGTTTGTCCCTAAAGAGGTTTGAATAATTGAATATAAAGTTTTCCCTTAATTAAATAAATATATGTATTCCCCTAACTAAGTGAACATATGATTTTTACTTTTATATTTGAATCTAGACTCTAGAGTTGATCACTAATTGAACATAAAGTTTTCCTGATTAGTTGAGCATATGGTTTATCACTGATTAATTGAATGTAGGATTTTCAATGATTAGTTGGACATATAGTTTATCCCTAATTAATTGAAAGTAGTATATTCAATAATTAGTTGGGACATATGGTTTATCCCTAATTAATTGAATGTAGGGTTATTGCTAATTGATTGAACATATGGTTGTCCCTAATCGATTGAATGCATGGTTTGTTCTCAAATTGTCTCAGCTAATGTGATTTAATTATTACGATATGCGCTTACATTTATTCTCATATTTAATGATATGTTGCATCACTTAGGCTCATGCATCATTGTTAATGTAAGTTCATAGCATTTCACGAGCATCCAAACATTAAGTAAAGTCAAGTCATAAAGTATAATGTTTTTCAAAAGAAATGGGTGCATATTGTTCTATGATGCTAGATTGAGTGGGAAATGGGCGCGGGGGTAGCGTTCGACAATGTCTTTGCTTGCTAATGTTAATGTTCAAGGAAAAGGGCCTTCGGGCAAAACAAATGGAAATGGGCCTTCGGGCAAAATATTCACGGGTTCCAAATTACAAGGCCCATTGCGACCTCGATTAGAACAATGTGTTACCAAGTGAGCTCGCGTCATAAGAATGTTTCATGCGGGAAAATGCAATGTTTGAAGTGAAAGAAAGTTTTAAGCAATAAAAGGAATGTTTTTAAGCAAAGAAAACGTAAAGTCTTTTTAAGTTATAAAAGTTAATATATTGCATTAGGCATGCATTCATGCATGAGATTACTTGTTGAGCTCTTTTTAGCTCATTTCACGAATGTTAAATTTTTCGGATGAGAATGCGAGAAGAGGAAAGAGATGACGGACGTAGTGACTCGGGAACCCGTGTCAATAGAATTCTTTTATTTTCAAAGTTTTTACTTTTTAGTTTATTAAATATCAATTGTCATTTTATTTTCAAGACGAATGTTCGGACATGTTATTATTTCATTTATTAGCATTTAATTCCGCTACAAAGTTTTGAAAGAGTTGAGATTTTTATTATTCCATATTTCTAAGCGAATATTAAAGTAATTATATTTTAATTGCTTATGTTTTGCATTAAAATTCAAGTAAGCTAGAAAGGGCGCTACAAATACTATCAATGCTAACCAAAGAATCCATAAACGTCGAATCAACATGTTCAACCAAAGAATCCCAAAAACTAGGGTTAGCGTTTTTACCAAAAATCCATAAAAGTAGGGTTAATATTTTTACCAAAGAATCCTCAACGTTGGTTTGCACTAGGGCATACATACATGGGGCAACATTGCACGAGGGCCAACTTGTTGCATCCTGGTATTTGGAGGAGGACCACCATGGGAGACATGTTTGTTATAACCACCTACGGGCGTGTGAATGCTGGGACCACCATGGGGATGAATTGGTTGCAACCACCAAGGAGGCGTGTGGAAGCAATGTCGCCTTCCTAAAGGTACCACAACGGCATCAAGCAACATGTTGGTAGCATCATAAGTATGGATCACAACGGCCAAATGAATAATGGAGGAGAGATTTATTCGGGGGCAAAAACACCATAGAAAAACATAAAGGGGCTGAAGAGACGACGGAATATGCCCTATCCGCCACACTCAGGTCTTTGGAAAGATCTGCCGAAAAATTCATGGAAGGGGACGAATCCATGGAAAGGGACGACTCTAGGCTTTTAGAGAAGAGAGAGAATAGAGCATTTTGTTCCTTTTAAATTCTAATTATTAATAGAGAGAAGAGAGCATTTTTTTTCCTTTTAAATTCTAATTATTATTTACTACTAAAAAGGAATTAATATTGTTGTTACAGATATATTTAAATTCAAAATAAAAAAAATATGTTACATATATTTAATTTCGAAAAAAAATCTGTAAAACATAAGCTAACTGTTGTGGCTCGATTTCAGTGCGACATTCGTGTCCTGCAGGTTAGACTCAGAGCTTGAGGTAGACCATGATTTGCATCCCCTACGAGGGAGCGTGTAGAGAGATCATCTATGCAATATGATCTGACACATTTATAATAAGGTGTTATCATATATACTAGTCTTAAAAGCATTTGTATTCAGTGTGGGACAAGCCCACCTTTCAAAGAAGACAAACCCACATGTTTTCTTCTTTTAAATTAACTAGTATATTGCCCGTGCGATGCACGGGGTGGGATGTATCGTTGGATGTAAATTGCATGACTATAAGAAACATATTATCGATGGTTATAAAAATGTATAATATATATTTCAAATAAAACACTTTAGATGAATACATTTATAATTACACACTTTGGAATACTTCTTTGTATAAAACATTATTTGTCTATTTGTTTTTGGATTTGTCTTCGCCACAAACTAATATTTTCACACCATTATGATTGGTGACTCTGGAAACAACAACATATAATTAGCCATGACTGGAAACCGGATTCTTCAAATACAACCCAACCTTAGGGAGAGATTGTCATTGGCTCTTGTTTATTGTCATGGCATATGAAACAATACTACTATTAAATAACAATAATTCTTATTGAAATTAGAATCTATAGATTATTTTTTATAAATTTATATTACATTAGGAAAATCTTAATAAATCACCTGAAAATGATAACATATATCTATATGTTAATGACTAAAATTTTAAACTATATACTGAAAATAATAAAATATTTATATTTAATAAATTCGATTTTTAATAGTTTACAATAAAAAAACTTTAAGATATAAACACAACAATCAAGCCCAAGCAGAAATAAAAATTCCAATCCTCAAGTCCATGTTTTAATTTAATTCAAGCCCACACAAAACAATCCATTTCTGATTTCTTTAGGTCCACTTGCCAAAATCCAATCTATGACCGAGCCCAAACCCACCTCTAGAAGCTTCCTTATCAAATTTCAGAAATTGGTCTTGATGTATTATGATTGTGACACGTGTACACATGGACGGCTACGATTTAACCAATTCCAAGCCAAAATGTGAAAAAGCAGATGCATGGGTTAGGTATCTGAAACTACCATCAGTTCATTTGAATGTCTTATTCCATTTAGCATTCGTCTCTGAAACGGTAAACAAAAATTCTCTCATCTTTAAACTGTGTAAATATTTCATCTTCTAATCTATTCTCTCATCTCTACACTACGTCAGTCATTACCCCATTTTTTTTCAATAAACTTTTGTTTGGCCAAACAAATGTATATCTGTTAAATTTGTTTTCGTTTTTTTATTTATATTTAGAGAGGAAATAATCCTCACTGATATTAATTTTAATGGTGAAAATGGGGTTTGAAAATCCTTCCACGACTTTTGTTTTTAAAGTATCAGATCGATGCTCGTAAGACCTATATCTGGTACAAAAATTATAGATCTAAGGTTTTCTAAAAAATCGATTTACAATATATTTGTTTTTTTATATATTTAGAGTGGCAATACTCATGAGAATCATTTTAATGGTGGGATTGCGGTTTGAAAATCCTTACACGACCTTAATTTTTAAGTCTCCGATTGAGACTCGTAAGCCCTAGATCTCGTACAAAAATAAAACACTACACTTCAATTTATAGAAAAATATCAGTTGTTTCCTTATCTCTTTGGAAACTTGAAAATACTACACTTCAAATTTTTTTTTGGATATGCGTCAAAATATATATTTGATTATATGGTCATTCATTTTAATATTATGTTGAGGTTTTGTGTATTATGTTATATTTGGACAATATTATTTTTAGAAAATCTGTATGTTGCAAGTTGTTTGATTTAAAAATCTATATGTTGCAAGTTTTTTGCCTTTTTATTTTTTTAAAGTATCAAAGTATCCAACTATAAATTAATATTTGTTGTCTTTTTTTTTATTATCGATATAACTGTGCTAACTTGTTAGACATATAAACGGAATATGAACATATATATAATGAAATAATATATTTTTTAATTAAATAGAGATACTATTTTATTTTTAAAAATGATTCAAATTATGTTTAGACATACTAACAGAATCAGAATTTATTTAAATTTTTTATTTGTAAATTAATTCATTTTATAGAACTTTGAACTTGTATTTTTATTTGGGTTATATAAAATGTATTTACAATAGATTTGGAGTCGGATGACAAAACAAATTCAGGCAATCTTTGAGCAAAAGTTCACAAACATACTCCACCAAGTTTGCCAAATTCTATTTGAAGATAAGTATAAAATCTACAACTTGTGTAAATTATTTTCCTGTCAGTTTCTAACATTCTAATCATTTTTTTTTTTTTGTACTTAGCATGTAAGTAAAACACATTGCATATTGTTCATATAAAATTTATAAAACAACAATAATAAATACTTTTGATCTATTATAATTACAAATCACATTATTTGCATCACTCAGAAAATTGTCATTGTGTAAATTTAAAAATATGTTTGTACACATGAAAAACACACATATATATTTATAAATTACTTTGTGTTATAAGTAAAAAAAAAAAAAATATTGTCATAAATGGTGCCAGATGTCTCGCGTTTACTGCCCAATTTAGTTGCCCAAGACCGTATATCCCGTAAGCTTCCTCATAATTGAGCATGGACGTATATCTCCATGATTGTGTCTTCGTTAAGTTTATTTCCTGGTAATGTTCAAATTAGTTGATGCATTGATTCTGATAAAATCCACTTCGTAGCTTATGTTGTTCATATATCAATGTTAGTCCAAGTGGCTACGATAATCTGAGGGGGTGAATAGATTATGCCAATTTTTTCGATCTGGCCCTCTTTTTCAAATGTATAAGCAATAACAAGAATAAAAATGCGGAAAATAAACAACACACATTGGTTTAAAGAGATTCAACCCACCTGCGCTTAATCCTTTACCACCCTGAATATCCGGCGTGGATTTTGAAAAAAAATATTAATAGATACCAACCTATTACAATCTTCACCTTGAAGAAAGCACCTCACTCTTCTTACAACACCACCTATGAAGATTACCACAATCTTCCAACAAGAAGAGCACCAAACTCTTCTTCACCTCGAAGAGAACCAAATTCTTCCAACTCAAGAGTACCAAACTCTTTAACACCTCAAGAAGCACCAAACTCTTCAACACAAAAAGCACCAAGCTTTTCAACCAAATCAACCAAACGTGTTCTTGCCAAAAGAACACTACAAGGGGTTTATTATTTTGGATGATGTTACAAATACAATCAAGATTATACTTTAAATGAAATATTACAACTCAAAAGTGTGAGTGTAATCAAGGAGGAAAGCCTAATAAGCAAGATATGAAAGTGATAAGTTTAGGCTATTACAACAAGAATGTTGAAAATAAAGACTTAGACAAATTCTGATTTTCTTGTTGTGTTGAATTGTGTTGTTGTTTTTGATCCTTCAAAGCCTTCATCTATTTATAGGAAGCCTTCAAGATTTGAACTCCAACATAGGCTCCTCCATCTTCACTTATGTCTACAAAAGAAGGATAAAAAATCTACAAAAATAGTTAAGAATTGATAAAGTAAATCTCATTGAAAATGGCTTGTTAACGGTTGGAATTTGTTGTCAAAAATAACATGTAAGTCCAAGCGACTACGATAATCTAAATGGGGAGGCGAATATATTATCTCCATTTTCTCGATTACGCCTCTTTTTCGAATCAAACAAGCGAAAGATAATAATAAATGTGCGGAAGTAAACAACACGCGTCGATTTATAGAGGTCCAACGCACCTAAGGCCTAATCCTCTACCACCCCAAGATATCCAGGGATGGATTTCAAAAAGAATTTTTTTTTATTAATTATCAAAATTAATACAACACCTTACAACATTACCTTGAAGAGCACCACACTCTTCTACAACACCACCTTAGAGATTACCACAATCTCTTTGAAGATTACCACAATCTCCAACGGCACCTTGTGAAGATTACCACAATCTTCAACCTCAAGAACACCAAATTCTTCAACACCTCGAGGAGAACCACACTCTTCATAAGAAGATCACCGCAGCTTCTTGCACCTATCACCTAGATCATCCAAGTGTATTCTTACCATAAAAACACTCACAAGGATATCTTGTGTTGAATGATAACCCAAAAAATTCAAGATTATAACTCGATAATGAATGATACAAATTTGAGTGCAAGTGTAATCAAGAAATAAGACTAGACCTCAAGATGTGAAAGTGAAAGACCTTAGGCTATTACAACAAGAATAATAACAATGAAGAACAAATATGTTTGCTTGAGTGTAGCTTGTTGTGTTGTAGTATTCTCTCTTGTTATTGTGCTTCAAATCTTCTTCTATTTATAGGAGATGATTGATCATTGATAGGCTCCTCTTGGGAACCGATTTCTATAAAAACATTGCAATTAAAATCAAGATTATAGTCATTAGAAATCAACCCCATAAATTAGGGAAAAGTTGTCTGTTTGCACAACGATTAGAATTTTTGTTTAAACAAACATAAGAGGCGGCCGTTGGCAAGACAAATAGACGTTTAGAAAATAAGAACACAATTTTACAGGCGGCCGGTCGATGGGGGTCCGACCAGGTCGACCTGTGCCAAATGGTTGACCAAAGCCAAAATGGAGTTCGAGCGTTCTATTTGAAAAGAAATCCCGAGCACCGGTCGATAGGGGTGTCGGCCAAATCGACACCACCGTCGACACCCACCGACACTGGACCTCTCGACGGCCGACCCTCTGCTATTTTACTCCCGTCGCATTTTCTGTTTCAAAACACATCTCCAGGGCACGGGTTGCCCTATAGGGCGACCGGTCCAACGCTAAACGAAAGTGTTGTCCAATTTTAATCAAAAATAAACTTCAAGAAATACTCCAAAAAATTAGTAAAAAAACATTTTAAAACAATCGGGTGTATTTGGACAACATTTAAAAAACATTATTTTGGTGTAAAAACAAAATCATCAAAATCATGATAAAAACATCTATCAAACAATCTCCCCTTTTTGATGATTACAAACCAAAATAATTTTAGAAATATTGAGAGGTCGAATTTTTAAAATCAAAAAGCGATTTTCCTAGGTAAAAATATCTATCCATTTAGAAGCGACCAAATTTCCAAAATAAAATAGCAACTAAATAAGAGAGTAAATATTTTCCATATATTAGCACAAGTTCCCCTATCAACAAACACATCAAGAATAAGAAACATGTAATCAACCAAAAGCTAAAAGTTCCGCTTTTACATATTGAGCTTAAGTATCAAGAGTTTATAAGCTCCCCTGTCAACAAAACATCATTAGTCATGAAAATGAGTCCATAATACATTAAATGGACTAGTATAATCCACACTTTTAGCTTTTAGGAGCTATAGCTTATAGCTTTTCTTTCACGAGCTTATATTAGCTTTTATGAGCTAATAAACTTATAACCTGTTTTTTCTCCTTTGGAATCATCAAAAAGAATATTAGCACGATAAAAACATCATATATTCATATCAAAGTGCGCAACTAAACCGATTTATCGAGCTATTTGAACATTGAAGCTTATAAACCAAATAGGAGGGAAAAGTCGATCATATGACTTGTAGAAGCTTATGAAAACACATTTGATTTGCAAAACATGATCTATAAATATATAAGACTTTTGAAAATGAGAGAATCACGTAGGTGATGAATTTTTTATTGAAACGTTCTATCGAACACTTGGCGGGCGTCAAAAATAGAAGAAGATATATATAGCCCTTGTAAATGTAATCAAGCCAAGTTTTTCAT
Source organism: Rehmannia glutinosa (assembly GCA_016081115.2). Classification (NCBI taxonomy): domain Eukaryota; kingdom Viridiplantae; phylum Streptophyta; class Magnoliopsida; order Lamiales; family Orobanchaceae; genus Rehmannia; species Rehmannia glutinosa. Next base: position 261,496 of record JABTTQ020002544.1, on the reverse strand, counting down.
CACCAAAAGCAATTTTATAAATATCATCCATCAACAATCATCATTCACAACACAATTATACAAGAATTCCAACAAAAATTAATACATAAGCATTTTCTCAAGGTTCCACCCAATTGAGATAAGGGAGTAGAATTCATACCACTTAATCGATGAGGATGAGTAATAATGATGATAAACGAGCAATTAATCCCAAAATATGTAATTTATGCAACAAAACTCATTTGAAGTGAATTGTGTGTGAAATTTGCAAAGGGGGCGAAAATAGAGTTGAAAGGGCCAAAATGGCTAAGTATAAGAACAAAACCGTTTTTAACCATAAAACCATAGTGGGCGGCCGTCGGGTGTGGGCAACCTTGGTCGGTGATGTTCGACCAGTTGGCCTCACCCATCGACCATTTGGTTCGCTTCTGTTTTGAAAATTCAAGTTTGAACCAAAAATCAATTTTTCACCCCTAAGTTTTAAAAAACGTGCAAAATGCAAACGTAAATCTCATTCAATATACATTATGTCATAATTAAGCTCGAAATGAGATAAAAGACTCGGCGATAAACGGTTGAAAATAAATATCCGCGAGTTATCCTTGAGACAGCAATTAAACACATCTCAATTTTTCGTTTAAGAAACACAATCCCTTAAGAAAAGATATCGAACCTCAATATGTTTAGTTCGATTATGACGAACCATATTTTGAGAAATTATAATCATTGGACTTGTTATCCCAAAAATATGAACATTTTAAAATTTCGGATATACAAGTCATAAGAAGAAGTGCCTTTCAAATATTTGAAAGTTTCTTTTAACGACACTATAATGAGATTCGTTGGGATAGTTTTTTTGAAGTCGAGCATATAGACATAAGGCATAGAAAATGTCGAGTTTAAAGAAGTAATAAACGTAGATAAACATACCTCGAACTTGCTTGTCAATCAATATGCCTTTCTCAACTTTTGTCCATCTTGATATTGTTGCCATAGGAATAGAGATTGTTCTTCCTTCTTCAATGCCTAACTTCTTCAAAAGTTCTATTGTATACTTTGATTGTGAAATATAACCACCTTCTTGGCATTGTTTAACTTGAAGTCCAAGGAAGAAATTGAGCTCCCCCATCATGATCATCTCAAGTTCACCTTGCATCAACTTAGAAAGAATATCTTGCACAAAGATTCATTAGTAGCACCATAAATATCATCAATATAAATTTGCACAAGTAAGCAATCTTGCCCTTTTTTAAAAACAAGGAGAGTAGATCAACTTTACCTTTTGTAAAATCGTTTTGCAAAAAAATAGCTAAGTCTATCAAACCATACACAGGGTGCTTGTTTTAAACATACAAGGCTCTTAAAAATCATTTAGCTTTAGACAAATTTTCAAACCCGGTTGTTGTTTTACATATACTTCTTCTTGAATAAAACCATTAAGAAAGGTGGATTTAACATTCATTTGGTAAAGCTTGAAATTTTCTTAAAGCAAGAATAGGCAAGTAAAATGCGAATAGCTTCTATGTGTTACTTCGGGTGCAAATGTATCATCAAAATCAATACCTTCTTTTTGACAATACCTTTGAGCTACTAACCTTGCCTTGGTCATTAACTTGTTCCAAAATACCAAAAATTCTGCAAAATCTTTACAAGATATCTTTGCACAAAAGCATAGTAATATCGAATAATAGAGACACTATAGTAAGTAACACATATTATGCTTTAAACAAATCATCAAGAGTCTTATTAAACATGAAGTTCAAAATATGCTTATAGAAAGCTATATAAGGTCTCTTTTGAAATTTGAAAAATTCAAGAGCATTTAGTTGAGACCTCATTTAAAAGAAGCATTTGAACAAGAGTTTAGACAACAATGAATATGAGCAATCAAATGCATAATATTGAGAGAAGGATGAAAATCAAATGTTTTATCAAAATAAAATATAATCCTTTACAAGTCTCGGATAAAACAAGCTTTATCGAATAGTGCCTTTTTTTAAAAAAAAAAAGAAATTGAAAGATCTTCTTAATGGCACTTATGTGAAATACTATGAAATATTTTGAAAAGCAAGCACATAGGCATATGGCAAAAATATATCGAGTCTATAAGATGAATACCAATGATGAGCGTACCTCGATAGTTTTTATGGTCCTCTTGACACATTATGACATAAATAGCCATTGGTGAAGATATATAAATCCTACACAATACTTAAACAAATTTTGCACAACATAGTGATACAAGAGTAGGCTAAGCAATAAGAGATATCTTAAGTATATTTATGCTATATAAATACATAAGAGATAATAAACCACATAAGTCTAAGAAAATGCACAAGAGTTTAAAAAAACATCATGCAAGGTCTTCTTTTCAAAGAATTTTAAAAACACAAATATATATTGAAGACCTTAATAAATATTTGAAAACTCATTTTACAATTAAGACACAAATAAAAACATGCATAATAACAAAAGAAAATGCATATATAAATAGGGAGATACAGATTTACGATTCGCCATTTCCATGGGTTGTGTCTTTCCCATTGTTGATGATATCTTCCTCTTTGAAAGTCATCTTGTTGATGATAGCTTCTCCAATGATTGTGTCCTTCCCTTTGTTGATAATATTTCCTTCTTGGAAATCCATTGTGGTGAAGTCTTTTGTGGTACCCTCAAGAGTTTGGGTCCTTTGGGATTAACTTTGAGACTTTTAGGTCTCCAACAATAATTAGAGCTATTTCTAGCACGACAAGTATTTACCGTATGACCATTTTTATCACAATAGAAGCATGTAATAATTCTCTAAGTGTAATGACCAACATGCTTAGAGACTTGACTATTTTTCATATGATTAACAACATTTGGCTTATGATCAAGTCCTTTATCACAATTATGAATATCAACAATATTGGACATTTTATTGGTACTCAAGTTGAATTTTGATAAATCATTTTTCATGCAATTAATATCCTCAACAAGAAGTGAATAAGCTATCCTTATTATTTTTCAAAACATTGAATTCCTTTTTCAAATTTTTGTATTTAACAAGTAGGCTTTGGAATTCATTTTGAAGATCATCATAATCATTTTGCAAATCACTATAATCATTATGTAATTCACTATCATAGGAAGTAGAAGGTTTACTTACCTCGTTCTCTTGAAGCCCATAAGACAACATTCACTTTCATCGTCGGCTGGAAGTTGTAGGAAGCTCATCCCAAGTTGTTGTATCCCCTAAGAAGCGGATGCTTTTGAGTCGCTCCTTTCATTTGCATATACTTCTTCTAATTTTCTTCATACTTCATGTGTCGATTTAATTCCTACAATATGATCATATTCCAAAATGGTAAGTGAACAAGACAAAATATTAAGAGCTTTACCATTTAAGGACATGATTTTCTTCTCTTCATCATTGTGCTCCTTGAGGACTTTGGAGGTGTGTGGTGTATCTTTTATCGGAATAGATTCTCCATTGACGACCGTGTTCTAAATATCGAACCCGCAACCTTGTAGATAGCATTCCATTCTTTATTTCCAAAATGTAAAATTTTTGGAATCAAATAGTGGTGGCTTGGTGGTGGAAGCTGGTAAGGTAGACTTCATTCGTAGCCGTTGATCGTTCCTCTTTACTCGCGATGTAGAACGAGCTTGCCAACAAGTAAGCGGTTGCGTGCGGTTTTGTAGCACCAACCAAATGGGTCCGATTAACTTCGAATCGTGTGGATCGGACAACGATTCCTTCGTTCTTCCTTGTAACTCCCCGAGCAAGATGGTCCAAGACTGTCACCTTATCGCTCCATAGGCAAAGACAAATCCACAAGAGAGCTAGCTAGGTCCTGATCGTCTGATTCCTCGGACAAACTCCATCCCTCAATTGTGGGATTAGGACGATGGGGCCGGAGAGTGGAATAGCGGCCAGCCGAGCCGCCTGGTTCCATCCCCGTACCCATTCCAACCGTGTGAGCTCGACACACCAAGTTGACTCGGGCGGAAATAATTACAAGTACGGGATGTCAACCAGGTAGTTGAGTATATTGATTCGGGAAGCCGTTCGAAACATTTTGAAATTCGCGTGTGGCATTTAGGTGTTGGTGGAGTAATTTGGATGAAGATAATTATCGAGAGGATAAGTAACCTTTGATGTCTTGAAGAATTAGGTGGACATAGGTCCCGTGATAGATTCGGAACCACAAGATGACTAAGTTGCCCCGTGATCACGTATTAGTCGGTCAAGACGATCCGATAAGTCAAGGATTTTCAAGATTATCCCATTTTAAAATAATTATCTTTAAGGCTTTTAGGGGTCCAATTGTTATGAAATTTAAACCTTGGGTTCAAAATATCATTAAGTTATAGTTAAATTAGTATTTCCAGTACATGGACTATATAAGTCCTGGAAATTTCATTTGGGTCCTCAAGTTTAATCTTTTACAATTTGGTCCATCAATTTTTATAAAATTACTTTCCAAGCTCTAAACACTTGGATTTTTGGAATACTTTTAAAATATATTATTTACAGTCCCTTAAGAGTTAAAATTTTAAATTTTAAAATAGGGGCCTAGTACAGTTTCGAAAATTGCAATTTAGCCCTTAAATTTTTAAAATTTTACAATCTAGTCCTTGGGCTTTTAAGAGTTGATTTTATTTATCTCAAAACTCTTAAAACTTTATTAAAATGTTCATTTTTGAACCTGAGTACAGTCCCAAAATTCAAAAATTACATAGGGGTCCCTTAAATTTTATTTTCTTGCAATTAAGTCCACCAACTTACCATTTTTGCATTTTAAGTCCAAAATTTCAAGTTTAATCAATTATGCTCGACTTGTGCGGGTTATAAGTCATATCAAACATGGATTTCAAGGATCATAACCATGCATGTCCAATTCATACAATAATTCATCAAATACAACATTAAAGTGTACATGCATGCACCTAAATTTCAATAAATATCATTTTTGAGCAACACTTGAGGATTTTTACAACTTGATACATGAAATAAACATGCAATACATAATATATATAAATATCTCAAGTGCTCAAGAACAAAATACTACATGCATTTAAGGAAAAACACCTAGAAGTTAGAAAGATTTTTTCACCCACCTTAAAATTGGTAGTTGTGAAATAAAAGGTTAAATTTCACAACTTGATGGAAACTCACTTAGGTCAGCCCCTAATTCAAGAAATACCAAAATTAAGAGTTAGAAAATGAGGTTAAAAATTAAGGAGAGAAGAAAGATGTGAAGAAATTGGTACAAACTACACTTACCTTGTGTAGTAGGCAATATGTACTAAGTAGAAGCTTCAAAAAAATGGTCTCTTGATCACCCTTAAGGAATCACTTAAGGTTAGCCCCTATTTCTCAAAAATGAAAAATGGGTGTTAAAATTTGAAGAAAATAGAAAGAAGGAGGAAAAAGGCACTAGAGTCCAATATCTTACCTTATAGTCCAATTCTTCACTATTCTTCAAAGTCTTTCTAAGATGATCACAATGCTTGCATGTCCCCAATGTCTTCTAAGTATACCTCCAAAAATCAATATTGAACTTAAGTTAAGAAGGGAAGATGATGAGCTAGAAGATATGAATTGAAGAACAACATTTCTTACCTTGTGTCAAGGGGATGTTCGAATTTTTTGTAAGTAGAAAAGGAATTCTTGAAATTTTGGTTAAGTGTTTGAAGATATGAAGAAGATGATGAACATATGCTTAGAGAGATGTTGGAGGATTTTAGAGAGAAGGGAGAGGATTTTGCTTGAAGAGATGAATGTGTTGGTGAATTTTTGATTTTTTTGTACAATTTGGCCTTGTGGCCGTCCACCATGAGAGAGAGAGGAGGAGAGGAATTTTGTTTTTGTGTCAAGTTCTAGTCAAAGTATGGGCAAATGATGAGTTTGAATGGAATTTAAGAGGAATGAGGGAATGTTGGAGATAGTGGGGAATGTTTGGAGATTTAATGTTATAAAATTGCGGTATAAGATAATATGTATAAGGTTTGTATTAATGGTGTAATTATACACAAGATGAATACATAAGGTGTATGTGTACAAGAGTTGAATGGTATTCCTACTCCAAAATTATCATCATGGCCGTCCACTAGGGGCATTTGTGGCATTCACATATTTTTTTTTATCTCATGATCACTTATTCTAAATCAAATTCCTAATTCTATAAAGTATAAGTCTCTGAAACAAATAGTCTCTTAAAATTCTAAGTTGATTAATAAATGCACAAATAATAATAATGATCAATCAAGTGATCATTAATGTGAAATAAAATTAATAAATGATCATAATCACAAGAAATAAATAAAATGAAATAAATGCGAAATATATATTATTAATATTTACCCATCAAATTGACGCGTAAAATAGTCAAAATAGTACATAGACGATCGTGAAATAAATACACGCTCGAAAAATCGAGGTTCAAAAATAAAAAATTTAATTTATTGTTTTTGTGCGGACCAATATCGGAATCGGAATTATTAATTACTTGTCAAAAATAAAAATTCAATATGCAATGATAATCCAATTATTATCAACATCCGTAGTGAAGTGATTGATATTAACATAAATAATTAGATTGCAATCAATGTAACAGTTGTCACGATTCTTAATACAAAAGTCAACATTTTAAGAGGACTAATTGCCATCTGTAAGTTTTGTACGTTAATTGACTTCTTACCATATTGAATGTCATATATAATCGTTTTAATGAAATAAGAATATATCGACCAGACATAAAATAAAATGTATTGAAATTGTGTTTTTCATTAATTTGTTTACCAAAATTAAAACAATAGGTATGGTAAATTAAAATAGGTCAACTTCCATTTACAGAAATTATGGCAACAAAAATCAGCAACAAAGAGGTCAAACATTCCCATTTTATGAGCTACCAGCAATTAAGGCAACAAAAATCAGCAAAAAAAAGGTCACCAAATTTTTTAGCAAGTCTCTTTAGGTGAGAAAACATATTTAGTAATTAACCATTTTCCTTTATATATATATATATATATATATATATAGGGATATGATTTCATGTGGCGACCTCTTACCATGTGGCAGTGTGGACAGATCCCATCCATCCATCCTATTCAATCAATGGTTCAAATTAAGCCTAAAAATACACTATTTTTCATTTATTTTATGTGTAAAAAGGGCAAATCGGTAACTATCAAAATGGTGTAAAAATAATACCATAATTACTTTCCTAAAATCAAGGGATATATTCAATATCAGATTTCCATAACAGATACGCCTAATAATGAGGAAAAAAAACGGATTCTCACTCTTCATTGACGCAATATTTTGGTGTACAAATATTTATAATATTGTGCTCTGGACGCATTATTTCGTGTATAGATATGCATATTTAGGTGATAATCGTAATTATCAAAATGGTGTAAAAATAATACCATATTTACTTTCCTAAAATCAAGGGATATATTCAATATCGATTTCCATAACAGATACACTTAATAATGAGGAAAAAAAAATGGATTCTCACTTTTCATTGACGCAATATTTTGGTGTACAAATGTTTATAATATTATGCTCTGGACGCATTATTTCGTGTATAGATATGCATATTTTGGTGCTAATCAAGAACTATCAAAATGGTGTAAAAATAATACCATATTTACTTTCCTAAAATCAAGGGATATATTCAATATCAAATTTCCATCATAGATACGCCTAATAATGAGGAAAAAAAATGGATTCTCACTCTTCATTGACGAATATTTTGGTGTACAAATGTTTATAATATTGTGCTCGGACGCATTATTTCGTGTATAGATATGCATATTTTGGTGCTAATATAACATGAAATATGGTGTGTTTGGATGTTTATCTCGGACTAAACACTCGGTACTTAAGTTGGTATAAAAATATTGACAATATTGTACATTGGAAGCATATTTTGGTGTATACATATGCGGACTTGATGCTTTATAACCATAAAAATATAGTATAAAAATAATTCCATTACGGTACCACTCAAATTATATTTTGGTATGTACTTGTCCAATATTTGGTGATAATATAAGTATTCATGAGTGCATTGTTAGATGTTTAATTGAGAAACTAATCGTATACCAACAATTGCCTAATCGTATACCGTTCTATAGCTAAGTTTTCATCAATTCATATCCACAATTAAAATAAAAACAACTGAACTAATTGTATACCAACTATTTACTAAATGTATACCAACTTATAGCTAAGTTTTCATCAATTTATTTCCACGGGTACAATAAAACAAAATGGGCCAAAAAAAATATAAGCTACAATTTTCTCAGTTTGGGCATGAATCTTCTCATCGGTTTGGGCATCGAGGCTTTCAAAGCGATTTTTTGGTCTTTGACCTCTAAGCTCGATTACCATCACTTGCACCCTCGCTCGGCCCTGGGATGCGGGTCTCTTATTATTTCCTCGTGCCTTTTAACCTGGAAGTGAGAAACATCTATGAAACATTACACAATGTGCATGAACTATACTAATTCTGCGATGTAGCAAAGAGAATACAACATCTAAACTAATTGTGCATTGATTGTACTCTAACCATATACGAAATTAATCTTTGTTTAAACATCAATTGTATATGCAACATTTCGCACAAAAAATAATTCCATAAACCCAAGAAAAAATGGGGGGTTTGTAAAAATCGAAGAATAAAACCCTAGTAAAGTCAAAATAAAAAAAAATTGCGTGTTGTGAAATACAACTAGGTCACACAAAAACTAAAGAAAGCGCATAAATAAACCTCTTCAATTGATATAACTAAAAAAACAATAAAAAATGTGAAATACAACTAGGTCACACAAAAATGGAAGCAGGCATACCTTGATGTAGATTTGCGAAGCTTTTTAGAGGTTTTATGCCCAACACAATTGCGCCCGCACGACGATGAGTCCCTGCAGGTCGATTTTTCCAGAAAAAATGGTATGGCCGATGGTTTGTGAGAAGGAATTTTGGGAGAGATGAACTGATTGAAGACGTGTGATAGTTGGGTTTGTGGGGGACGAAATCTTTGAGAATATTGTGAGAAAAAAATCGGGCAAATAAGCGGGAGGATTTTTGGTGATTGAATCCCAAAAAAATAGGAAAATGTGTGCGATTACCATATAAGACGTTACATAATGTTGTAATTTGCCTATTTTGCCCTTAAATGGGTTGATTTCGATTTTTTAAAACAAAAAGGAAAAAAAAAGGCCTTTGGATTAAACATGTTAATGGTCTAGATCTGTCCACACCGCCACATATTAAGGGGGCTTGCCACATATGATCCAATACCTATATATATATATATATATATATATATATATTCCATTACTCCACTTTAAGCTTTAATTTCTCATTCATCCAAACATCATTTTGGACAAACAAATATTCGATTATTATATTCTCATGGAGTAGAGAAAGAATCAACTTTTACTTTTGTCGTTAGATATTAGGTCTCAAGAAAATCACATCCAAAGATGCATTTCATTTGCTTTTCCAAAGATAAAGTTTATGGTGTTGGTTATTGTAAACCAATCTCATGTTGACCTACATGGTGTATTATAACGGTGAAGATACATTTCATGTAAATATAATATAAATTTCACTATTAATGCAATTTAAATGCAAAATATTTCTTACTTACATTAACAACAAAACATAAGTATAATTTTTTGGTGAGTTTCTTTGCCGCATCAATTATATGCATGTGAGACTTATCCCTTCATATTTGAAAATTTAGGTCGTGATTGATTGCCCCTTCATTTCATCAATTTTTATTTTCTAAGTGAACTAGTAATCCACACGTATATTATTATTTTATTATCATTGATTTATACTAAAACTATCTATTAACATGAGTTGGTATTTTTAACTTTATTTTAATAATAAAACATTTATATAAAGTAAATAAAAACCAAAATCTATGTATAGAATTTATATTTTCAGATGTAGACTTAAATTTAAAATTCAATTCTGGAAAACATCAAATGAATCAATTAGAAAGGTCAATTAAATATGACACTTTAATAATTCAAGTATAATAACATCAATCGAACAATTTGTGTATACTTGATACCTTGACATTTTCTCGATTGGCGTTGTTCGTAGAAAACATCATCCAACAAATATTTCCAATATTTTTCCCAAACATATTGTGGATGGCTTAAAGAGTTTAAAGCCAAGCAATATAATGAATAAATACTATTTGAAATATTACCGAAAGGAGTTTTTAAAATGGATAGGTTACAATGCTCAATTCAAAATTTTAGGTTTCTCGAACTTTTAAAGTGACCTGTAGATACAAATCCCGATAATTAAAATTTTTATGTATACATACAAAGTGCCAAAATATTACAAATGATATAAAGACAAAGATAGTAATAAATTAAATGCATATTATTATTATTATTATTATTATTATTATTATTATTATTGTTGTTGTTGTTGTTGTTGTTGTTGTTGTTGTTGTTGTTGTTGTTGTTGTTGTTGTTGTTGTTGTTGTTGTTATTCAAGTATTTTTATTCTCAATTAAATCAAATTTTAAAGAATCAAGAACCAATTTACAAATTTATTCGTAAATATAACAATAATACATAAAGATGATACTTAACGTTTTCCTCACCTACACAAATACTTGCTATTTTTATTTTATGGTATAACTCATTGGGAAAAACTTAAATTTGACCAATTTCATATTATAGAATTAACGTGTGTATAATTTAAGATAATAGAGTGTTGATGGTGCAATTTTTTTCTTATATGACTAATGAGAAAGAGAAAATGTTGGACGGAGTTGTGAATATGTTGGCTACATAATAGATATTTTTTATGCTATTGACTATAATCTTTTAAAGAAGAATAAATAAAGATTTCCGTAGTCAATTGATAAATTTTAAATTGAGATATTATTCAAAATAATATGGCAGAAAAAATCATGAACAATAAATTATAGCAAATTATTATTTCATTAGATATAAACTATAGTTGTATTACCGCAAATTTTACAGCAATATCACAATAAATTAATAATACACTAAAAAAATTATGAATATAAACATGATACAACTGAAACAGAGAATATAAATCGTCTATTGACATTTCGTTCTCTATCATTTATCTCCAATAGTTAAGACCCATGAGTTTTCTCATTTTGATCAATAATGAATTGTTGTAATCACTCATCACTCAAAAGAAACTATAAAATACGATGGAATTTTACGCAACCCGGAAAAGTTTATATGAGAAGTTTATTTAAAAATGCAACGCACGAAACGGATTTTACTTTTTGTAAATATTTGACTAAGATTTTGTTTTTCGTAAAGATAATACATAGTTGTCCATTTTGAGTGTTATACATGTTGAAAAAATTATATCATTGAACAAATTATTGTCCTTTTATTGTAAGTTAATAAATTTCTAGATTAATAAATATTTTACATTAAGGTAAGATTTTGCTAGTTTTTTCCTAAACGTATTTTCAATTATCGACCACATAACATTGTCAAATTCGATTAAAAATATAAATAGGTACTTCAAATCCTTTGAGTTACGCGCGTGTTTGTTGTCTTCCATATTATTTGTTGGGAAATTTATTTATTAGATTTTGATGAATGCCATGTAAAACTTAGACTAGAAAGTTGGCACCCCATTTTCTTTGTAATTTGTATTGTAATAGATAGGGTTATGCAGTGAGTCAAGTTAGTTGTTCGCCTATTTTTTTAGCTTGGTTTGCATCTCCCGGCATCTCGATTGTCGTTCGGCATGGAGCACGGCCGCCCGTCTTGTGAGCACGGGACCGTGCTATCCTGCGATTTTTCGAATGTTACGGTATTTTCGGCCCCTCGTATTCCGTTCCACTCCTCGGGCGAATGGCTTTACACTCGCTCCTTTGGGTTTATCTCGGTTTGCTCGGAAATTGGCCTTTCGATCTTTGCCCACCAATAATCGTAGCTATTTGACCAATTTGGGTTTCAAGGTTCTTCATCCGGGACCCCATTGGGTGACATGGTTTTCAACTTTATCCATCTTTGCCTCATCATTGTTGAACATGTTCCTCGTCTCACTCATAAACGAGGTGAACATATCCTCCATCGTTGGCTTAGGATCTGCAGTATCTACATCGTTAGTCACATTAAACCCTGGTGGTGGTTGCATCACGTTCTTCGTGTTCGCGTAGGAGAAGTTCTCGTGGTTCCTCAAGCCCTGATGATAATGAGTGGGATTTTGGTTGTTCCGGAAATTGTTAAAATTCGGTTATTCACATAATTTGCTTCCTCTATCAAATCTAGAGGAACTCCACCATTACTCGCACCCGCGTTTCCCTCGTTGCCTTTGTCAAAGCACTTAGTTGATTTGTGAGTACGGCCATATGGGATGTCAGCTCTTTAATTGGGTCCAATTAGACACTTCGCTACCCGTTTTACATTAGTTCTCTCGGAGGGCCACTAATAGCTATTCATGGCCATCTCCTCCAATAAGTTGAATGCATCTTCCAAAACCTTGCAAGAAGCACGCCCCTGCCGCAAAGATCAACAAACGATCTAGTCATCCCATCAACCCATTGTAAAAGAAACAGAGTTTGTTGATCCTCGGAAATCCGTCTTTGCGGGCACCTCCTTAATAAATCCGGAATCTCTCCCGGGCCTCGTACAAAGGCTCACAATCAAACTCGCCTGAATTGAGTGATCTCGCTTTTAAGTCGTAGTGTCTTTCTTGGTGGGAAATATTTGAACAAGAACCTCGACTCACCATCCCAATTATTAACACTCCTTGAGTTAGGGTGCCTAGCCATTCTAGCCTTATCCCTTAAAAGAGAAAGGAATAGACGAAGGCGTATAACATCATCGATCACCCCATTCATCTTGATAGTATTGCGATTTGTATGAAATTCGCAAGATGAGAGTTGGGATCTTGAGACGAAACCCCGGCCGATTATCTTTGCCGCACCATCGAGATCGATCTTTGGCTTCACTCAAAATTATTCGCATTGATCGGGACATTGGCAATTCCACCATAGTTGCGATTGATTGGGCGAAAGTAATCACGAATCGCGTCTTTGTTGGGATTTCTTGGAGCCACTGGAACCTCCTCTGTACCGTAACTCAACATGGACCCTATTGGCCTGGTTGTTACCCCCGTTATTGACCCTGTTGTTGTCTTCAACTCCTGCCATGGTTTGGTCCTGCTGTCTTTCTGCCCGTTTAGTAGCTGCACTATTTCGCCTAGCAAAAGCCTCAACCTCCGATAAGAACGGTGCTAATTCTCCTTTGCTTGAGCGAGTGATCATGCACTTTGCTGAACCAACTAAAGAAAACAAGTTAACCACAATAGAAGAAAAATTAAACAACAAATTAAAAAGAAAAGAAAAATGTCTAGATTAAGAATAGTTCTATTTATCACAATATTAGTACTAGAAATTTAATTAATCCCCGGCAACGGCGCCAAAAACTTGTTCGCCTATTTTTTTAGCTTCACCGCAAGTGTACGGATCAGTTTATAGAATAGGGTTTGCAAGGTCGAATCCACAGGGATTAATAAATTAATGTACCAAGTATTGATTATAATAGTCCAACCCTATTTTTTATCTAAACTATCGAAATTTGAAAGGTTGGTTTTATTACTCCTAAAGCGAAATTAATCCTAAACTAACAAAGCAAAGAGCGATTGAAAGATCAAGTATGGATGGATGGATTCTGGGTTATGGTTTCAATTAATATCCCACTTTTATGCTTAGATTAAGCAAACCAAGTTAAACATATTCTTCTCTATAGACCAATCACCAAAGTAATTTACCCCCTCTCTCGAGATGTATGTAAAAGCGTTGATTGGAATATCTATGCTAGCATCTCTACTCAACATGAGATATCCAACTCCCAAAAGTTCAAAAGATTATAAGATCTCACAAATATTCACAAATTTCTCAATCATGCAAATCTATTTGTGTCAAGTACTCAAGATCTAGTATTGAAACTCATCGGTTAGAATTATGAATCAATACATCAAACAAGTTTAGATCAAAGGCCTTTTGATAAAACAAGAATTAAAGCAAAGTGCTTGAATAGAGAAAGAAAACATTAACTTCAATTCCTTAATCATGAAATAAAAGTGTTTATTAACCTACTCCCAAACCCGGAATCACAAGATGTTTAGCCATACATTGAAGATAAACAATTCATAGACAAATTATTCATAATCAAAATCTAACTAATTGAAATACGATACGATGGAATGAGTGACTCGGGGATGATGATGATCTCTCGATCTATCTTCAATCCTCGAAGGTGTGGTTGCGGTCTTGATCGATCTCTCAAAGTTTCGGGTGGAAAACTGTTTTTTTCCTGGTTTCTAGGGTAAAAATCAGCGTCCCCTTGCTTGTGGCCGCCCGGGTCTATTTGTACTTAAATGCAGTCGAAACCTAGTTGAAATCGGATGAACCTCTATTTTTCCCGCAGCGAGGCACGCATCGTGCCCCTTTGGCACGCCCAACCCGTCTTTGTGCCGAACAACTTGTCAAATTTTCTCGAGAGAGCACGGGTGTGCCCATATGGCACGGGATGCCCGTCTTAGGCCGAACCTTAGGTCTTCATGTCAGGTTGAGCACGGGTTGTGCTAGAGGAGCACGCCCGCCCGTGCTCACCGGAACAACAAGTACTTGGCCATTTTCTTCCGTTTCTTGTCCTGTTCGTCAACTTCTACTTGATTCGACTCCAAACTTTGTCTCTCATGTCAAGTATTGGCGGTTGCCATGCCCGAATTGTTGCCAAAATTGCTACAAATATATATAAACTCCTACAAAGCGAGCAAAACGTAATCCTTTTCCACAAAACAAGAATAAAACCCTATTTACTCATATAATGCATGCATATTCCTATATTCTAGCCAATATTAAGCCCAAAATACATGCAAAATACAAGTCATTCATCAGCTATACCGGATATACAAGAAGTCAATCAAGGCTAAAATGAAGACTCACTGTGGAACAAATTGAGTATGGCAAGGAGGATAAGTCAAGAACTCGACTAAAGGAGTATCGGCGGGGATACATCTGTGTGAAGTGTCGGTCAAGTCAACTCAAGAAGCCAAGCCTCAAGTTGAAGTGACGGATGAGTCATCCATTGACCGGAAGCGATTTGAAGTCACCTGGGAAGTTAGAGAACTGCAATCAAGTCAAGACAATTGAAAAGAATCCGTTGCACCGAAGTCAAGAATATTACCTAAACAAGTAATACATCTATGATGCCATGTCTTAAAGTGCTCGATCCCCGAGAAGCGTGCAAAAGAATAAACCAATGGGAAGATCGCACCTTGTGTCGGACTCGAAAAGTCTGAATGCTCATTTAATACGAGGAAATGTCAATATCAAAGACTCGACAAGACAAGCCAACAAACACAAGCGAGTTTTGAAAATCAGCCATCTCTTCAACGGGCGATTTTTGAAAGTTCACTATAAAAGGCCGAGGAATCACTTTGAGAGAAGGTTACTGAACCACGAACATTCAAGCTATTATTCAATCAGAACCGCAAAATATTCTCAAGTTATTCAAGCAAATCCTCAAGCCTAAATTTCGAAGGAAATCAATCCAACACAAGTCGTGAAGGAAAGACAACTTCAAATTGTTGAAGAGGAAACTTTTGAAGAATTAAAAGGGGTCTACATTCCAAGTAGGATTGTATAAAGGTTCAAGGTCGAACCAAGATCAAGTTATTGGAGGGCTTCGTGATCAAATCCAAGAAGCTTGAGCGAGTGAGTGAAGTAGCAAAGCGGCCGCCCTGTGAAGAAGCTAAGTCGGACGAGAAGCCAACTGTGTGACCAAGGCATTTCAGACGAGTCCCAAACCTTTTATAGTGAACTTTCAAAAATCGCCCGTTGAAGAGATAGATCTGATTTTCAAAACTCACTTGTGTTTGTTGGCTTGTCTTGTTGCGATCCTTGATATTGACATTTCCTCGTACTAAATTAGCATTGTTCGCCTTTATTTTTAGCTCACCGCAAGTGTACGGTGTACGTTATAGAAAAGGGTAGCAAGGTCGTATCCACGGAGACTAATAAATTAATATGCTAAGTATTGAACTAAGATAGTCTTATTTTTATTTAGACGGTCGTAAAATGATGGTTGTTGTGAGATTAAGACAATTAGGACTACTAAAAACACAAGATTAAGATAATGCAATTAATAGAAATATCAAGATGATGAAATGGATTCCCGGGTTAAGGTTTCGATTAATATCCCTCTTGTTGTCCGATTTAATCAAAGTCAAGTTATTATCAATATCCCTATAAGACGAAAATATTTTATCCTCCTCTCGAGATGCATATAAAACGTAGATTGAAATACATATGCTAGCATCTTTACTCAACATGAAGTATTCAACTCCCAAAAAGTTTAAAAGATCAAATGTCCTCACAAATATTTACAAACCTCTCGATTCATGCAAATATTTGTGTCGAGTACTCAAGATCTAATATTGAAACTCATCTCTCGAATTATGAATCAATATATCAAACAAGTTAAATCATTGATCAAGTGATAAAATAAGAATAAGCTCAAAGTACTCAAATAGGCTTCAAGACAATAACTTCAACTAAGATTAAAACATTCCACAAGAGTTCATTAATCTACTTCCAAAACCCGGAAATCTAAAGAGTTTAGCTACAAAAGAAAATCACTATCTCTTCAACTGGGCGATTTTTGAGAGTTCACTATAAAAGGCCGAGGAATCACTTTGAGAGAAGGTTACGAACCACGAACATTCAAGATATTATTCGAATCGTAACTGCAAAATATTCTCAAGTTATTCAAGCAAATCCTCAAGCCTAAATTTTGAAGGAAATCAATCCAACACCAAGTCGTGAAGGAAAGACAACTTCAAACTATTGAAGATGAAACTTTTGAAGAATCAAAAGGGGTCTACATTCCAAGGAGGATTGTAGAAAGGTTCAAGGTCGAACCGGTCTCAAGTTATTGGAGGGCTTCGTGATCAAATCCAAGAAGCTTGAGCGAGTGAGCTGAAGTAGCAAGGCAACCGCCTGTGAAGAAGCCGTTCGAGTCGGACGAGAAGCCACCGTGTGACCAATGCATCTCAATACCGAGTCCCAAAGGATCAAGCCAATTGTGTGATCAAGACTTGGATCTGGGTGATAACCACTTTGTACTCGATCAATACTTAGTGGATTCCTCCGGGAGTTGGAGAAGAGAGGATTAGAAGAATTACCCCATCTTGAACCTCTATAAAAATTATTGTGTCATTTACATTTCAAAGATTTAATTTACGCATATCATTTTATATCTCACGATAATTTGCTAATCCAACTGATAATTAACAAAGTGCTAAAATCAAGTGTTAAAACAAACTTAATCCAAATTCAAGGGTGTTAAGTCTTTCATTTGAAAATTTCATCACAACCAAGTTAAGTATTAGACTACACAATTGAATTATTCTATCAACAAATCGTCGAGTTTGTTGAGTGGCTAACTCTATTTGTTAACTAACTTAGTTGTCCATCAAGGACATAGTTTGTGAAATTAACTCGAACTATTTTAAAAGGACTAAATTCGAAAAGTTGGTAAGGTTTATTCAACCCCCTTCTAAACCTTTCTCACACCCTTGGGACCTACAAGTGGTATCGGAGCGGTTGGTTCATTGAACCTTCCGCACCAGTTCTTGAACTAGATCTCCAATCTTTCAAAAAGTTTTTAACACTTGTTCTTTCAAAAGCCATTTTTTTAAAACAAAGAAAGTTATTATCATGGAAGCAAATTTGACACACATTCCCATGTTCACCATTGAAGAATTTGATGACCGGAAAATGCGTATGTAGGCTCATCTATCGACTTTACATGATGAGATGTGGATAGTGATAGAGGATGGGCCACTTGCAAATAATGAAGGAGAACACAATCGCAAGGAGAGAGTCTGCAGGTGAAGGAGAAGAAGTTCTTTGCCGCTCTCCTGACCACTATGGTTGAAAAACCAAGAGTCGAATGGACAAATGATGACAAAAAGATACAACTTGGACAATGTGGCCAAGGATATACTTTACAAGACTTTAATTTGTGAATGTTTTGAGCAAATTAAGGAAAACAAATTATCTGTTGTTGTTCAAAAATTTGAAAATTTTAAAATGCTTGTAGGTGAGACAATTGGTCAGTTGGATGCTAGATTCACCGAAATTACGAATGAGCTATCAAAGACTTGGAAAGGAATACACACAAAAGAAAATGTGTATAAAGATACTTAAGGAGCCTCCCGGTGAGTGGGAAATGAAGACCATGGCTCTAAGGCACTCGATGGACCTATCAAAAACATCCAATCATGAACTATTCTCGGACATCAAAGCTTATGAATTGAAATGAGAAGAAAAGGTCAAGAGGAGATGGTTGTACCCAAAACAATTTTCTCATAGTCAAGGAAGGGAAGAGAGCCGAGACCAAATAAATCATCGACCAGGAGGAAATTGCCTTGATGGTTAAAAGGTTCAACAAGTTCTTCAACAAGAACTACAAAAGAAACAAAGGTGAATCCTCCGGAAGGCATTCATCTCCCTCCAAAGTCAAGGGAAGATAGGCCACCAAAGAGAGTTGAGTATCAAAAGGTCGAATATCAAAGACCGACAACCCAAGAAATGAGAGAGGCCGATCAAAAAGTTGAAAACCCGTGTTGGAATTGCATAAACCAGACACTTTGCTATTGGATCATTGTCCATATCATGTAGTCAATAAATACAAGAATGAAGAAGAAAAAAAAAGTCTTGAGAGAAAGGAGACAAGAAAAGAAAAGAGCAATGTTGGGCTGCCGAGATCACTTTGAAACTTAAGTCAAAAGATACAAGGACTCGAGAAAGTAGTGAAGTTGACTACTCAAGTGATTCTCAAGAAGAAGTTATTATCTATTTAATGGCTAAAGAACAAGATCAACCTAACCAAGAAGATGAGTTTCAAGGAACAACGAGTGCCAAAGAACCTGGTACATGGATAGTGGTTGTTCCGGACATATGAAAAACAAGAAAAATCTATCAAAATTCAAGGAGATTAGAGGCGTGAAAGTCATATTTGGAGGAAATGAAGCTCAAGGAAATAAGAGGCGGATCCATCAAGAAAAATGGATTAGAAATCACAGATGTTGCTTATGTCAAAGGCCTTAACTTCAACTTGTTAAGTATCGCCAACTCGCGGATGGGGGGCTATAATGTTGGATTCAATATGGGAGTATGCCAAATCAAAGACATCAATCAAATGAAGTGGTGTTGCAAGGATCCGACAGAAGAACATGTATGTGGTAGATTGGTCGATTGCCACACCAAGCACTTGTCTGCTAGCAAAGAGTACAAATAGAATCAAGTTGGTTGTGGCACAAGAAGTCGAGTCACCGAATTTCAAGACAATCAACAAGCTTGCAAGAAGTAATCTTGTAGAAGGACTACCGACTCGATGTACAAGAAGGAAAATATTTGTGATGCATGCCAAATGGGAAAGCGGATCAAATCATCATTCAAAGAGAAGTCAAGTCCATCTTCAACAAGGATATTGCATCTCATTGCATATGGATCTATTTGGTCTAGTTGAGTCGGCTAGCATAAGTGGGAAGAAATACACTCTAGTAGTGGTGGATGATTATTCAAGATATACATGGACAATCTTCATGTGTAAAAAGAAGAAAACTTTGCGAAGTTACCTCAATCGATGAAAAGAGTTCAAAATGAGAAGAGTCAAACCATTATAAAGATAAGATCGATAGAGGGACTGGGTTTTCAATAGGATAATTACTCGATATTGTGTTGAAAATGGTATTGCTCATGAATTATCTCTTTGCAAGGACTCCACAGTGAGAATGGAGTAGCATAAAAAGAAGCAGAACCCTCAAGGAAGCTGCAAAAAACCATGTTAGTCAAGTGGATTGCCTAAAAGGTTTTGGGGTCAAGCCATCAATCTTTGCATGTTATACTCAAAATAGATGCATGATAAATAGACAATGACAAAAACTCCCAATGAGATTTGGGGCGGGGAGAAAGCCAAATGTTGCATACTTTAGAATATTTGGATGCAAATGCTTCATCCACAACAATGGCAAGGATAATCTAAAGGCTTTTGATGCTAAAGGCGATGAAGGTATCTTTTTGGGATACTCAAATTTGAAAGTAAAGCCTATAGAGTCTTGAACAAGAGGACTATGGTCACGAAAGAGTCTATCCATGTGGTTTTTTATGAACCCAATGTAAATGGAGAAGACATTGAAGAGTTAGGCGATAAAGTGAAATCGATAACTATGCGAAGAGTCCCTATGTTGAAGTCAAGCCGAGTAATAAATCAAGATGAAGGTGCAATAGTGAATCTCAAAGACAGATTTGGAAAATCTGCTAAGCGATGATGAGAGAGTGCTCAAGACAACACATCTTGCAAGACGATGAATCCGGTAACTTACTCCAACTGGATGTGAGATGGATGAGAGACCATCCACGAGCTAGTCATTGGAGATGTAAGAGATGGTGTAAGAACCAGATCGAGCTCAACAAGAAGCTATGTTCACTTGTTTTATTTCCCAAATGAATCCAAAATATGTGTCCCAAGCATTGGATGATACACATTAGATTCAAACCATGCAAGAAGAATCAATCGGTTTGAAAGAAACAAAGTATGGGAATTAGTGCAAAGACCAACCCATCAAAATGTTATTGGCACAAAATGAGTTTTTAGAAACAAAATGAATGAAGAAGGTTTTGTGGTAAGAAACAAAGCAAGATTGGTAGCCAAAGGGTATTGCCAAGAAGAAAGAATAGATTTTGATGAAACATTTGCTCTGTTGCAAGATTAGAAGCAATAAGGATGTTTCTTGCTTATCTTTTGCACACAAGAACTTCACTTGTATATCAAATGGATGTGAAAAGTGCATTCTTAAATGGATTGTTGGAAGAAGAAGTCTATGTTGAGCAACCTCCAGGATTTGAGCGAAGAAGACTCTTGGAGATAAGGTGTACAAGCTCAAGAAAGCTCTATATGGATTGAAACAGGCACCTAAAGCATGGTATGATACATTATCTCAATTTCGACAGATAATGGATTCACCAAAGGCAAAGTGTACTGAACACTCTTGAGAATTCAAGATGGAGAGAGTATCTTTGCTTGTTCAAATATATGTGGATGATATCATTTTTGGATCCACAAACAAGGAGCTATGTGATAAGTTCTCAAACCTCATGCAAGGCAAATTTGAAATGAGCATGATGGGAGAACCGACATTCTTTCTAGGACTTCAAGTTAAGCAAATGAAGGATGGAACCTTCATAAGTCAAACAAAGTATACCAGGATTTAATGAAGAAATTTGATATGGAAGAGAAGTCTTGATGAAAATACCAATGAATAAATCGATTAAGATGGATATGGATGTAGATGGCAAGCACTGTGGATCAAACAAGATACAGCACTTATTGGATCAACTTTGCTCTATCTCACGGCAAGTAGGCGGACATCACCTTTGCTATATGTGTATGTGCAAGATTTCAATCTGCTCCAAAAGAAAGCCATATGACTGCAATGCTAAGAGAATCCTAAGATATTTGAAGGGATGCCAAGAAGTTGGCCTATGGTATCCAAAGGAAGGTGGATTCAAGCTTATTGGTTATTCGGACTCTAACTATCTTTGGATGTAGAGTTGACGGAAGAGTACTTCGTACATGTCAAATGCTTGGAAACAGATTGGTTTCTGGTTTAGCAAGCGAGAATTCAATAGCCACATCTACAATCAAGGCCGAGTACATAGGCTGCGGGCGGTTGTTGTGCCCAACCTTATGGATGAGACAACAACGAGAGATTATGAAATTGAAGAAAAAGAGATTCCAATTATGTGTGATAACGCAAGTCTATTGCAATCACTCAAAATCCTATGTTGCATTCAAGAACAAAGCACATTGATGTCGGATATCATTTCATAAGAGATCATGTTGAAAAGAAAGACATCACCTTGGAATACATCTCAATGATAAACAGTTATGACATATTCACAAAGCCATTGTTGTGAATCAAGACTTGAAGAACTTAAGCATGAGCTAGGGTTAATTGAGTGAGTTGACACTCGGAAGACTCGAGGAGAAGAGATGAAAAGTGACAAGATGAAAATTGAGCGATTTCTTAAATTAGCCAAGTAAATCGGCCCGATGTCGGAAAGCCACCAGTATCGAGTTAGGCGATAGGTGAGTCACTACATGAATAGAGAGAAGAAGAGTTGAGTCGGCTAAGAAGTAAGTTGAGTCATTTATGAGCTAAGTGACAAAAATGCAATCGTTTTAATAAGCGAGAATGTTTTTAAGGATGATGTCGGCGTAATAATGACATGTACATCAAAAGTCACGACAAAGCATATGATTAGATATAAATCTTTTTGCATTAAATGCGAAAATTAAATGCCAATCGGCGTGCTAAATCTGAGCCATCAATCTTGATCAAATTTCAAAAACCAAAAGCACGTCCTTTCATAACCCATATATACCATTTTGTTCAGTTTCTCTCTCACATTACTCAAAAACTGTTCATCTCTCCAAAAGTAAAGAAAGCATTTTTCTCTCAAAATCCTACCAATTTTAAGAGCAAGTTCGTCAAGTTTTGTTCGGTAAGAATCAAAAATGGCACCGGCCACGATTTCGCTAAGATCGCAAAGCAACCACACCGGATCGATCGTGGATTTTGAAGGAATGTTGAAGCGGGGTTCGATGAAACCCTGGTGAAGAAGATAGCCGATAAGATCGATAAATGCTGGTCGAAACCCTTTCGATGATGGAATATCCTATGACGTGCGTAGAAGAGGTCGCCCGATTCTACGTAAATGCCGAAGTGCGGGGCGAAGGGATTAAGTCCTCCGTCCACCACAAGGACATAACAATTCGCAAAAAGGACCTTGCGAGCACTTTGTTTTATTAGGCGCCGTCGGAGGGCATGCCGGATATATGAAGCGGACGTTGATTTGGTCGCGGCATGCAAAGGAGTGGCCAAACCCGAGTGTGTCTTTGCAAAGATTGTTTACATAGCGATACAAAAAAGTCATTGAAGGAAGATTATCATAAGTTCGGATATCGTAGCCAAATGTGTAGATATAAAATTTGGAAGCTTTAATCAACTGTCCCAAACCAAGTTGATCGTCATGGTTGCGATCATGGAGGAGAAGAAGGTCAATCTGGCCGAGTTTGTGTCTGACAGCAGACTCGCGAATATTGCAAACAAATCCTTCAAAGAGGATGGATCATTTGGAGGATCTTTGGGGTATGGCCTTGTAGTTGGCCTACTGATGGAGGTGAAGGGGTGTTCCACTCGACATGGAAATTGTTCCATGTCAACAAGAAAATGTTTCGATCTAATCTCTCGGGAGCCCGGAAGAGAGCTTACGCCAAGAGGGCGGACACCGGTGAGGGGAATCACCACCCCGATGAAATAGTTGTTGTCTCCCCCGAAGAAGAAGAAGATGTCCATGCAAATGGAAAGAAGAAAGACTGTTGCCCCGCAACGAAGAAGAAGAAAGATGCACATGCCCTGCGCAGGAGTCTCCCCCCTGCGACCGCAGATGGAGAAGGAATCCTTAATACCTTCTCCTAGAATAAAGAAGAAGAGGATCGCCAAGCGAGAAAGCGCATGCCTCTAAGCGCAACTCAAAGGCCTTTACCTTCGAGGAACCGGAGGAAGTAGAACCGATATTCCTCCTGGTGAAAACTAAGAGAAGGAGAAGACTTACCGGGCGTTTAGAGCTTGAGAAGACAAATGAGTCCGCCACTCACCGAAAAGATCTCGAGGCTAGCCGGAGAAGTGCGATCTCGAAGTTATTGATGAAACGACCAAATCTGCTGGAGCCGATCAACAGAGGTAAATTGAAGACCCGATTGTGGATAGAAACAGTGAGAATAAGAAACTTCAACGGAGACAATGAGAATCCCCGTTGACGAGATTGTGTCTCTACTGCCCCGATCTTTCTTTGGAGGAGTTGAGCGAAGAAAGTATGTTGCCTTCCATTCCGAAAAGGAAGGACAACAAGGATAAGATGATGAAGATGATGTGATCATGCTCTCTCCACCATATCCGGACATCCAAAATCGCCTGAGAGAATGGAGGAAATGGAAGCTTAGTCGATCAAAGGAGCGATTCGTACACCTGAATTCATCGAGGAAGAAGAAGAATTGATGAACTTCCTCGAATTGACCATAGTGGTCCGGGAACTTGATGTAGAGAATCGCTAGATATCTTACGGATCTTCAAGGAAAAAGAGAAGGAGAGATTAGCGAGAAGAAGTTGAAGCTCGTGAGAAAGCCAACATTTGTCCTCTCACCGGAACCATCGACCATACTCATCCTCATCTCGACATACTCTCGAGGCAAATGATGAGAACTTGGACCCGTTCTTTGCACAAGAAAAGTTGGACATGCGGCAAGCCATGAGGGAATCCACACATTGCATAAAAAAGAGCCGATGGAAAGACCAGAGAGTCTTCCAAATCTCACTGAGATTGATCCGTTGGGAGTGGTGCAGCAGATTGCCACTGTTATTGCTACAACCACTTCCCCAGTTCACTCAGAAGACGGATCTAAGGGACTTGGCGATGAAACTGGGAACTTGGGGACCCAAGTTGAGCCAACCCCTGCTGAAGGTGTCTTACCACCTGCCCCCACGGCTGAACACTCAAAGGACACAACCGGGAGTCTAGAGAAGAGTGACCCCATCACAAGTCACTCAGCTGGTGTGCCAGCTGAGGGGAAACTCCCTCCACTGCAGCTAGGACGGAGGATGCTGCAGATGACTCCACCATGAATCTAGGAGGCGAAGTGGAGAAGGAACAAGAAAAAGAAACACAACATGTCATTATCACTAAAGAAGCTCGGACGGTTGAGTCTGTCTCACTGAAGTGCCAATCGCTTCTGCAGTGAGGACGCTGCGATGCGGTCGAGGCACGGGATGGATCTGTCTCGGGAGTTAACACTGGGGCAATGAAAGTGCAATCCACGGAGTTGAGACTCCTGTAGATGCCATCGAGAAGACCAAAGGCAGTGCGCTGTCGAAGGGATTGTCTGGCCCCACCGCACCGAGACTACGAGGAGGTAATGAAAGCCTACTAGAGGTTGAGACTTCCTTAGGTAAAACTCAAGGAGATAAGAGCATTCCTCAGACCATAATTGCTGATTCAGAGGAGGAAATCAGTGCTCTTCATGACTCCCAGGATGATCCTGATACAACTTTCCTGGGATCTGCAGATGAAGCTGAGTCTACTCCAACTGAACATCACAAAGACTCAGCTGAGGAAGCTCTACCAAGTACGAGTAAGCCAGAATTCAAGGCTGCTCGTCAAAAGTTCAATTTTGATGATGAGCCTAGCCTTCAAGACTCATCCTCGTCCGATGACGCTGATGGTGCAGCTGAGGACACGCAAATTCATTTAGCGAAAACCACCGAGGCCGAAGAAGGCAAAGATAGGCGAGGCTCGGTCGGCCAATCATTTCACGAAGGCCCAGTGAGACCAAGTCATCTGCGCAAGCTCCCAAAGCTGCAGCAGGCTCGACTCAACCTGAATCATCACAAGCACGAACCGCTGAATCCTCAATTCCATATGTGTGTGATGATGTGTTTGAACAAACCTTTCCTTTCAGTTGAGTTGCCCGACCTGGAAGAAGAAAAGCCCGTGAAACAGCGCCATTTCAACGTTCAACCAGATCTAGTCATTCCCACCGACTCCATTGTACCCATAGATTTTGATTTCGATCTTTGCTTGCGCCGCCAAATTGAACCGAGGTAACTGCGAGGTGCGGGAGGTATTCAAGACAATACTCGATGAGATTGAAAAGATTGAATGGCACCAAGCTTCACTTGATATGCGGACAAAGAGAGATGCCACTCTCACAGATTTAAGAGGGATTGTGGTACGGATAAGGGAATGGTGTCGATGGCAGTACATGTGGCTCGAACAGGTTCGATATTTTAAGGTATTATACAATAAAATGTTAGTCCGGAGCGCCGATAATGCTTGACATAAAGACGAGGATGCAAGAAAATATTGATCGGATGCATGCCTCTCATACCATCGAAATGGAATGCGAGAATTTCATCGAAAAGAACTTCTCGCACGTAGAGGAGAATATGAATGAAAAGTTCAGCCTTCTTATGGCCAATAATCCAAAGCCACTCGCTCCGAATTTTGAACAAAGATACTCCGCAACGAGAATCAAAGCAAAACTTCGGCTATCGGCCGCTAGATTTCATGCTTGTTGGCATGTTTCGAGGGTTCATCTCTCCTTTGATGATGCCAAAAAGGGGAAGAGGAATACCTAAAGACGTTAAAAGGGGTCACCACGAGAAAGAGAAGGACGCAAATTGTTGAGAAGAAGAAGAAAGCAAACAAGAAACGAGAAGAAAGAAAAGGGAAAAGCGATTGAGGGGAAGGTTCAAAGGATATGACTCTAATGGTTGCTAGAACCCCACAACAAGGACTTGTCACAAATGACATAATCAAAGCAAATTTCGATGACTCTGCCTCTCCAACACTCTGTTGTACATATGGCCGAGAAAAGAAAAATAGTAGAAGCGAGGGATGAAGGAGGTCGAAGGAAAAATGGATGCCCGCGTGATGGATATACTAAAACAATACGGAGGCATTCCGGCGGGGAAGAGACACTGATGCCATTTCGGACGCGTCGGAAATGAGCCTAGATCAAGCGATGAATTCAAAATGCTCGAATCCGAAGGATACCTCAAAGGCATGTCCATGGCCCAAGCCTAGGACTTGTATTGGAAAAAAGGCCTCATGTTGTGCGAAGAAGGCGACAGCGATGAGACTACTACGATCACTCTGCTGGCCACTCTGCTTTGGAAAGAAGAAGGCTCCAATCAATACACGCCCGAGAGGAAGAGGAAGAAGAGGTGGAGGAAGAGGTTTCGGACCTAGACCTCTACCCATAAACATCGAATACATAGATCCAAGAAAGAAAGGAAGGATCTATTGGGCTAGGTATGATGTAGTGGCCAACATGGAAGTGGCTAGGAAGAATGTTGAATATGTAAAAAGGATTGAAGAAGAAAATAAGAGACAAGATCAGTTGTGGGAAGAGAGTCAACGAAGACAAGAAAGAAAGAGAAAAGACGAAGCTGCTAGAAGAGCCTACGAGAAAAAGAAGGCAGCTGAAGAAGAAAAGAAGAAAAGAGACCGTAGGACGACAGGTCAAGCCAAGAAAGAAGAAAAAAAGGAAGCGTGAAAGCGATGAAGTGTTGTTGTCCACCCCTTCATGTATTTTACTATTGTAAATACATATGTATGTAAGTCTTCTGTACGATGAATAAAAGTTGTGTAATTTCTATATTCCTGCTTAGATATAGAATACCATGTTGCTCTGATACACTTTGTAAACAACTGTGTAAAGGACAAGAATGTTATGATCAATAAAAAGATCGATTCTACGCATACATTCTTTGTTTCTACATTGTATGTATGCATCTTTGCTATTTACATTTTGTATATATGTTATAAGTTTTGGCATCATCAAAAAGGGGAAAATTATTGGGAAATTTATTTATTAGATTTTGATGAATGTCATGTAAAACTTAGACTAGAAAGTTGACACACCATTTTCTTTGTAATTTGTATTGTAATAGATAGGGTTGTGCAGAGTCAGTCGGCTATGCCTGGATATACAAGAAGTCAATCAAGACTAAAATGAAGACTCCACCGTGGAACAACCGAGTATGGCAAGGAGGAGAAGTCAAGAACTCGACTAAAGGAGTATCACCGGGATACTGACTATGTGAAGTGTCGGTCAAGTCAACTCAAGAAGCTCTCAAGTTGAAGTGACGGATGAGTCATCCATTGATTTGGAAGGCGATTTGAAGTCACCAGGGAAGTTAGAGAACTGATCAAGTCAAGACAATCGAAAAGAATCCGTTGCCTGAGTCAATAATATTACCTAAACAAGTAATACTTCCATGCTTTGCCATGTGTTAAAGTGCTCGATCCCGAAGCGTGCAAAAGGAATAAACCAATGGGAAGCACTTGCACCTTGTGTCGACTACGAAAAGTCAATGCTCATTTAATACGAGGAAATGTCAATATCAAGGACTACAACAAGACAAGCCAACAACACAAGTGAGTTTTGAAAATCACCTATCTCTTCAACGGCGATTTTTGAAAGTTCACTATAAAAGGCCGAGGAATCACTTTTAGAGAAGGTTACAGAACCACGAACATTCAAGCTATTATTCAACTGTAACCTGCAAAATATTCTCAAGTTATTCAAGCAAATCCTCAAGCCTAAATTTTGAAGGAAATCAATCCAACACCAAGTCATGAAGGAAAGACAACTTCAAACTGTTGAAGAGGAAACTTTTGAAGAATCAAAAGGGGTCTACATTCCAAGGAGGATTGTCGAAAGGTTCAAGGTCGAACCGGTCTCAAGTTATTGGAGGGCTTCGTGATCAAATCCAAGAAGCTTGAGCGAGTGAGTGAAGTAGCAAGGCAACCGCCCGTGAAGAAGCCTGAGTCGGACGAGAAGCCAACCGTGTGACCAAGGCATCTCAAGATCGAGTCCCAAAGGATCAAGTCACTTGTGTGATCAAGACTTGCATCTGGACGGGTGATATCCACTTTGTACTGATCAATACTTAGTGGATTCCTCCGGGAGTTGGAGAAGAGAGGATTAGAAGAATTACCTCATCTTCGAACCTCTATAAAAATTATTGTGTCATTTACATTTCAAATATTTAATTTCTGCATATCATTTTATATTTGCTTTGATAATTTGCTAATCCAACGATAATTAACAAAGTGCTAAAATCAAGTGTTAAAACAAACTTAAACCAAATTCAAGTGTGTTAAGTCTCCCGATGAAAATTTCATCACACCCGAAGTTAAGTATTAGACTAAACAAATGAGTTATTCTATCAACAACTCGGTTGAGTGCATTGAGTGGTTAACTCTGTTTGGTTAACTAAACTTAGATGTCCATCAAGGACATAGGCAGTGAAATTAACTCGAACTATTTTAAAAGGACTAAATTCGAAAATTTGGTAAGGTTTATTCAACCCACCCCCTTCTACACCTTACTCACACTCCTTGGGACCTACATTATTTCTTTTTTTAATTATTATCTTTAGTAAAATCAAACAAATTTTGGTGGATATATTAATTTATATTAAGTATTTTATCTATATTTATAATAATGAATTTGAATAACATATCAAGATTATTTTTCAAAATAATTTGGGGTTAGATTTTCATCGAAAAATCATTTTTATATTGAGTTTCTTTTTTCCTTTGTTTTTACGTAAGAGGTGGGATGGTAAACACAAATAGAACTGGTGCCAAGAAATTATAGAATAGAAATAAATCCAAGAATTAAATTAATTTTTCCTACTTTTTTGTCCTTTAAAGTGACAAAATTTGCACATTTGAATAAATTTGTAAATTATTAAACTATATAGTTCTAAAACAAAAGTAGATTCTAAAAAGATCGAAAGAATAATCAATGTGCTCTTCTCTTTTTTTAATTAAAGGATAATGATCTGTTTAAAAAGCCACTCAATGAGGTTTTGATTTTAGAATGTGTACGCCAATCTTTTATTGCATTTTCTGATGTAAACATGGTTAAATATATTATAATATTATAATAGAATATAAGTTATTTCTTTAAAATGTATTGGCTCAAATCGAAGAAATATTGTCAGTTATAATTAAATTATATTTGATATTTGATAGATACAATTATAATTAAATTAACATTTGATATTGGATTGATACATTGACACAATGAATTTAACAAAATAAATATCTTTAAAAAGAATCAAGGGTTTCTAAGTTTTGTTATAGAATCGTATATTGCTGAAATAATATTCCATTTCCAAAATTTAATTTAAATATTTTCATTTATTGATTATTAGATCAATAGTTTTAAATTTAGAAAAATATATATAATTTATTTCAAGCATTTTTCCCTATAATTTGGCTAATTTGATTGATGATATGTAGAGTGAATTGGCAACAAATCAGAGATGATTATTGAGTCGTAGATTGTGTGGGATTTGATTTATTTTATGTAATTTTTAGGATATCAATATTAATGTTTAAGATTTTCATTTAATATTTATTGTTGTGTCTACTGTTAGGATATTGCAGTAAAATAATTTAAAATTTTAGCAAGTGGAAATGAGCTTAAAAAACCAATTAGCCAATAATTATATATCTGTTACAATAAAATATAGTCATTGACTTGCCAAAACAAAATACTGCTAATTTTGGATAACTCCAAAACATGCGCTGGTGAGGAGAATTTTCTAACTTATTGAGCCAAATTTGTTTTGCATCTTGTATTTTTTTATTTCACGTTCAAATAAGTCATCCTCAATTATACCATATACTAAAATGTTATTGTATGATCAATATGTTGTAAAGTAAGAAAAAAAAACTAATTCAACACAATTATTACTTGGGTATTTAGATTTATTTGAAATACTAATTAGTTATTTGTTAATCAAAGAGAATAATTAATTAATCCATAAGACAAATGGTTGAGTTGTAAAATTAAATTCAATAACCTATTTTAGAAGAATAGTTGTTTATCGTGTCTATCAAACAATTAGTGCTACGATACACTATAAAAAGACTACATAATTTTATTGTTTTGAAAGATATTACCAATTATTATCTCCATATACATTTAAATATTGATTTTTCAAAATAAAAA
Organism: Rehmannia glutinosa; assembly: GCA_016081115.2. Classification (NCBI taxonomy): domain Eukaryota; kingdom Viridiplantae; phylum Streptophyta; class Magnoliopsida; order Lamiales; family Orobanchaceae; genus Rehmannia; species Rehmannia glutinosa. Next base: position 230,821 of record JABTTQ020002544.1, on the reverse strand, counting down.
TAATTTAAAATAAATAAAACAAAACACAAAATATAACTTAAAAATAACTACAACAAAAATATAAGGAATAAACAAAAAGAAGCAAAATTTATTTATTGGACTAAAAAAAAAACATTCATGCAATTCCACAAGATAGATTACAAAAAAACTCTTATTTAGTGCATAATTAAGGTTCAATCCTGCTGATGTTGGCGGTACATTTGAGAAAGACGATAATAGGGAAAAACATGAAGATGAAACCATATTTGCTACTAATGCTTCAACATTAGAATCAATAATATTGAAGTGTCTCTCTAAAGCAATTGAAATAGTATAATATGAGAGGATTGTATAAAATATACTTAAGTGAACATAAATAATAAGTCGCCAAAAATATCTTTGAACAAAACATTAGCTGTAACTAATAGTTTTGGTAAGCCTTGTATCTAAAATCTGACAACTTTTGATATAATAATAAGTTGGAATACAATTCATAATCTTCTCTTAATTTATGAACAATAATCTTTGAACAAAATATTGACTTTAAATATCATTGTCTACTTAAATGAGCAATATTTTTTAGCAATAATTGTTATGGTAATCTATGTATCTAATCTTTGACTATATATATATATCCATTTATCTATCTATATATTTATATTAATATCAATATTAATGTTCAAGATTATTAACTAATATAGATTGCAAGATCTACGGTTAGAATTTTGTAGTAAATAATTTCCAAATTTAGGAAGTAAAAATGAGTGGAAAATTTTTTGGACCAAATTCTGCTATTATATATATATATATATATAGATAGATAAATAGATAGATAGTGGTGAATGTTTTTAAAAATAAAAGTTAGATGTGTAGAGAAAAAGTAATGATTGTGTTGATGCGATGAAAAATCTTTAAGAGGTGTTGATTGTTTGTGGAAATAATAGTGTAAACTATAAACAAGAAAATTGAATAAAATAAAAAAATTGACTTAAAAATAGGCAATATGGATATCATTTTATACCTATTGCTATCAAGATTAAGAGAAAAATAATAAAAAAATGTGATAAATAAAGAAATTACCAAACTTCCTTATATGAATAGGAGGGGTAGAAAAAATAAATAGTATCGTTGAATATTGAGAAGTGCAAGAGAGAAAGAGAAAAATAATTTAATTTTGAAAAAAATGAGTTTTTCTTTATGAAAATAAATTGTTTTTTCTACAAATAATCACACATCCACAAATATAATATACATGCATGTGAGTCTTATCCCTTCAAATTATGAAAATAATACACTTTCATAGGGATGGCAATCCCTGACACGACACGGTAATCCGACCCAACCCGACCCGAAGTTACTGAGAGAAACCCGAATACGAACACGAGAAATCCGAACACAACTGACACAAATCTGACATGGTGTTACCAATTTGCCTAAAACGTAGTTAGTTTATAATTTAATTAATTTTTTTTATGTATTTTGAGTGTAACCCGAAACCAACCCAAAACCAAACACGAACCCAACTCATTAATCTGAGTTGTCAGTCCTACGCTTCCTCCTCCCAATTAGGTAAAATATAATATATATTCATTTAAATATGAAAAAAATATTAAAGTAAAAAATATTATTATATTCAAACTTTGTTTTCACTTATTAATATAAAGCAATTAATTTGAACTAGACCAACTATAAAACAATATATACTAGGTCAATAACTAGTATTTCATAAATTAACTTTATTCTTAATTATAACATTTTTTTGATAATTAATACTTTTCGAAATAATTCAAATAGACAACAAAACCGTCTACCTTATTTTCTCTCTAACCTTCGGTTCTATCTTGATTTCAAGAATATAATATATGAGAAGAATCATATACTTAAATAGAATTTAAATTTGAACTTAAATCCATGAAAAAATCTATTATTAATATATTTCTTAGAATCCGTTTCTTAAACTTAGATCCATGAGATGGACTTTATCATTTTTTCTTTTAATCTTTTCGGTACAAGAAGATACAAACTTTTGGGGTCTCGTTTGGATTTCATCATGGGAAATTAGGTAAAATACCCCAACAAGGGGGTATTAAGGAAAAATACCCCCACTTTATTAAACAATGAAAAATACCCTTTTTTCTCTGAAAAGTCTAAAATGCCCTTATATTTAAAAAAACCAAAAAAAAAAAAAAAAGAATATGAATAGGCGGAAACCCTTCATTTGCCCATTACTCTCTCTCTCTCCCTCTCACGTCCGACTCATCTTCCATTCTTCTCACATTCCAACCCACGTCCGACTCACGTCCGACTCCACGCTTTCTCTCTTCGACACGCGAACGTCCTCACGAGAACCTATTCCGACGAGCACCTGTTCCGACGAGTTGTTTGATGTCTCCGTTAGTGTTATCCATCGCGATTGTTTGACGCGTCTCCGTTTTGAAAATCAAAGGTCATTCTTCGGTTGAAAAGGTTTGTTGTTTCATTTTCTTCTCTTATATGTTTATTTTAGTTAGTTTTTTTGAACCATTTTGGGTTTTGTTTTGAAAACAAAATAATAAACGATTTAGGGTTTCGTTATATGACTCCAAACGAGATTTAACGTTGAATGATTCATGTTTTGCGGAGTTAATGGTGTGTTTATGTTGGAATGTGCTTGTACTTGGCTTTATTCCAACATTTTTTGTTGCCCACATATTAGCCATGTGTTTTGCCCACGCGTTGCCCACATGAGTGCCCACGAGTTGCCCACATGAGTGCCCACACCGTTGCCCACTTCCACTTTTCCCCACTTTGTGGAGTCCGTGATGTGTTGTGTGGAGTCCGTAGAGTCTATAGTGTGTTTTTAGGTTGACATATGTATGGATTTGGGTCTTTTCATGAATTTTTAATCTTGCCCACCTATTTGCCTTGCTTGATCTGCCTACATGTTTGCCTACTTGTATCTAACACTACTTTGTGGAGTCCGTGACGTGTTGTGTGGATTTTATGATCATATTCTGTAGAGTCTATAATGTGTTTTTAGGTTGGAATATGTATGGACTTGGGTGTTTTTGATAATTTTTATCTTGCCCACCTATTTGCCTTGCAGTCTGCCCACATGTGTGCCTACTTGTACCTAACACTACTTTTCATTGTGCAGTTCAAGAAAGATGGCGCTTGTTCAAAACGAAAAGGACCAATTTCAGGCGAGATTAAGTGCTCGTTGCAATCGAATGAGGAAGTAAATGAGAATAGTTGGTTTTTTGAGCGTTAGGAATACACAAAGGTTCAGGGAATCGTGCTTTGGCCAATTCATGGATGTACAAAAGTTGAAATTTCAAGGCCAATTATATCTCCACCTTCTCTTTCGACAAGACAAGTCGATGTCATTGGACAAGATAACATTCCACTTCAACAATAAAGAGGCAGATTTTGGAGTAACTGAATTCTCATTGATCACAGGACTTGGTTTTGGGTCCAAGTCTACTATTCCATCATCCTCGGGGATCTTCAAAAAATGCTTTAGGAGATTTAATCCCCTTTGCCTGATACATGTGGAAAACGCTTTAGAAGAATGGTCCAAGAAAGAGAAAGGGGATGGAGATATGACCATTTAAGTCAAGCTTTGCTATGTTTCTTATATGGTGTTCTTCTTGTAAGAGACCGTAAAACCAAAAAGATTGTGGAAGAATATATTCACCTTGTCGATGATCTAGAAGCATTTAATGCTTATCCTTGGGGAAGAGTAGCTTTCGATTTCTTGGTGAAAGAAACACGTGCTGCATGGCCTGGACGAGTAAAGGGTTTTTGGGAAAGAAAAGAAATGAAAGAAAAGCACGATTTTGAGAACTTTGACATCCACGGCTTCCACCCTGCCTTACAAGTATGGGCATATGAGGCGATCCCACCGTCCGCCAAATTGTGTGCCATCACAACAAAAGCTTCCAAGAATCGGGTGCCACGTATTTTGCGTTGGTCAACCGAAGCCACGGTTTTTACATTTGATAAATGGAAAACAACAATCTTCAGGACTTTGCTTCCGGGGATGATGATACGGTAAGCTTTTTAATCAATTTTTATTGTGTATGCATGCAGCCCATCAGGGGGCACTTGTATGCCCACATTACTGCCCACATGTTTGCCCACCTTTAAATTTGACATTCAATGATGTACACGCTTATACCCACATGTTTGCCCACTTTTGTGCCCACATTCCTGCCCACATGTTTTTTGACTTTTGTTTATATGTTTGTAGCTCGTTGTTCACAAAACACCAAACCGTCAAACCGGAGCAAGATACTCGAGTCCTTGCAAAAACTTATTGTGTGGGAAGATGCACTTGAGAAAGAGGATTTGAGACAGAAAAATGAAGAAGAAAAAAAGAAGAAATCTTTGAAAAGAAAAATGTTTGAGGAAAAAAAGGAGGGTGAAGGTAATGATCAGGATGGAGGGCCAAATCCTCCCACGGACTGGTTTGGTTTGTCGAGGAAAGTCGACAAAATTGAGTCCATGCTGAAGTCAATAATGGAGCATTTGGGATGCTCAATTGCTGAAGAGGTGGGCAAAGAACAAGCTCCATCGAGTGCCCACCGTAGTGCCGACGATGGTGCCGACAACTGTGCCGACAAGGATGGCGACCGGGACGCAGCCCGCGTTGCCCAACACGATGACGACCGGGACTTGCCTGCCGACATTGTTGCCGACTTGCCTGCCGAGATTGTTGCCGACAAGCCTGCCGACATTGTTGCCGACAAGCCTGTCGACATTGTTGCCGACAAGCCTGCCGACATTCCTGCCCACGTCGTTGCCGACAAGCCTTCATCCCCTTCTGATGTTTCCTCAAAAGGTATACCAGGACCTGTGTGTGATGAAACCACTTCTGATGAAAAGAAAGATACACCAGGTCCTTTTGCCCTTGTTCCTGCTGGAAGTGACGCCCAACCCATTACATATGTCCCGCACAAAGGATTTGAAAAATTGATTGCCAAACCTTCAAAACTTGATGCATTACTTTCAGTGGTTCAAACCACTGAGGTTGTGGCTTCAAATCCAACAATTACTGAGGATGGTGCATCCGAAAGTGATGGGGACAATGCCAAGCCTGATTTTGTCGATATCGATAGTCTGTCGGTTCGGATCTCCAAAACTTGGTAACGTTGTTTATCAAAAACGTAAAGGGCGATAAAACCTGGCCCCATGAAGAAATCACCTTTACGGACCCAAGTCATCATGTCCCACCGAGGAAGAAGGGTAAGGTGGTTGTGGAGGATGCTCCGGAAATTCCTCACCGCAACTCTTGATCCAATGCGCCTTTACCCACATGCCTTGATTGAAGAATTTGAGAAGTGGTTTGATGAAAACAAGGACAACAAGGACGTAGTTGTTCATTGTTCATTGATTGAGGAAGGTCACAAATTTTGTGCCTCGTGGTTCTTGAATATCCGTGACACGTATGGATGGCCGGATGATCGGTATGTGAATAAAATCACTTCCATTTTCCCGCCCACTTCTTCACCTATCTTCCCGCCCACTTTTATTTTTACTTGCCTACAACGTTGCGCTTTGTTTGCCCCACATATGTGCCCACATTGCAAAAATGGACTTGTTGATGCGCCTCGTTGCACAAATCAAAAAAATGGCCTCGAACGTTTCTTGTCGAATCGACAACCGTTGATATGCTATTTTGGGTACGTAGCATCATTCATTTACACAAACATTTCATTCATCTTGTTTTTTGATATAAATTTGTTTATGACATTGATTTACTTTTATTTGAGAATAATTTGACTATAAAATGGGGTGCCAAGTTTGTGAAAGCTTTAAAGAACAAAAAGAAACTCGGTCTTGGTGGAAGGAGGACGAGACTATCTTTGGAATATTTGATGGGCACATATCCAATAGACGGTGTAGGGAAATCATGGGCTGATGTTGAGAAGGTCTATGGCATAGGCCACGTCACTGGCAACCATTGGGTGGTATATGAGTTGGACTTGAACAAAAAGTTGATCGTTGTATATGATTCAATGTCCGAGTCCAAGTCATTCAATACTTATATTGGACAATTCCATAAATTAGCGTTGATGCTACCAAGTTTGTGCGAGGAAGCTCATATTTGGGACAACAGGGTCGAGCCCACACAAAAGGATTGGAATATTGAACGGTATGAGCATCCTCCGCAACAATTGAATACCAGTGATTGTGGAATAATGTGCATGAAGATTGTGGAGTCCTTGGTCACGGGGCGCGGTGTAGTGAAAATCAACCCCAAGAGGTGCGATGAATTCAGGCTCAGAATTTGCTCAGAATTATACAAAGAAGGAAATATTAGATGTTAATTTGTAAGTATATTGTGTGGATTAAACTTTTATTTCTGTTTCCTATATTAGATGTCAATGTAGTACTTGTATATTATTTATGACGTTAGTACTTGTATATCAATTGTAATTATATATGACATTAGTACTTGTATATTATCAATCGTACTTATATAAGACACCTGCTTAAGCAAATGTAAATATTAAACAGTTTAACAATCATAAACAATGTAAAAATCTCTAAACATTAAAGAGTTTACATGCCCACAATCCTGCCTACAATATTGCCTACGCAATCGCCCACTATTATAGACTTTCGTATAGACACGATGTCATACCCACAATCCCGCCCACTCACCGCCACCGTTTTGCCCACAATCCTGCCGACAATCATGCCAACTATTTCAAAATTTTGTATAAGACACATCTGCTTAAGCAAATATAAATATTAAACAGTTTAACAATCATAAACAATGTGAAAATCTCAAAACATTAAAGGGTTTACATGCCCACAATCCTGCCTACAATAATGCCTACTATTACAGACTTTCGTATAGGACACAGATGTCATACCCACAATCCTGCCTACCGTTTTGCCCACAATCCTGCCGACAATCATGCCAACTATTTCAAAATTTTGTATAAGACACATCTGCTTAAGCAAATGTAAATATTAAACAGTTTAACAATCATAAACAATGTGAAAATCTCAAAACATTAAAGGGTTTACATGCCCACAATCCCGCTTTCAATAATGCCTACGCAAATGCCCACTATTACGGACTTTCGTATGACACGGATGTCATGCCCACAATCCCGCCTACACAAATGCCCACAACCCCGCCCACTTTCTAAGATTTGATGTTACTTCTCACCTAATGGGTTTCTTGCAAGTTTTGCGATTATGACCAGGTGCCTTTACATCGGCCACACTTCCTTATCATTTTTGCTCGCCCGGGACAATATCCTCATTTTCCGTGGCCTACCGCTAGGGGCCGCATGATTGAGGCAACACATTCAATCGGATACTTCCTGGGGTATTCCGAGAAGTCCACGTGGCCTACGGGGAAGATGGCCTCTGCATATGCAGCTATTAGTGCATCGATTGTGTAAAATTGAGAGGCGAGTTTGTACCTTGGCATTCCAACTTTCCTAGTCAGCTTTGCTAGTGCATGTGTACATGGTAATTGATCCAAATGAACACATTACATGTGCACTTTCTTGCATTCAAATCGACCTCGGCATTCCTAGCACCATCAAGTACATAGTAGGTGTAGTAATGCGATGTTTGGACATCCATCCTCCTACTCTTTTCATCCCGCTCTCGAACAATTTTATCAAATTGAATCATCCAATGGATATTTCATCTTCACACCACATTACGCCGTTCCGCATACCACCTCATCAACATCATTAAGATTGCATCCAAAAGGGCCACCGAGGGTATTCCCTAGCATTCCCGAGCACGGCATTAAGACTCTCCGCGATATTGGTAGTCATGATGCTATATCTTCTACCCTAAAAAAACACACGAGCCCATTGCTCCTTCGAATATTTTCGATTCGTCGAGTAGTTATATATATCACTAGATACAAAATATATCTCGTTCATGATATGTCGAAATTCGGATTCATTATATGTCTTAGCGGCACATAGAGTAGAGCCGATACATCGACATCCTTAAATTTGGCAACAACATTTTGTCTTAGATGGTAGATGCAAATTCCATGGTGTGCATCGGGGAAAACTTCCTTAACGGCATTAGCAATAGGCGATGGCGGTCCGAGATAATAACCAAATCCTTCTTCTCCGCCAACAAGCCATTTATCTTTTCAAGAAACCATTTCCATGAAGCGTCATTCTCCGAGTCAACAATGGCAAATGCTAAAGGGTAAATTTGGTTGTTACCGTCCATACCGGTAGCCACTAATAACATACCTCGGTACTTTCCCTTTAGATGCGTACCATCCACGCTAATCTGGGTCGAATACATGTCCAAAATCCACGTATACACACACCTAAAGCCATAAAACAATATTTGAAACAACCACGTTCATCGAGTCTCAATCTCGGTCACAAGATTGATTGACTTGTTGGACACGCTCCAAGTAAGCCGCAAGTTGTTTGAACGAATCTTCCTGAGAACCTCTAACCAATTTAATTGCTTCTTCCTTTGCTCTCCATGCTTTGTCATAACTTATGTCCACATTGAATTTATCTTTTATTTCAAAGAATAATAGCTAGAGGTGGGTATGAATGTGTGGGTTGTTTATACCGTACATAATCGCCTCACCCAACACCTTACTCCTGGCTGCCGATGCTCATGGTTGTTCATTTCAATCGAACACTCATGACAATTTATATATTTCACAACAACCCATAGATGCCCACCTCGCCGCCTACCACGCGTATCATCCACCCACAATTTTTATCCACACACTTGGCAACAAATCTAATCGTATCCGACTTTTTAACAATGTGTTGTCTATTTTTCAAAGATACAAATTATTGCAAGTCACGAGTAAATTCTTCTTTCGTGGAAAACTTGACCAACCAGTAAATCATCATCTACTGAGATAGAGTTACAACTCGCTTGTTTGATTGCTAATAGGCCCCACACCACTGTGCTCGGTTTAAGGCCGACAAATTCCTTTTGCATGATTGACTACCATGCCTATTATGCCCACCTTCATGCCTACAATCTTGCCCACAATCTTGCCCACAATCATGCCTCACAATCTTGCCCACAATCTTGCCCACAATCTTGCCCACAATCTTGCCCACAATCTTGCCCCGCCCATTCTTTCATTATTCTTATGCCCACTCAACCGCCCACAATCTTGCCTACACTTATGCCTACAATTATCCCGCCCATCATCATGGCGATTTTAAGTTGATGTTCTTGCATACTCTCTGAGACGACTTTTGTGCCCACCCCCGAAGTTTAGCATTCCCCTTGCTGCCGCCTCAACACCACCACCACAACCACCACCACTACCATCTTCGTCCTCCCAAAACAGAGGGTCATTCTCAAGGTCTTCAATAGTCATACCTAAATATTCTTCAAAACCGATGTTTCTTTGACAACCCCTTTGCCTTTATCGATGTTATTCTTGGGGCGTGGTAGATCCTCTTGAACAATTGGGATGTAGATAGTTTCAAAACCACCATCATTCTCCTCGAAGTAATAGGACAGTCATCGCCACTGACATATCTACATCCTCCCAAAACATAGGGTCATTCTCAAGTTCTTCCATAGTCATATCAAAATATGGAAGTGTACTTGTTTTCTTTTTTTGCGACCCTCATTTTACGCTTTTTTTTAGTAAATGCACCGGAGGTGGCATAAGCTCTTCAATGATAGGTTCTTTTTTAATTGGTAACATCACTTGATTGCTACTAGGTGACTCCAAAGAGTGTTTTTTCTTCTTATTTTCCCTTCTAATCGACAAACCGAATGCAGACAAAGGCTTTCGCTATTCATGCGAACAAGTAGCGACATCGTCATCATCATCATCGGATTTGGACATGGTGGCAAAGGATCAACATGTTCATAGCCAAACCAATCGGTCAACTCTATTTCACACTCATATGGATTGAATTTAGAGAAAATATAAGCTTTCCGCAACAATTCAGCGTAAGTGAACTCTCGAAGGGAAGAAACAGCTTTTGGAATGCTTCCTGTATACCTCCATCGGGATGTACTTATGTCACAATCCCAAACTCCATCCCATAAGAGCATTATATGAACCCTTGCAAAATAGATAGATATAAAAGATCGGTTTCGTTGTCCAGTTCACTTTGTCCTCCCAAACAAAATGACATTTGAATTTAACTGCCCACACAACTGCCCACATAAATACCCACCCAAGTGCCCACATCCTGTCCAGTTCACTTTGTCCTCCCAAACAAAATGACATTTGAATTTAACTGCCCACACAACTGCCCACATAAATACCCACCCAAGTGCCCACATCCCTTCCAGTTCACTTGTCCACCCACAATTTTTAATATTTAACATAATCGCCCACCCATTGCCTACTGCGGTTATGCACGTGTTTGCCTACGATACAACTTGCGAAAAATCGAAACTCTTCAAATTATACCCATTTCAAAAATCGTGAAAAATTGGTTAATTGAACCATTTTGCGAAAATGAAAATCATTAACATTACACGAAAGAACAATCAAAACTAACCTTTATCCATATTTTTTGATGCAAGAACTGAGATTTATTGTCGAACACAGGTTCTCGATTTTGCCTCCTTCAAACGCGTCGCATTTACTAGGGTTCGTAATTTTGAAGAAGAGCTCGAAAATCTTGTAATGTTGATCTCTTTGCTCGAAATGTTGAGAAGTAGGCTTGTAATGGTGAAACTAGGGTTTGTAATGGTGAAAATGAAAGGCCCGCTTAATTTAAAATTTCACTCCCGCCCATGTGCTCGCTTTTTCCTTTTTTTTTTTGATTTTTTTAAGTTAAGGGTAAAGTAGATATTTTAGGTAGGGAAAAAGGGGCGTAGATTTCCTTATTTAATAAAGTGGGGGCATTTTTCTTTAATACCCCTTTGAAGGGGGTATTTTCTCAAATTTCCCTTTCATCATGATGTTTTTTAAGATTAGTAGATCTAGAATGATTGTTGTGCATGGTTGATCCACATTTTGTTTGGAGATGGAATATCCACTTATTCAACTAATTTGCATGTAGTTGTGGGGCCAAAAGTGAAATTAACCATCTTCTTTTCACTTCCATAATCACGATTCACGCGCACTTCCGAACAAGAAAGTACACGCACTGGTTTGTGTTTATAAGTATTCCTTTCAATTTCTACTACCCACCAAAAATCAAACCAAGAAACAATCCAACAGCACAGCTTACTGCTACCTACTTCACATTCTCGTATGCATTTTTACTTTTTTCATCATTTACATTTTCTGTGCTAGTATTTTTCTTAATGGATATCCAACTTTTTCTTCCGATTCTTGATTTATGCGTTTCAGTTTTCATCATTTCGTGCTATGGAACACTTGAGGAACTTTTAAAAAGTTATTTAAAAAAAAAAGTTCGGATTTTTAATGCCTAGAAGAATTATTAAAGCCTCCATCTTTGTTGCATTCTTCATAAATTCAATTATGGGTTTCATTTATTGGTTCACCGCACTGCCTCTCCACTACCTACACCAATTATTTCAGTTAAAAAATGATTTTGACAATTACCATAATTTTCAATTTTCTTGAAAGCCCTTTTCTTTTCTTTCCCTTAAACCCAACCCCCCCAAAAGTAACCTTTTATTTTCTGGTTAGATTCAAGATTGTGAAAATCTGTTTTTGTGCATATGGGTTTTTTTTTCCTTTTATTTATTATAAAGGCTCTATTTTTTTAATATTTTGTTTGTTCGTGCTTGAATATCCTATTCTTATTGCAAATTCAGTTTTGACATTATTTTATCCATTATGGACTTTTTGAGTATAGGACAACTGACTTTATCAAAATTGGACATTTTGACTATAGACTAGGAAGGATAACATTAACAGTTGGGTATTAGGCAGCAAGTGCGGCTAGAGTTTTATTACAATGGATCGTTTAACAGAGGACCACCAAGAACTCAACATTGGGATTGACGGCCATTTAAAAATCGAGCATAATCTTGATGCGAACAAAACCAATCACAATTCTTCTACTGTTCTTGGGAGAGAAGATTTAGGAGAAAAGGATATGGCGCCACTGGCCGCAAATTCAATTCATCGATCATCTTCTCGCCCACAATTGGACCTTAGTGGGGCCGCAATACAAGGGAATTTTGAGGAAAAAGACCCAACAATTTTGTTGCCTAATCAGTCTGATGATATTTCTCATTTGGCTTTGGATATTGGAGGTAAATCTTGGCATTTTGTTTGTAATAAGGAAGTTTTTTTTTGTTTACCCTCTTGATTTGTTTATACTTGATGCATTTCATTTGGTTTTTGGTTTTAAAGGGTGGGGATTTTCTTGATTTTTTCTTGTATTTTTGTGTTTTAAGTGGTTTAGATTTGAGAAACCTTTATCTTTGTGTACTGTGTGATGAATTATGCATGTGATGGGATATGGATTGGTTTACTGTATGCAGCTTCCTGCATTTTGTTATATGTTTTTCGCTCACAAATTTGTTTCTAAAGCTTTAGTATTTCAACATTATTAGGCAGTGTGTCATATGTCTTCAAAATGGGGTGGGGTTGGGGGGGTCGGGAGAGTACTATCATATTCATGATTGGTGGATTATAGTGTATTTACCTTTCTTGTAGAGATTTGACATTTATCTCCCCTGCATTTTTTGTATCCTTTTTAAAGGTCATGAAAATATTTGTTATTTTTCTGCTGTTCCATTAACATTTCTTTCAAAAATCCCATCCTGTTGTTTTTGAGCAATAGTCTGTAACACAATCCCCATAATAGATTTTTCTCTGACGCTCCTTCTCGTATCAATATTATACTTGAGTTTGTGACATTTTCAAAGCATCTTTATTAGCTTGAAGTATGAGTTTTCAGTGGCCTTATGATTACTTGGTTGTCGATTGCCTTTTATGTCATTTGCAGCTTATTCAAACCAATAGCCTGTTCTTTTTTGTCAAGTAGCTCTTAAAATGCTTCCATTGTCATTTGCAGCTTATTTAAACCAATAGCCTGTTCTTTTTTCTTCAAGTAGATCTTAAAATGCTTCCATTGTGTATCAGTAGCTGAATTTAAAGGTTGTCAATACATTGGTTGATTTTGAGAACGTCATATCCGATGACCTTTTCATTTCCATTATTGGTCATCAAGTTTCATCTTCTATTAAACCTTCAGCTACAATTATCAAGTCAGAATCTGAATTATGTTGGCAGGATCACTAATTAAATTGGTGTATTTCTCAAGACATGAGAACCAACCAGTCAATGACAGGAGGAGAAAGATAATTGAGGCAAGACTTGGTATCACCAATCTAAATAGAAGGAGCTACCCGATTCTTGGTGGGAGGCTGCATTTTGTAAAGTTTGAAACAGCTAAAATTAATGAGTGCTTGGATTTCATCTACTCCAAGCAGCTTCATCGCGGTGGCACGTTTTTACTTCCCTCATGTTGTTTTAGTAGATGCTAGTTTTAATTGTACTTTATTGTCTGATGAGCGATTTCTCCAATTTCATGGTGTTATCTGTTGATCTTAATCTGATATTTTGATCACAGGAATGGATTCACGGCATTGGCAATCGGAGGGTCCAAACACAGAGAATACCATAATTAAGGTATTTGTTTACTATCTTAAGCAGGAGCTGCTTTAATGTGATTAGAAGCTATTTCATTGAAGGTGATGCATAAGTAAAGAACTACAGTGATACTGTTTATATTAGGGTAAGAGATAAGAAATAATCTCTTTTGCATGTAGTTGTACTTGATTTGTGCGTGGATATTTGCTTGGTCAACCATCACATTTCTTATATGTGCTAACTAATGCTTAGACTTACTGGTGAAAAAACTCTTGAAATCAGCTTGCCTTTTCCATTATTATTTTCTGTTTTGTTGAGTAAGTTCATGTTATTGGAAATGTTAAGTATACTTTTATGAGGAAAAGTTTTTTCATGTAACGTCATGCATTGAAGAAACAGCGCATTTATGCCTATTAACTTGGAAACACTTGTGTGAAGGCAACAGGTGGCGGGGCCTACAAGTTTGCTGATCTTTTCAAAGAAAGGCTTGGAATTAGTATAGAGAAAGAGGATGAAATGAATTGCCTAGTGGCTGGTGCAAATTTTCTGCTCAAGGTGTGTTTAAGTTCCTTTATTTAGTTGATTTACATAGGAAAGTTATTGACGTGGCCTGAAGCTGCAATCTCAGTTCTTTAATTGCCTTTCCTTATCTTTCATTTCTCTCATTCGGCCTCCTTCAAAAGTGCAGAATATGTATGTCAATCCCCTCTTGTACGTAGTCAGTTTTTATTTGAACCTATCAGCTTTAGATTGAGCACCTCCGAAATTTCTCTTTTTCTTCTTCTTCTTTTTTTTTTTTTTTTTCAAATTCTATTTTGTCGTTGAGAATATAGAAGACTGTAGTTACTATGCCTTGTCATACCTATTTGTGTATGGTCAAGTTTCAACATCTTTTGTGCAATGTAATATTATGGCGTGTCTGACATCACCGAGCACAAAATATTAATTAGTCATTTTCTCACCCTGTAGGGTTAGAAGAAGCGGTTAATTTGTTCCATATGTTGCTGGTGCATTTGGAATTTACAGCTCAATATCCACAAGATGTTGAGCTAGCTACCCAAATAGTAGTTTGCCAGTGTGCCATCAAATTCTGAAAGTCATAATTACATTGTGACTAAGATGCATTAGGAACTGCTGTTCCTTTTTAGTTTAACCTCTAAAAATTGAAGTTGGAATATTGTGATTATTTGACTCAGTGAGAGCTCTGCATATTTGTCTTGGAAAGGTTTTTTGAAGTTTGAGTCCTTATGCTGCACAAGCTGGTGTCAAACTATAAGTTATGCTGTCTTATTTTCCTCTATTCTTTCGAGGAATATATTGCTGAAAGTGTTGCCATCCATTGTGCTTTGTGCAGGCTATTCGACATGAAGCTTTCACACATATGGAGGGCCAAAAAGAGTTTGTGCAGATTGACTCCAATGACTTGTTTCCATATCTTCTTGTCAATATAGGATCTGGTGTCAGTATGATCAAGGTATTATCTTATTTCAGCCTACTTTTTCCTTTTTATTTTATTTTAGAGAAGCCTTAGATATTACAAAATTTACGATAAACTTGAGATTACTGGGTTACAGGTTGATGGAGAGGGAATATTCCAGCGTGTTAGTGGAACAAATGTTGGCGGGGGCACATATTGGGGTCTGGGGAAGCTGTTAACCAAGTGCAAAAGGTTTTCTTGATCTGATGGTTGACTGTGATATTCCTAAACTTTGTTCTTCGCAATCAAATGATTAAAAGTTTTCCTTTCTACTTCTCTCGTTAGTTTTGATGAACTGTTGGAGCTGAGCCAACGGGGTGATAACAGAACCATTGACATGCTTGTTGGGGATATTTATGGCGGAATGGATTATTCCAAGGTATCTCTTTTTACACAAACTCATGTTTCTTTCTCTTTCCTCAAAACTTATTTTGCCCCTACAGAACCATTATTTTGGAATAAAATATGAAATTTCTTCTACATGAGAAATAGATATTGTTTTTTCGATGTATCATGATACAACATTCTGTGGTAAGAATGTCAGTCTTCTTAACTTCAGTAATTAGTAGATCCTATACAAATGTTTACCCTTTTATTGTATTTTTGTTTCTTTTGGTTGCTTCCCTGTTGGTCCGTGATTTGTTTGCTCTATTTAGTTTTTGACGATATTAAGAATGTCACAGATCGGACTCTCTGCATCGACCATTGCTTCTAGTTTTGGCAAGGCTATATCAGAAAATAAAGAGCTTGAAGACTACAGTCCTGAAGATATATCTCTGTCACTCTTAAGAATGATATCCTATAATATCGGCCAGGCAAGTTGGGTTGCAAAGTATGCGATCTTGATATATACTGTAATTTGATGAATTATGCTCCTCTTTAAGTAATGAAAGCTTCAATTAATGGGTTTATATGAAATGGGAGTGGGTTATTGAGTTACACTGAAGGGGCAAAAAGAAAATATGTATAAGCCTATAAAGGAAAAAGAATAGCGTTTCTTTGGCTGATTGCTATGCATAATTTGGTAAATCATCCAACAGATTGAAAGGTTTAATTATGTAAATAACCTTAGTTTTAGTGATCTTTTTTTCAATGGACCTATCACATTATTGTACAATGTAATTTAGTATTGCTGCATTTTTTGGAGTACCATGGTTGTTACCTTGCATACATCTTTACCTTAGAATTCACAGTTGTGGTGTGAGTTATTTTGCTCTTGCACTGCTCTTTATTCTTATCTTTTGCTACTATATAATTGTTCTACCTTGCTATTTGACTTAGAAACTATGTCTCACGCTCCTGTCTCCTCCTATTATAAAATCAAATATGAAAAAAGAAGCTAAGCATTTTTGGTTCAAAGCATGGGATGATTAACTAGGTAATTTCTTTTTCTCTAAAAGAGTGACAAGTTTTATGTAGAAGTAGCAGTTGTCTAATTTCAAAACTCTAAAGCATCTTTGTAATCCTTAATAGGGAGTATGAACCAACAATACACTATCATGGCTATTATACGTGTAAACATTTTGTGTGTTTATAATGTCAGAAGTAACTCTAAATTTGCAAATAGTTATTATTTCAAGTAATACGGGTATCTATCATGTCAGAGTGTGCCATAAGATTCCTTATTAGAAAGACAGTGCTTGATTGTTGTACTATGTGGCATGTTGTAAATTTCGTGTAAGTTTAAGTTATTTATCTTCATCAGTGTTTGATGGATGATAGATATTCTTAGATGTAAGTGCATCTGACTATATTTCTAATATCTTGCAGATATCTTACTTAAATGCATTGCGGTTTGGACTTAAGCGTATATTCTTTGGAGGATTTTTCATCAGGGGCCATGCTTACACTATGGACACCATCTCATTTGCTGTCCAGTTCTGGTAATTCTGAAAATAGTTTCCGCTAGTTCTATTTAAAATTGAATTATTATTCTTCTCTTCCCAATTTGGATGTCCGTTTCCTTGCATATCATTAAATGTTGTCAGCTAGTATTACTTCTGTGTGACCCGTTCTTCTGTTACCACTTTCTTAGGTCAAAGGGACAGGCACAAGCAATGTTTTTGAGACATGAAGGATTTCTAGGAGCTATAGGTGCATTTATGAGCTATGAAAAGCATGGGTTGGATGACCTTATGGTTCATCAGTTTGTAGAGAGGTTCCCAATATATTGGAGGAAATGTCCACGGTCCACCTTTAGGAGATCTAAATGAAAAGGTAGTGTTTTTGTCTTTCGTTACATTCTTAAATTGTGCTTTTAAGTTGCATTCAACTCTGATCTCCTTTTTATAAACATTACCATATATTATTTATCCATAATTATTTCTTTGTTTCTATAATTGGTGATTTTAGGGACTGATTCCCTTTGACATCTTCGATTTGCTTCATCTAGGCTTCATTACATATCTTTCTTCATCGTGCATATTTTCATGAATGAATTGAGTAAGGACATTAAAAACTGACTATTGGTAGCCCAAAACGTGCTTTTCATATTTATGTTAATGCTAATGCCTTATTGATAAATGCGCATTGCATCCAATGTTCCAACATTGACCAATTGGTAAAGATGAGGTAACTCTTGGCCACTCTTTGGAGAGGTCGAGGTTTGAGTCTCCCGGGCATAATGGTGAAACAATTAATATTGAGGGCTTCAAACGACACTGTGGGAGGCTGGAACTCGGTGGGAATCTGCGGCTGGATAGAAGGAAGTCCAGCATGGAGCAATCACTTGGGGGAGGACTCCTTGTATTGAGGTATTAGGGACCTGGGAGCCATTGTGCATTCTCGCAGTTTACATGGGGGCAGTTCCTGAGGGGCCGGGGTGTTTTCTCGAGAAACCTCGGTATAAAAAAAAATGATATATACTCATTGCTAAGGCCTTAA
Organism: Rehmannia glutinosa; assembly: GCA_016081115.2. NCBI lineage: Eukaryota > Viridiplantae > Streptophyta > Magnoliopsida > Lamiales > Orobanchaceae > Rehmannia > Rehmannia glutinosa. The sequence goes on along the minus strand of JABTTQ020002544.1, from coordinate 212,975 downwards.
GGGCAAAGAATGAAAGACAGGGGAATGATTCTTTCGAATATGTTCTTTACTGCTTTTTGTGGGGCCCGAAAAAGTAAACGTTTTTTTTCCCTTATCCTTTTCTTTTCCGCTTGGTTTGACCGCTATTTCGCATATAAATATTCCTAGCTTCTTGCTTATTCATTTTTAATTTTATATTGTTCTCTTGGTTCATGCTGGGATTGCATTTGCAATTATGCATTTCTACCGAGTCCATTATGTGACAAACATATGATTGCAGATCTCGTGGATGGAGAAGTTTGTGCTGAAGGGAAATGAAATCACCGCTCCTGTTCCAATGTCTCCTCCGGGAACTACTGGCCTTGGAGGCTTTGAAGTCCCATCATCCAAAGGAGATACCTTACGCTCTGACGCTAGCAAACTGAATGTGGGTGTTCTCCATCTTGTACCAAGTTTGGAGGTGTTTCCATTGTTGGCTGATCCAAAAACGTGAGTCTGATTTCATTTAACTCTTTGAGTTACATGTATATCGTGATTGCTGTTTTTTTGTTCGTACTCTTTGACGAACGGTTCATATTAATTTGGGATAATTACAAAAAAACCCTGAGGTTTGGGTTAATTACAAAAAACCCAGAGATGTTTCAAACTATAAAAAAAAACCCTAAGGTTTGATTATGCCTTAAGTTTGAGGGTTAACTGTTACATTTTTATAAATATCAAGGGGGGTTTTGAAATGTTTTTTTGCATATGAAGGGGAAAAATGTAATACGAAATCAAACAAGGGGTATTTTGTAATTTTCGAAAACCTCTGGATTTTTTTGTAATTAGCCAGACCCTCAGGGGGTTTCTCTAATTATCCCTATTAATTATACGCGACAATCTTTTTGTTTCACTGTCTCACTTAACAAGCAATTATGTCAATATGTTTACCAAGATTTTCCTACCCTTCCTGTTTAGCTCAGTCTCATGGTTAAGTTGCTCCTGTTCCGCAAAAATAAATTATTTCGTTTATTTTCCAAGGTTTTTTTTATCACACATTCTATTACATTCCCTTTCTGGATAAGACTGTCTCCTCTTCTCGTACTCTTGGTGCATTCGATCAAGTTAAGCTGATTATATGCACCTATAAAAAATAGTCACACTACATTTTCTGTTTCACTTTATTCTTGTTGTTTTATACTCTTAACCAATTTGTAGGATAAACATTTCGTATCTGCGAAAATTTGTGTATGGACAATGATGCCTTTTTTTCTTCTTTATATTTGCAGATATGAGCCGAACACTATAGATCTCTCTGATCCTGGTGAGCTAGAGTAAGTGCCATAATTTGATTGCAATGCATGTGTCACTCCTATAATATTCTGATTGACCGTTTATTCTAGAAATCATCCCAAAGTAATTTCCTGAAAATTGTATTTCTGAGTCATCAAATTGTTTAGGGTTAATTATACTAAACCCCCCCTAAGCTATGTGAGTTTTTATACTAAACCCCCTAAACTATGTGAGTTTTTATACTAAACCCCCTGAACTATGTGAGTTATTGCACTTTGTCCCCTTAACTTGTTTTGTGACATTTTACCATCCGAACCTAATATTTTTGTACACTCTACCACCTCCACAGAGGGTATGGTGTGAGGAAAAACTAAGTTCAGGGCCCGTATACTTGGAGGCAAAGTGAATTTACCCAATTGTTTAATGTTTAGTGTTCATTTTTATGTAGGTATTGGTTTACTGTCCTATCAGAACACATGCCAGACCTTGTAGATAAGGTACTTTGTAAATTTTAGAATCTTGTTTACTTTCTTCCTTGTCTTCCTTAATCCTAAAAAGAGTATATGTAATACGCGAATAGGTCCAACTATTTATGAATGGACAATATATGCAAACTGAGCTTATTCATGCCAAGCTGCGCAATTCAGAATTTTTTACTTTTCTCTAATTCCAGAGTAGTGAATCCAAATTTACGAAGTTGTAACTTCTTGATCACTTGGAGTTTCAGAAGCTAGTTTTTTAACATATTTATCAATATTTTCACCTCCATGAGAAGTTCTCATGACGTTGATTACACAGCGGCCCCACAATCTTCCACCAATTAAATCTTGGGGTATACAACAAAGTCATGATCTATGGAAACTAAATTGGGTTCAGTTTTGTATAAAGCTTCAATTGAGATAGGATTTTTTCTGTTGCCTCGTTTTCTCACTGTCGTGGGCTGTCTGCTCTTAAATATTCTGTTCCTGACTCTTGGAGAAATGCGGATAATGGAAATCTTGGTTGTCATGGACCTTGTTTTATTTTATTTTTAATAAATGGCCAGTTTTGTCTTTAGTCTCTATTTATGACTATGAGAACTTGGTATAAACTCTGTAGGCTGTGGCTAGTGAAGGTGGTACAGATGATGCTAAGAGAAGAGGTGATGCGTTTGCTCGTGCATTTTCTGCTCACCTTGCGAGGTGCAGATACTTTTGATTACTGACCTATCTTTTGCATATTCTTGTCGAAATATTTAATGTTACTAAATTAGGTAAAATAAAACGATAAAGTTTATAGAAAAAGGATTGCATAGTCCCAAGATAAATTAGTAGTCGTCGTTTATTTTTTTCTTTCTCATTAGATTGCATTTTAATTATTCATATCACTTCTGTTAATATACATATAGTGATGTAATTCCACAAGGATTTTTTCTCTTTTTTCTACTTTAAGTTTCTATTCTACCCGATAGATTGATGGAGGAGCCAGCTGCATATGGAAAGTTGGGGCTGGCCAACCTCTTGGAACTAAGAGAAGAGTGCTTGAGGGAGTTTCACTTTCTTGATGTCTACAGAAGCATAAAACAGAGGTAAAACTCCATAAGAACTATATCATTTGTAAATTATTGTCTCATTCTGATATATATGCTAATTGATTATGTAAATTTTAACAGCAATAAATAGTTGTGGAAAAGTATATATTGAAGGAATAATTACAAAAACTACCCCTGAGGTTTGGGTTAATTACAAAAAACCAAAGAGGTTTGAAAATGCAAAAACCCATTGAGGTTTGATTCTGTATTAATGTAAGGGAGTAATTGCAATATTTTTACAAATGTAGGGGGAGTGTTTGAAATGTTTTTTGTTATGAAGGGGGTAAAGTGTAATGCAGAATCAAACCTCACGTGGTTTTTTGTAATTGACCCAAACCTCAGGGGTAATTTTTGTAATTATCCCTATATTGAATTTAGAGTTGTATCTCAGTTGTAAGTTTTTGGCTCGGGCGTAATCCACTCTCCACACTTTATGTGCATAATGTTAAGCTTTTATGTATCTTCATTCAACTATGAGTATATAAGTTGTTCAACATAAGAGATTTTAAGAGCTCATGGCATTGCACATTTAATAACCACCTACTCTCTCACACTCATTGTTCTCAGGTAGGTGGCAGTGATATCAGACATGGTGCATTATTAATTGGGGGTATATAGATTTTCTTTGTACTGTATTTATAAACACTTTGTATACTTAGTATATTCCTGGCTGCTTTTTCGTAATAGGGAAAATGAAGCATCACTTGCAGTTCTACCTGATTTGTTGATGGAACTTGACAGTATGAATGAGGTATGTATACTTTTGATAACTTCCCACTACTTGAAGGATAAGATTTAGTGTTAAATAGAAAAGATACCCTTGATGTTTAGTCTAATTACAAAAGCACCCAACTATCTTTCAAAATTGCAAATACCTCCTTGATATTTGTTTCCATTTAACAAATTGCACCCCCAATAGGGGGTATTTGTTAAGTAAATACAAATCTGAAGATGGTCGCTTGTAATACCACAAGGAGGTATTCGTAATTTTGAAAGATAACTTGATTTTTTTCTGTAATTAAGGTAAGCATTAGGGGCAATTTTTGTAATTTACCCCAAGAATTATGGCATGATTGATTTTATGCCATTTGCACATTATCGGACGAGTCTTCCGACCAGATCGAATCTGATTACTTTGTAATTCTCTTCTTTTGCTTTCTATTTCACTTGGCTGATTTGTCGTGGCATAAGAACGTAAATACGCCTAGGCAATGAGATGGCCCGTTGGCTATAGCAGTTCAAGTAGACTGTCTGAGCCTGAATTTCTCTCCTATCCGTCTTCTTACCTTACCGGCCAGCTGTGGTGGATTAGCCTAGTTACAAAAAAACTCATTTATCTTTCAAAATTACAAATACCGTCTTGACATTTCTTTCTTTTTACAAATCGCACCCTAAGTGGGGGGGGGGGGTTATTTGTTTGGTAAATACAAACCTCAAGGGGGTGTTTGTTACACCTTAAGGGGGTATTTGTAAATTTGAAAGATAAGGTTTTTTGTAATTAGGTTAAACCTCAGGGTTAGTATTTGTAATTATCCCAATAGGTTGCTTTTTGCTTTTTTCATTTTTGTTACTACATTTGGCAGCATTTTCTTCTTTGCAGGAAACAAGATTGCTTATGTTGATCGAAGGGGTACTTGCTGCAAACATCTTTGACTGGGGTCCCGCTTGTGTTGATCTCTACCATAAGGGGACAATTATTGAAATATATAGAATGAGTCGCAAAAAGATGCAACGGCCTTGGCGGGTTGGTTTTGCAGTGTTTCATCTTTTACTATGGCACAACGTAGTTATTCATGTTAATAACTTTCGGTTTTTGGAGTTTTATGTTTATGATTATGCAAATTCAGGTGGATGATTTCGATGTTTTCAAAGAGAGAATGTTGGGTTCTGAAGAAAAGAAGCCTCGTCAATACAAAAGAGCACTGCTTTTTGTGGACAACTCGGGTGCTGATGTAGTTTTAGGAATGCTTCCGCTAGCAAGGGAACTTCTTCGACGAGGAACTGAAGTAGGTTTCTTTTTTTCCTTTGGAGTTACAGATAAAATCAGTTCTGAGTTTTCATCGTAATAAGATCTTCATCATCTAATTTCCTTGCGTTCATACAGACTTCATGAGTAGCTTATTGGCAATACTAGACCTTGTATTATGCTTTTCTGGGCAGAAGAAACGGCTAAGGGCTGTTATAGAAAAATGTAAAAATGATTAGCCGAACTTTTTCAAAGAATACAGAAACTGGATTTTCCCACGCTGCCCTTGAGGTTTAGTCTTACTACCAGAAAAATTACAATTATCTCATTGACATTTATTTTTATTTTACAAATTGCACCTATTGACGGGTGTATTTGTAAAACAAAAACATACATCAAGGGGTTAATTGTAATGCCTCAAAGGGCTATGTGTAATTTTTGAAAGATAAGTGGAATTTTTTGTAATTAGACTAAACCTCTAATTGACTCTTTTTCTTATGTGATCAGAAGTTTCTTTCGACATAAATCTTGTGGTCCAGGAAAGAAAAATGGCATCCCACGAACTTATGTTCTTTTGTCTGCCTTCATTTGCAGGTTGTGCTGGTTGCCAATTCTCTTCCTGCCCTAAATGACATTACTGCAATGGAGTTACCTGATATTGTTGCCGAGGCTGCTAAGGTTTGTTTTCTCTTATGCGCACATACTTGACAAAAGCCAATAGCTGCCCATCAATCACTTTACTCTCAGAAAGATGGACGAGTACACAAAATTTACACAGATACATAATCTTCCAGCCATTGTATTAGCTTTGCAAGAAAGATGCGTCCTTTTGAATACTAGTCTATTGAATTGACTTAAATTGATTTACTTTTCGTCTGCTGGGATAATTAATTTAGGGATTTACGGAAGTTGTTTATTGATTTACAAACATGTCCGGTCATACTTTAGTTAGTGTTTCTTCTTCTTGAGCATCAGAAAGGCAGACCGAAGAAACTTGTGCCAGGATAACTTGCTTATTGTTATATCCCATGTTAGCTATTTCAGTCTCTGCTCGTTATATTGTTACACACCGAACTGCACTTTTACTATTTTTTATTAGGGTTAAATTACAAATACGACCCTTGAGGTTTGACCTAACTACCAAAAACACCCAACAATCTTTCAAAAATTACAAATACCCCTTAAGGTATGACAAATACCTCATTGAGGTTTGTGTTTGCATAACAAATAATCCATCCCTCAATGGGGTGCAATTTGTGATTTTAAAGATAGTTTGGTTTTTTTGGTAGTAAGACTGAACATCAAGGGTATTTTTTGTAATTAACCCTTTTTATTATGGCTTTCGACCACACTTTTAGGTGAAATGCATATATCGTGGAGCTAGTTAAATTTCCAGAATAAAACTAACTCTTTGCTTAACAGCATTGTGATATTCTTCGAGGGGCAGCTGAAGCGGGGGGACTACTTGTGGATGCAATGATTAACATCCAAGATAGTCCTAGAGAAAGGTCCTTGTCAGTACCTTTGATGGTCGTCGAAAACGGATGTGGAAGTCCTTGCATTGACTTACGGCAAGTGAGCTCGGAGTTGGCTGCTGCTGCTAAGGATGCCGATCTGGTATTTTTATTTCTATTTTCTTGAAAGTAAACGGGATTTCTGTGGAGGGGACTTTGCCGTTTCTGCAATGAAGTTTTGTAGCAACATTTTATCGTTTTCTATGTTGTTGTTTTCACCTTTAATGTGTGTGTGTGTGTGTGTGAATGCAGATTATCTTGGAAGGGATGGGACGAGCTCTACATACGAACTTCAACGCAAAGTTCAAATGTGATGCTTTAAAGGTCAGTTACTAGCATTATATATAAGGGTCAAGGGATAATTACAAAAACTACCCTTGAGGTTTGACCTAATTACAAAAAAACCCATCTAAGTTTGAAAATTACAAAAATACCATGAGGTTTGATTTAGTGTTAAAATTAAGGGGCTAACTGTATACTTTTATAAATGTGAGGGGTGTTTTGAAATATCTTTTACTTATGAAGGGGCAAATGTTAGACACAATAAAACCTCAGGGTACTTTTTGTAATTTTGAAAGTTAATTGGGTTTTTTTTTGTAATTAAGTCAAACCTCAAGGGTACTTTTGTAATTAACCCTATAAAAAAACCTAGAGAAGTTTCAAAATTATGAAAGACCCACTGAGGTTTGATTTTTGGGGAATTACCCGGGAGAAGCATCAATTTGATAAGAGAAGAAAGCTCTTAATGTAGGTTGGATCCTAGCGTAGATAAATGCTATCCGACTTGAATGATCGAATGGATTCCACTTTTCACTTTGTCGAGATTGGGCTGGTGTTCCCGTGCGGGTACAGGATAACTGTAAAATTATTACAAATGTAAAAAATGGGTGTTTGAAATGTTTTTGGTGTTTGAAATGTTTTTGCTTGTGAAGTGGACTAAGTGTAATACCGAATCATACTAAGGGGATTTTTGTAATTTGCAAAAGCCTCTGGGTTTTTTTTGTTCTTAGCTCAAATTTTGGGGGCAGTATTTGTAATTATGCCTAAGGGTTAATTACAAAACAATCCTCGAGGTTTTGCCTGATTATAAAAAAATCTAGTTACCTTAACAAATTTGAAATACCTTAGAAATAACTCGTTGAAGTTTGTATTTATTTTACAAATACTTCCATCTACAGGTGAAAATTTTGAAATAGAAACAAATGTGAAGGACGTATTCGTAATTTTGAAAGATAACGGTTTTTTTTTTTTTTTTTTTTTTTTTTTGGAATAAGACTGAACCTAGTTGTGATTTCCCCACATGTAAATTCTATTTGGAAAAAAATCAAGCTCTTGTGATGCATTTGAGGCGGGACTTGCATTAGTTTGATGGTATCAATATTTTGATTTCGACCAAATGATAATCGTTCTTCTAAATACGCAGCTTGCAATGGTGAAGAATCAACGCTTGGCCGCAAAGCTAATTATCGGAAACTTATACGACTGCGTTTGTAGATTTGAACCAGCAAGTTGAAAGCCATAGCTCTGCTCCTGAGCTGGGATTAGTACTTCATAATCATAAACATGGTACGATGAGATGATGAATCGAAAATCGAGCAATATGAACTTATGCTACTCATGTTCCCAACCGTTGTAATGATATAGGTTGTTGGATGTCACAGTTAGAGGACTAATTTGAGGTTAATTCATGGGAAAACTTGGTGTTCAACTTTCTGTACATGGACTATAATAGACTTTAGACTTTGGCCCTTAGATCAACATGTGTTTCATTATAAGTTTTAATAAATTTAGATTGGAAGATGGTGTACATTTGTGAAATAATTAGCTCTGGAATATTTTTTGCTTTATTTGAGAAAAAAAATAAAAGTGCTAGAATTACATTAGCTCGAGTTTGCATGACATTGAGCTTATTTGATTTTCTTGTAGTTGACCTCGTCCGATGTTCATGTTTGTCTTGCACATTGATATATTTGCCTTAATCGAGAAAAGAATAATTCAGTGGACACGTTTTTGTTTTTCTTTAATGGTAATAAAAATTATTTGAGTTTTTCAAAATAATTTTTTTAAATATGAAATTTTATAGCTTGTTAAAAGCATAAAATTATGCATATACTTTTCATAACTACTAACTAGTAAAGCTAATTAGAATTCCCATATTTTTTAAAGGGATAATTACAAAAAACACCCCCGAGGTTTCGGCTAATTACAAAAAAATTAGGATGTTCAAAAACATCCCTAAAGTTTGATTTTGTCTTAAATTTAAGAGGTTAAATGTAATATTATGATAGATGTCAACTGAGTTTTTGAAAGGTTTTTTGCTTCTGGAGGGGAAATGTAAGACGAAATCAAACCTCAATGGGTTTTTTTGTAAGTTTCAAAATCATTGGGTTTTTTTTGTCGTTAGCCCGAACGTCAGGGGCTTTTTTTGTAATTATCTCTTTTTATAAATGATTATTTGTTTTTTACTTTTACTTCTTATAAATAAGATTATATTATACTAAGTTGTTTTTCTATATTTTCATTACATGGTTATAAATTTTATTAGATAACATATTTCTTTTGACATTCTTCAGATATAAATATATTATATTTATAAAATATTACGAATGTCGTATTCTCAGAACACAAGTGAATTTCAATGGCGAATTTTATGATGTAGACAATATTTTATCAAATTTTTCCTAAAATATTTTGAATGACATCGAATTATGGCTTTTAAAAATTGATGAATAATTCGCAAACATCTATATGAAACCAAGATATTCCTACTATTTAAAAGTAATGTTTGGATAAAGAAATCTAATTTGACAAGAGAAATTTGTGGTAGCCAGGCCCCTCCTTTGTGGAGTGGAATTTACTTTATAGAAAGTATATGACCCATTAGAATGCATATTTTCTCTTGTTAATCCCTTTTTATTTTACTTATGGATAATGATTATATAATGATTATAGTTAGCCTTGGCCTAGTGGTATTGCTTTCCTCTTTTGTGGGACTAGGGGTTTGGCCCAATGTGCGTGAATAGTGTTTAAAAAAAATAGCAAGCAAAAATAAAAAATAATAATGAAATATTCTCTAAATGCAAATATCTAAATCTCAATGTGCTAGAGCTCATTGAATATTAAGTAATGGTGATTGCATCTAGGGGTGTCAATTTATGACATGAGACAATAACCCGATCCAAATCTAACATGAATTTAGCAGGTATAGGTACAACCCTTTTTGGGTTCGGGTCGAAAATGGTTAACACGTGGAAACAAAAAGGTTAGGTCAGGTCGACCCGCGTGTCAATATGATTAATCTATTTAACCCATTTAGTTGTATACTGGACATATTATTTTCATATTTTGTGATGTTTTAGTTGGTTATATAATGTTGGACAAATTATTGAATGCATTTTTTAGTAATTTAATGTATTTTATTTGTAATTTTAACTTTTTTTCTTTTTGAATTTTTTCATGTCAAACTTTAAATTATATAGTCGTGTCAAGATACATGACCTGTTTATGACACGGGTAACCCGACACAACACGAATAATTAAATGTGTCATGTTTGGGTTCATGTTAAACGATAATACCCGTGTCATTACACGACCCGCGAATACGAAACACGATTTGACTGACACCCGTAACTACCTCACCCTTTTTTTCTTTTTCTTTTTTTTTTTTTGATGAAACTCTAGAAGAAAAGTATAAAAAATATAAAGTATACCTTTTTTAGCTCGAAACAAAGATAAGTTACAGAAATGTGAATATATAATACAACAAAGTTTGAAGCAAAATGGTATCATCGATAATCGATAACATCATCTCAATCTTTTAAAATAAACTTCAAAATAATTTATTTTTTACAAATTTTGGCCGTAATTATTTTTCTTCTAAAATAACTAGATGAATTTATTTCCTTAAAACTTAACACGATATCTGAATACCAAGCTAACATTTAATGCTAAAACACTAATTTTTTCTTGAGTCAAATGCTGACATCACAATCATAACCATTAAATCATGATTAGATGGTTGAATAAACAGATTTATAATCATAAAATATCCATTGAATTAAATATTGTGTAATTAATAGCCCATATGTCTGAAAAATGAAATAAATTACTCGAAATTCACTCGAAAATTATTCCATAAATGCCTATCAATTGGTCTCTATTCGTTATGCGTAAAAATAAATATCGAACTTTACTCGATTGAACAAACTAAAAAGAATTAAGTTCTAGAAGAGGTTTTACGGGAAATTGTCTCATAAGTTCGTCTCATAAGTTTATGAGACGGATTCTATAAAACACAAAAATATGAATATTTTTTATGAGTTTGGATTTGAATTAAAATTGTATTTACATATAGCCTGTAGAAACCGTTTCATAGACGATCGTCTCATTGAAGGCTTTGCCTAAGTTCTATGGATAAAAATATTAATAATAATTAAAAGTATATAAAAAAGAAGAGAGAGAGAGAGAGAGAGAGAGAGAGAGAGAGAGAGAGAGAGAGAGAGAGAGAGAGAGAGAGAGAGAGAGAGAGAGTATCTTTGCCTAAAAGCTATATTTACTTTTCTCGTTCAGTTTCTTGAAAATATATATAATCCCTCACTTTCACGGTTTCACCACCGTCACTCCACTGCTTTTAGTTACCACCTAAATTCAATAACATTTTCCATTTTTTTTCTTCTTCTGTGTTTATATCAGATCTCCTTTCTGTGTCTGAAGCCATTGCTGTCGTCAGCAAAATGGAGATACTCGCTTCTTTCCTCAGGTTCTTAACCTTCTTTTTTCGTTTTCTATTTTTTTATTCTTTTTTTTTTGGTCTTCATTTCTGTTGTTATGATGCAAATAGAATTCTTTCTGGTTGTGTTTTATCTTTATTTTTGATGGGTTCCTATGTCAAGAATTTTTATTTTTTAAAAAAAAAAAAACTGTGGTTCTGTTTTTTTTTCTTCGCTAATTTCTGAAATTCTTTGACTTTGCGTAGAGAAAACAAAGAATTTATTTTGACTTGTGTTTTCTTTGTTATAACAGCTTGGAAATCGATGGTTGATTGGTTTTATGGGAAAAAGGTGTGATCTTTGTGGTACATTGTTGAAATGGATAATAATAAGACCTCAGAAACCCTAGATAATGGTTTTGTGGAGTCAAAACTGAGTCAGACTGAGAACCCTTGTATCAAAATAAAAGAAGAAGCTGACTCTGTTTTTGTATGTAATTTAAGTAATAAGTGTACAGATGATGTTTATAGTGGTCACTTTGAGCCAAGCCCTGTGGAGTTAGCAAGAAAATTAGGTAATGTGAGCATCAAAGAATCTATGTTTTGTGATGGTATTTTTGGACATAATAAGTTTAATAAAGGGTGCTCCTCGGATAGTTTGCCGAACGATAAGTTGTCAGTCTTCTTAGCGAATGTCGATAAAGTAAACAATAATGACGTGTCGAATTTGGACGGGGACTTGCAATTTAGTGGCAGTGATGGGATTTATTTTCGGAAAATTGAGGAGCATGTGGAAAAAAGTGATGACGTGTTGCGTTCTCATGAGCTTATTCAGGTTGAGAAGGTTAGGAAAGAAGGCGATCAAGTGTTGCATCCTCATGAGCCTAATTTGCCAACAAAGATTGAAGTTTCCGGAAATAGTATCAATTTGTTTGTGGAAGTTTTGGTCCCTTAGAGAGCAATATTAATGTGAACCATGCAGAGGAACAAGTGTCGGGAGAGAGTTATTCCAACCAAGAATATTCACCCGAAGAAAAAGGAAATAAATCTCGTGGTGTTAAAAATGCAATTTTTCGAGAATGAAGGGGAAAATGTTGTTGGAGAGAAGGAATGCGCTTTCGATGTGGGTGATTTGGTATGGGTTAAAACGCGAACACCACTCTGGTGGCCAGGGATGATATCTGATCCTTCCGATGCTTCAAATGATGCAATGAAGTCTGAAAAAAAGGGTACTTTCCTTGTTAAATACTTTGGAAATGCAAATTTTGTTTGGTGCGAAAAAACAGAGTTAAAGCCCTTTATCGAGTATTTCGAACAGATGTCAGGGCAAAACACCTCTAGAAGCTTTTGTGGTTCAGTGGAGAGGGCTTTATGTGAGATTGGTCGGCGTGTAAAGTCAAAGATGACTTGCCCTTGCTTTTTAAAGGATAGCGAAACACATGCTTTCCAAAGTTCGGCCGAAAAAAGGGAAGAAAATTTAATGCCAACGGACAAAAAAGGTAAATTTGATGTTCCATCGTTGTCTCCATTTGAGCCCGCAACATTTTTGGCATGTATTCGACAGTTTGCCAGTTCTGTTTACGTACCTGGTAAAATCGAGTTGACAATAATGAAAAATCATCTATCGCCGTTTTATTGTTCGCTTGGTCATTGTGATTTGCCTCTGCAGCTGCTCAGAGACGGGTTAACATCAGAAGTCATAGACGAAGGCAGTAATAATATTTCTGGAGGTGGTAGAAAATCGGTTAGGGCTAACAAGAAGAGAAATCACAGCGACGATGTTGACCTTGTTCCTGGCGATAAAAATGCTTCGTCTGATAAAGGCTCTGAGTTGCGGGAAAGAAAGAAGAGTAAGTATTTATCGTATCCTTATATAGATGTCAACAAGGGGATTAACGCTGTATCGAATTCGGGACAAGAAAACACAGAAGATTCGAGTTTATCTACAAAATCCACTCCTCTGGATAGCATGAAATCTCGGAAGAAAGGGTTGAAGAAATCTTTCAAGGGGCATCGCATAGTGAGTAAAGCAGACGATATTAATGCTTCTTCGGCCGAATTGCTAGCCGAACTCTCTGCCATAGCTTATGATCATTTTTATCTGGGTAGAAGCAAGTATTCTGATTCGTTGAAGAGATTTTACAGTAGTTTTAGATTGTATGCATTTCTGGATGCTGATATAGCCAATAAGGAATCTGGGGGTCAAAGTGCATCTAATCTTGAGAAACGCAAACCGAAAAGTTCTACTAAAAGTGAGAAGCCGAAGGAAAAATTAAAGTGGTGAAAGAATCCGAAAACCTGAGCTTGTCTGTCAAAGAGAGTGTAGATAATGCTGTTGGTAACGAAATCCTGAAAACGGATAATCCACAAGCAAAAGGAAGTGTCATACGTAAGAACACAAAGAAACCGAAAAGTGAGAAAGCAAAGGAAAAAATTAAAGTGGTGAAAGAATCCGAAAACCTGAGCTCGTCTGTCAAAGAGAGTGTAGATGATGCTGTTGGTAACAAATTCCCGAAACGGATAATCCACAAGCAAAAGGAAGTGTCATACGTAAGAGCGCAAAGAAAAAGGTGGAACGAACAATGTCAGCAGGTTTGGAGTCAAAAAGATTCTTTCAATATGGACACAAACGTTTCTCGCAATAGCTCTTTGCTGATTAGCTTCGAGCAGACTTGCTCTGATGTGCCTAGAAGCGAAACAACTCTCAAGAAGATAGAGGAAGCAAATCTAGGGCTACCACATAGCGACTCGATTTCTGGATTATTACCGGATTTGAATGGAAACCATCCAATTTCAGTCGAACACGCAAGGAAGGAAGAATTTGTCTCTCCAAATATTAACGGTGCTGATCTGTTAGTCTTCGCGTCATCCAATGATGTGCCAGTGGGCCCCCAAAATATCTGGCAATTTAATAATGGGATAAATAGCGCTAATAAATGTCGAAATGGAGAATTTACGACTCCAGAAGCGGAGCCCAATGTGATAAATACGGGACTCGGCTCATTCATTCAGCAGTCACCGCAGATGGAATTTTTCCTAAACTCGAGCCGAAAAAAAAAGAAAAAGAGAGGAAAAGACTTGTGAAGTTGCATCGGCTATTCCAGATTTGAATGGAAATGTGTTGGATATGAGCTCGTCCGAAAAAACTTTGCCGCCCGATGGAAATCTCATATCGCCTGAAATTCAACCGCAGCAAAAGAGGGGTAGAAAAAATCTGCCAGCACTGAATCGGGTCCAAATGTTAACAAAGAAGAAGATCCCGGTGGCAGTGTTCTTCTAAACTTTGCTCCAGGGTCGGATCTGCCCTCCAAAGAAATATTAGTTCCTACATTTTCCAGATTTGGGTTGTTGAAAGAATCGGAGATCCAGTTTTCAAATGACGATTCAAGCATTAAGATCCCATATGAAAGGACATCCGATGCTAGGTTTGCGTTCCGGAGTTTGGAGAAAGGCCATGCGTTTGGAGAATCTCTCGTAAGTTTCAAACTCGATTGCGTGCCGACTGCAACGAAGAAAAAGGTTGAGAAAAAAATTAACTTGCCGGCGATAAAACAGCCCTTTGTCCCTGTCGATGCGTCCAGGAATTTAGCCAGGCCTGGGGAGACGCCCGATATTGCTGTAATGAAGCGGAATGTGGAGATGATGAAGTTGTCTCTGGAGAAAATGGGTAATATTCCGGAGGAGTCAAGAGCGCGGTTGGAGAATGAGATCAAGGTTTTTCTTGACAAAATCGGCTCCACGGCTGGTTCGTCTTCTTCGTCCTAGGTCCAATTTTTAAAACTATGAATTGCCCTTATAAATCTTCTTGGCCATTTTCAATGGTTTTGGAGGGGAGTGGATTTTTCTAATATTTTCTGGATTTGTACTTTTGCTGTTTTATCCTCTCCAATATCAACTGTCAGAAAAACTACAGGTTTTGGTATTTAATTGCATTGAGATGGCTGTTTGGAAATGTTCTTGTTTTAGCATAGTGTTGGCTTAAATTCTTTGAGGACTAGAATGAATGATGGTTTAGGATGGATTGCTCATATTAATGGCAACATTTCCAACTTCTCCTCTAATCTATGCGTTATTGGTAGTGTAGTGATTCTTACTCACGGTTTTTTGTTAATTCGGGACGATTGTCTACCTCATGACAAGGGATGGTGATGGAGATAAGATTTAAAGATGTCTTAATATATCTATTAGGAGTAGTTTTAGGGGTTATTTAATTAAGAGGTGTCAATTTGGGTCATTGGGCCGTGTTTAGTTTCGGGTTATACTCAAAATACATCAAAATTTAAGTAAATAGGCAAATTGGTGACTTTGTGTTAGATTCGTGCTAGTCTTGTTGGTGTTCGCGTCGGGTTCGTGTTTCTCTTAGTAACTTCAGGTCGGGTTTGTGTCGGGTTTGAGATTGACACCCCTAATTTTATTATTTGTTAAAGGTTTTCAATAGTTAAGAGTTTATTGTTGTAGGAGTTTAATCATATAATTACTTGCTTTGTTATTATTTTTAGGGTGGCTGAATATTGGATTAAAAATCGAGGGTATTTTCTTAATTCTCGTCTCTCTTACGGTATTCTTATAGAATCAATGCTGGTTCCTGACTCGACTTATTTTTGTGCGGGTTTTAACAATGTAAATGAGTCTTAGTATATGTTTGTTTGGTGATTGGAGGAAGTTTATGGGGAATAGATGTTTGATGTAATGTATTGGGAATGCGTGTATTAGTAGATAAATGCATTGAGAAGTGTTATGTATGTTTGGACGGTGATTGTGAGGAGTTAGGAAGAAAATGTGATTGGATGGAGTTAAACAATCTTTTTTATTTATTTAAAATTATTATGTATATTATATATGATAGTTTATTTAAAAAATATATATTCATTGGTATTGTTTTACAAAAACAAATATATTTTTCATATTTTGTTTTTTTTGAAAAATATTTTGAGGCAGTTTTTTTTTTTTTTAGCCTTTTAGGCCAATTAAAAATATTTTTTAGCCATTTTTTTCAAACACATCTTTTTTAGCCATTTTGGGGTGTGAAATTCTAAACTTGCCCTTTAGTATTTCAAAAGCCCTTTTCAAGTCTAACATTACCAACCACACCAAAAACCCGAAAAGCCACAAAGTGATTCGACCCCAAAACTTTCAAAATCGGACATTGATGGCGAAGAAGAAGATAGAGACCGTATTGACCTCTAACCCATTTTCTACATTTGTGTAATTTCATGGATTTTTGTTTATTTAGATTATTTATACTTGTTTTAGGTTAGAATTTGTTGTAGGTTTTGTAGAAATTCTAGGGTTTAGATGGGATAGTTGTTAATGGCGTAAAGGGGTTGCGAAAAAGATGATGGGTAACTCGATTTCGAGTTACATGTAGCACCGATTCGAACACATCGTAGCACTAACTTGAAAACACCGTAGCGATCTTAAGACTAACTCGATCACTGTAGCACTAACTCGATCACTGTAGCGATTATTCTTTGCTTGATGTAACTCGAACACTCTTGTAACACTAACTCGAACACTCAGTAGAAGATCTTGTAGACGAGTTAGTGTAACTCGAACATCGTAGCTCGAGTTAGTGTAACTCACCTTTATGCTTGATTATTTTGTTTTTCCAAAAAACTTTGAATTCAAATAATTTTTCGTTTTAAATTCGTTTTGCATGTATAATATATCAAATTAATCCTCTTTTCGATATCTATAATTCAACACCCATATTGCATATTTAAAAATGAAAAATACAGATTCGATTTTAAAAAACAAAACTTGAAAGAAAGAGTAAGAAATACATAGAGATAAGTGAAAAGACAAGTATATGACCATTCATATGCTTAAAGGGTATGAATGTCATTTCACACCCCAAAATGGCTAAAAAAGATGTGTTTGAAAAAGTTGGCTATTTTTAATCTTTGCAATTTGGAAATGGCTATTTTGTACCATTTCCTCAAATATTTTTCATATTTTTAAAATTATGAAACTGGTCTAGTGGATCTGAGTCTGACCCATCAGATGGGTTCTAAAAAACCTTAGTAGGTTGAGTCCTGGGTGCCTGTGACCTAGGTCCTAAAAAAGTAGGTCGTCACATAAAGACTTTAGCAGGCCGAGTCTTGGGTCCACCCAAACCTTGACCTTAATTTGACCCATTGTCAACCCTACTCTCGATTTTGTTAGATTCTAATGCATGTTTTTGAGTGTAAGACTTTTACTGGTTTTATAATATTGGAATACAGATGACCAGGTGAGATCCTAGTTGACTCAATCAGTATGTTGAAGAAAGAAACACATGATTTTACCGTTGTTGAAGCCAACTTTTAATCACAAGGCTAGTGATATTGCATGTTTTATTATTCGATTTTTCTACACATGGTGAGGTTCTTTAGTCCAGCCCATAGTGGATGGCCCAAGCCCATTACACATATTTTATGAGCTTTATTTGAAGATACATATAAATTATATTTGTACCAGTTTTTATTTTGTTTCTCTTTCTGTTTCTCTTCACCATTTTACACGCTTCTCTACTCTTCCACGTAGCCATTCTCATACTTAATATAACCTTTTTTCTACTTATAATTTGAGGTCATTTTAGTTGCTAAATGCTACGTCAAGGACTTCGTAATATTTTATTGCAAAAAAAATGATCGGGATTGATGGTTTTTTTAAGAGTTTAAGTGTAACACATAAGGTGCAGTTTAGGAGGGTTTAGTGTATAATGTATTTGGCCCAATATAGTATCATCAAATGGTTGCTTATCACTACCATGAGCTACTACTAATCATTTTTTTTTACAATGATTTTATTGGGGATTTCTTTCACAAACTTTTATTCCTCTCAAACAAAAATAAGCGCCAAGAAATGTTTAGAAAAAAGTACTTAACTTGTTCAATAGTGTATATAATTGAGTATGTTAAAGTTATTAAGTAATTAAAATTGTTAATTGCATCTATTTATCAATCCATTGATTGATTGGTTCCGGTGGAGTAAGGGGATGTCAGTGGCGGATAAGTCATTGGTTCTGTTAGCCGTGACGGCTTTAACACCGGCAGCAAGAAATGGTGGCCGTGTCATGACGACGGTACAAAATGGAGAGGGGGAGGCTGTGCCTTTTCCTTTTGTTGTTTAGTTTCGGTTTCTCTTTTGTTTGCAGTTGTTTTTTGTTTTCCCTTGGTAGAAGTTGTTAACTTGTTATCTTCCTGTGTGGAGTTTGGAGTCTCTCCCATGAGAACTTGTCGTTTTTGGCTTCATTTGCCATTTTGAGTCGGTCCGGATTGGATTGGTGCTATCGTTCTTTTTTGCGTTAACCTCAGTTACCTAAGGCTCCATTTGGATTGATGAATTTGGAGTTAAGGATTTCAAATTCATTTTATTTGGATGGAGTTATCAAATTTCAAATCCATTGAAACTATTTTTGAAGTTTTTAAAGTTTTTCCATCTTAATTTTCCTCCCCAAATCCAAATGGGAGGTAAAGGAATTCCTGTAAGTGGACAAATTATGGTGCCCAAAAAAAAAACGTTTGCATTTTTATATACTTTTGATGCCAAATTATGTTTGAATTGGAACCTTTGGCAAAGAATAGTACTTACAGGTTTATACTTTTCCAGTTCCCTAAGCACACTCAAAATGAGGAACCAAGTACACAGGTGCTCACAAGTCAGAGGTACACTAAGTACGCCAAAAACAATCTTTTACATAAATTAAACATCATGCAAAAGTACACAACATTATCTTCCTCCAACTGTCACCAAATCCCACATGTATCTTTGAATTTTCTTCTGCACCATTTTTAAATCATAAATTATAATATATAATCATACTCAAAGACTTCCACAATCCCCCATTCACACTCAGCAAGTAATTAAGTTAATTAAAATAGGGGAAAAATTACAATATTACATAAGCCAGATATTAAAACCAAAAAAAAAAAGAAAAAACCTCCATAGGATAATAAACTAATCCACCCCTAAGCTCTCATTTCTGACTGACATAATTTGATCTCACATGCTAGAAAAGCACATAACTATTGGGCCCTAATTGATTAAACTAATGGATTTGTAGCAGAAGAACCATATCCATTCATCAACCCGGTCCATGATCCAAGCCCACCAAAATTATACCCAAAAGAATCCTTCCCAGCATCAGAATTACAAGCCTGTTGTTGTTGTTGCTCATGCCATTCCAGTGACAAAATCTTCGCATTTGGCTTAACATCATCAACCTCACGATGATTATGATATTGATCGTACGGCAGCATAAACCTCTGGCAACTCTCAAATATATTCGCTCCAGTAGAGGTATTCACATTCCCGTGGTCAAAAGAAGACAACCCAAACGGAGCGCAAATATTGCCGTGGAAATTATTATTATTGTTAGGGTTTTGCATTATCCCCCAAAATTCTCACCATTTCCCATTATCAAACCATCGTGGCCGCCGATTAGGTTTTCGTACTTGTTCTCCATGAAATCAATCGGAGTCGGATTCTCGAACAAGAAATTAGGGTTTCCGCCGCCATTGAAATGGAGAGACGAAAATTGGAGCTGCTCTGGAAAAGCAAGATGAAGATCGGTCGAATTATTATTATTATTGTTATTGTTGTTGTGATTTTGCTGGTTGATTATGTTATTATTATGATTATCGGTCGACGTCGACGACGACGATTGTTTTTTGGAATTGGAGGAGACTTTTTTGTTTTTACGGCAGCCGCCACCGACGGGAATGTTACGGAGGGTGCCGCCTTTGGTCCAGTAACGGCGGCAGGTTTTGCAGAAGTATCTGGGCTGAGAGAGGCTGTAATTGTTGTAGTAGCAGAATTTGGTGTGTGTGGATTCACATCGAGGGACATTTTAGGGCTTGTTCGTGTTGTGGCCTGAGTCGTCTCTCGATTAATGGTCTGCTGCATGTGAGGATTTCATCGCCAGATGGGGTTGTGATTGGGGAAGAATCCATTCCTGTGTTTTCATCGGAAATTGCGCCCTGTTTGTTTGTTTATTTGTTTGTTTTTCAAAAAAGAAAAAGGGGAAAAAAGTGATGTATATGTCAGCAAGTGAGAAAATGTGGCTAACTATTATGTATGGTTCAATGGATCTATTTTGTATTTCATTTCACATGTAATGTGTGCTGCAGACATTCACTGTGTGAAAAAAAATATATATTGTAAAAACAAAGGGTTTTTGTCACTTTTGTCTTATAGGAAAACCTTTATAAAGATTATAGTTCAAAAATTTCTATAAAAAACATTATAAAAGAAAAAATAAATTTAATTGTGCATGGTTACAAAGAATAGAGACCAAATGTGGGTTGATTGATTTGAAAAATGGTGAAAATCCATTAATTTGGTAATAGTTTTTGTTATTATGAATTAAGGAGATGTTTGTCTTCAACTTTAAACATGCATTTTCAAATTTTGTTACTTTAGTCTTGGTCATAAATAAAAGTGGCTCTTTAAAACATCAAAATTTTTATTTCACTTTATATTTTAGATGGGATAAATGACATGTGTAGATATACTTAAACAATGAGAGCATTCATCCCACAAATTTGAATAGAAATGTGAAATATGAAATATAGTCCCAAAATGACATTTTCAAAATGTATTCAAACTTGGAAAACTCAGCAAAAGAACATTATCCATTTGAGGCATCCATTTAATTACTATCATTAGAAAACAAGAAACCCCATAAACACATCACAAGAAAAATGTCAAAAATTAGTAATGTTGATGTTGAAGCATTTTGAAAACCAAACATGCAAAGATATGTACAAAATACAAGAAAATGACAACAAAATAAGCTAGAAAAATGCATGGGATCTGAAAATATATGCATGCATTCACCATTATTGTTGTTACCTGGAACCAGTCTGAAGAATCCATGCAAACTTGGAGAGAAGTAATGCCCATGATCCAAATTAAGTATCCACCCTTAGCTTGGAATAATTATCAAGAATTGGAAAAACCTTTTCTGGATTTTGAACAGAAATGAGAGACTAACTAATTAAGAAGAAGAGAAGAGAAAGAGAGAATTGTGGATGGAATAGGAAATGCAGAGGGGTGGGGATTGATTGTGAATAAGAAGGAAGAAAAAGTGGACTGTGGTGGGACTGTGGGACTCACTCACACTCACTGCATCACAGGCAGTTGATGGACTAAATTGTAATTTTGGTATTTTAATTATCGGCCTCTATTACAAAATATTATTTCATCTCTTATTCCACTGGATGATTGCAAGTATATAAAAATATCAAATCAATTTTCTTGCATAAATTGTGGGTTTTATAAGGCAAATAGCTATTTATTTATACACTCACAATCATCCACAGTGCGATGAAATAAAGATGTAACATAATTTTGGAATAAAAGATTCCATGTTTAAATATATTTACACATGTAATGGAAAAATGGAACATAAATTTGAATCCAAAAAAAAACTCATGTATTTAAAACAAAAGTACGTCGGATTTTTGTTCTTTTCTCCGTAAAAAAATATTTTTAGCTATTTTTTGAGTTTAAATGTCCACTTATCCTTTTTCATTTTTGGGGGCCAATACATAACTCGGCATCAATATTTTTATTAATGATCAGTGACCTCCTCACCAAAGAATAATACACGAAAGGTATGATCGCCAATTTTTAGTTAAAATGACTAAAAATCAATACACAAGACTTTTTTTATTTTCAAAAATATAAGGTTATTGACTTGTTACTACTTAGAACAATTTAGTTATAAAAAAAATCATCAATTGAGTCATTTTTCACCAACAATTGAAAATTTTGTTGGAAAATTGTCACATGAACTCCTACTTTTCCAACTTATTTTTAGATTTTTCGACAAAAAAAATTGACTCAATTCCATTTTTTCGTTTTTTAGTTGCATATCTTTTGTTTAAAATTACAATTAGCCCAGTCGCGGTAATAGCACCCCACCCCACTCCCCTCCGTCGGTTGAATTGAAAGCTTAAAAAGGCCCCACACATAATTCTAAAGCGCACTAGGGGTCCACATTAGATCTCATCAACGGCTGAGATTCAGTGTTCAAACATAGAAGAGAAGAATCTAGACCGCTGATGAAATGGGATTGTGGGGGCGTCAGAAATCACGGCTCCGTAGAAGTCTAAATCTGACGGGGACATACGAGAATTTTTGGGTTGAAGATAAAGAGAGAGAGAAAAAAAGAAGAGTATAAAAAACCGAAAGCGCACTCCAATGGCGGGGCCCACGCGCACTCCCTTCGCAAGCAAAGGATTTATTCCTCTTCTCTGTCACGTGTCTCACCCTCCTCTATTTTTGGCCTTATTATATAATATTTAGCGAACAAAAAGATATATAATTATTTTTTAATTTTAGAACTAGCTCACATGTAAATTTATTTTTTTAAAGAGAATTTTTGAGATTTTTTCTTTGTGAAATTGGAGTGCGAATGAATGTAAGGAAACTGTAATGTATGTTTTTTTAAAGTGATACGGTTTTTGGTAAATAGAAAAGTGAGAATATTCGATTAATGTATTTATTTTAAAAAACTAATCATACATTTAGTCTAAAACATTTCCTTAAGGAAAGAAAATGATTTTTTATAAGCAATTACAGCCTTCACAATTTAATAACAAAAAATCATATAATATTGATCATGTTTCTAGCCACATTTTTTTTAGAAGTTTTGTGACAAATATTTTCTATAACGTTGTTGCTGCAGTGCATTACCTGGAATGGGGCTCGTAGACGTGCTTACTGCTCAGTATATATTTATTGAGTGCATGTAATTTACTCTTAAGTGTTCTTTTGGTTCAGACACTTGGCATTATATATACACTCAGTACATAATATACACTAAGAGTCTAAGATATAGTACTATAAATTCAAATATTCTTTTAATCAACTTAATACAATAATTTTAAGAAAAATCCATCCTTTATATAACTTGGATGAAACAAGATATAGTTTTTTTTTTTTTTTTTTTTTGAGAAATGAAACAAGATATAGTTAAATACGGAGTTTGAAGGTTAATTTCAAGTGTTAAAAATGTAGAAGGTTCATATAATTGCCTGGAATGGATTTGTTTGTCCACAATGCTTTAATATTCGTTAATTGTGTTGTTTATAATGAAGAGACTACCACTTCAAATTTTTTTTTTTTTTTTTTTGAGTGAACTACCACTTCAATTTGATTTGGGTATTGAATGGAATTGGAGAAAAAATCCCAAATTCATTCCAAAATTTGGTACTGAAATTCAATTCAATTATATTATATGTAATTGGTCTAATGCGATTTAATTAATTAGCTAGCTATACAGTTAATAATTTTTTTTAAATATTTTTTGGATTTATTATGTTATAAAATATTTGTGTTATTCTGAAGGTATATTGTCATAATCATGCTCAAAATTAAAGTGGGGAGCCCATATTAAATAGGGGTACAAATCGTGCGGGCCGTGCCATTATCGGGCCGACCCGCGACCTGATAAGCACTAACCCAAACATGGTCCGATGAGAGCACGACCCGATAAACACTAACTCAAATACGACCCAATAACCTTAACGGGTTGGAAATTGTAGCCCGAACACGACACGATAAAAACCTGATAGCTCAAGCATGACCCATTAAATAAGCCCGATAAATAAATTTATTTATTAATTATTATTAACTTTGTCTTATTTGAACAATTTAGAGCATTTGGCTCGTTAAACCATTTACTAATATAGTACAATATTATTTTCCTTCAAATATTTATTACATATAAAGCCCCTTAGAAATTAAAATGAAAAAACATATTTAAAAAAATTATTTAAGTTATCGGATTGGCCCGATATGGACCCGGTTTCTTATCGTTCTTATTGGACTAGCCTGATAACGGCCCAAATCCAATAATACCTGGTCCAAACCCGATAATTTTGTGTTGTATTCGTGTTATGCTATCGTGTCGTGGCTCAATTTACAACCCCTTGGCCCTAATCTTAAAGATAGTGATCACGCGCGCCTCCAAGCCACTTTCATGCCCATTGTTCTAACAGAATCCCTTTCCTAGCAACTTTGCTTGTTGGATTGCTATATGAGTAGCTAATTCTAATATTGTAAATACATGCCAAATAATGAATATAATATATCATTAGTATACACTTAGCTTATACTGACATTATAAAAATAAAATATAAGATATATTTAAATTAAAAAATTCAGATGCTTAATAGCAACATGTTTGACTCAAGGAAGACAGACAAAAGTAGAATGTATCAAGGAATTCTAAGGTCACTGACATATAATTGGATTTAAGCACAAATAATGGTGTGTAATGCATGGGAATATTATATTGTTCTGAGTGTGTATCACAATTGTAATCACATATATGTTTTGTAATAATATAATAATTGTTGTTTGGGTGGTTTACTGTTTACAAAAAAAATGGCTTAAAAGTGTATAAACAAAAACATGATAAGATTTTGAAGTTGAGGCATGTATTTAATACAGTCTCCGCAAGACGAAATCGCCCCGTATACAAAGTGCTTACGGTTCCGGCGATCGTCCCTAAGATACAACGACTTTATTGTTTCGACTTAGCAACACTTGCAAAAGTCGAAACTACAACGAACTAAAGTGTATAAGGCTTTCAAGCTTTGAAGGAAATGATATCAATATGATGTAATGCAATGGCTCGATTTTAGGCTGATTATTTCCTATATGATTTCATCTGCAGGGGCCTTGTATTTATAGGCATCAAGGTGCCCGATGGAAAGGATATGTCTTTTGGATCGAAAAAGACATATCTACAGCCAAAATGCACCTGGTTGCTCGAATAGGTGCATTAGTTCGACGTCTTGGCGTCGCACACTGCCTGCAGCGTGATTAATATCGCCATCGTCCATGCGGTGCGCGCCGCACACTAGTGCGCGTGTGCACGCGTTGGCAACCAAAAGATCTTTTGCTTCAGGCCACAAGACACACCGCGTGTCCCCGCACCACCCATTTGTTGGAGATAATTATATAATTAATTAAAAAATAATTTATTAATTTTAAAGGGTTTTAAATAAATTGTTCCAAAAAGAATAAGGGCCTTGAAGACCAAGCCGACGAGGCGCGCGCGTGTGTGTTTTGAACCAAACCCACAAGTATGTAGGTCCTCACCCCTTTAAAAAATTTGGTGCCCAAGGGCCCAAACCCAGTTGTCCAACCTGGGATATATAAATTGAGCAAACCTTGGCTTTCTACTCTATGTGGGATGGATCATTTCTCATTCCCCATATTTTTCATTTTCTATACCATTTTCTAATTTTAAGTGGCTAACTTCTAGCATTAATTCATCATTCACCCGGAATTGGTTTTGAGAAATTCTATATGATATTCTCATCTACTCACTCAATAGAATTTTAACAAATAATTTAATTCAATTTTTCACTAATGAAAACCAATTAAATATTTGGTCAAAACCGGGTCAACACCCAATTTCTTAGCCAAATTCCAACAATCCCCCACATGAATGAAATTAATGCATGCTTGTATGCAGATTCGCTTGAAAGTCTTGGCGAATCATTTGCATCTAGATAGGTAGCTTGTGGCTTTGAACCTTCCTTAGTAAAATTTTATCGGATTTATTAGCTATTTAATGATGTAATATCTTAAACTACTCAAATTGTTTGTGTAAACCGAGACAACAATACTTACACAATAATAATTCTAACACTTGTTGTTCTCACGTTGTGTCCATTTCGCCCTGGACCATATCTTAGATTCATAAGTGTTTCTTTGAAGCGGCCATTACTTCTCACTTATATAGGTGATCTCCTATTGAAGAGTATTCTGTCATACTCCACCTTTCGGTATAGGAATCATGAAAAGTCTTAAACTTAACCTCACCAGATTCAATATGTTTCTATTTTACTTAGAAGTTACGGGAATGAGCTAACACGTTTTTCAAGTATCCAGCTGAACATTCATAACTTAGTTGTCCCATTGAACCAAGGTCTTGGGATCTCCAATTCACAAGGTTGAGTTACCACTATGAACATTCTTTATTTTGGGGATTTTAAACCCATTCCCTTTAACAATTTATACAATTGATCTCGATTTATTCCTTTCGTGAGCGGATCCACTAGGTTTTCCTTTGACTTCACGTAGTCAACCGAAATAACCCCATTTGAAATCAACTGTCTAATGGTATTGTGTCTTCGATGAATATGTCTAGACTTACCATTATACATACTACTTTGTGCCTTTCCAATTGTTGATTGACTATCACAATGTATCAAAATAGAAAGCACCGGCTTATTCTAACAAGGAATATCCTCTAAGAAGTTTCTAAGCCATTATGCTTCTTCTCCAGCTTTATCTAAAGCAATGAACTCGGATTCCATAGTGGATCGAGCTATGCACGTTTGCTTAGAAGACTTCCATGACACTGCTCCTCCACATATTGTGAAAACATGTCCACTTGTGGACTTAGAGTCTTTTGTGTCTGATATCCAATTGGCACCACAATATCCTTCTAATACTGCTGGATATCTCATATAAAGTATTCAATAGTTCATGGTATACTTTAAGTAACTAAGTACCCTTGTCACGGCTCTTCAATGATCCTTACTTGGGTTACTTGTGAACCTATTTAGCTTACTCACTGAATATGCAATGTCTGGACGTGTACAATTCGTTAAGTACATCACACTGCCAATTACCCTTGCATATTCCAGCTGAGAAACTGGTTCTCCTCTATTCTTGGCCAAGTGTAGACTTAGATCTAAAGATGTCTTAACCGTAGGACTATCAAAAGCATTAAACTTTCTAAGTATGCTTCGACATCATGGGATTGTGACAAGACAATTTCATCTGAAGTTATAGAGATTTTAATACCTAATATAACATCGATAATCTCATATCTTTCATGTCAAAGTTCTTCTTTAACATGTTCTTGGTATTCATGATAAAATCATGACTACTACCCATAATTAGCATATCATCTACATAAAGGCATACTATGACGTAATCATTTGTAGTACCTTTAATGTAGACACACTTGTCACATTCATTGATCTTGAAACCGTTTAACTTCATAGTTCACCATTAAAGAAGGCAATCTTCACGTCCATTTGATGTATCTCAAGGTTATGCAAAGCTCAATAGCAATGAGAATATGAATGGACGTGATCCTCATAACAGAGAATATGTATCGAAAAAGTTATATCCTCATTTTGTTTAAACCCTTTAGCTACCAAATGGGTTTTGTACTTATCTATAGATCCATCTCGCTTTATACTTTCTTTTAAGGATCCACTTGCATCCCAAAAGTTTGCAACCCTGGTAGAGATCAACCAACTCTCAAGTGTTATTTTGCATGATGGAATTCATTTCATTATTGATAGCTTCTTTCTAGAGGACTAGACAAAGCTTTTGAATAGTTCTAGGTTCGTTTTCTAACATATAAGTTAGAAAATCAAGATCAAAAGATTTAGCTACTTTTATCCTTTTGTTGCATCTTAGTTCCTCTTCATCATCATCGAGTCATCAAAAGCCCTGGTCGGGCCAAATTTTACCCGACCCATCGGGCTTTTTAAAAATAGGATATGATATTGAAGTCGAGGCATGTATTTAATACAATCTCCATAAGATGAAATCGCCCGTATATAAAGTGCTTACGGTTCCCAGATTGTCCCTAAGATATCTGATGACTTTCTTGTTTTGACTTAGCAGCACATGCAAAAGTCGAAACTACATCGAACTAAAGTGTATAAGGCTTTCAAGCTTTGAAGGAAATGATATCAATATATTGTAATGCAATGACTCGATTTTAGGCTGATTATTTCCTATATGATTTCATCTGCAGGCTGTATTATGGGCATCAAGGTGCCCGATGGAAAGGAGATGTCTTTTGGATCGAAAAGACATATCTACAGCCAAAAAATGCAATTGGTTGCTCGAACAGGTGCATCATTTAAGATGTGTGTGTCCGCGCACACCTGCGCACGTGATTAATATCGCTCATTGTCCGCGCAGTGCGCCCGCACGTTGGCTTCGCAGCGCGCGTTGCGCTCCACCCATTTGTTGGAAATAATTATTTAATTAATTAAAAAATAATTAATTAATTTTAAAGGATTTTAAATAAATTTGGTCCAAAAAGTATAAGGGCCTTGAAACCCGTGCCAGCGGCGCGCGCGCGTGTTTTGAACCAAACCCACAAGCATATAGGTCATCACTCCTTTACAAACTTTGGTGCCACAAGGGCCCAAACCCAATTGTCCAACTTGGGATTTATAAATTGAGCAAACTTTGGCTTTCTACTCTATGTGGGATGAAATATTTCTCCTTCCCCATATTTTCAATTTTTCATACCATAATTCTAGTTTTAAGTGGCTAACTTCTAGCATTAATTTCTCATTCACCCGGAATTGGTTTTGAGAAATTTCAAATGATATTCTCATCTACTCACTTAGTAGAATTTTAACAAATAATTTAATTTTATTTTTCACTAATCGAAACTAATTAAATATTTGGTCAAAACCGGATCAACACCCAATTTCTTAACCAAATTCCAACAATAACAATTAATCAACTAAAGATAGAGCCCTATTTAGTTTAGGGTTTATGCGTATAATTGCATTGGATGCTTGAATCTCCAGTCTCCCAAAGCCAATTTTTTACTTTACACTATATATAGGACTAATGTTAATGCTAGCTATAATCAAGGTTGAAAAAGTGATGCATCCATGTCCGTTATACACTGACAGTAGTTTTCACCAGAAACCAAAATTCAGTGCTATCAATCACTATTTCACTCAACAAACAATCATTCTATTTCCAAATCAATCATAGGACAATTATTTTTTTTCTTTTTGTTTTTTTATTAGTATAATGTTTTTTTTAGAGCCGGTATAAAGTTGTTATGATATGGAATTTGAAGATGATAGCTAGCCAATTAATAGAAAATGTCAATAATTGTTTCAAAATAAAAACCTGGCCCATAATGTAACCAAATATAATAACTATAAAAACTTCTTGTTATTATAAATTATACATCGAAAAAAATACCATCCGTATTTAAAATATATTCTTAAACATGAGTAGCAATTTCAAATTTTTGAAATAAAACAGATTCCTTTATTCCTAATGTCAAAGGAAGATGAAACACACTAAGAAAATAACGATCTTGAGGATGAAGCTATATAAATTATTCTTTAAATTTTACACCTCTTTTTGTTTCTTTTTCATTTGATGTAAAAATAACAACACAATGGAAAGTTCATTTTTTTTGTTAAAAATTTAAAAAGGAAATAAATTATGCTACCTTTCTTCTCGTGCAAGGTTGTCCTTGCAACCCAGGCAAGAAAAAGAGAACAAATGCACTAACACCAAGAAGATATGTTATGAGGCTTTGTCTTGTGGCCAAAATGGTGGAGCTGCTAAGGACCATTGATTTTAACAAGGTCCCTCAATAGATGCTAAAGGGGAGATTATGGTATTCTTTTTTTATTTTTTAATGAATGTGTAATTTTATATATTTTTTTGAATTTTTTTGTATAATTTTATGGGATGATTTCCAAAACTACCCATGACGTTTTGCCTAATTACAAAAAACTCTAATTGTCTTTCAAAATTACAAATAACCCCTTAAGATGTTACAAATACTGTGTCGAGGTTTATATTTTGTTGAAAAATGTCACTTGTGAGATGTCCCACATTGATTAATTAAGGGAAGAGAGCCCACTTTATAAGCCAAGTGAGCTACTCCTCCTATCACCAATTGATTTTAGGATGGAACTTCACTTGGTGGGTTTGGACTCTCTCCCATATTTTTCCCATATTATGTGTGAGACCGTACCAAGTCCCCCAAATTTAATATATTTACTTAACAAATGTCCCTCAGCTAAGGTTGCAATTTGTGAAATAGAAACGAATATCAATGAGATAATTGTAATTTTAAAATATAACGGTTTTTTTTAAATGGCCAAGTTTTTATAATTATCCTAATTTTACTGATTCGCGCTTTGATTGGTGCAACGTGTTAGTGCGTATAAACAAATTTTTTGAAATGTAGGTGTTGGCGTGCGTTTTGGTCAACAAGGAGAAATACGTAGAAAGGTTTAACACGTGGAAATGAAAACGTGCGTAACGCCACTTTATTTCGGCTAATTATGCCTTTCTTTTTGTTTTGCCGAAAGAAATATTGGGGTCTTTTTTATCATTTGTTATATTCTACCTCTCTTTTTTTTTCCTGTTTCGGACTTTTTATACCCCTTTTTAGTAAGTGGGTTTACAATAGTCATCTTTGCACTAACTATTCATTAATTAATAAAATAGCTAAAAGGGGCGACACATGTCCCTCTATAATTGTGTGTGTCGATCAAATTTGCCACTTGTCGACTTCTCTTCATAATTCTCGACATGTGGCGCTTTACGATCCGATAAAGTACTAAGCATGGGCGTGTGATTATTTTTACGAGGTTGTCGCGCGTGTGCTTCGTATTGAAATCCTGCTCGGGTGCTCGGGGCTCGGCGGCCGTGTTGTGGTTGGGCTCGTGCGATTGGGCTCGATGGCCGAGCCTAATTCGTGACGTGTCGTAAATGCGTTATTGTTGACGCCACTCGCAGTCGCCTTACTTCGGAAATGTGTTTTACCGATGACATGGATTAATTTCTTCCTCCGGCTCGTGTCATCAAAGGCCCCCAAGTTTGACTTCGAGAGAAAATTCTTTGACGTCGAGTTAAACTTTAATGCTAATGATGAACAATTAATGGGAAAACGGATTTTTCAAAGGTTTTTTCCTGGTACTGTTACAGAGCAATTAATGCTTGAAACGGCGCATTAATCAAGGTTGCCATAATAATGCATGAACCGCGTGGCATCTCGTGGTTGGACCAATCTTGCGCAGAACCGAAAAGTTACGCTCGATTCACAACGGCGTGCGTGGGGACACGACGTTTTTACATCATGTTTGGCGGCTTTTGAGCTTTTTTTTTTAAAAGGAGCGTCCTTTCGCATAAACGTCCCGTTTATCGAGGAAACTTATCTATAAATACCTTTGTTTTCCTTCATTATTCACTTTCGCATCCTTTAACCCCTGAGCTAAAGTAATTAAAACCGAGCAGAAATTTCGGGTCGGCTTCCCAAGTTCAGAGACTTCGAACTTAGGTATTTTTTCGAAATACTCTTCCTTTACCTATAAATGTCTTCTTTCGAAGATAGTAGAAGTCGTAGTTATAGTGTAGAAGTTGAAATTGAAGATCCTCCATCCGAACCTCTGTTTATTTTTCACCAAAGACGCGATCTCCGTCCCACAAACCGAGTATTATCCGGATATCTTCTCCATTCTTCACGAGGTGGAACGCCCTTAGAGCGGACGCACACTATCTTTTGACCCGACGCCAAGAATCGCTTACGAGAGAAGGCGAACGTGTACCAACCCGGACCGGTACAAGAGAATTCCAGGTGAAGAATCGCCAAGTATTGATTCTAAATCGTGCCGACCCGAAAGAAGAAGATATGGATCCATCTCGAGCCGGAGCGTGACAACGTGAGCGAGTAGATGAGCCGTCCGGGGATTCGAGGCGGAAAGGCCACTAGGGCCCATAGCCACCGTAATGGCGACGGCCGTCGTGTAGGATGAGGACCTCGTCTTCGTGTCGAACCTCGTTGGACGCCGAGTGACATAAACGATATCCCGAGCATGTTGATGATTCGGGAGGTGGATGAGCTCCCGGCGGACGTCGTCCGTATTCCGAGCGGTATCTACTTTTGGGTACCTGGGCGGCACGGAGGTTCCCAACCCACCAGAGGGTTGTCAGACGGCTGTATTTGCTCCCGACCTTTTATACGGTTTAAGATTTCCACCGCCGCCTTCCTCACGCGGTGGTTTTGCAAGTGGGGTATGCATCCGACCCAGTGCACCCTATTTCTTGGGGAAGGATCATCGGCCTCCCGGTGATGTTTCACCGGAAAATATCCTCGCCCCAAGTTTAAGGAGATGAACGAGCTCTTTGTATGGCGGCGACTCCATCGTCTCGGGTCACCATCCTGGATGGTATTACGTCATGACCCGACCGGGGTATCCTGGACGGTTTGGTGGAGGGTCTACCTTCTTCTCTCAAGGAGTGGAAGGATAAATGGTTCTGGTGAGCGGCGAGTGGCAAGCTCGCGTGGGGGGAAGGAGAAAAAGTGAGACCGTTCTTCATCCCCCATCAAATTTTGTTTTTGTTACTGATAAGTCTTATCTTTTCCTTTCCTCGCTTTCATTTGTTTTTATTGTTTCCTTTTCATAATTGTCTTTTCTTTCCACCTTTACAGAAACCGGGCATCAAAGGGCCTCTGTCGCCCACTTTTATTCGGGTCGAGAACATCCAGGCCCGGGGATCATGGACAGCGGATTGAGAGGTTGGCCACCGAGGCCAACTTGCCGCAGTTTGGTTTGAGGCCTGCTCGCCCGACGACCCGGCCGGCGGGGCGGCTCGGGATGAGGCGGCCGAGCGGGAGGTGGAGGTCGAGAGAGTGCCTCAAGAATCCTCTCGTTAGTGAAGAAATACGGCCTCATTCTCCGGGGGATCACCGACGAGAATCGAGCAAGTTGTGCCGCCTCCCGCGACGACTAGTCCCCGCGGATCATCTGCGCCCGTAGGCGAACCACAGACCCCGAGCCGGGCGAGCGCGGCGCCGTTGAGGTAAAACACTATCTCTTCCATTTCCTTTTGAGTTGTCTTTTTGTTTTCCTTTGATCTTTCTTCTAATTGATGATTACTTTATGCGGGCGTGGCACGGATTTGCGTGCACGCCGCAAGCAGTGAGGAATACAAAGACGGCGAGCTCGGGCGGCCGCCAATCAACCCGCGGATGTGGAGGCGGCTCGGAGAGAAGATATCCGGGCCGAAAACGCCCTGGCGATGGAGTGCCGGAGGGTGGCAGTGCCCGCCTCTTCAAAGGAGAAGAGGGGGCATTGTGATGGAGGAGCCCGATCGGGTCGAAAGGGTTGGTCGAGCGGCGCCAAACATCCCGAATGACCCCGGAAAATGAAGGTCTCCGCGAACATTCTCGGATGACCTCGGCAGAGAAAGGTCATTTCATTCCTCCAAACCAAGCAAGAGATGAATATTGCGAGGGAATGGTCGGACTACGCCCTTGGTGGTTCGTGGAATTGCCTTCGATGTGCCACGCCAACAGAGGAGCAATCAAGAGTCTTACCGGAGGCGAGTCGGGCCGCAATGATCGTCCCACTGGCTCGTGCCGGACAAAAGGCATCGAGCAATTCGCTCGTAGATCAAGCCAAGAATGATTCGAGATGCCATGGCCATGTCCGGGGCGAATGATTGGGCTCTTATGGCATGCGGTTGGGGGGACTCGCGAGCTAGAGAGAAAATATGCCGACTGGAAAGACGGACGGGGATCTCGCAGGAAGCTTATGCTACCCTTCAAGGGGTACAAGAATCTCTTAAGACTCAAACGGACGAGGCCACGGCTCGGGCTAATTCTCGAGAGAGAGGCTGCTGAGGGGCCGAGGCAGAGCGAGATCGGCCCGTAAGGTGAAGAAGAGCTCGTGGTTAAGGTCGCGAATCGAACGTCTTGCCACCGCCCGAGCCGAGAGATGGAGAGGCGTCTAGCCGATGTCCGCAGGAGGTCAAGAGGCCGCCCGCCAAGCAACCGAGGAAGTTTGTAGAGAGGCCATTAAAGCTTACAAAAACTCCGAGGAGTATGCATTCATGTTAACCTGTGGCCATGCGACCACCTCCCAAGAAATTCTTGATTTACTTAAGGGCGGGCGTCTTGTTGCTCGGCTTGAAGAAGACCTGCCCTCCCGGAGGCCGATCTCGATACCCTTCGGCCGAAATTTGCTGAGGCTTCTAATGCGCAGGCTCTCCTCCTCCGGACGTGGAAGAAGTTGGTTCCAAAGGGTGCCGTCGAAATTCCGCCCCGCTCGTTCTTGATGCTTTTATAGGTACCCCTAGATAGGTAATTTGGCTTCGTGCCTCGAGATGTAATGGGCTCCGCCTCTTTATGTAAATATTTTTGAAGTTAGAAATGAATTGTTATTTTCCTTACCTCGTGTATGTGTCTCAAGCTTTTTGTGGATGCTCGGCTCTTTTCTTTTTGCAAGATTGTTGCCTGTCTTCTTTTTTCCTCTTATTTTCCCAAGTACGGGGCTCGATTTTTGGTACTTCCGAGTGAGGGGTCCGCTTGTCTTAATCGATTCTTGCACTCGGGGATATAAACCTCGTTCATTTTGTATTTGAAATTTCGTTAGTATCGTGCTCTCGGTGCGTAGCCGAGTCGTGTCATTGTGCTCTTCGTGCGTAACCAAGTCTTTATTGTGCTCGGTGCGTAACCAAGTCTTTGTATCGTGCTCGGTGCGTAATCGAAGTCTTTATTGTGCTCGGTCGTGTAGAGTCTTTATTGTGCTTGGTGCGTAACCAAGTCTTTGTTTCGTGCTTCGGTGCGTAATCGAGTCTTTATCAGGCTCGGTGCGTGGCAGTCTTTATTGTACTTGCCAGTGCGTAACCAAGTCTTTGTTTTTGTGCTCGGTGCGTAACCAAGTCTTTATTGTGCTCGGTGCGTAGCCAAGTCTTTGTATTGTGCTCGGTAACGAACTAAGTCTTTATTGTGCTCGGTCGTAGTCGAGTCTTTATCAGGCTTGTGCGTAGCCAAGTCTTTGTATTGTGCTCGGTGCGTAACCAAGTCTTTGTTTTGTGCTCCTGCGTAACCAAGTCTTTATTGTGCTCGGTGCGTGTCGAGTCTTGATTGTACTTGTGCGTAACCAAGTCTTTTTTTTTGTGCTCGGTGCGTAACCAAGTCTTTATTGTGCTCGGTGCGTGAGCCGAGTCTTGATTTTTGTGAGTAAAAACTTCGTTCTCCTTTAAAGAGCTCACGAAATACCGGATGAAGGGATAATTCTTTGGAATCCTATCCGGATCGTAGATCAAGATCTTTATTGATAATACCGCCGTATGCTACATTCCATGGATGCGTGAATTTTTCTCCACTCAAATATTCTAATCGGTATGCCCCACCTGGATAAGACGTGGGCTGATCCGAAACGGGCCCTCCTGGTTGGCTTCAATGGGCTCGGTTGAATGCCCGTTATCTTTTTCAATACAAGATCGCCGACCAAATCTTCTTTTCTTTTACTCTCGAATTGTAGTACCTTTCACTCCTTTGTTTATACACGCATTTTTCATCTCAAGATCGCACCTTTTTCCTCGAGCAGTCTAGTTCGGCTCGGAGCGCGGCTCATTACGCCTTTCTTCAAAATTTGCACTTACGAAAGTAGGGCTCCAATCTCGACAGAATCACCGCCTCGGCTCCATAAGCTAAAGAAAAAGGTGTTTCTCCCGGGGCTCGCCGATGTGTCGCTCAGATGACCATAGTACGCCGTAGTTCCTCCGGCCAATTGCCTTTAGACTCCTCTAATCTCGCCTTCGGGTATACTTGAGTATTTTATTAACGGCCTCAACTTGTCCGTTCGGGGGGGTGGTATGGAGTTGAGAAATAGTTTTTATGTGGAAACTTTCACAAAAATTTGAACTTTCGGTTGTCGAATCCTTTCCCATTATCTCAAATAATCGAATGTGGTATCCCAAATCTACGATGATGGATTTCCATACAAAGCTCACAACCTTCTCTTCATCTATTTTTGCCGAGGCTCCGCCTCCCCATTTTGTGAAATAATCCACCGCCACAATGGCATACTTGACGCCCCTTTGCCAACGGGTAATGGTCCGATGAGGTCCATTCCCCATTTGGCAAACGCCATGGGCTAAATACGAGTAAGTAAGTCGCTTCAGGATGATATCCGACTGTGGTGCAAATCTCCGCACCTCTCACATCTTTTGACGAGTCGGTTGCATCCTTTCTCGGGGATGGCGATGAGTATCCTTGCCGTATTAATTTGTAGGCCAACGTTTGGCCCCCAGCGTGGTTGCCGCATATTCCCTCATGAACTTCTCGGCGCATAATCTGCGCCTGTCTCGGAAAGGCAAGCGTAGAGAGTGGGATGGAGTACCCTCGTTTGTAGAGGATGCCGTCTACTAGTGTGAACCGAGCCGCTTGAGTTCGTAGTGTTCTCGCTTCACTTCTGTTTTACGGTTGAACTCCTTTCTCTAAGTATTGGATGATTGGGGTCATCCAAGTCCATTCGGCGGTTTCGGTTGTATATATTTTCTTTGCACCGAGTGACGACGCATGACAGAGTATAACCGTGACATCCGTGATGGCATTCGTCCCTGGACTAGAGCCGAGCCGAGCTAGGGCATCCGCTTGCATGTTCTCGCTCGGGGATATGTAAGACTTTTTGTCTTAAAGTGTGATAACCTTTTCTTGACCAAATCCAAATATTGTGCAATTTTTTGCTCTTTTCGCTTCAGATTCGCCGTTGATTTGATGAACGACTAATCGAGAGTCACTTTGTGCACCAATAGTTGTTTTAGGCCCATAGAGGTCGCCATATCTAAGCCTTTGCTATGAGTGCCTCATATTCGGCTTCGTTGTTCGTTGCGGGGAACTCAAATCGTCACGGCCGAGCAAAAGAGCATTTTTCATTTGGATCGATTATCACGATTCCGCCGCGCTTTCGGCCTGCGCAGCGAAGAGCGTCAACGAATAATTTCCATTCTTGGTCTTCCTTGACTTCTAATTGTATGGAAGACGTGAATTCGCCACAAAATCGGCTAAAGCCTGTCCTTTTATTGCGATGACGTGGCTCGTATATAATGTCAAATTGCTAAGTTCGATTGCCCACTTAATCATCCGACCCGGCAGTATCGGGTCGGTGTAACACTTGTTTCAACGGATAGTTCGTCAATACTATAATCTTATGTTCTAAGAAATATGGACGGAGTTTCCGTGCGCGATAATTAATGAATAAGCCACTTTTCCATTGGTGGGTACCGGAGCTCGGCATCATGTAACGCTTTGGTGGTGTAATAGATCGGATGTTGAATAGAGCCATCTAGCCCGATCAACACCGAGCCGATGGCGTATTCGGATACCGCCAAGTACAAATACAAGTCCTCCCCTTGGGTCGGTTTTTGTAATATAGGGATTGAAGATAGGTGTTGTTTGAGGGATTCAAAGGCCATCTGTGCCTGCTCGGTCCACTCGAAATTTTTGCTTTTCTTTATGATTTCAAAGAAAGGTTTGCACTTGTCTGTGGACCGAGAAACAAATCGGCTAAGGGCGGCCAATCGGCCTGTTAGGCTTTGTACCTTTTTTACAGAGTTTGGGGATTCTAGGTTGGTGATGGCCTTTATTTTGTCTGGGTTAGCTTCGATTCCCCTTTGGCTGACCATATACCCCAAAAATTTACCCGAGCCGACCCCAAATGTGCATTTTTTCGGGTTTAACATCATCTTGTACTCTCTCAAAACAAAGAAACATTTTATTAAGATCGTTGAGATGATCGGACATGTACAGTGATTTTACTAGCATGTCATCTACATAGACTTCCATAGTGTGACCTATCATTTTCTCAAACATCTTATTTACTAACCTTTGTAGGTCGCACCAAGGATTCTTCAATCCAAAAGGCATCATCTTGTAATGTGAATCCCCGAGCAGAGAAAAAATGAGGTATTTTCTTCATCTTCCTGGGTGCATCCGTATTTGGTTGTAACCCGAGTATGCATCCATGAAGCTCATCACTCGTGTCTGCCGTGGCATCTACCATGTAATCGATATTCGCAATGGATAACGTCTTTGGGCATGCTTTGTTGAGGTCGGTAAAATCCACGCATAGGCGCCACCGCCATTGCTTTTCTTTACCAAAACAGGATTGGCGACCCATCGAGGATAGAGGGCTTCCCGGATGAACTGATTGTCAAGTAGTTTATTAACCTCGATTTCGAGTCTTTGCTTCTGTCTATCGTAGAGTTTGCGCTTTTCTCGATGATCAAGCGGACGTTAGATCAATATTAAAGCGATGGCACGCATACTTGGGTCAATTCGGGCATGTCCGCATGAGTCCATGCAAAGACGCCAAGATTATTTCCCAAAACTCGACCAACTCGCTTCGATATGGTTCTCGGAAGGTCATGACCAATACGTAGTTGGCGCCCCTCGCAGCTTACCGACATTGATTGTATCAACCTGTTCTCTCTGGTTCCGCTCGTTTTCTTTTCTTGCTTTGCCCCTCCTTGATTTGCGGGGGCAATTAAATCTTCAATGGCCACGGCTCGGTTTCGATTGCCGGCTTCGCTTCTTCCATCATCGGCTCCTTCCCAGGCCGACGACTTGGATTATCCTCCGAACGATCACCCTTTCTCGCTCGTATTCCTTTTCGGGCGAAGGATTATCTTGTGTGGTTTCACCGGTTTGCCCTTGTTCCACCACATTAATCTCCACCTCGGAGTTTAAGAGAGCACTCGTGATTCCCTTTGATTCCCTTTATGTATAGCTTCGCCATCGGCGTCGGAATTTTATACAAAAATGATATATTGAAACGGCCGCTTTGATATGATAAAGCAATGGCCTCCCAATGATGGCATTGTACTCCGAATCGGCATTGATTATTTTGAATGTTGTCATGACAATCCGTTTATGCAAACCTTGTCCCATTTGGATGGGCAAATCAACTTCTCCGAGCGGACTATCCTTCCTCCTCCAAAACCCAAAAATGCTATCGTTACATGGACGGATATAATTATCATCCACGTTTAATCTTCGAAATGCTCGGACATAAATGATCGACGAATAGCTTCCGGTATCAATTAAAATTACGTGAACCTAATACCCAAAATCGGTGCCGTGATGACCGGGGGTCGAATGAGGATGGACCACCTGGTCGGCATCCGCATCCGAACACAAAGTGACCGGTGGGTTGGCCTTCCTTGATTTCGCCACCCGAACTTGTCTTTCGGCATTAGTTGCTGTCCCCTAACATCGGCTTTTCTTTTCCTGTTGGAGCGCCTATCCTCCATTGTGTTGGTATTGATCCGACTAACACTTGACATCATGAGGATTTCTCTCCTGGTTTTCACCAGGGCGGGCGGCAGAGAGAGCTGGGTTGATTACGCGCTCCGGGTTGACGCCATGAGCCATTGCGGTGGGGTGGTAGCTCATGAACGTATCTTTTAAGGCCGCCTGCCGAACAACCCGCATAATTTCCCTAATTAGATCTCGCACTCGTCGAAGATCGTGACCTATCGATTTGTGATAGGCGCGAGAATCGACGCGAATCTAGTTTTGATGGCTCAATTTTCGGAGGCCGAGCGGAGGCAACAAATTCGAGACCAGTACTTCACTCCATACGGCCGACGGAGCGTGGTCAAAGTACTCCTTAGCGCGGCGACCTCGGCTCTCGCCTCTGGCGAGCTCTAAATCCGGTGGTCGGGTTTTCCGAGAATGGCGGAAACCGGACCCCTACCCAACTACTGGTTCTTTCCTTCCTTCCTTTCTTACGTTCCCTTGTCGGTGTTCGGGACGGTTACTTGCCATGGCTTCTTCCGCACAAATAAATATGTTCCCGCGCGGATTAGAAATTCTTGAAACGAGGTCGCCCCGATTCGTGGATGGAGTAATTAAACCATGTTTCGAGCTAGTCCACCATGGCTGCGATCAAAATGGCGTCATCCGACACCTGGTTCCATCTCTCGAACTTGTTTGTTGAACCGAGAAATATAGCTTTTTGGGCTCGTCTTTTCCTTGTTTGATGTTCACGAGGAGTCTTTAGGCGCGGCTCGGACTTTGGACGTTAAGAAATGCGTCGTAAAGCGGAGGCTAGATCCCCCATGCTTGAATGGATCCCCTGCGGCAGGTCCTAAACCAACGGTGGGCTCGGTCGCCCAAAGTCGTGGGAAGGCCTGCAGAGGATCGCGTCGCTTGATCAGTATAGTTCCATCCATGCTAAGTACTTTGTGAACATGAGTGGTCGGTCGGTTTCCCCATTATAGAGGCCGACCTGGGGATTTTTAACTTTGGTGGTAATGGGATCGCCAGGATTCCGGGAGAAAATGGCGACGGGCAATTGGGCGGCTCCATACTGGGGGCGGTCTTCGAGATCTGCCGCCCCGGACCGCCTCTTCCACGTTCTCGAGGCGCGACGTGGCGGTGTATTTCTACATCCTGTTCTCGCCATAAGTCGGGCCTTGGGCTTGATCGACGACTGGGTTGTTCCCGCCGTCCGAAACCCGAGCCGGGAACTTATCGATCGAGTACAGGCGAAAGGGATCCACTCCCGGCGTCCGGCGAACACCGAGTGGGCACGATGATGTCGCGTTGTTCCATGAATGATTCTGCTATCCGACTTTGCTCCTCTTCTTCTTCTCGCCGCCTTCTATCACGACGGACATGTTGTTCATTACCCGAATCGCTTCTTGGGCTTCGTGATGAGGAAGCCCGGGAATTTGAGGATTAAGGTTAACATTTAGTTGTGGGTTGAGTGGGTTAGTATTTGCAAGGAATGGAGGGGTACTGAGAGTTCGTGGTAGCGAGTTTGTGATATGAGTTGGTTCATTTGTTGTACAAAAGTTGGGTTGGCAATTAGGCGAGCGAAGGGAAACAAAGTAGTCTTCCCGCCTCCGTTTGGGGTATATTTTGGCCATTAGTAGTCCGGCGATTTGGTTGTTCAAATGTTGCTCTTGATCACACGAGCATTTCTCGATGATGACTCATTTTTTCTCGTTGTTGAAGAAGCCAAACGTTAAATTTTACCTGGTTTTTCTTAACTTGCTGTGCTTGGAATTACATCGGACCAATACGGGCCCTCCTTCTAGCGCCAATTTGTTGA
Organism: Rehmannia glutinosa; assembly: GCA_016081115.2. Lineage (NCBI taxonomy): Eukaryota > Viridiplantae > Streptophyta > Magnoliopsida > Lamiales > Orobanchaceae > Rehmannia > Rehmannia glutinosa. The sequence continues at coordinate 172,303 of JABTTQ020002544.1, read as the reverse complement.
CGCGTGCGTTTTGGTCAACAAGGAGAAATACGTAGAAAGGTTTAACACGCGTGGAAATGAAAACGTGCGTAACGTCACTTTATTTCGGCTAATTATGCCTTTCTTTTTGTTTTGCCGAGCCAAATATTGGGGTCGGTCTTTTTTATCATTTGTTATATTCTACCTCTTTTCTTTTTCCTGTTTGGACTTTTTATACCCCTTTTTAGTAAGTGGGTTTACAATAGTCATCTTTGCACTAACTATTCATTAATTAATAAAATAGTTAAAAGACGACACATGTCCCTCTATAATTGTGCGTGTCGATCAAATTTGCCACTTGTCGACTTCTCTTCATAATTCTCGACATGTGGCGCTTTAAATCTGATAAAAAAGATCTAAGCATGGGCGTGTGATTATTTTTACGAGGTTGTCGCGCGTGTGCTTCAGTATTGAAATGCGGGCTCGGGTGCTCGGGGCTCGGCGGCCGTGTTGTGGTTGGGCTCGTTAGCGATTGGGCTCGAGTGGCCGTGAGCTTTAATTAAGTGGCGTGTCGCCGCATGCGTTATTGTTGACGTCACTCGCAGTCGCCTACTCGGAAATGTGTTTTACCGATGACATGGATTAATTTCTTCCGGCTCGGCCGGTGTCATCGATGGTATGTAACTTTATGTAAATATATGAAGATGATAAAGCTAAGTATCTAACATGGAGTAACTTCTTGGTGAATTAAGGAGATGACCATGGCAACAATTAAAAGGAGTAATTTTTCATAACATATCTTTTCTTTTCACTTTATAAAATACATTGAGAGATTTACGTTTTTCTAAAAAAAAAAGGTTTGGACTTTGGAGTACAAAGATACTCTACTGTACGTACAAACACAAGATTAAAGAAATATTAAAAAAAAAAGTTTTTGAAATCTTTCCCTCTTCTTTTTCTTTGATCATCCACCCTCCAAATTTTTAAAAACCCTTTTATAGGATCTAACTAGCTATTACAAAAATTGAGGCTACGTTTGATTCATTTCCAAGTAGGTATTTTAACTTTTGGAAATATAATTACCTTTGGTAAATTTATTTTGGACAAATAATATTTTATATTCTCAAAACTTCCCTCAAACAATTTTTCTTTTGAAAAAGCACTTCATCAATCATCATTGTTATATATCCTCCATTATTACATTAATAGATAATACTATGTATACACTACAAGAAAAAATAAATTTACCTAAAAATTTGTAGGTAAGTATTAAAATATTGTAAAGTGTACGTGAATTATTTTAGGTAAATATTTACCAACAAAATCTAAAGATGTCGTTAATACCTACAATATTTATGTCGATAAATTTAAAATTTATTGGTGATTTGTCTGTGTAATTGGTCGGTATAGTTTGGAGAGAAAAATATTTTTAGTATGTTGCTAACTATAAAAGTTAGTAACATAATTATTTATGTCGGTAAATTCTATTGATAAACTCAAAGTTTTTTCTGTAGTGATATTTCATTAATTATTTATTATAATAATCATATAATGTAGTATAGAGATTTAACGTGACACCACTACTTAGATGGTGGAACTTATATTAAAAGTTATCTGTAGTGAGAAATTTAATCCAAAAATAATTATTTCAAAAGCTTTTTGCCACAAATACATTATTTTATTATTTCATGACGATTCATCAAAATGTATCATTAAAACGTATATATTCTCTAGGGGAATTGGATTTGATTTTCTCATTTGTTCCAGTCCGATCAGAGTACCCCTTGTCCTCGTTAATACTCTCTCATATTGCATATAAAAAAATTCAAAAAAATGACGTTTTCCTAAATTTTTTTGTTCTAAAACAACATTTATCATTAATTATGAATATATTAGATATTTTAACAATCTTTAATACGCGTGTTTTTTCTAAAACGTTACTTATCTTCACTTTGGCGTAGTTAGGGGGGCCAACTTGGGCCCTGGCCCCCTCTTTTAAAAAAAAAAAAAAAAAATTTTTAGTAAGTAAATTTTTAAAAATATTTTAAATTTAGTTAAAATTTATACGATTTTTCTATATGGCTACCACCCCATTTTAGTGATATCACCCCAAGTTATAGGTTCTCACTACGCCATTGCTTATCTTGCCACCGTGCTCATTTGACAAAAATGTCACAAATACAAGATCTCGCCATGGTAGATATTTGGACCTCAAAAGCAGACAAGAAGTCACCAAAATGCCATTAAGTATACATGAAAACAGAGCAGCTGATCAACAGGCGACAAGGAAACATACAGCTGGTCGGGTTGTACTACGTGCATAATGACATGGACTCATCTGAAAACACATCTTTCTATTTACACATTTTTTTTATAATACGTCACTTAAATTTCAAAGAACAACAATACTTTTACAAAATGAAGCATTGACTAAAATAACATTCAGTGGATCATTCTGCATCTTCTAATATCTTGAAATGTATATATTTATTTTAAAAGCATATTTAATTATATTTTAAAATAAATAACACAAAAATAAAATTGAGTATATATATAATTGTCTTAGTTAGTGTGTTAATTAAATTACAAATAAGTACTAGATAAAATAAAAAAAATTATAAACGAAATTGATAAAGATACATTTTTAAAAACAATTTAAGTTGGATAGATTGGAAATCAAGTTTGAGTTTGATAAAATAAATTATTATTATCGATGCTGCTAAATTCTGCAGCTCACTGCTAATTAGCTTCTTCGGTGTTTTCAGAAGTCGTGGAGGGTCCTCAAAAATCCTTAGAGGTCATGGAAGGTCATGTTATAAGTATTAAACTCGTAGTTTGAGAACCAACCTAGAACATAAACAAGTAGTTAAAAAGGGCTTAAGTCAACAGTGGTTGTAATAGAGCATTACATGGTGACTAGCAAGTAAATTCAGATTACTTGCAAATGAATCTAGATGAACTATACTTGGAATTTTGGACCTCATAGACTTTGCTAAGTAGATTGAGCACTATTTAATAATACTAATTCATAATTAACCCATTTAATAATAGTTTTTGGCTAATAACAAAAAATAAAAATCTCAGAAAATAAATAAATAGACCATAATTTAAAGTCGAATTTACCCCATCATATTTATATATATAGTGCTAAATTTCAAGTGTGGTTGGAGATTGAAATAGAAATTAGGGGGAGGGTAGAGGGGTTGTGTGGACAAAAAGGATTGTGTCCGCCGACCCTCTTAGATCCGTCAATTGTTTGGGCCTTCCGAAGAATATATTGGAATTTTGGTTTGTTGTCCGTTTTCTTAATTTGTCGCCCGCACTCACCGCTACAGACATTCAACTCGCGCATGCGTATTCCCAACTAACTATTTGTCTCCACTCTACAATCCACACCACTAAACACCTCCAATTTTTTTTCCCTTCTTATTTTTTACTTGTTATTTATTTATTTATATATATTACACTCATTGTTATAAACATCCATTCAATTAATAAATATAATATTGCTTTCAAAAAAAATTAATGAATAGAATATTTACATTCTGAACTACCTTCTTTTAAATAGTATATTTTATTAGATACTTTAGAGATAATTACAAAAATACCCCTGGACTTTAGCCTACTTACAAAAAAAACTCAGTTATATTTATAAATGACATTTGTTCTCTCTTACAAATTACCCCTCAAGATGGGTATATTTGATAGGTAATCCAAACTTCAAGAGAATATTGTAATAACAATATAGAAGGTGTATTTGTAATTTTGAAACATCATTAGAGTTTTTGTAATTAAGCCAAATCTCAAATATTCTTATGGTTTAAATTGAGCATGTGATTTAAGTAAAATATGCAACTGGGAACACATAATATTATTTTCACTTAATTTATATCAATAGTGATGTCACTAATAAAAATTTCCTTTTTCATAGTGTGGACACATAATATAAGTGTTGATTGATTCATTCTGATTACTGTTATAGATTTTAACATATTTGTCATTTTGTCTATACTATTATATAGTTACTAACTTATAACTTACAGTTTGATATAGTTTTCAACGTATTAACATTATCAATTGTGCTTTGTTCTTCTGTAAAAAATAATTGTACTTGTGATCTTATCATAATCAACATAAAAAAACATAAAATAGTCCCATCATTATCTGCATAATCATCAAATCGATCTTCTTATATTTTTAATTAAATCAGTCTTCAAATAGAACAGTTATTTATTTGCATAAATATTATCTGAAGATTTGGTAGATTCATTTAACAATTGATTCATGGGATTGTGTTGCACGTTGGCGTTCACATGCAAGAAAAAGCAAAGAGGGACACCACTAATCTTTAATACTAAAATCGCAATCAATTTTTGTTCTTTTGAGGGAAAAATCGCTGTCAATTAATCTAATTCTGTTCAAAATATTTTAATTACTCACTGTCCTAAAATCAAATAAATAATTAATTAATAAGATCTTATTATATGATTACATCATTGTGGGATCATTAAAAAAATTGTGATTTCATGACAGTGATTCTTTTTGGTCTGTTGCGGCCCACATTGGGACTTGGGGGGGAGATGATTACGTCAGCATGAAATCAGTTTGACTGCACAGGTCCCAAAGTTGGATTCATATGATTGGATCATGCAATCTTTTTGCCAAATAAATTTTAAGAATGAAATTAGAGAATATATAATTTTTTTTTATTCGGGTCATCAAGTCGGGATCGTATTTATTTCGGGTTATACTTAAAATACATCAAAAAGTAATTAAAATATAAAATAACTACGTTTTAGGTAAATTGATAACATCTTGTCAGATTCGTGTTAGTCGTTTACATGTTCAGATTATCGTGTTCATGTTTCTCTTAGTAACTTTCGGTCGAGTTATTATATTGTGTCAGAGATTGTCACCCCTACAAATAAGGTACGGAGAATCAACTAAAAGGGTCATTTGATCACTTCTCTTTCAAAAACGAGTGAAGTTGTTAGGTAAATTTATCTGAAAAGGTTTATGTTTAAGAATTGACTAAGTGTTTGAGTGTTTAGATTTTAGTCGAGTCCTGAATTAGATTCAGTCTCCGCAAGACGAAAATGCCCTGTATATAAGTGCTAACGATTCTAGCGTACGTCCCTAAGATACAACGACTATTTCTATTCCGATTTAGCAGCACTTGCAAAAACCGGAACTTCAGCGAACAACAAAAATGTCTGAACTTTCAAGCTTTTGAATGAGGGAATGTCAATATGCTGATGATGCAAATGATCGATTTTAATATTATGTTTTTGTGTCTTTATTTCATCCGCACGGTCAAATTATAGAGGCTTGGTGTCTCGTATGGAAAGAACACGCCTTTTGGCTCAAAAAGACAGTTTACACCGAATAGACGATATGTTCATCACTTCGCATCGACGCACGACGACCGTGCGTGATACTGAACCAAAATGACAAAGTTCTGGCCGGCCGACCCAACACACGGGCCGTGCGTCGGCCGCGTCTCTGATCGCGTCTGAGTCCAACTAACGCACGACTAGATGCACGAGCCGTCGGCCCGCCCGTGCTTTCGAAAGTGCGAACACTTCCTGATTGTAAATCCATTAATTAATTACAAAAATTAATTAATTATTTATTTTTAAAGGTTTTTGGTCCAAAAGAATAAGGGCCTTGAAGCCCATGCCCACGCCCTCGACCGGGACCTGGACAGCCGAGCTAAGCTAAGCGGCCGGAGAGCGGCGCTCGCGCGTGTGCTTTGAACCAAACCCACAAGCATGTAGGTCCTCACCCCTTTAAAAACTTGGGTGCCCCCAAGGGCCCAAACCCATCAGTCCATCTTGGGATAAATATAGTGTGCAAACTTTGTCTCTTTATCCTATGTGAGATGGAGCATTTCTCCTTCCCCACATTTTTCATTTTCCATACCATTTACTAGTATTAAGTGACTAACTTCTAGCATTAATTTCTCATTCACGCTGAATTGGTTTTGAGAAATTCCAAATGATATTCTCATCTACTCTCTTAGTAGAATTTTTACAAATAATTTAATTTCATTTTTCACTAATGGAAACCACTTAATTATTTGGTCAAAATTGGGTCAACACCCATTTTACCAAAGACTTAATTCCAACAATCCCCCACATGAATGAAATTATTGCATGAGTGTATGCAGATTCGCTTGAAAGTCTCGGCGAATCGTTATTGCATCAGGATAGGTAGCTTGTGGCTTTGAACCTTCCTTAGTAAAATACTATCGGATTTACTAGCTGCTTAGTGACGTGATGTCTTGAACTACTTAGTCGTTTGTGTAAACCAAGACAACAGTACTTACACAATAACAACTCTAACACTTGTTGTTCTCACGTTGACTCCATTTTGGCACTGGACCATATCTTAGATTCATAAGTGTTTCTTTGAAGCGGCCATTACTTCTCACTTATATAGGTGATCTCCTATTGAAGAGTATTCTGCCATACTCCACCTTTCGGTATAGGAATCATTAGAAGTATTAAACTTAATATCACCACATTCGGAGGTTTTCATTCACTTGGATGTTTTGAGAATGAGCTAACACATTTTCCAAGTGTTCAAATTTGAACATTTATAACTTAGTTGTCCCATAACTAAGGTATTGGGATCTCCAATTCACAAGGTTGGGTTACCGCTATGAACATTCTTTAAGTTGTGGATTTTAAACTCATTCCTCTTAACAGTTTATACAATTGATCTCGATTTATGCCTTTTGTTAGCGGATCCGCAAGGTTTTCCTTGACTTCACGTAGTCAACCGAAATAACCCCATTCGAAATCAAATGTCACAGGGAGACTCATTCAGACACGTGCATTTTGTGGTTTTTATCAATGGAATATCCTGGAATTTTGATTACTATGTCATGCGATTGTTCATTGACAATTACCGCAAATCCGATTGGGAATAATCATAACCACAAATCTCTAAAGATAGAAAAAATTTATCCCATCAAGTGTTTTTATGAAATCTTCAGTTTTTATCGGAAGATTTTGAAGACGAGAATAATAAAGCAGCTAGCGTTTTGCTTCTACTTTCAAAAAATTTCTTACAGTGGTGTATGTAACAGACAACGTGCTCTTCCCCTGTATAATTTGAGGCAAATTTTTGAACTCCGGCGGCAATGGGCCATTGGAGCACGCCGGCGGCGTTGGGCGCTTGAGCACGCCGACAAAGATCGCGGTGGTGACGAAGAGGCTGCTGAGAGTATCTCCGGCGACGGATGATAGCGATTTGTGCTTATTGGAATCGATCGCGCGATTCTCCACCACGCCGGCGGTGGTTATGGAGATGCTTGGGGTGGGTGGGGTTTCTAAGATGTGTATGGTTTTACTGGGCGCGATTGCGCGGTTTATTTCAAGATGTGTTCTTGATGCATGATTTTTCTCGTGTTCTTTTATTATTTTGTGATTTGAAGTTTTTCCTTTGTTTCGATGTTGTTTCAAGTTGTTTCTTTTATGTTTCTTTTGTTCTTTTATGTTCTATTTATTTTGTTCTTATTTATTGTTTTTGATTTGTTGTGTTATCTATCCTGATTTGTGTATCTTTTTTATTTCTTTTGTAGTGAATGTGGGATTTTTGTTGCTTGTTATGTCGTTGTTGGGAAGGTTGTGGACGTTGAAGCGTTCGAGATAGAGAATGAACAAGCAAGACTTCGATGTCGCTTCACAATCATGCTAAGTTGAAGCCGCAAAATGGTGATGACGATGGCAACGACATTGAGTTTCTACCTCCATTTCCTAATGATTTTAGAGAATTGTTGTTACATAAATCTTAATGATGGTGTAATCGGTTGAAACATTTGAGAAACATAAATGAAACATGTAAGAAACAATTGTGAAATATGGGATCATGTGATAAAAGTTTGTAGTAAATTGCTTTTAAATTTAGAGAAATAGTGTAGTTTTTCCCCATATACTCTTGATTTTTTTTTTGTCATCCTTGTAAATGTTGATCTTTGTTTCATTTCGATGTATGCATGTGTAATCTTGAACTAAAGATCTCACGTACTCTAGCAAAGTTGTTAATAGTAAGTCTTTCCCCGCTACGATTGATGCATTCAATAATTCTACGATGTTGGAAGTCAATATAAAGTATTTTTTGTCCGACAATGGAGTCGTGTCCATTTCTCATAGCCGATGATGGACAAATAAGCTCAAATTTTCTCAATTGAATTTGTTGTTCCGAGATTTCGTTTAGGGTCTTGAATGTGCGATCCATTGGAATCAATATTCTTGTTATTTCAAAGTTGGTATACTCTATGTTCTTCTCATTGTCCATTGTGGCATACCACAACCGAGATTTTCTCTATGCAAATTTGTGGAATTCAATGAAAAGTTTGCTAAGTGAAACATATAAGAAACATAAATGAAACAGGTATGAAACAACAAAGAAACAACAAACATGTTTGAAACAACAAAGAAATAACAAACATGTTTGAAACAACAAAGAAACAAAAAAGAAAAAAAAAAAAAAAGAAACCAACGCAAAAAAATCAGCGGAAAATGGGTATTTTTGTCAAAATTCAGCGGAAAATGGACATTGTGCAGGGATTGGGTATGGAAAATGGGGTATTTTGTGTCCTTTTACCCTAAAAACTTGGGTGCCCCCAAGGGCCCAAACCCATAAGTCCAACTTGGGATATAATAAGTGTGCAAACTTTGCCTCCTCTTCCTATGTGGGATGGAGCATTTCTCCTTCCACACATTTTTCATTTTCCATACCATTTATTTGTATTAAGTGGCTAACTTCTAGCATTAATTTCTCATTCACCCGGAATTAGTTTTGAGAAATTCCAAATGTTATTCTCATCTACTCTCTTATTATAATTTTTACAAATAATTTAATTCCATTTTTCACTAATGGAAACACTTAATTATTTGGTTAAAATCGGATCAACACCCATTTTACCAAAGACCAAATTACAACAGAAGTTTTGTTATAGTTCACGTCAAATGAAATGACCAGAGTGTACTTAATTAGATGAGAGTCGCGGAGCTAGGGGGAGGGCTGCCCCTCGACTTCATAAAATTTTCATAATTAATATAGATTAGTTATATATAATTATTATAATTTTTTATATAAAATTACTATGTCTTAAAATTTTGCTCCTGTAAAAAAATATTAGAAGAAAAAATATTTATTCATTATTTTTAAAGAAAAATCAAAATCCGAATATTCATTTTGTGGCTCGTCCATGGATGAGACTTTGTGGTGTCGAATCCAAATATTATGTTTAGAATATCATGTCTATAATATTTGCTCATGATTTCAATTTTATATGTCACACCAACTTGGGAAATATAATCCAAACTTTTAACACGTATTTTTCAAAACAATTTCATAAAAACAAATTCTTTCAGCATTTGTTAAAAAAAAAATCAACTTGATTAGGTACATAACTAATTCTTAAGAGTTATTTGTCTATTCAAAGGTTTCTTGGGCCCAGGCCACTCTCAACTGACCCAGCCTAAACTAATAGCCCAAATTTGAGAACGACTTTGTAAGTCAGACCAGGCCCAGAATTTTGCAAATTCACTGGAACAGAGGCGGACCGAAATGGGCCTGCGTTCTATTCAAATAACTCCATTGTCAGATTTCATTATACTATTGGTTATCAGATATAAGTTATAACAAGACCTCTCTACTTTAAGATAAAATGTTGACATAGACCAAATCCTTTGATTTACATTTTACAATTACATCCTACTAACTTTATCAAATATTACAAATTGACAGACCAAAAGTTGGAACTATTTGTAATATCAAGAAAATTTGAGGAATGTAATTGTAAAATATTTAATGACGTCGGGAAATTTTGTTAGTACAAACAGAGTCAAACCTTAAGGGGATTTCTGTAATTTTGGAACTTCTCTGGATCTTTTTGCAATTACCCCAAACTTCATTGCTTCCTTTGTAATTATCCCTAACACTATTCAGAAACCTGTGTGTGGATTGGGGTACTACTATTTATGGAATATGGCAAGAAAGAAATGATAGGCAATTCAAGAATGCCTACAAAAGTGTTTCTGGTGAGAAATAGTCATGTAGCCTCAACCACATCAATATTGTGCAGCAGATTTTCACTAGTTATCACAGTTACCAAACAATTCAGTAACGTGCTGAAAAGATCTAAAGAACTAAATAACATTGTAGTACCTTTTTTTTTTTTCCGAACGATAGTATTTTATTAGAACTAACTCAAAAAACTGGAATTACAACTACAAACATAGCCAACTGGCTATGAGCCGACTTGACTAAATCAAAGTCAAGCGGAGAATTGGCAAGACCAATTCAGATCCACTTCACGAACTAAAAACTATACACCCAAAACTAGATCACTCTCATGCTGGGAGACTTCAGCACTCCTTAATGGAGACTGTAACACACTAAAAAAAAAAAATCGAAACCGGGCACGAGCAACCACTACATACTACAGAACAAATAAAACTGATCTGCCTATGAGTTTCGCAAATCAACAGGGAAAAAAAAAGACAAACAAAATAAGAAAACAATAACATTGTAGTACTAGGCTCATCAGTTTATGCAATTTATGGAAACAAACAATATATATAAAGTAAATAGTAATTAATGTGCAAATTCCCACCAAGAAATACCATATTTTTTCACATGTTTGCATTTATTTTACTGTGAATCAAGATAATTGTCTGTCACTAAAGAAGCAAAAAAGATTAAGAATTCTTAAAGAAACATAGAAATAAATGTTTATTTCTTCACTTTATAATTGCTAGCTATATTACTACCATCTACACCACTCACCAAAAAATAAACAAATAAATAAATAAAATATACAAAACTTATGTTTATCACAGATTTCTACCAGCAACAAGGGGTGCCAAGAACCAAGTGAATTAGTAGCATAACATCCAACCAAGGAAATATAGGAAACTTCTTCCCTGAGGAAATCTAGAGGGGTGGAAATACATTTATATTTTTGTGAGATAAAATATAAAAACATGTGCTGTAAACATTTTTGAAAAATCGAAAGGTAAAATAAAGCAGGGTGATGAGCTAACTGCTTTGAAGTGATGAAGCTCTTTTTACTTTAAAAGGAAAATTACAAAAACTACCCTCGAAGTTTGGGTTAATTACAAAAGACCCTTGAGGATTGATTTTTTATCACACTTCACCCCTTACATTTAAAAAAATATTACAATTACTCACTTATGTTTAACACAGAAAGAACAAACCTCAAGGGGTTTTTTTAATTTTCACACATCTCTGGGTTTTTTTATAATTAACCCAAACCTCAGGGGGGAATTTTTGTAACTATCCCAACTTTAAATGTTTTAGCATGCATTACCAGACAGAAGCAAAACCATTTTCCATCAGATCCCATTATTATCCTTTGTAATAAAATCAGAACAGCAACATGTTAGAAACAACTGCTTAGATTTGCAATTATTTGTTCTCAGCTGTAATGTTACAAAATCACACCCTAACCGACACTCCATGAGACCAAATGCTCGTAGGTAAACAGTTATTACAGTACAACGTGGAAATAACACGTGGCTCAATGGCTATCATCCACGACTTGACTATTTACGAACAGCGTATCCCTTCTCTTCAGAATACCAGCAGCTTCAACATTCGACCCCCTAAATTTCAACTCCGAGGTTGTCCTAAAACGGGAGTCGACCGAAGGAGGTCTAGAATCCCCATCAGGGCCTGCCCTGTAAGAATTAGTTGTCCCACCGGAATATCGCGGTGGAGAAACATATCTCGAAGAACTTCTTAAACCGCTACCTCTTAAATCCATAATCTCGGAGTTTCTAGAAGAATCTGAGAAAGGCCGTTCATTAGTGCCAGAACCCAGTGGGGCCCCACTTGCGGAACTAAATGGATCGTCGGGCCCCCACGCGATAAGTGCCTCCTTCTTATTAGCAAAAAAGTGCCACGCCCCAAATAGAAAAAGAATGAAAAACAGGACAGGACTCGTCCACAAGATGCTATTGAACTCGTTTTTTAAAACCGGGAGATTCGAACGGTACATCGCGACGTATCCGTTACCGAGATTGATAATAACAATCTTCTCGTAGTCGGTGGTGATTAACGGTATTGATAATTTCTCGATGTTTACATCGACCGCTTGCTGATTTAGGAAAGACGCTATAATTTCATCGAGGCCGGCCGAGAACACTAGCCTCATCCCGCCGGCCCTAACGTAATGCTGAGCCGACACGTTGTACACAAAAACCTTCTCCTTGTTAGCAATTAGCAAATAGCCTTTGATTGCCTGCAAGGCTAGAGGCTCATCGAGGTCCATCTTCCGTTTTGACCTAACACGACATTTGAAGTTCATTATATCGCCTAACAACAATGTTTGGATCAAATCGCCCTCCGATGTGAACCCAAACGCCTTCGACCGGTCCGTGGCATCAAAAACATAATTTTTCGCGAACGATTTGTTCAACCCTTCACAAGCCGTCTCCTTTAACTTCATCGTCCTCAAATCCAATGACCCTGCCCCAGTCTCCGTAAGAAACAAAAGCCGTTGCCTCAAGAATGCTAGAGGTCGACTACTCGGAGTAGCAACTCCGTATAACGTCCCGTCTTCCCGGAAAACAATAATTTTGCCACCACTGTCCGTTGCTAAAATGTACCTTTTCCGACCAACATGGTGCACTTCCAATATGTTAATACGTAAACCTCCCGACTCGGGCATCTCAAATCTCCCGACTCTCTCCATACGGAGCGAACTCCACTCGTCACCGCCCGACGTCTCCCAAACACGGTGCATCACAATAACCCCATTTTCGTGCCCGGTTGCAATCATGCTCTCATTCTTGTAAACCGACAAGTAAGACACAACAGCGGTAACCGGAGACGACTCCTCCGACTCTAAAAATGTGTCGAACTCCAAAGAAACATCCCCACTCCTCAAAAACACGTATAATTTACCCTTATTATCCCCAACAGCAAAATACTTACTCAAACCCTCAAGATCCCTATAAGGCAACACATTAACACAAGTTGGGGTTGATCTCAATTTAACTGCTGACACAAACTGAAATCTCTCCGACCAAAATGAGTTGTACTTTAAAACTGTCTTAACCCCTTCTTTTGCTCCTCCTATTTTTACCCCCTCTACTGGCAAAACCTCTTCTTTACTAGCTTTTTCTTTCATTTCCTCAACATCCCTTATTACCTCATGGGATGATGATGATAAAGGTAATGTTTTTACTTTTACAGGAGACTCTGTAAACTGGGACTCTAACCTAGCAACAAGTTGCGTGAGGTTTTTAACTAATTCTTGAAGTTTTTCCAATTGGAGTTGTTGTTTTCTCAGCAAAACAAAATCAGGGTTGTTTTCAAGATAACTTTCCTCAAAAGGGTTTTCATTTTTACTATCAGTTTCTAATTCTGATGCAAGAACAAGGCAAGAAAAACGTGGGGGAAAAAATAAATCTTGAATAAGCAGAGAAAAAGTTAATACGAATAATAAAAACTTGCCTTTTTTACGAGAAGTTGCCATTCAAATTCGATTCTGAGGGGAGATGGAGCAAACGTCTGTGATGGGCTGTGACTGTTACTTGGGAGTTGGAGCTAGTAGTTTTGAAGGTGAGATCTGAAGAGTGGGGATAGGGTGAATTTTGTAATTTTAGGAAAGTTATGGGGGGTTTTGGTTGGATTGTGGTTTTGGACCAAGGGTAGAAATGGGATTTTAGAGATTAGGCCGAAAACAGCGGCGGCTACGAGGTATTGTTTTGTCATAAAGAGAGCTTTTATTACACTCAACGTCACTTTAATTGTAATTTTATTTGATTTTAAATTTAATTCCATCTAAAAAGCAGAATGGACAAATATTATTTTCTGGAAAATGCTTCCTACTAAATTTAATCTTTCATATTAACTCGTCAAAAATTTAATTAGTTAACATAGGAGCCCCAGAGTTATAATTTGCTCTTTCAAAAATTTTACTACACAACATGCAGATAATTTTTTCTAAATCATAAATATCGGAGAGATCTTTCCCATATATTTATGTTGGAAATTGGTTTTTAAATGGGTTTTGATCTGATTTTGACCAATTATTTAAGTGGGGTCATTTATTAGTTATGGATAATAAATGATATAAATGTAATCTACACTGCGGGTAGATGAATTTAGCATTTTGAATTTTTCAAAATCAATTTCGGGTGAATGAGAAACTAATGCATAAATTTAGTCACTTAAATGTCTTTTGATATATGGAATATAAAATGGTGGAAATATGAAAAGTTGTATCCCACATAGAAAGCATATTAAATGTTTGACTAGTTTATATGGAACTTCACCACTAATAAGGAGTAAATCATGTGGAGTTCCTTATGTTACACCCTAGTAGATCAAGTCAATTTTGACAAGCCTTTGGCTAGCTCAAATAGCACCAAGAACGGTGTCGAGCTATGTCCGAGCCCGAGTCGGACCCATGCACGTCGCACATAGTCGCATTGAGCGCTTTAGAAGTGTACTTTGTACTTCGCGTCGTGAGGAGCCTTAAAGTTTTACGCGTCTGTTCGCTGGTTGGACGCATTTGTTCAGTATGCATGGGGTGCGTGCAGAAGCTTGTGTATCTTCAGAAGAGATGCGATCTGGACTATCAGATTGTGCCTCTTGATCAGAAGGCACGATCCAACAGATCGATCTGGACCAAAGGATGCACATGTTCTGAAAGGGCATCCAAATTTCTATATAAACTGACCCCATGATAGGAATGGCAGCGGGATGGGTAGACGCGGGTACCCACCGGCCCAGACCCTAATGGGAAGGGTATGGGCAGTCTTCTTTGAATTTGGGACGGGTATAGGATGAAAAATACTACCCATTTATATACGGGTATGGTATGGTTTTACCCCTCGGATACACACCACTACCCGAACCCGTTTAGCCCTTAGTAACTTTAATTTACTTTTTCCATCTAGCATTATATGTTTCTTCGTAGAAATCCAACATAAATTTTTATTTTGTACAAGAAGATATAAAGTTGTCATTTATTTTGAATTTGTGATCATATCAACTCTGTTTTATCTTTGCCAAGATTGATAAAATTATTTGTCTGCTAGTGTAATTTTATAAATTAAATGATATACCAGACTACCAGTGTTGATTCTACAATTTTAAGGAATGTATTATGATGCTTTTAATTTAGTTGATGAATGAAGATAGCCTTTAACGACTTACAAAATTAAAATGGTTAATTGTTATATAATAATTAGTTTTCCGTAGGTGTCCATTTAAGAGTTATATAAATATTCATATAATTATAAGTTTTTATATAAAATAAAAGGGTTTTAGGCGGGTACGGGTAGTACAAGTTAGAAAATGGATTTGGGATGGGTATGGGTAATAAATATAGTTTCTTAATCGAGTTTGGGACGGGTACGGGTAGCATAAATATTATAGGGTTGGGGTATGGATAGCCTTAAATCGGTGGGTACGTAATAGATGTAGTTTCTTAATCGAGTTTGGGGCCAGTGCACGGTAGCATAAATATTATAGGGTTGGGGTATGGATAGCCTTAAATCGGTGGGTACCCTACCCCAGGATGATCATTTTAAAAAACATTGAAAAATCTGCATTCATTAGCATATTGTTTCATCTCCTTCCTACTGAGCACTTATTAGTTCGCTGTAAGTTTAAGTTTTGTAAGTGTTGCTAACTTAAACTTGAAAGTCGTTGTATCTTAGAGACGATTGTCTAAACCATTAGCACTTTTACGAGACATTTTCGTTTTGTAGAGATAGTATATAATACTAGCCTCGACTTCAAATTATGTCCCGTTATTCTGTCCATTTTTTTTAGAAAACCAAACACCACAAACAACAATCACAAGATGAAATTTTGTTTTCTTGAAAAATGGCTAACATCAGTTTCACTTCGATGGTTGTTGGTCCCGTTCATGGCGAAAAATGGGTGAAGTTTTTCGATATTGATTTGAAGAGGTGGCAACAGAAGATGGTTTTTTACTTGACTACCTTGGGTCTATCTCGGTTCCTGAAAGAAGACCCTCCTACAATTAGTTAAAAAGAAACAGACAACCAAAGGAGGATCGATGTAGATGCTTGGCACAACATCAATTTCATTTGCCAAAACTACGTTTTGAATGGGCTGGAAGACACTCTCTATAAGGTCTACAGTTCATTCAAAACATCCAAAGAGTTGTGGGACTCTTTCGAGAAAAAGTACAAAATAGAAGATGCCGGCACAAAGAAATTTATTGTCGGCAAATTTCTAGATTTCAAGATGGTTGATACCAAAATAGTAATCAGCCAAATTCAGGAAATTCAGATCATACTTCATGACCTAGTGTCTGAAGGGATGATTCTGAATTAGTCATTTCAAGTGGTTGCAATTATCGAAAAACTATCGCCATCGTGGAAAGACTTTAAGAATTACCTCAAGCACAAGCGCAAGGCAATGGGGCTTGAGGATTTGATAGTTCGACTTCCGATTGAGGAAGACAACCGAAATCTGAAGTAAAATCCAGCAAAACTGGAATGGAGGCCAAGGCCAATCTGCATAATCGAGCATTAGCAAGAAACGAAAGCATTCCGAAAACACAAGAGGAATCCCAAGAAATTTAAAGGGAATTGCTATAATTGTGGCAAGCCGAATCACATGGCCAAGGATTGCCAACACCTAAAAAAGGGCAATAAAAATAGCAACCAACAACAAGCCAATATGACCAAGGACAAGTCTGTTCCGAAGATATGTGGGGGTTCGATCTCACCGTCGTTGTATTTGAAGCCAATATGGTGGATAATCCAAGGGAATGATGGATAGATACCGGAGTTACTCGTCACATTTGTGTCGATAAGGAGATGTTTTCCTCCTACACTCCGATAAATGGAATGAAACTATTCATGGGGAACTCTTCGACTTCCAACATCATGGGGTTTGGAAACGTTGTGCTGAAGATGACTTCCGGAAAAGCTGACATTTGTGGATGTGTTGCATGTCTCGGATATCCACAAGAACTTAGTTTCTGGTGCCCTGTTAAACAAGGTCGGTTTTAGACTAGTGTTTGAGTCCAACAAGTTTATAAGGACCAAGAATGGTCAGTTTCTTTGTAAAGGGTACCTTGATAAAGGGCTCTTCAAGATGTTTGTAATGAATGTTTTCCACCAAGAGGTGAAGAATAAGAATGTTACTTATGTTTACTTGTTGGATTGTTCTATTTAAGGCATGATAGATTAGGACACGTAAGTTTTAACGCAACTAAAAAGTTAGTGAATCTGCAATTAATACCAGCATTTAAAAACCAATTCACAAGACAAATGTGAAGTTTATATTGAAGCACAATTGGCTAAAGCATCGTTTTATTCGGTAACGAGAAGTACCAAACTACTTGAGTTAATTCATACAGATGTGTGTGATTTAAAACTTGTTCAAACTCGAGGTGGGAAAAAGTACTTTATAACGTTCGTTAACGATTGCACAAGTTATTGTTATTTTTATCTCTTTAAAACCAAATATGAAGCTTTAGTAGCTTTTAAAACTTGTAAGAATGAAGTTGCGAATCAGCTTAATTTGAAAATTAAGATGATTCGCAGTTATAGAGGCGGAGAGTATGTTGCTCCATTTAAAGACTTCTGCTCGGAAGCAGGTATAATTCATCAAAAGACAGCTCCCTACTCACCTTAATCAAATGGTGTTGCAGAACGCAAAAATCGTACTCTTAAGGAGATGATGAATGCAATATTGATAAGTTCTTGCTTACCCCAAAACTTGTGGGGGAAAGTTATTCTTTCTGCAAACTACATTCTTAATAAGATCCCACACAAAGATAAAATGAAACTCCATATGTGTTATGGAAAGGACGAAAATCATCATAAAAATATCTTAAAGGGTGGGGGTGGTTGGCTAAAGTTGAAGTACCTAAGATAAAACAAGTTAGAATCGGTCCTAAAACGATTGATTGCATTTTCATTGGATATGCAAACAATAGTAGTGTGTATCGCTTTCTAGTGCACAAGTCAGCAATTACTAATATAAATGATGGAATGATCATAGAATCAAGAAATATTGTATTATTCGAGAATATCTTTTCTAACAAAGAAAGGAAAGAAGAAAGTTCTAACAAAAGAACTTATGAAACTGCAGGTTTATCTCAAAATGATGAAGAGGAACCAAGATGCAATAAAAGGACAAAAGTAGCTAAGTCTTTTGGTCCTGATTTTCTAACTTATATGTTAGAAAACGAACCCCGAACTATTCAAGAAGCCTTGTCTAGTCCAGAAGCTCCTCTCTGGAAAGAAGCTATCAACAATGAAATAGATTCCATCCTACACAATAATACTTGGGAGTTGGTTGATCTCTCTCCGGGATGCAAACCTTTAGGATGTAAGTGGACCATTAAAAGAAAGTACAAAGTAGATGGATCTATTTGGTAGCTAAAGGGTTTAAACAAAAGGAAGGATATGAATTTTCCAATACATATTCTCCTATTACTAGGATCACGTCCATTCGTGTTATCATTGCTATTACAACTTTTCATAACCTTGAGATACATTAAATGGATGTGAAGACTGCCTTCTTGGATGGTGAGCTTGAAGATGAGATTTATATAGAACAACCCGAAGGGTTCATTACATCCAGACAAGAGAGAAAGGTGTGTAAGTTTGTTAAGTCACTTGATAGACTAAAACAAGCACCTAAGTAATGGCACGAAAAGTTGACATAATTATGTTATCAAATGGTTTCAAAATCAACAAATGTGATAAGTCTGTCTACATTAAAGGTACAAATGTTGATTAAGTCATTGTCTGCCTTTATGTAAATGATATGTTAATCATGGGTAGTAGTCATGATTTAATCATGAATATTGTGAACATGTTAAAGAAGAACTTTGACATGAAAGATATGGGATTATTTGATGTTATATTAGGGATTAAAATCTCTAGAACTTCAGATGGAATTGTCTTGTCACAATTCCATTATATCAAAAGCATACTTATAAAGTTTAATGTTTTTGATAGTCCTTAGGCTAAGACACCTATAGATATAAGTCTATATTTAGCCAAAAATAGATGAGAACCAATTTCTCAGCTAGAAAATATGCAAGGATAATTGGCAGTCTGATGTACTTAACAAATTATACACGTCCAAACATTGCATATTCAGTGAGTAAACTAAGTAAGTTCACAAGTAACCCAAGTAAAGATCATTGAAAAGCTTTGACAATGGTACTTAGATACTTAAAGTATACCATGAATTATGAAATACTTTATACGAGATATCCAGCAGTATTAGAAGGATATTGTGATGCCAATTAGATATCAGACACAAAAGACTCCAAGTCCACAAGTGGTTATGTATTCACAATAGGTAGAGGAGCAGTGTCATGGAAATCTTCTAAGCAAAATTGTATAACTCGATCCACTATGGATTCCGAGTTTATTACTTTAGATAAAGTTGGAGAAGAAGGTGAATGGCTTATAAATTTCTTAGAAGATATTCCTTGTTGGAATAAACCAGTGACTGTTGTATTGATATATTGTGATAGTCAATCAACAAGGCATAAAGTATTATGTATAATGGTAAGTCTAGACATATTCGTCGAAGACATAATACCATTAGACAATTGATCTCTAATGGGGTTATTTCGGTTGGCTATGTGAAGTCAAGGGAAAACCTAGCAGATCCACTAACTAAATATATTAAGCGAGATCAAATGTACGAGTTGGTAAGGGGAATGGGTTTCAATTCCACAAAATAAGAATGTTCATAGCGGTAACCCAACCTTGTGAATTGGAGATCCCAAGACATTGGTTCAATGGGACAACTAAGTTATGTTAGATAAATGTTTTTATCATGATTTTGATGATTTTGTTCGATTTTGTTCAAATGAGTTTTTAAACCAAAACAATGTTCCTAAATGTTGTTTAAATACTTCCGATCGACTTAAGATGTTTTTACTATTTTTCGTAGTATTTTTTGGAGTTTATTTTCGATAAAAAATTGGACAACACATTTGTTTCAGGCTCGACCGGTCGCCCTATAGGGAAACCCGTACTGAGTTGAGTTTTGAAACAAAAATGGAAATGAAAGCCAAGTCCTCTCCTATAAATAGAGGCTTCATTCAAACAA
Source organism: Rehmannia glutinosa (assembly GCA_016081115.2). Lineage (NCBI taxonomy): Eukaryota > Viridiplantae > Streptophyta > Magnoliopsida > Lamiales > Orobanchaceae > Rehmannia > Rehmannia glutinosa. The sequence continues at coordinate 152,230 of JABTTQ020002544.1, read as the reverse complement.
CAAGATATAACATACTACACAAAAAGAGCAATCAAACAAACACTTTCATATATCTTGTTGTATTAGACTTATCACTTTCATTTGCACAAATTTGAGGTCTAGGCTTTCAATTCTTGATTACACTTGTACTCATATTGTATCAATCTTTATTGAGTTGTAATCTTGATTTTGGTCATCATTCAACACAAGACATCCTTGTGAGTATTCTTGTGGTAAGAATACACTGGGTGATCTAGGTGATAGGTGTTTGAAGGTTGTGGTAATCTTCAAAGGTGTTGTAAGAGGATTGTGGTAATCCTCAAGGTGGTGTAAGAGGGTTGTGGTAATCCTCAAGGTGTTGTATTAATTTTTGGTAAATTAGTAAAATCTTTTTTTCGCTTTTGAAATCCATCCCTGATATACCGGGGTGGTAGTAGATAGGCCCTAGGTGGGTTGAACTACTATAAATCGACGTATGCTATTTGCTTTCCACACTTAGATTTCATCTTTGCTTGAGTTTTACGAAAAAGAGGGCAAAATCTGAAAAACCAGGATAATCTATTCACCCCCCTCTAGATTATCGTAGCCGCTTGGACTTACAAGTTATTAATGTTTGGCTGAACACTTGCAACCTGTTTCAGCTCATTCCGACAACATTCAAGTGAAAAATTATGTAGAGTGTGGTGAGGTTAAGTTTATCTTTTAATGATTCATATACCTAAAAGGTGGAGTATGGCAGGATACTCTTTATAGGAGATCACATATGCAAGTGAGATGTATTGGTCCTTTCTACCTATAACACTTATAAATCTAAGATATAGTTCAGGGCCGAAATGGACACAAGGTGAGAACAAAACGTGTTAGAACTGTTATTGTATAAGTATTGTTGTCTTGGTTTACACAAACGGCTGAATAGTCAAGACATCGTGTCACTAAGCAGCTAGTAAATCAGACAACACTTTACTAAGGAAGGTTCAAAGTCACAAGCTACCTATCCTAATGCAATAATAGTTCGTCGGAACTTTCAAATGAGTATGCATACATGCATGCATTAATGTTCATTCATATGGAGGATTATTGGAAATTGGTTTAGTAAAAATGGTTTTGACCCAATTTTGACCAATTAATTAAGTGGATCATTTATTAGTTTGATGGCTCAAAAGCTACTCTAGAAAACCGTAGGCAAGTGCACCTATCATTTTGTAGTATAGATTATTGAGTCCCGAGTGTCATTCCCACGAGGATTGTAAGTACTAATAATTACTGTCTTTTTGTTATCTAATCTAGCAATTTTCGAGTTTTGTTTGTTAAAATGGAAAATGAAAAATAGAGAATTTAAAATAATTGCAACTTACAATAAATCAAATAAAAGTAGATTGTAGAATGAGAAATTAAGAGATAGAAATGTGTTGATTGTAAATCCCTCTAGAATATTTTTGTGATTCAACAAGATAAGAATACACCCATAAGCCCTTAAGCAAAAACCAACCTCTTTTAATAAAATCTCATGTTATGTGGACCGTAGAAATTCCCGTTTAAGTTAAACCCTTTCTCAAGGCGAAAAACTCCTAATCTCAAGTTGATTAACTGAAATCTCTTTCTAGTTAAAACCCCCAAAATTGCATTATAACGATTTATGAATTCCCATATTAGGTTTGACCCTAATCCAGAAGATTTATGTCGTCCTATATCTAGGATTGCATACAACTCTTTTCACTTATATAGGTTCTTTCTCACCATAAATCTCTCGATTACCCGATGAGGAATAGATATCAAATTAATATACCTAAATATTAACTTGAATGAAATAAACATGATATAAGTGAATCACACAAGACATGAGAATTTTATTAAAAAACATACAAACCTTAATCACAAATCCATTCTAGAGTTCATTACATTCAAACACTAGGAGTTTAGCTACTCATGATTTTGACAAAAGAGCAAATTACACAAGAAGATTTAAGTATTGTAGACATTATGTACTTATCTTTCTCAAAATCTCAATGATTTCTTCCTTGATAGATGATGTTGATCCAAGCCTTCTTCTCCAATGTTGCTACAAGCTTACTCCTCCAAGACCTCTTGATCCCAATTCCACTCAAAATGTTGGACACAATGAATATTTTCTAAGTGTCTATGATGAATACACAATGAATCTCTATATGAATGAATATTACATGAATGAATTTCCCAACTCAAACTCTTGGCTTTTATAGGCACCATCTTTGTGAAAGAACACATCAACAAATGCTCCATTTCCATGCTTGTTAGTTGAATCATTGTGTGCACATTCATGGTTGAGTTGGTTGAATCATTGTATTCACATGACAATACTCCACTTCCATTGGTTGAGTTGGTTGAATCATTGTGTCCACATGACAATTGAGGGGATAATGGAGTTTTGGTGCAGCAAGATGAGGTGTAAAAGTTGCTCAAAGGTTGTCAAAAAGCAAAAGTCTCCATTATTTCCGCCAAAAGAAGAAAAGATTTTGAGCTGGAGACAAAACACGGCCGTGCTTAAAAAGCACGGCCTGGCCGTGTTCGTCAAATTTGACGAACACGGCCGTGCTTATAAAGCACGGCCTGGCCGTGTTTTCTTCGTCATTTGGGATTTTTGGCAGGGTGTGCTTTTAAACACGGTTTGGGCGTGTTTTGATGATTGGCGTGGGGAACACGGCCGTGCTTTGTAAGCACGGCCTGGGTGTGTTTTTCTTTTTTCTTCCCTTTGAAGCATGGCCATGTTTCCCAACACACTAGGGGTGTGTTTTGCACGAGATTGAGTCTTCTTGCCTTCTTTTAGACTTTGTTTTTGTTCGTATTTTCATATGAAATCCATACGAGTTTGCTTCAAGTCTTTACCTTCATCATTTAAAACAAGTCAATGTGATTTTTCTTGAATTTATTGATTAATGAACTAAAAAGTTAAAGAAATTATCTAAAAAGAGCTATAAAAATGTGAATAAAAATGCACTTATCAAACCGCCTACAACTTGGAAATTTTGCTTGTCCTCAAGCAATTTTAAAACAAAGAGTGGGGTTGAAAACAAAAATGAAGTATCTATTTTCACAATTTCGATATGATTGAAGTAAATCGCTAACCTTTTTATTCCCAATTGAGCCAATCAATTCGTTCTTCCAAGTCAACCAATTTGTAAAAAAAAGGGTGACTTCAGTAATTGGAATCGTTTAATCATCATAGTTGTCGTATCACAGAAATTGTTAATCATTCGCTTAAACCAAATACAAGAATGTAATGATAAAAGGAGATGTCCAAAACTCGGGTTTTTTTTTTCATGCATATTGATAAGTGTATTTTTATGCATGTTTTATGTGTGTATTTGAGTAGAAATTGAGTTATTTTTGTTGTTAGTTTCATTAGTTTTTGATTGTACATTGTTTATACTACTTTGTAGGGTGCTTTTATTGGTGTAGGTTAACCATTCGGGGCTAATTTTGGTGAATTTCGGACCATGGATTCATGTCAAAACATACCGGGAGTTTAAGGATGCAAAAACGCTCGAAATTCCAAGCCAAACGCGTCATTTCGGGGTTTTTGGTCCAACACGGGCGGGGGTGTCGCAACACGGCCATGTTGAAGGGGATCAAAAGAGGAGAAAAATCGCACAAAACAGAGCCGGACACGGCCTGGCCGTGTCGTCGCATAACACGGCCAGTCGTACAAACACGGCCTGGCGTGTTGCCGACACGGCCAGAAAAACAGCGAATCTTCAAAAATTTGTGCGGCAAAGACGGCCTGGCCGTCTTTATCAACACGGGCGTGTCCGGACCCTTTTGCAACTTTTCCATGTGAAAATTATGGAAAGCTCACCTACTAAGCCTTTTGACCACTTTTATACACCTTTAACACCCAATTTTGCTGCAACATGTCCCCATATTCCCTCAATCATCATGTGTATACAATGATTCAACCAACTCAACCATGAATGTGCACACAATGATTCAACTAACAAGCATGGAAATGGGGCATTTGTTAATATGGTATTTCACAAGATGGTGCTTATAAAAGCCAAGAGTTTGAGTTGGAAAATAATTCATGTAATATTCATTCATTGATATACAAGAAAATCAGATTTTAGGAATGAAAGTTCGTATTTTGGAGAGGAGAAACTTATATTGTAGTGAGGAAGAGAGTTAGAAGGCTTGGATCACCATGGAGAGGCGCTAAGGCACAAGGATTGAAGATCGCTCGGAGAAGAAGATGAACTCCACCACTTCATCATCATACTTCCAACAGGGGAGTCTTATGTTGGTTTTGGAAGTTTTAACTTCAAGTATTCATGTTGATTTCGAAAGAAACTTCTTGTTTAATTGTTGTTTTCATTCTCAAATCCATCATGAGTTAAATCGCTAGTGTTTGAATGTGATGAACCCTAGAACTTATTTGTGATCATTGGTTTGAATGTTTTAATATATTTTCTTATGTTTTTATGCGAGTCACTTATGTTATGCTTGTTTATTCGAATTGGTATATATGCAATATTGATTTGAAGTTTATTTTTCACCGGAAATCGAGAGATTCATGGTGAAATAGAACCAACATAAGTGAAAGGAGTTGCATGCAATCCTAGATATAGGGACGACATAAATCTTCCTGATTAGGGTCAAACCTAATATGGGAATTCACAAATCGTTAATGCAATCTTGGGGTTTTAACTAGAAAGAGATTTCAGTTAATCAACTTGAGGTTAGGAGTTTTTCGCCTTGAAAGGGTTTAACTTAATTTAGGAATGCCTACGGTCCATGAAGCATGAAAATATGTTAAGGGATGGTTAAAACTTAAGGGTTATGGTTGTATTTATTTTGGTAAAATCACAAAGACGCGTTCTAGAGGGATTCACATTCAAGCACATTTATATCCAACATCTTCCAATCCGAGTGTATCGATATCTTTCGTGTTCTTAGTTGCCTCTTCCACTTTTATTTGATTTTGTTTTATTTTATTTTGCAACAAACTATTTGACGAATTTGTAGGCTAGATAATAAAAAGACGGTAATTACTAGTAATCATAGTCCTCGTGGGAATGACACTCGATACTCGCTTAGCTTTACTATAAAACGATAGGTGCACTTGCCTACGGTTTTAAAGGTAGCTTTTGAGCCATCACATATAGTTATAAATTAGGACATTTTTAGGCAAACTTCCACTAGGTTTAAATTTTGAATGACTTTCCAAAAACTCCTAGGGTGGTGTCCCATACTCATATTTGTCCTGCCGTTTACGTAAAAAAGACAAACATGGGGCTCATGAATGCTCCTAGTTACTAAGCAGCAACAAACAGAGGAGTATAACCTCGATTTGTCCTTTTTTATAAAAATATAAACATTTTTTTTTATTTTTCAAATTTGTTTTTTTTAATAAACCCGAATAATAATTTCTCCAATGATCATGACACAAAGTATCTAATTTTAAGCAAAATCCAAACTATTTTCATGACATTAAACTCTTTTGGCCAAATTCATCCTTTTACTAGGGTCACACGGTTTTAATACATTTTGGCTATTTGAGTTCTCAAAAAGATGACTTTTTCGGGAGAAAAATGGTTAAAACAAATCCACAACCAACTTATCTAATTGTAAAAAAAAATATCTCATGTTTGTTTGCAAGAGATTTAAAAAGTGCATAAAAATAAAACATCCACAAAAATAACTAAAAAAAAAACACAATCTCACACAAATCTAAAAAAATTATCCAAATGTGCTGATAAATCTCACCACCTCCAACTTCAAGGGTCACATTGTCCCCAATGTGAAGAAGGAGATGTGATACAAAGATCGGATTAAAAACGTAAAAAAATGAAACAAGAAAAATACGACCTTCATTGTGGTGGTGGTGGGAAATGTCCTTGCGAAATATGCCATTGTTGGATACGATCCATCATGGCAAAATAGGACTGCTGTTGGTCGTATTGTTGGTGTTGCTTTGTTGTTGAAGATTCATGAAGAATTGTTGTTGTTGTTCTTCAATTCGAGCGTAGTCTTCTGCGTCATCATTTCCCGTGGCGATCCAATATAGCTCGGCCGCTCCATTTGCTCCAACCGAATGGCGTGGAGAAGAGATCTAGTATCATCCATGGGGGTTGGTGGTTGCCTTTGTGGTTGAGACGCCGAGGAGCATCAATATCCGGTTCCTCACCATAAGTGTCCGAGGCGGCGGTGCGGGTAATCGGAATGCATCCGGGTTATCACCCTACGGGTACATCATCTTCCAATTGTCCTGGATCCCGAACCAAAATGCGAGAAGGGTCCGACAATGGATACGTGTAATCTGTATTTTTGAACCTTAAAGCATAACCCATACCGCTCCGTTGAATCATTCACATAGCAATGCAAGATTCAAAGTCGATCCGGGTTGGTCCCCCGCTTGCTCGAGTCCTGCGAGGTTATAGCCATAATGGGTGGCGATAGGAGTAATAAGGCCACCAATGACGATTTTACCTCGATTTTTCTTGCTCACTTTGAGAAAATGCTTTGGGAGATAAGAACCCGTGTCGCCCAAAGAGAATTCACCATAGACCATAGAAAATAAAGCTCATCAACTCGAACGACCCCTTCACTTTCGCCCGGCCAAATAGTGTGCTTGAGAGCACCCGATGGATATAACGGAAGTAAGGATTGACGATGCATGAGGATTTTGATGAAGAAGGATTATATTCCAAACTCATGCGTAATAGCTTGCCAAAATTGTCGATCATGGAACCCCAATGGCTTTATACGCAACCCATTTGTGGGTAAATCATAGATAGAATTAAATTCTCGCGTGTGAGTTGGTGATCATTGTTGAAGAGCCGAAAGGTGATACGTCCCTTCTTCAAATGTCGGCTTTGATGTGATCTCGGCGTTATAGGAACTCGAAATTCTAATGTGAGACGGATGTAGGTGGCGTGGCTAGATTCATGAAATAGCCCCACCCAAGCCGATTGAACATCCAATCCACATCTGTCTGGCCCGAGCCCATCCAATGTAGGGTTGTCGAGAATCGTGTGTTTATAATTTGGCGTTGGGCTAGAAGATGATCTCGGGCCCCACGGCCGCATCCCTGAAAGAAATGCCATATGGGTGGCGGGGGCCCGTGTGTTAGTGCAGCGGCTCGGCGACCACCGTGTTCGGGGCCGCGGAGGATGAAGCATCACTGTACGACCGACGCTTGGACACTGGGATTCCTATGTCAATAGAAATTTATAATAGCGGAAAAATCATTCTAATAGACATAACAATACCCCAAGCATCAAGGATCACCAATTCATCCAAAATTTCACCATATTAACACATTTATTCAACAAGAATCCATCTTCAAAAGCTATACACCCCATTTGCAACAATGATTCAACAACATCCCATTTTCAACAACATTTCAACAATACCCAAATAGCAATTCAACAAAAACAAGGATATCTCAACAACAATTTAGGAATATCAATCATATGAACCCAAGACTAACTCTTCAAATTTAGTTCATGAATATCAAGAACAAATGACCAATTCCTTAATTTAGCAAGATAAAAACATCACAAGAATAAACCCTCACCATTACCACAACAATCAAGAAATTACCACAAACAAACTCAATTAAACTCACAAAAATCACAAAACAATATGTCATAAAAAGAAATTCATGATTTTACCATTAATCCACAAATATCCAATTTTTAATTTCCTAAAATTCAATTTCTAGGTCATGAAAAATTGGCAACAAAAATTCATGAAATTCCTAATTACAACATGGGATAACCTTCACTACAACACACAAAAAGAATAAACATACCAATTAAACAAGAAAAATTCAAATTGAAAGCAAAAATTGAAAAAGAAAAGAAAAGAACACCAATACATACCTTGAAAACATTGTGAAAAGGAAGAAGTGAGAGCACTTGTAATGTGAAGGTGTGTGGTGTGGTGAAGTTTTGAGAGAAGAAAGAAGAGAATTGGGGATTTGGGGCGGGGTTAGAGAGAAAGGGGAATGGGGGAAGAAGAAAGAAGGGTTTTGGGAAGAAAAATAGAAGAAAAATCGGACCCCCATGTTTAAGACTCTGCACCAACATGGTTGTGTTTGAAGCACGGCCAGGTCATGTTCGGTACGTCTTTCACCCATCAGACTTTTTTTTTTCGATTTAAAACGTGGGCGTGTTATTTAACACGGCCTGCCCGTGTTTTGTACGCTCATTCCAGTCTTTTTCGTTTTTTTTTATTTAAAACACGGGCGTGTTAAAAAACACGCCCCAGCCGTGTTTGGTACGTCTTTCCATCCCCAACTTTTTTTTTCGAATTAAAACACGGGCGTGTTTAAAAACACGCCATGGCCGTGTTTTGTACGTGAGTTGTCAACATGGCCTGAATTGAAGAACACGGCCAGGGTGTGTTCGTTAATTGATTGACGAACACGGCCGTGGTGGACAAACACGGCCTGACCGTGTTTCTAATTTTTTTTTATATTTAAAACAAAACATCCGCAAAAAACCAAAAATAGGAAGAATTAAGCGAAAGAAAATACATACAAAATACCGGGTTGCCTCCTGGGTAGCGCTTCTTTTATCGTCGTGTAGCTGGACCTGTTTTACCTCTACTCGTGTGGTGTATTTTGGGGGTCGTTAAGATAGATGGAATCTCGATAACTATCATCGATGGTGCCCCCAAAATAAAGCTTGAGGCGATGTCCGTTTACCTTGAATGTTCCCATTTCCTTGTGCGTGATTTCAATAGTCCTGTAAGGGAACACTTTAGTAACAAAGAATGGGTTTGGACCACCGGGATTTTAACTTACCTGGGAATAGTCGTAGTCGGGAATTGAAGAGTAACACTTGATCACTAGGTTGAAATTCTCTTGTTTGCTTAATGCGTTTGTCATGCCATTGCTTTGTTAGTTCTTTGTAAATTTTCGAGTTCTTGTATGTCGAATTTCGCCATTCTTCGAGTTCGTTAATCCGCAATAAACGGTTATCTCCTCGCACTTGACAAATCATAATTAAGCATTTTAATAGCCCAAAAGGCCTTGTGTTCAAGCTCAACCGTAAATGACATGCCTTACCATAAACGAGTCGGTATGGAGTAGTCCCTATCGGCGTTTTGAAAGCGTTCTATAAGCCCAAAGGGCATCGTCAAGTTTGAGGGACAAATCCTTGCGAGAGTGTCCAACCCTTTTTCCAAAATTCGTTTTAATTCGCGGTTGGACACTTCGACTTGACCACTAGTTTGGGGGTGATAGGCGGTGGCGACTCGATGTGTGACGCCATAACGTTTTAGCATTTTGTCGAATTGGTTATTGCAAAACTGAGTGCCTCTATCGCTAATGATGGCTCGTGGTGTACCGAATCGGGTGAAAAGTTTTTTTAGAAAATGTATCACCACTCGAGCATCATTTCTGGGCAAGGCTTGAGCCTCTACCCATTTAGACACGTAGTCAACGGCCACTAAAATGTATTTATTGCCAAGCGATGTAGGAAAAGGTCCCATAAAATCAATACCCCAAACATCAAAAATTTCGCAAACAAGAATACCGTTTTGGGGCATTTCATTTTTTCGAGAAATATTTCCTGCTCGTTGACAATTATCACAAGTTTCAACATACCGTTTTGCGTCTTGGAAAAGTGTAGGCCAATAAAAACCCGACTCAAGGACCTTTCGTGCCGTGGTATTCGCTTGATAGTGCCCACCGGTGGGCCCCTTATGACAATGATGCAAAATGGAGATCGTTTCCGGAAGTGCGACACATCTTCGTATGATTTGATCCGCACAAACTCGAAAGAGGTGGGGATCGTCCCAAATATAGTATTTGAGGTCCGAAAAGAATTTCTTCTTTTGTTGATGGGTCACCCTTTCGGTAGAACTTTTCCTACAAGATAATTAGCAAAATATGCAAACCAATGATTATCAATTGAAATTGAGTTCAGGGCAAAGAGTTGCTCATCCAGGAAAGAATCGTTGATATGTCCTTTGTGTTGCTTGTCAGTGTCAGAGTGCTCAAGCCTTGATAGGTGATCAGCGGCAAAATTTTCAAAGACCCCGTTTATCTTTGATCTCTACATCAAATTCTTGGAGTAAGAGTACCCATCGAATTAGTCGTGGTTTTGCATCATTATTGTCAAGCAAATAACGTAAGGCGGAGTGATCCGTATAGACAATGACTTTTGACAGGGATCAAATATGAGCGAAATTTGTCAAAGCGAAAACTACTGCAAGTAACTCTTTTTCTCGTAGTTGTATAATTGGGTGAGGGATTCGAGTTTTACTTGCGTAGTAAATTGGTCGGAAATGCTTATCTTTTTATTGCCCGAGCACCGCACCTACCGCATAATCGTTGGCATCACACATGAGTTCGAATGGTTGAGACCAATCCCGAGCTACCATGATGGGGGAAGTAGTGAGTTTTTCTTTCAAAGTATTGAATGCTTGAAGGCATTCATCATTGATATCAAAAATCGCATCCTTCTCCAAGAGGCGAGTGAGTGGCCGGGCAATTTTTGAAAAATCTTTGATGAATCGCCTATAGAACCCGGCGTGTCCCAAAAAGCTTCTGGATTGCCTTCACTGTGGTGGGTGGAGGCAATTTGGAAATTGTCTCAACCTTCGCCTTGTCAACTTCAATGCCCCTGCAAGAAATTTTATGTCCCAAAACAATACCTTCTTGTACCATGAAATGACATTTTTCCTAGTTAAGAACCAGGTTAGTCTCTTCGCAAATGAATGAGGACTTTTTAAGATTTGCAAGACAAAGATCAAAGGAGTCCCCAAAACCGAGAAGTCATCCATGAAGACTTCCATGATATCTTCTACAAGTTCGTCGAAGATAGCAAGCATGCACCGCTGAAAGGTTTTCGCATTGCATTGCACAACCCGAAAGGCATGCGTCAATAGGCAAAAAGTACCGTAGGGACAAGTGAAAGTGGTCTTCTCTTGGTCCTTCTGCTATCGAGATCTGGAAATAACCTCGACATGCCATCAATGAAGCAATAATGCAAGTGACCGATAATCTTTCAAGCATTTGATCAATAAAAGGTAAAGGAAAATGGTCCTTGCGAGTAGCATCATTGAGTCAGCGTAATCAATGCAAACTCGCCAACCTTTATTCCGCATTGGAATAAGTTCATTCTTTTCATTTGGTACCACCGCTCATCCCACCTTTCTTTGGAACCACTTGAATCGGACTCACCCACCATCAAAAATTGGATAGATGAGCCCAAAGATCAAGTAATTTGATTACCTCCACCTCGACTACCTCTTTCATGTTTGGATTTAAGCGACGCTGAGGTAGAACAACCGGCTTGAAATTTTCCTCCATCAAATTTTGTGAGTGTAAAAGGAAGGATTGATCCCTTGAATATCGGAGATTTTCCAAGCGATGGCCTTTTTATGTTCCCCGTAATATTGCCAACAATCTATCCTTTTGATGAGAAGATAAATCGGAGGAAATAATTACGGGAAGTTTGGCTAGAAATGCATATTCCAAGTGTTCGGGTAGCTCTTTCGGCTCAACGGTGGTGGGTCCTCAATGAACGGTTTGTTATGCTCCACCTGCGAATTTTCAATTTTTTCGAACTCTTTCGTCGCTTCATTGGTGTGTTTTCCTCCAAGTTGATGACTTGCAATACAAGTCCCCAAGAATTCGTTAGAAATCATGCTTGGTAAAGAATTGGTTATCTCCATATCGATAAGATGAATAGCAAAACAGAGTCATCTTTATCTATCGTATTTTTCATTGATGTAGTGATTTTAAAAATGATTTGTTCATCTTCGACTCTTAAAATCAGTTTTCCATCATGCACGTCAATGATTGCTTTAGCAAAGAGCTAAAATTGGACATCCTAGAATCAAGGGGACTTCGACATCTGTATGCATGTCAAGAATTACAAAATCGACAGGAAACTTTGACCAAAACATCCTCAACAATGCCTCTAGGATATTTAATGGACCTGTCAGCTAATTGTAAGCTCATCCTAGTTGGTTTCGGTTCCCCTAGACCCATTTGTTTAAACAATTCATATGGCATCAAATTAATGCTAGCCCCTAGATCGCCAATGCCCGATCAACAGTCAAATTACCGACATGACAAGGAATAGTAAAACTCCCTGGATCTTTGATTTTTTGCGGTAACTTATTTTGCAAAATTGCCGAGCATTCCTCATTTAATTGCACCATGGAAATTTCTTCGAGCTTCTTCTTATTTGAAAGCAAATCTTTTAAGAACTTGGCATATTTTGGCATCTGTGAAAGGGCTTCAACAAAAGGAATATTGATGTGTAATTGTTTAAACAAATCCAAAAACTTACCAAATTGGTCGTCATGTTTGTCCTTATGCAATCGACTTGATACGGAATAGGTGGTTGGAATTCCATACCATTTTCTTTGTTTCCTCGATACATGTTCGCTTTTTGTTGTATGGGAGTGGGCTCGTCCTCCCGATCCGTGATTGCCTAGCTTTGTTTCACTCCTTAGAGTGATTGCTTTTACCTTCTCTTGGATTCGGCTCGGTGTTGCTAGTAAGCTCCTTGTGGCCTTTGGAGATCATTTTGGCAATTTGACCAATTTGATTTTCCAAGTTGCGAATGGATGCTTCTTGGTTCCTTAAGGATGTTTCGGTGGCCGTGAAACGGTTTCCGTTGTTTGGGCCAATTTGGACAAGAAAGTCCTCCAAACTTGGTTTTTGCGGTTGGAAACCGGAGGTGCGATTTAATTGGGGAGTGCGTTTGGATTAGGCTTCATGACCTTGATTTCCCAACTAAAGTTCTTGGCCGACGCCAACCTGGATTATAGGTATTATCGAAAGGATTATTTTGAAAGGGTCGAGATTGATTACCTAGATAATCCACTTGTTCATGCGGTGGTATCGCGTGAGGGCAATCTTGGTGGTTTGCGATCCTCCACAAGCCTCGCATGAGAAGAAGGCTTGTTGTGGTGGTGGTTTTGGAGCCGCCAACCCGTCGATTTTCCGAGTTAGAGCTTCGACTGGGCGGCTGTAACCACCGCATCTCGTATTGTATACACCTCTTGTCATGTTGGTCTTACCTCGTACAGATTGCCATTGATAGCCATTCATGGCCATCCCTTCTATGAGATCTTGGGCGACCGGGTGTTTTATTGTTCAATGTTCCCCGCCGCCGCATCAATCATTTGCCTCGTCGATGAGAGTAGCCCGTTATAAAACGTTTGGACTTGCATCCAAATAGGGAGGCCATGATGTGGGCATTTTCGCAAATTCTTTGAATCTCTCCCAAGTGTCGTACAAGGTCTCATCGTCCTCTTGAGTGAATGAAGAGATTTCATTCCTCAATCGTCTGCGATTTTGCGGGTGGAAAATATTTCAAAAGAAACTTTTCCGCCATAATGCTCCATGTTGTGATTGTTCCCATTGGTAAAGTGTTTAGTCATTGTTTAGCCTGTCCCCGAAGAGTAAATGGGAATATGCGCAAACGGATGGCATCATCGGAGACTCCATTTATTTTGAAGGTATCGCAGATTTCGAGGAAATTTGCGTTATGGTTGTTTGGATCTTCATCAGGTAGGCCGTCAAATTGGACAAATTGTTGCACCATTTGAATGACATTCGGTTTGATCTCAAAATTATTGGCTGCAACAGTGGGCCTTGCGATGCTAGATGTCGTCCCCTCCATAGATGGTTTGGCGTAATCATACATTGTTCTTTATTGTTCGTCCGCCATTTCAGGATTCTTGCCTTCGTTAATATCCTCTTCGTAGTTTGTATTCGTGCTTTCCTCTGTGTTGCTACCGGCGGTCTCGCGCTTCCAGATTCGGCGACGAGTAGGCATGCACTGCGGTAAATAAGGAGGATAAGTGTAATCCAAGACTTACGAAGATAGATAAGATAAAAGGCAATGGTTAAAAAAAATGATTAGATTTACGAAAATAAAGTGTTCTTAATATCACAATCCCCGGCAACGGCACCAAAAACTTGATGACTCAAAAGCTACTCTAGAAAACCGTAGGCAAGTGCACCTATCGTTTTGTAGTATAGATTATTGAGTACCGAGTGTCATTCCCACGAGGATTGTAAGTACTAATAATTACCGTCTTTTTGTTATCTAATCTAGCAATTTTCGAGTTTTGTTTGTTAAAATGGAAAATGAATAATAGAAAATTTAAAATAATTGCAACTTACAATAAATAAAATAAAAGTAGATTGTAGAATGAGAAATTAAGAGATAGAAATGTGTTGAATGTAAATCCCTCTAGAATGTTTTTGTGATTCAACAAGATAAGAATACACCCATAAGCCCTTAAGCAAAAACCAACCTCTTTTAATAAAATCTCATGTTATGTGGACCGTAGAAATTCCCGGTTTAAGTTAAACCCTTTCTCAAGGCGAAAAACTCTTAATCTCAAGTTGATTAACTGAAATCTCTTTCTAGTTAAAACTCCAAAATTGCATTATAACGATTTATGAATTCCCATATTAGGTTTGACCCTAATCCGGGAAGATTTATGTCGTCCCCATATCTAGGATTGCATGCAACTCTTTTCACTTATATAGGTTCTTTCTCACCATAAATCTCTCGATTACCCGATGAGGAATAGATATCAAATTAATATACCTAAATATTAACTTGAATGAAATAAACATGATATAAGTGAATCACGAAGACATGAGAATTTTATTAAAAAACATACAAACCTTAATCACAAATCCATTCTAGAGTTCATTACATTCAAACACTAGGAGTTTAGCTACTCATGATTTTTGACAAAAGAGCAAATTACACAAGAAGATTTAAGTATTGTAGACATGATGTACTTATCTTTCTCAAAATCTCAATGACTTCTTCCTTGATAGATGATGTTGATCCAAGCCTTCTTCTCCAATGTTGCTACAAGCTTACTCCTCCAAGACCTCTTGATCCCAATTCCACTCAAAATGTTGGACACAATGAATATTTTCTAAGTGTCTATGATGAATACACAATGAATCTCTATATGAATGAATATTACATGAATGAATTTCCCAACTCAAACTCTTGGCTTTTATAGGCACCATCTTTGTGAAAGAACACATCAACAAATGCTCCATTTCCATGCTTGTTAGTTGAATCATTGTGTGCACATTCATGGTTGAGTTGGTTGAATCATTGTATTCACATGACAATACTCCACTTCCATTGGTTGAGTTGGTTGAATCATTGTGTCCACATGACAATTGAGGGGATAATGGAGTTTTGGTGCAGCAAGATGAGGTGTAAAAGTTGCTCAAAGGTTGTCAAAAAGCAAAAGTCTCCATTATTTCCGCCAAAAGAAAAAAAAAAATTTGAGTGGAGACAAAACACGGCCGTGCTTAAAAAGCACGGCCGTCTTTTATAAAGCACGGCCTGGCCGTGTTTTCTTCGTCATTTGGGATTTTTGGCAGGGTGTGCTTTTAAACACGGTTTGGGCGTGTTTTGATGATTGGCGTGGGGAACACGGCCGTGCTTTGTAAGCACGGCCTGGGTGTGTTTTTCTATTTTTCTTGTTTTTCTTCCCTTTGAAGCATGACCATGTTTCCCAACACACTAGGGGTGTGTTTTGCACGAGATTGAGTCTTCTTGCCTTCTTTTAGACTTTGTTTTTGTTCGTATTTTCATACGAAATCCATACGAGTTTGCTTCAAGTCTTTACCTTCATCATTTAAAACAAGCCAATGTGATTTTTCTTGAATTTATTGATTAATGAACTAAAATGTTAAAGAAATTATCTAAAAAGAGCTATAAAAATGTGAATAAAAATGCACTTATCATAGTTATGGATAATAAATGATATAATCGTGATCTATATCGCAAGTAGATGAATTTAGCATTTTGAATTTCTCAAAACCAACTTCGGGTGAATGATAAATTAATGCATAAAGTTAGTCACTTAAATGTCTTTTATATATGGAATATAAAAGAGTGGGGATATGGAAAGTCATATCCCACAGAGAAAGCATATTAAATGTTTGACTAGTTTATATAGAACTTCACCACTAATTAGGAGTATTAATGTAGAGCTTCTTATGGTACACCCTAGTGGACTAAGTCAATTTTGACTAGCTTTTGGCTAGCTCAAATAGCACTGAGGATGGTGCAGAGCACCATCCGAGCTGGGGCCCAGGCCGCGCACGTCACACATAGTCATATTGGGCGCTTTAGAGGCACACTTTGCACTACGTATCGTTGCGAGGAGCTTTGAGGAGCCTTAAAGTTTTGAAAAATCGAACCAGGGTTTGGTCCAGTAGCTCGGTGATGTGCCAGTGCAACTCATGTGGCATTGACTTGGCAGAGTCGTCCAGATGGCGATACGTGGCATGCAGTGGCAGTGATTTGGACGCGCTTTTTCGCTGATTGGACGCATTTGTTCAGTGTGCAGGGGTGCGTGCAGAAGCTTGTGTATCTTTGGAAGAGATGTGAACTGAACCATCAGATTGTGTCTGTTGATCAGAAGGCACAATCCAACAGTCCAGATTGATCTGGACCAAAGGGTGCACCTGTTCTGAAAGGGCATCCAAATTTCTATATAAAACAGACCTTAGGATGATCATTTTAAACACTGAAAAATCTTCATTCGTTAGCGTATTGTGTCACCTCATTCCTTCTATATTTTCGAAATTTCTAAGCACTTATTAGTTCACTGTAAGTTTAAGTTTTGCAAGTGTTGCTAACTTAAACTTGAAAGTCGTTGTATTTTAGAGACGACTGTCTGAACCATTAGCACTTTTACAGGGCAATTTCGTCTTGCGGATATAATATATAATACTAGCCTCGACCTCAAATTCTGTCTCGTTATTCTATCCATTTCCGAGAAAACCAAACACTACAAACAACAATTTAATATTGTAAATTGTCTTTTGTACTAAAAAAAATTGTAAATTGTCCTTTTAAAAAACTCTTCAGGAATAAACAAAAAACTTTTAGCGGTTTTTTTCTATTATTTGTTTAAATCTCACATTATGTGGAAAAAATATTTTAAAGATAAGATTCCATTATGGTAAGGATTAAAGAAAACAAATAAAATGACATAAAATATACTAGAAACAAAATTAAGAAGTCACTTTGGTGTACCAAAAATAAATAAATTGACTTTCTCCGTATTTTGAAATTACAGACTCTTTTGAAGTATTATATATATCCTTTGAAATTTGTTCTATAAGATATAGCTTCATCATAGTCATAGGTACAATTTACAAAATATAGATTAATCATAGAACAGTTTTGACTTACAAACCCAAAGAATTATCATTACATGCTTTCTTCTTTTTTTTTTTGTAATAAGTAACCCATACTTATAAACCAATTTCATTATCACAAAAACTCATGTCAGATCATCTAACGGATCTTTTTTGTTAGACGGATCCAAACCGACCCGGATTTTTTTCGTGATTTCATGCACCGGTGGCATGTTTGTAATATTTCTGGAACAGTGCATCCGAAAAGTATTAGTAGTTCCTCGAAAAAGTATTAGTAGTTCCCTGGAGAGTATTTTAGTAGTTCTCCTGAATATAATTAATTTTTTCTCCCAAAAAGTATTAGCAGTCCCTAAAAAAAAGTATTAGTAGTAACAATGAAATGTATTAGTAATCTGCTTGAACAATTTTTTCAGTAATCCTCTTGAAAAATATTTATTTTTTCTATCAAGAGCATTAGTATTCCTACTAAAATGTGTTAGTAGTCTTATTTAAAAGTATTATGTTTTCCGATTAATGTAGTTTTCCTCATAAAAAGTATTAGTAGTTCCCCATAAAAATATTAGTTCTTCCCCCAAAAAGTATCAATAGTCATCCTGAAAAATATTTGGTAGCACCCCCAAAATATTAGTTTTCCCTCCGAAAAGTATTAGTAGTCCTCCTAAAATATATTAGCAAATCTCCTTAAATGTATTAGCAGCGGCCAGCGGATCTGGTATTGGTACTTGTGCGGACTGTTGGTGGGTTGACGGGTCGGATATTTTGATCCGTCTAACAAATTAGAACTGTTAGACCGTCTGACAGGAGACTAACCCTTTCATTATTTGTTTCTCATGATATCCGATAAAGATGCTTTCAAACTTTCACGTATTCCTTTGTTATCCAATAGGATTGTGGATATTAAGATGTTAGTAATAATAGTTTTCTAATTAAAATAGTCAGAATCAAAGGAGATTGTTATCCAATAACATGGTGGATCTCCCACTTTTTTAAAACAACTTACAAACTCCTAACATATTATTTTGGGAGCTTATAAGATTAATTTTTTAAAAAAAAAAAAAAATTATCAAAAATCACAACCACACATCCTGATCCATATAAACTTCAAAACAAATGTAACATCCTGCCATAGTCCAGAAATGGCTAAAAACTCATGCCATATAATTCACAATCCCATTAAATTTGGAAAGCAAATGAGTGGTAAAAATCACATTTCCCTTGCAATCCAATAGCCACATAATTGAGCATATATGATTTTTTTTTTTTTTTTGAGGAAAGAGCATATATGATTTGCAGTACCTAATCCACTATAGAAACATCATCTTGAACACCAAACTAGCTACCAAATTTGGACTCCATGACAAGACTAATAATCAAAGTGAAAGAAAAGTAGCTTTCTCTGATTGTGAAATATAAAGCCCCCCACATGGTTCTCTCAATCAGATAAGACTGTGTATATAAATAACTTTATTCGAGTTATAGACAGACCTTTCAGATCAAAGAAAATCGAAATGTTACTAAACCTCAATCGAAACCCAACTTCAATAGAAATTAAGGGTCCGTTTGGTTGAGGAAAATTATTCAGATTGATTAATTTCCACAGAACGTAATCAAACCCATTAATTTGTTTGGTTCTGAAATTAGGTTGTTGAATATTACTTGTCTTTAATATATAACCAAACAACACAATAATAACAAAAGCAACCCTTATCCAACCTGTTAACCCCAACCAGACCCTTAGGGGATACCATAAAATTTATAAACTATTCGCTAATGTATGACTATGTTTGCAAACCGTCATTTCCATTTTCCTAACAATTCCTATAAAATGGAATCATATTTGTTTAAAAAAATTCAAATGGAAATCACATATTCTCGTGTTCTCATTTCTACATAAAATAACATCTCAACATATAATTCCAATTTTCAACCATATACAAACTCTAATATATCACTTCCAACCATTATTCTCATCTTTTCATTCAAAAATAAACCTATTGGACCCACCGCTACCCCTAGGTCTACTTACTATATTACTATTTTCAAACTAAATCGATATAATACGACCCACCACCTAAAAATGTTACAAATGTAATATCTTAGATGCAAATTAAATATTGAAAGTGAACTCCAATACCATCAATTATATAAATTATTATACATGTAAAGTTTTGAAAATACATAGTTACATGTCCAACAAAACACAAACATAATTTCATTTTTATCACGTACTTTGGTATTCAAAAATCTCTCAACCAAGCATATTATCATTTCTAAACATATATTAATTTTCATTTTCATTCATCAATCTAAGCACATTCTCAATTTTCACACGGAAACAAATAAATTCTCAAGAAAAATCATTTTTCAACACCAAGAAACGTGAAAGACACCATAGAAACATAATCATACAATATTTTATGACAAATAACTCTTTCCTGAAGGTAACTAGTAAATGCAAATAAACCATTAAGATCATTTAGAAGCCAAAAATAAAGATTACTAAGTTAGTAGTTACTAAAGATACAATGGTAAACTAGCCTATTTGTTCTAATGTTCTATGCCTCTATGACTATTAAAAAGACCTACCACATGAAGCTATGTACAGGAGGCTCTGTCTTTCTCTCTCACTGGGAGAAAAAAAAGATTGAAATTTTACCTCACAGGCACAACTTTCCGCAGCTTTTAACTTTCTATTGGAAACCAAAAAATTCAAAGTATTCAGTTGATTGTAATATCAAAAACCAAATGGAGATTTTCTCCTGCTTCCTCCTTCACCGTATTGGTCATTCCATTTCCTCAACTCATTCATACTAGCTGCATCGTACGCAACCGATGGTCCCACCTAAAAACGGTAATTAAAAAACAATAGAACAGTTAAAGAAGCAACGAGTAACATTAATCTGATAAAAAAAGGGGGAGGTAGGTGGATTAAATATAGGGATAATTACAAAAACTACCCCTGAGGTTTAGTCTAATTACGAAAAAACTCCCAACTATCTTTCAAAATTACAATTACCCCCTTAAAGTGCTACAAACACCCCCTTGAGATTTATATTCATCTAACAAAAAGCAATTTGTAAAGGAGAAACAAATTTCAAGGGTGTATTTGTAATTATAAAAGATAACTGGATTTTTTTGTGATTAGGCTAAACTTCTGGGGTAGTTTTTGTAATTATCACTTAAAATATATCCTGAGATCAAAATGATATTTCCTCAAGATGATTGTTGGAACTTCCAAGCTACAGATTTGTCCTAAAGAAATTACATGGACCTGTACAGTGCTTTGTTTATCTTGCAACCAGTTCATTTACCTTGGCTTTGGATTGAACAAAATCGTCCAACTTGAGTGGTCTTAAAAGTGGTACTCCGTCGTACTTGTCACCCTGTAAAGATATAACCATCACAGATGCTAGGAAGAAAGATAATGTAACAATTTAGAGAACGTGCTTCAATAGGACAGGATATAAAATATATTTGTACGCTTTTCCTTTTTCTTCTCGAAAGAGAAATCTCAACTTTCTGTCTTTATCTTCCAGATGATTTTATGCAACACGTATCCTGAAGGTCCTTGTCCATTATCCCACACACAAACAAAACAAACAAAAAATGAAAGAGAAAAACACCAGATCATTGGACCCAGAGTAAAATTCAATTTTCCTACCCTAGTTTCCTTTCAGGAAAAGGGGCAAAAAAATGTAAAGATGTCAGCTCAGAATACCTAAGTTCAATGAAAGAGTTCACCGTTGCCCATGTACATCGAAGTTATTTGTGTTGACAAGGACAAAATCCAATGATAGGAGAAGGCAGGTCATATATTATTTAAGTTGACTTTGATGAATTGAGATATGGTTAAATAATGGTACGAGTAAAATCCCGACAAAATATCAATCAACAGTGCACTGGAAAATCTTGAAACTAAGATAATCACATGATTTCATGGTTTTCACCTTGCTTTCTTCTTCCAGTAATTCTTGGACAGGTCTATACGCTGCAGCAATACAAAGGTTCTGCAATAATAAAAATTCAAGAAAAAAAAAGTTATAGACATGAGTAGTGATCGTTCTATCTCCAAGTATGAATATCAACACATCACCTTTAGATCGCTCCCTGAATAACCATCAGTGGCATTTGCAAGTTGCTCAAGAGGGAACCCAGATTCCAGATTTTCTCGAGCTAGAATTATCTTGAGTATCTTCAGACGATTTTCAGCATCTGGCAGGTCCACGTAAATCCTAACATCAACCAAACATTCTGTCAGAGTTGCAGTTTATAATTTTAAGGGTTAACTACAAAATATACTCTTGAGGTTTAGTAAACTACAATAAAACCACAGCAATCTTTCAAAATTACAAATAGACACTTGATATTTGTTGTGATTTTACAAATTGCATCATCAATAAGGGTGTTAAATAAATGCATATCTCGATAGGGTGTTTGTAGTTTTGAAAGACATTTGGGCTTTCTTGTAATTAGATCAAACCTATTTTTTTTGTAATTATCATTTAATTTAATTTTGTTGTACTTTTATAGTGGTTATTCAGATGTAATAAACATTTGGCAAAGAACACGTGGGATAGTTATTGACGTGAGGTGGATCCAGAAAAAAAGGGAGCGTAAAACTCTTTTTCCTTTCGGCAGGGGCAAAATTGACTCGCCATAGAAATTTACCTTCTCGGTAAACGGCGAATGACAGCATCATCAAGGTCAAATGGCCTATTTGTAGCACCAAGGATAAGAATTCTCTGGCTATCTTTCGACCTCAAGCCATCCCAGGCTGCCATAAACTCATTACGCATTCTTCTAGTTGCCTCGTGCTCAAAAGCACCACCACGAGCACCGAGCAAGCTGTCAACCTGCACGTGCAGACATAGCATACAGAAAATAGAAATGGAGCCAAAACGGGGCCTAGCAGGAAACAAAGATGAAACTATCGTTCTTGGTCACTTGTGGAAATCCATCACGCTTTTGTGATAATGACTATAATTTTGCCCAGAAAAAATAGGAAGCATCACAACACCAGGTTAATTGAATTCCCAATTCCTAACACAAGGAACAACTATTCCAATTAACACAGATAGACACAACCACAAAATACATCACGCAATTATCTACAAAATACTAGAATCAACTTCCTTCATGTGTGCACCAATTCAGTAGCTAGCGCACTTAATGGATTTTGCTTTAGAATATTAAAACTTCAATGGTTCAGACTCAATAAAGTTACTTGTAAACTTAAGTACTAAACTTGTAATGCAAATATTTTCGCATGCAGTAGCCAAGCGTGGAGGAAAATGGATAACTATTTAAATGAAATCTCAGCTCATCAACTTGAAAGTTCATTCCAGACATGAAAATCACATATCAATGTTTTATGGACTTCTATGACAAATAGGAAAAGAGAATAGTATAAGTACCTACATTTTAGTAAATTTGATCAAGCACCTATATATATGTACACACACACACAAATAGCCCCCAACTAAATATAATACACCATACCAATTGCGTTTAAAATGCTCAATAAAGTATGATGTGGACAAGGCTTTCCAGGATTTGATATATTATGCCTTTAAGCATATAGCCCCCATCAGAGGGCACAAACAATGCAGGAGGTCTCACCTCATCGACAAAAATAATTACGGGAGCCAGCTTGCTAGCAAATGAGAAGAGTGCTCTAGTAAGTTTTTCGGCATCCCCAAACCACTGCATAAAGAAGCAAGCAGAAAATTGTTATCATGTTATAAGAATTGAACAGTTGCCTTCGAGAAAAAACAGAAAAAAGAACATTCAATTGTACTTGACATCAACCTTATTTCTGCTTTTCATTGTCTATCTAATACACAGTCAGCAATATAGTTGGTTAGCCCTTGAGAAAGTTATAATAAGTAAATTCTAAGAACACAAATTGATCTTTGTTGCTTATTCTATATGCAATACAAATAATGAATCTTTTATAGCTTATTGCTTGTCTTTCGTTCTCAACAGTTCAGCCAGCAGATTGCTTAAGCATTATGAGATAATGGACACAAAATTCTCGGAGCAACTTATTTGGCAAACACCATAGAAAGTCCACTTTCCCGAGTAACTTTATCAGTCTTCCTTTCTGACCTTATATTTGTCCAAATGTCAAAGCAATCCAACAACATGAATATGCAATTCTGCTTAGATTCAGTATCATAAACCAGTCCAAGATCAACATTTTACTAAAGAACCACATGTACATAGATAGATATTGTAAGGACGTATTACACATGCCAATATGGTAAGGTATGTTAAGGGCATGAAAGCAGAAATGTAATACAGAATTGGTGGAATCTATGTTTCAAAAGGTTAGTTGACCAGTTAAATAGTTTCAGGTGCTATTCATTATCAGCACAATACATATGCATAAAACTGCAAACAAGGATATCCTGTGTAATATTTGCCCAAAGCAGAACCCATGACGGCAAAAAATCTTAAATAGACAAAGTTGCATTCCCTTTTCTAAACCACTTGCACTAATTTGATCCATATTACAAAATTTCTCACCTGTGTACACAATGGTCCAACTTTTCTCAAATTTACTTTTCTGTTGTTCATATTAAGGCTTAAAACTACATGTATATTAAATGGAAAAAAATACCCCACAGTATATCACAGAAAAGGGGAACTCATGCCCCAATAATTGGCAAAATTCAAGTATCAACCCTAGATTAAAAATCATTCTGTGTAAGGGATGTCTTTTCCCTTTCTACCATGCTTCTTCCATTCATTTGCTTGACCAGGCCATATCATATTGGAGTCTATAGCATCTTGATTTCCTGGATCATACTTCTACCTTGTTTTCACATATCTTAGTGATGCAAATTTCCATATTTTGAATTGCTAAAAAACGGAGGATATTTACTGGAAGCAAATACCATTACCATAGTCCTATCAAGCAATTAAACAGCACTCGTTTCTGCTAAAGAAGTTGAAAAAATTAAGAAAATTATGTTAATTGCAAATGCATAAAGAAATGAGAATTTGAAACACCTGGTGACTAAAAAGCCAGTGATAGTTGAGACAAAATGGGACATCTTAGGATCACTATTCCAGAGGCATCAATTAGTAGATTGTAAAGAAGAGTCCTAATTAAAACTTTCAAACATAAGTAAAAGTTAAATTAATTATTAAAGATAGAGGCACCAAACATTATGACCACATGACTTTATTAATGAGCTAGCATCAGCTAATCTTTCCGAGCAGTACTTACTCCAAGTCAGAACTCAGAAAACATGTAGACAACATTAGAAATGTCCAAAGGCCATAATTTCACTTACCTTAGATGTAAGTGTTGAACCAGTAATGCTAATGAAATTAGCCCCAGCTTCTGTCGCGAGCGCCTTTGCAAGAAGGGTTTTCCCAGTTCCAGGGGGACCAAAAAGTAATATTCCCTTGCAAGGCTGACGAGAGAAAACATGCATACGGTTAGCAAGAACGATAAAATGGAAAAATTGCATATATGTACACAACAATAAGTTACCCGCAGCAAATTTCCACGGGAGAAAAGCTCGGGCCTCCGCATAGGGAGAATCACGAGTTCATTCAGCGCTTTCTTCACATCTTCAAGCGCACCAACATCATCAAACTTGACACCGATCTCGCCAGGAGGAACTACTGCTGAAACAAAGTTTGTCTCATACTCATCCTTAGCAAGACTCTGCAATGAGTTTTTCTTTAATAAAATCATAAAATACGAAAACAGTGTTTCCATAATAATAAAAGGGGGGGAAAAGAACCTTTAACTTTTGTGAAGGCTTCTTGGACGCTGTTTCTTGCTCCTTTAACCTCAAAAGTGCAAGTTCAAGGCTACACGACAAATTGACAGCAATCAAATTGAAGAACATAAAAGCCAATTCCTGGATAACAACAAGCATGATTATTTTACCTCTCACGAGGCAGCTGCAACCGATCCCCCTTAACCGAAGGAAGGAGACAGGAGGAAAGGTAATGACTTTTGGCCCAGCCAACAACCTTCTCTGCTTCTGTAATTGGCAAAAAAATACGGAATTCCAGATGGTAAGCATCATGAAGAAAAAGCTGAAATGTTTGAAAATGAAACTTTTCCATCAATACTTGATATAGACAATGCATTATTTATGCATCATTTTTACATCACGGCTTGCAAAATATTGAGCAAAAGAGAGGGGGGAAATTAAGATAAATCTTGACATATGAAATGTCACATTGCGTTAAGTGATATTGGTATCAATCTTAATGCAACATCTCATGACAACTAACATATAATGATGTGCAACTTCCAATCTATCTCATTTTTTAAGATGATCAAATGCCTTATCTGCAAAAAGGAGTTGCTTACTGAAGAAGAGAATAACAATGTGTCAATGTCACAAGACTACAGTTAAAATTGTGTTTTCATTATTTTCTTCTTTCATGTTTTTTCTTGCTAATAATATTTATTCAGTCTTTATCGAGACATTTTTTCTAGTTTTTTCTTCAGTTTAATTATTTTCTTTTTTGGCAGGAACTCTGTACTTTAAATTTTTGGATTTTATCTAGTTTTTCTCTTTTTAGCAAAAACCTTTCTTTCTCAAGTGGGTGTGTGGGGGTAAGAACCAACGCCATTTGGAACTCGAATGGTCTATGACCTAATGTAAACCATGTCCAAAAAAGGAATGGATACCATATTGAACTGCAATTGCTGAAACTATGTTCTATTGAATTGCAGTTCCAATAGAAACTCACTCAATGCATTTATCCTGTGTGTGTATAATTTGTATTTTACTTGAATGTTATTGCCCACAGGTACTGGTTCGTAAAATTATTGCACATAGCACGCTGTATACGCTATCAATATTCATCCTGGAGCTAATAGTTCCATGTCACGCAGGGATGAATGGGACAGTGAACCACAAGCACTCTAGAAAATAAAATTGTATTCCCATCATCATTGATACAAGATGCGTCTAATAATTAGCTGCTGTGCAGAAGATATTAATATGAAAAGAAATGAATAGTCTTTTGATCGAATATGCCAAGTATGAGTTGTGTTTTCGCATATTTATGTATATTCACACATGGTTGTGGAAATGAGTACTCTTACTCTCTTTTGTCAATATCAAACCGTCAGTGTTCACATGCAACAAGTCCATGCATGACAAGTCGTGTTCCTCAAGAACCTGAAATGAAAATTTTCTTAGTCTGTGATGACACACACACACACACACACACAAACATATATTCATCCCTCAAGAAAATCAACGCACCAAACTGACTATTCAACTAAGAAGAAACTTTTTTTGCAGGCAGAATGTATGAGAATAAATTATAATTAATGACACACGAACATGAACCAAAAATTGTGGATGTACCTTATGAATTTGGCTCAAGTTGCTTCGAGATATTACTATTCTCCTGTCTTCTTCAATCTGCTTATTGAATATCCTCAAGTGATCTTCCTCCTGCAATCATCAAGTAATGATGCCGATTAACCTCTTTCTACCAAATTATATCACAATTTCAATATTTAACAAATATGTGCTAAGTGCACTGTGTGTTTTTTTCCACCTGTTTGTGTATTTGACCAATATTGCTCCACTACTTAAGGATGCCGAAGCTTTCAAATTGTGAATGGAATCAAGTAAAAAAATCGCCCTGTTTAGAACAATGCTTTCAGATACTGAAAATCTTTCCAGTTCTTTGAAAAAGAGACACGCGGTTTGTGGGAATATGACCAAATGGAAAGAAATCAAATGCAAGAAATTACACATCGGTAGGAAATGCTTTTCACAAATGTTTTGATAATGAACTCAATGCAGTTTGCAACAAAAAGTACCTCGAGTATATATCAGGTCATAGTTGATAAACATAGATTCTTCATCAAGGCAAACAAACATCAACATGAAATAAATTTCAACAATATGAGGTGATCAGAAAAAAGTTACCTTTGGGGGATACACACACATCACATTGGTGAATAGCTTATATATTTCATCCTCATCAGATCGTTTGGTGGCTTTTAAACCCTCTGTAAGTCTCTTCAAAGAAAGAGGCTGAAAAAAGCAACATCCTCACATTATGTCAAGAAAATTATAGTCCTATGCTAAAGCAAGACATTAAGTGACTCGTGTGGACAATCAATATATTATAACCACACAAATGGTCTCATAGTGCGGATCAAGGTTTGCCAACTAATTATTTTAATATCCAGAGTTAAAACAAAGCTACTTACAGATTATAAGCTAACGGTAAAAGAATGTACAAATTAGACACCAGTATCCTTTGTTTGTATTATTAAAGTAACTTAAATCTGGATATATTTGTTTGGAAATGGCTACAAGATTTTATTTACTACAACTATGCAAGGTGGAAATGAACGTTTATATAAAGGTGTATGATTGTCATACATTTAGATTTTATATTTTAATGCATAAAAAGCCACTAAAGGTGCCCTTATGCACAACATGCACAGAAAAAAAAAAACAAATTAGCAGAATAATTTCTGGAAATCTTAAAATTCCAAACAAATGACTATCTTGTTTGCCAACTGGGAATATATTGAGATATACTATAAATCATACATCTTAAGATATGTGAAACTTCTTTTCAGAACCATCAGCAGAAACATACACAATATAAATTAGAAGTCTTATTCTACAGGAGATCATAAAAAGGCTAAATGGACTAGCATGCCACATAAAACCACAAAAATGAAAATGTTTGATGAACATAAAAGAGTTTAAAAGCTCATGAGCATTACCAGCTTAGCAAGACGACCCAAATTTGGAAGTATCATTGTCTGTTGAAAACCAAAAGAAAAAGTTACACATAAAGACGCATCAACCCCTGTTGGGAGCATGGAAGCTATATGAACACATTCTTTTGGTTACAGATACTGAAGCATCATCCCCTGCTGAGCACAGAGGAGATGTAAATTAGGGCAATTTCTGGCAACTTGAACTTACAAATTTCTCCTTCTCTTTTGACCCACTTTCCACTTTATTTTGTCCACAAATCAAAACTACGGGTCCTGATAATTGGTCAAACATCTCTTGCATCTTGTTGATAAACTCTTTCCGATTGGACTTTGAAACTGCCCTCAAAAACCAGAGAGAAGAATCTGGAAAATAGACCACAAGTGGTTGTTGAGACTCCAAGATCTGCAATCGTCATGGGAAAAATGTAAAATAACAGATCCCATATATGAAAATTCGAAATGAATATAATGATGTAATGGCCATATCAAACCAGTACCTCACACAGCACTTCCATTGCAACATAGCAGTCATGAGTTTGAGCATCAAGATCATGCTCTATATCCTTCACTGCAAAATGCAGATGACAGAAAAAGGCAGGAGACAGTCAGGATCTTCATTGTATAAGAATGTTTCAAGCCTTCATGCACAAAGATTTGTAGGCCTCAAACGTAAAGCTACTAGCATAATCATTAAACAAGAATAACACAACATCCAAAAGCTCTTCATATTCACGTACTAGATTCTGACAACAGAGAAAGTTCAAATATGTTCGATTAACCGAACAAGGATCAAAATTAGGTCACTCCAAAAGGTAAAGCCAATAAATAGCCCTTCTAAGAAAGAATTCAGAAACATGCCAAAATAAGGTCCATGCAAATATAACAAATGATACATGATGATTTTTAATTTAAATTAACAATGTATATTCATCTCATAGAAGAACAGGAAATAGAGCAGATCAATAACACGCTATTTTGTCCTCTCAACCTAAAAGCTCAGCCTCGTCTTTTTGGGTCATCAAGTCATATCAAAATCTAGAAGGAATCACCACAATAAACTTCATAATATATCAGGAGAAAAAACCTGGCTTTGTTTTCTTGCACTTCAAGTACCAGTTATCGTTTCCTTATTGCATTGACAATCAAGTGTTTTGCATTTTATAAAATAAGACTCTGTAATTACTTTTCACCATTCACCTTGCAAAAAGAATTTTAATCACAACATACTCCCAATATGGTTAACATCAGACCTTAAAAGACACGCATCTTTTACAGTTTATTTACATTTAAGAATAAGAACTCATGTACAACTCCATCAGATTAACAAATGGCCCACTGCAAAACTAGCTAAGACTTTTTAATATTGCAAAGCATCCAGAACGAAAAGGTTTTCAGAAAGGGCCGATCAATTAAAATCATAATAGAAAAACTAAACTATAATATTTAGTAACATATGAAGAAATTACAGGCTTCCCTTTATCAAGCTTCTACAAAAAGCATAGCATAGTCGAACTACAAATGCAAAGAAACGTCAAGAAATTGGTGTTTCTTCCATATTGGTTTTAAAACTAGCACTACAAATAATTAAAGATAAAGGAATTGAGATCAGAGTAAGACTTATCATATCCACCAAATAGTGTGGACTTGATAACAGATGAATATAAAATATCAAACACAAATTGCATTCAGATTTTTGTAATAACTTCAGTTATTAACAAGTACTATGTACCATGAAGCCAAAAAACTGATGGTTTTGCAGCAGGTTCTACACTTTTCTCATCCTTTACTTCCTCTGTCTTGCTGCTAATATCAAAAATAACAGCTACTTGGTCTCCATTCACTTCATACACCTCCCCTCGTTGCCCGCTGGGCAAAGTCCTGAAATAATATAGTATCTGTAAAATTAACCAGCTCTTAATCTAAAACAAGTGCAAGCACTAACGAATCCAGAACATATCAGCAAATGCACCAAAGATGGAGAACATAAAAGGTACATATCTATCAACAAGAAAATTCGAAGAGAATAATCAGCTGAACTCTACAAGATAACTTAACTAAACCAAACAGGGAGTTACATGATAAAGAAAGCTTGCTCAAAGCAGCCTACGCTAAGCAAACCACATAAAAAAAGTTACAGTTCATGCTCGGAAATACAAGATAGCATCATTAACATTCATCAATAAGCTCATCATACTCTAAGACAATATAAAATGACAATAATTCCACGCACACAGAAATAAAACATTAGCTTTACTACATGCATCTCAACAACTTACCACCCACCTGCCACGAATAACAGTATAGGCATTCTTTGGACCATCAGATGTTGGTATCTTCCCCAATATAATCCTGTGAGGAATGGTATATGTCAATGATCAGGTGCAGACACAAGTTCAAAGATCATGGCCAATGTATTCTTCTGAAGGAGTTCCGAATATAAACGAGTGCCCAACCGCAACCCCAACCCCACCCACGCCAACAAGGATGACAAGAAAGATGAAGTGAATTAAGATTTGGGATTGTCACATTTCCTCTGTACAGTTATGAATCTGGATCGTACAAAATTTTAGAGGGTAAAAAAGGAAAAACATGAAAACGTGTTCCTATAACACAAGTTATAATGCTAGGTCTTAAGCTATACCGGCCTCTGATAGAAACTAACTTCCCATATGAGGTACTCAATATCATATGAATCGGAAAGAAAAAAGAGCAAGATAGTCCAATGCAGGAAATGCACATCCTTGTGGCAGAAAGCCTAGGGTGACAACTTACATGCTCAAAATAACAAGTGCCCCCGTATCCTATTAAATAATGGACATGCAGGCCACAATCACTTAAGTTACAAACATCAAAAAAAAAAATTACTAGGTATAAATTATACTTCTATGTCTTGTTGATAAAACAACCTAGAATGACAGAATAAGCTTCATATGTAAAGATTAGCATAGTCCCTTCTCTACCTTTCTTAGAGAGAAAAACCCATCCCTTTATTGTAATCTACTTTCTCCTCTTCCAAATTACAGCCTCTGACGATCAAATACATCCAGTATTGTAACCTACTTTTTCATAATTACTTTAGAAGAACCCAGCTTATTTCCTTACCCCAGCATCTCTTATCAAGAGGAAGCATAAATCTACCACGTAGTTAAAGGGAGTTGACCACCGAAAAGCTTAGTGGTTTCTCATAAATGGTCACAAAATCTTCAATATTGGTGAGGTATGGCCCTGTATTCTCATGTTCAAATAATCAAATCTACATCTTCAACATCTTAACCACTAAAACGGATTTTCTATATCACAAGCAATAAAAGCGATATAAGAACTACCAGAAAAGCAAAAGGAAGCAAATCGTTTAGCAATACCACAAGTAAAAACCTAACTAGTGATACAATGGCATGGTAAGGATGGAACAATAAAAGCATTCAGAATTTCATATTTGAACAAACACCCATTGGATAAATCAAACTTTGAGGTCAACACAAACTTACTGATACCTCAGTAATTGTGAGAAGGAATCTTGGCAAAGAACTAATGAGACAATGAAATTTCTAAAAGAAAATGTGAATTAACAAATAAGCGTATTACTCTATCACACAAATTGGCATTCTAACATATACACTAACAAACATCCAACCAAAAGAAACAGAAAGGAAAATCCGCCTCAAGAGTCAAATACATTCACAGTGCAAATATACCATTTTCCAGAAAATCACACCATGTAGCAAAGTATTCCCAAAAAGAAAAGACCAAAGGATATGTTCCTTAACAACGAAGACAGTTACCTGTTATTCGCTTCAATGCAAACGGAAGGCCCAATGTACTTCACGCGATCCCCTGTAACAGATATACATATATGATATATGAACTGAAGAAGAATTGAATGGTTAAGAATCTACTTATTCACAATAGAATGATGACTACAAATGTTCAGCTAATTTTGCCTGAGCATTGTATATTTAGGATCTTTTTTAAGACAGTAAGAGAATAGTATACATGACACCTTCTCATTGGTAATATTACCCATATCAGAAAAAGAAACATAAATTTGCACGTTTTAAGTTAAAATTGACATTTGCCAGCAGCACTTGTTACCTTTCTTTAGCGGACGGTTAACTTTATCAGATGACTCAGCAGTTTCTGGTTTCGAAGATGTCGATGAGCTTTCAGTGTCTCCCGAAACACTCTGCCATACAGACAATGCAGACCATTAAAATGCATATCTACTTCCTAGCTCGTTGTAGTACTTTTCATACCACCGATCAAAGATATCTTGCATACTTAAAATAACTTAGTTCCAACAATTTCAGGTAAATAAAGAGATTCACATATGATATATGAACTGAAGAAGAATTGAATGGTTAAGAATCTACTTATTCACAATAGAATGATGACTACAAACGTTCAGCTAATTTTACCTGAGCATTGTATATTTAGGATCTTTTTTTAAGACAGTAGGAGAATAGTATACATGACACCTTCTCATTGGTAATATTACCCATATCAGAAAAAGAAACATAAATTTGCACGTTTTAAGTTAAAATTGACATTTGCCAGCAGCACTTGTTACCTTTCTTTAGCGGACGGTTAACTTTATCAGATGACTCAGCGGTTTCTGGTTTCGAAGATGTCGATGAGCTTTCAGTGTCTCCCGAAACACTCTGCCATACAGACAATGCAGACCATTAAAATGCATATCTACTTCCTAGCTCGTTGTAGTACTTTTCATACCACCGATCAAAGATATCTTGCATACTTAAAATAACTTAGTTCCAACAATTTCAGGTAAATAAAGAGATTCACTTCACTTCTAATCTAGTAGCATATGAATAAAGTTGATAAGCTTCTGGAAATAAGCCACACAGAAGGTCTGTAACTTGTGTGTGTGAGGTATACAAAGATCAAATCATTGACTTATAATGATTTCTGCTCTGGGTGAAGCATGGATAGTGTTTTGTACTTATTCCCTCCTTTCATTCTCCTTATGGGCCAACGGTATCAATGCTTTTGACACTTTACCGAAAACATTACCTTCTCAAACTCTTCAATGTTGCCTGGTATCAGCTTTCTTAAAGCTTCGGCTGAGGCATTAATATCAACTTCATCATCACTACCATCCGTTTTTGCCTCGGCACTACTGGTATAATCCTCCTCGTTACTTGCATCATTGTCATCCTCAATTTCAGACTCTGATGTACATTCGGAGTTGTCCTCATCTGATTCATTTTCATCTTCACCAAAATCCTGAAAAAACAATAGGAAGAATTTCTTATACGATAACAAGAGGAAAATTTGTTTTTATCTGGACCATTCTTGTCACTAGTTAACCAAGAGGAACATAAGATTAAGAATTTCGACTCAACAGGCATATATAAAAGGGAGGGAAGTGTATCGTGTAAAGGATTTACACAAAAATAATCGAGGATTGCAAAACCTTGTCGTCTAAATTAATTTTTATTTTCAACTTTAATTTTCATTGTATGCCAAAAAAGGAATTCACAAAGTCTTTCAGACAGATCAGAGACAAGCCCCATACATGCAGTGCAATGAAGTTTTCAACTTACATATGGAGCTAAAATGCTGCCATCAAGCACCATTACTGGAACTTGTAAATCCCGAGCAAGTGCTCTGACCAATCTTTCCCGGTATAGCTCCGTTCCTTCAAACCAAGTATTTATTCTTATTGAGAAAGAGGTATAAGAAAACCATACTTATTCACTTAAAATATTCGTGCCAAAAGTTTATGCTGATAACGAAAATCGAAGTAGGGTCAGTCCAAAAACTGACCTGGAATGCTCTGAAGCAGAATTCTCCCACTCGAAGAAGTCAAGCGGCCTCCATAATCTGTGGTAAACTTCTTATGTTTCAAATGGGAGGCTGTACATTCCACCAGAAGGTTTTTAGTGTGTTCACTGCAAAAATAATGACTCTCAGTCCAAGAAACTATCAGATGCAAGACAAACAGAATCAAATCTGGGATAGCACGTACTGAAGATAATAGGGAAAAGTATCCCATGAGACGGTTATTTTTTCCCATGGAACAATCCTTCGCAAAAACTCATTTCTAAATCTTTCTCGTCGAGTTAAAAAGGGAGACTCCTTCTTTTTATTTTCTATAGCTAGCTTTTCATTTTCGAGCCACTCCATTTGATCTTGCTCCCCAAGTCGAGCATGTGCATCGGAGTGGCTCGCATTGTCGGTAGTATTTTGCTTGCGAATATTTTCCTTTTCACAACCAACCACATCTTTGCTAGAAACAAGCTTATCCTCACTTGCGTTGCTTCCATCACCTTCAGAACTATAAAATCTTGGCGGAAATTTTCTCGAATCAATACCTGACCAATGCAATCGAGTGCACCTTCTCTCAGAAGCTACGCCTAATAATAGTGAAGAGTTCGACAGATATCTCTCAGTCAACCTACTGGCTCTAGGTACATGGCTCAAGCATTGTCCAACAGAATAATCACTGCAGTTAGAACTAATAAAATATTTGCTGTGTTGAACCAAATAATTCCATCTTTGGTTTTTATACTTTATTTTCCTTGCATACATCGGAACTTGTTAACTGAGAAGTATAGACCTGTCGCAAAAGAGTTCAGAATGTATTACTTACATCACTAAAATAGAATGGAGACTCTTAAATGCACAGTAAAGATTCTCTTTTTCATTTTTATTTCCTCATGAAAGGATTATGCAAAGTTTAATCTGGAGAAGCTATTTCACCAATAGGCAACAGATTGTTAAGTATCTTGAATACTAGCTATTATCATCATTTGCATCGGAATAGGTTTCCAAACCAAATTTGACCCAATGAGCAGTGATTAACATAAAAACTCCAAAAAGAAAATATAAGTCTGCCGTTAATAGTATCTCAATGTAATATACAGTCGCCCTTTGGAAACAAAAAACAATTGAGGCCTTAAAATTAAAACAGGAAATACTAATGTACTCTTTATAACAAATTCGAAAAAAAAAAGGTCCAATTCAAGCATTTACCACGCATACACTCATGCAGTTTGGCCAGCCAAATGTGAATACCAGAAGCTCAAGCAATAAGATTGTTCAAACAGCAAACAAAAATCAATAAAGCTGGAATCTTTCTTTATAAACTAGCATAAAAACGCATAATTCGATTCTATCTGTGCTTGAGCACGCCTTAACTGACAAAACAAAATGATAAACTGCATTACGAAACATAAACAAGAAACCCATTGCTCTAAACATATGAAGAAACCATCCACTTTTCATTACCATACAATACTGTTTCTTCAAACATGGTTTTTTTCCCTTCAAAAAAAGTTCATACCTACTTCAGTTGAATATTCAAACATGAATTGAGGGCATAGGAATATTATTTTCAAACAAAAGAAAAACTGACCTTATTTGCCTTTAATTTATAGTTTACTTCAATAAGCAATAACAACCGGGATTAGTATACAACAGAAAATGAATAAAATGAATGAATGAAATGAAAAAAGAGAAGGGCGGGCGCCCGTTAATGGGGGAGGCGATAGAGAAGGTGAGTCTTGAGTGCGTGTGTTTTCACTGTGTTTTTTCTATTTTTCGTTTTCCCCAAAGGACCCAAACAAAAGAGCGATAAGATCTGGTGAGTTCTTTAGCAAAGAAGGGTTAGGGTAAGGAGAAATACTCCCCACTTTATTTCATATAATTTGTTATGCAGTGCTTTAATTAGTATTTCTCTTATGTAATATAGATAGTAAATATTTGTTTGATATTTTTCAAACATATAGATAGTAAATATTTGTTTGGTATTTTTCTTTCTATGAAACATGCTAAAAAATTAAATTAAATTTTATCGTTTAATGATGGAGTGTTTGCAAAAACCTTTAAAAGTAGTTGTTAACATTTGATTGGAAGAAAGTAAAAAAGGTTTTTAGTTTTTAATGCAATTATTCTACTTTAATTTTAATTAATTAAAACTTAAAGTAGGGTTGGGGTGCTTTTGGTTATTTAAATGTACTTCTAATATCATTATAAGTAAATAATAACTACTTTGATTTCTTATCCTCAAAATTCTTTAGAAAATATTACATGTATTTATTTAATAATTATTACTTTGATAACTAGTCCAAAACTGGTTCCTCTTCAAATATGGCAAAATTTTGTCTCATGCACGCTTCACATATCTAATTTCGTGATATCGATCCTGCCACGGAGTGAGGTTGAGGGGTTAAAATTACAACCATGAGGTCTCGCGTTCGATTTTTGACTAACGCAGAGTGTTATGGAGTGTTGGGTTTGGGTTTGCTCCTCCTCCCCACAGACAGATCATCCCCGGAAGGACGGATGTCCCATAGTCCGGGTGTGGGTTTGTACCCTAACTAGTGTGGGGATACTTTGGGTCGACAAAAAAAAAGATCATATCGAATAGGGTGGCAAATCGTTAGGTTTCCGGCCGTTATCTGGCCGGGCACGATAACGCACCGACGATAAGCCCAAACACGAACACGACACACGGTAAGTTTAACGAGCCTAAAATTTAAACCCGAACACGACACGTTAAAAACACGATAAACACGGCACGACACACGATAAGCACGATAAGAAAAAAATATTAAATTTATTTAGGTAAGCCCGTTAGGCCCGATTGACCCGTTAAGCCCGTTAACAAATAAAACTTTTGTTTTTTTTTATATTCTTTATATTTAATACCTAAAACATATATTTCAATTAATTTTTAATAAAAATAGTCAAGTAAAAATAATCAATTATTATTAAATTACCCATATAAATAATTAATTACTAATAATTAAAAATATTATCGCGCCTTATCGTGTTTATCGTACACCGATATCACCGATTTTTATCGCGTGTCTTATCGTGCCCCGATAATGGCCCGAACCCGATAAGCCCTGCCCAACCCTATAATTTAGTCGTGTTCGTGGTCAAATCGTCGTCGCGGCCTCAAATTGCCACCCCTAATACCGAATTCACTATGTTATTTTTGAAAATATTAGGTAGTGATACTTTTGAAAATATAATGACAAAATTGATTTTAGAACACGACTACCTTTCTTCTTTTTTTCCTCTCTTTCTTCTTTTTCTTTCTTTGTTCTCTTTCATGTGCAATTCTTTCTTGTGAAGCTTTAGTAGCCCCTTTCGGTATTTGTTTCTTTCTATTTTGTAACTCTAATATTTCCACCATTAACGACCGAAGGGCTTCGCTTTCCACTTATTTTACCATGTAATGAAGGTTTTTAAACTTTAAGTTGAAACTTCGTTAATAGATATATTTTTTTTATGTTTTCATGGTTCATTTCCGTTTTTGAGTTGGAAACATAATTTTGAGAATGTATTGGTTTTCTTGTGAAATATAAGAATTAATTTGGTTAGTAGTGTGGAAATGGATTTTCAGTAGGTTTGGAAATGAAAATGTATTTGGATTAGTTTGTAGTTTTTTTTTTTACAGACCCAGAGGGTAAACTCCAACCCCTACTCCGCATTAGTCAAGATTTGAACTCATGACCTTAAAGGTCACGCGTTAATCAAGAGTTGAAGCCAGGACTTTGAGGTGCAATTGCAACTACAAGGCCGTTAGGCCAACCCTTTGGTGTTGTTTGTAGTATTATTTTTATATAGAAAACCGTGATAGAAGTGAGAATATGTTTGGATATACTTTCAATATGATATTTTGTCCCTACTTTTAACATTAAAAAATGCCCAAACGGGCTAGTTGGTCAGCCTTTTAACATTGAATATACTACTTTAATTGTTGGTATTATTTTTTTCTTATTAACTGATTTATCGTCTTTCACTATTAACAAATCATTACGATGGAAATTTTCATTATTGAGCCATGTTAGATGAATGCAAGTGCAAGGTAATTGCTTCTTGCAAATAACCTTGTTTTCCGCTTGTTGGGCCATGTGCAATAGACAAGATGGATATGATGGAAAAAGCGACCTTTTCGCACTTAATCTAGAAAATGAAAAGATTAGTCGCGATTGGATGTGGAAGAAATTTTATTTTCGCCCGCTGGAGAATTTTTTTCACCAAACATGCGATTGTTTATAAAAAATTTCGAAAATATACTATTCTCTCACTTTTACCTTTTCTCTTACCAATCACATCTACACATTTTTTTCATAAAAACTAATCATTATTACACATTTTCCAACAAATTTCACTATTCATTCACTCACATATTTCTAACTATCAATCATATTCAATCATTATTTTACTATTTTTAAATTAAATCAACTTTCATCATTACTTTTTCATCTCACATCCAATCATACTCTCAAAAATAATTTTTTTCTTCCAAATTTTTTTACCACTATTCTCTAGCAAAATGAAAATTTTCAAAATGAAAGCATATCCAATCGCGCCTTACTTACCTACGATTTCCATCCAAAATGAAAATGTATAATGCATGATTTCTAATAGAAATAGAGAGAAACAAACAACGTTTCATTTTTATATACATTCAAAAATTAGAGAATGGTTGAAATCATAAAGAAACAAGCCTTTTAAGTTTCGTATATGGAATTTTTTTCATCCTCTTGTAGCTTTGGTTTGCCATTTAAATGAAGGAAATGGAAGAAGGAAAAAAAGAAAAATAAGAATAAGGCGAACGGAAGAAAAAGGAAAAAATAGGAAAAGAAAAGGACCATTGAAACCACCCCTGAAAAACATTATTTTTTTAAGTGAAAAATATTAAATGTTGAAAATGAAAGTGTTGTTAGTCCAAGTGGCTACAAAAATCTAGAGGGTGAATAGATTTTCCCGAAGTTTTCGATTTGTCCTCTTCTTCGAATATGAAAATGGTAAAGAAATATAAGTGCGTAAAATAAATCAACACATAATGATTTATAGAGGTTCAACCCACATAGTGCCTAATCATCTACCACCTGGTAGTCCGAATGGATTTCAAAAGGAAAAAGTTTAATGATACCAAACAAATACAACATTTACCTCAAGAGTACCACACTCTTCTTACAACACCACCGTGAAAATTACCACAATCTTCTTACAACAATGAAGAGCATCAAACTCTTCAACACTTAGAATCAACCAAGTGTGTCCTTACCACAAAAACACTAATAAGAATTTCTTGTTTTTGATGATTTGAAACAATTCAAGATTACAAGTCAAATGAAGTATACAACTTTGAAGTGCAAGTGTAATCAAGAAGAAAGCCTAATACTCAAGATGTACAAGTGTAAAGCTTAAAGCAAATACAACAAGAATGTCGACAATGAAGAATAAGATAATTTGTTGGTTTTCTTGTTGCTTTATATAATTGTGTTGTGTATTTGATGCTTCGAGCCTTCAAGTATTTATAGGAGAGCTCCTTGATTTGAATACCAACATAGGCTCCTCCTAAGAGTGAAATCTATAAAGAAAATACCAAACGATTTAAGAAAATAACAGAGAATCAAAGCCACAATTTCATAAAAAGTTGTCTCCTGCAACGGATATTTCGCGATAAAGCCCTCTAACAAAAAAGACATTGAGAATATTTAAACACGGGTTGCTCCTAGGGTTGGACCAGTTTAATACATAAGGAGACCGACGCTTTAAGGGGTTCAACCGGTCCCCCTAGGGTTGGGACCGGTCTCCTTTAAAACAGGGACCAAGAAATGATAAAGCCCAACTCCCTGGTCGACCGATTGACCACACGCCACCCTCCCTTATTTATTCTCTATGTCAGTTTTTGTTTCAAAATACAACTTTTAGGTACGGGTTGCCCTATAAGCGATCGGCCGACCTCAACACGTAGAAGTTATCCGAAATTTGTCAAAAGTAAAGTTTAAGAAGTATTTCAAAAAATAGAAAAATCATTCAAATTGTTTTGAAGTATTTGGACAACAATTGGGGACATTGTTTTGGTATAAAACTCAATTATAAGAAATCATCAAAATTACGATAAAAATATTTATCTAACAAGTGTTACATGTTGAAACAAAGTGAAAAGTATTATAATTTTTAGTGAAAAGTATTACAGTTTTGAATGAAAAGTATTACACGTTGAACTAAAAAGTATTACTGCAAAAAAATGTACATATTTGAGAGTGCAGCGGTGTACAATGACATGTGGCGACATCAATTGTTTTCCTCCATTTTAAGTGAAAGACCATTGGAAACCCCATTGAAAAATTTAACACGTTGAACCGAAATGTATTATAATTTTAAGTGAAAAGTATTACAGGTTTGAGTGAAAATGTATTACACGTTGAATTAAAAAATATTACTTATTTGCATAAAAGTATACAGATTTGAGAGTGCAGAACAACAATGTGCGGCGACAATAATCGTTTTGATCGCTAAAATCTTTTTAAGCTAAACCACAATTGTACGGCGTAGTTAATGTATTGCGGTGGTATACAATGTCATATTCCACAGGATTGATTAAAACATAAACTACAACGAATATAATAGTTCCAACTTTATTGGAACGTCCGAATAAGATGACGATTGTATTATCTAACAATTAGAACTAAGTAAAAATAGCAAAACAAATAAACTAACAAACGCACACGCAAGGTTTAATCAACAAATAAAGGCAATTCTAGGACTATGATTTTGACATGCTTCATCAATTTATATCTGATTTGTGTTTCGCAAAAATCAA
Source organism: Rehmannia glutinosa (assembly GCA_016081115.2). Taxonomy (NCBI): domain Eukaryota; kingdom Viridiplantae; phylum Streptophyta; class Magnoliopsida; order Lamiales; family Orobanchaceae; genus Rehmannia; species Rehmannia glutinosa. The sequence continues at coordinate 111,760 of JABTTQ020002544.1, read as the reverse complement.
TTACACCTTATCTATGACTAATACCTATCCAAGTTCATTCCCTCTCCCAAGGCCAACAAACTCAGATCAATATTAGATTGATAAAGATCCCTACTCAATAATTAATATCAACTTCGAAAAGCATAATGAATCAAGTATTAAACTCCATAAATATCATAAGCCCGTGAACCATTCTTGTGCATTTCCCTTTAACGTGGTAATGAATATTCTCGCTCATGGCATCCGACCGCTCAGAGTTGCATCACATGATCAAATGCGTTAGATGCTCTTGTGGATCCTTATTTCCATTTTATTTTGTAAGGTCGGGTAGTTTAAAACTTGTGGTGACTATCACAGATTTCTAGAAAGAAGGGGGTTCTCTTTTTTGGAGAGCGGATGTTACGGCCCCCGTTCGCTTAAATTGTCCAAATTTTCTAAGTAGCTTGCTAAATATGATCGCTCACTCATTTATATCGGGCTTGCTTTGTTTAGTGGTTCACCCAACACTGCTTCTAGTCGCTTCTACGAGCCGCCGACTAGCTACATCTTCATCTTCTTCTCACATGTCTCTCACCCCGTTAGCTTCTCTTCCTTAGGTGACTCCTGGGGTGAAACCAAAGGAGTTTTTCCTTTATTCTCTCTCATCTAACATTATTTGTACCATTTTTTCAAGTTCATTGGTTCACATGGTAACCATAGATCTTCAACTTATTTCTCGGTATAGTTCTTTTGTCTTCTTTGGTGTTTCCTCCATTGTTTAGTTCGACCTAGTGATTTCCCACAGACGGTGCCAACCGATTTTGGTGTAAATCGAGATGTACCTCAGTCGATATGCTTCATTACGAGCCTTAATACTTTGTTCGACGGACCTATAATAGAACAAATGTTAGAAGTTAGCCAAAGGACTCCTACCAAGGCCCTCCGATAATAAAGTCGATCGTGGTTTATGTTGTAAATGAACCAAGAGCGAGGTGATAATATAGTTATGAGATACCTAATTTCATTTTCTTGTGTTGTATTTATAGATTTTGGCCTCTATAGCCATACAAGTCGTATATGTTGCTTACACCTCTCAAGATTATCTTCATCTTCCAAATCATGTCATGGATGAGAACCACGTGCAGTGCCTTTGGCGATCCTAAGACCGAGCTCGCCTCGCTCGGGTTGCATTGCCTCGATTAGCGAGACTTTAGCTGGTTTAAATGGTCTTTATGCATCTAGCTCCCAAGCGAGGGTAATACTATAATTTTGGTACTATGTAGATCGTGTGTTATTGTACATTCTAGTAATTTGGGCTTGAGCCCACTTAACAATTAACATGGGCTTCTTTTGCAAACCGTTAATATCTCATATTATGTTGGGGGTAATTTCGATATTGTCATAATACTTATCCAACCTAATTTTTAATTCCAAAATTACATATTATATATGTATATTTAATAGGTTTTGTTTTTAATGGTTAATAATTAATATGTTAGGAGAATAAAAGTGTGATTTTTTTACGAGAGAAATAATTTTATTAATTAATTCAAACTAGCAATACATCGATAGAAAATGAAAACAAATGTTAAAAACCATAAAAGATAAAAACTCAAAAGATTCGTAACTTCTAGGTTAATAACAAAACCAGCCTTAAAATTACTATTTTGAAAAATTTATAATGTGAAGAATACCTATGATTCCAGATCTGCAACATTTGAAGACCACAATCTGATTTATCTATGTTTGATCGAAAACTTGTTTGCTTGAATCGCCCGCACAAGAAAACACCGCAACAAGATGGCAACAAACCAAATGCCGCACCAGATGACGAAATCACAAACAATAAAAGAAACAAACAACCTGACCACGTGGAAAAAACCACTTAATTACAAAATGAAAATAACATGATGTAGATGGTGATTTCCCGTGCCAAAATGGCCAAAAATCACCCTTAACAATGAATAGCAAGATAAAGAAGCTAAAAGAGAGAGTTTTAGAGAAAATGAGGCTAGGGTTTTAGACCCAATGTTTTATATAAGGTGTGATTTTAGAAAAAAATTGTAACAATACATTTTCCTCTCATGGAATAAATACGAACTTACAAATTAAACGAAGATAGTACACATATTGCTTTATTTCTTTTTCTAAGAGGAAATGAGTGACAATTAGAGCTATTAAAATGGGTTGGGCCCGTCGAGCTGGCCCGCCCCGCCAGCCTAAAAAGATGGGTTGGGTTGATGATTCAAAGGCGGCCCAAACGGGCTGGCCCATTTGGGTCGCGGGTTGGGGTAGGGCGGGCTCGGGTTAGCCCACCCCAATTAATAAAAAAAAATACAAACACAAAATGAATAAAGTTAAAGCCCTAATAATTAATAAACCGCAAACAAAAAAAAACTAATCTATTCCTATTCAGTATTTACTGTAATATCCGATATTTATTTTATATATAATTTATTTGTTTATTAATTTTCTATTTATTTATTTCATTTAATTTTTTTTCCTGATATATATATTATATATATATATATATATTTTAATGATAAAGCTATTAATGGGATTAAAGAGTTGGATTTTTTCAAAACTCTTTTAGCTAAACTTGTATCCCACCAAATCCTCCCACTTTCAAAATAAACACGTCCCCTGCAGTCAAGAAAACTCCCAACTCCCTAATCTGATTTTTAAAAGAATAGCAACAAACAGATTAAATCGTTCTCCTCCATCCAGGCGTCCAAAATTTCCAAGAAAAGAAGAATTGAGATTGTCATTATTTGCAACTCTCATCACCACAGTAAGAAAGTTATTTTTTTTTCTTTTCTATAAAATCTCTTCTAGGTAATTTCTGATTTTCAACAATGTTGGTATGATTTTTTTTCTTCTATCTGCAAATAAGATGTGGGGGGTTAGTAGTAAAAAAAAAAGAAAGAGAAAAGAAAAGAAGATGTTGGTGTTGCAGAGATGTGTGTGTGTGTGTGTCGCCAGGTGTGTGCGAGTGTGGTGAGGTATTAATGTGTGCGTTTTTTTTTAAAAAAAAAAAGAAAAAAAAGGAAAAAGAGACAAAATAGATGGGTTTTGGAATTTAAGGGTGTTGTGTGTGTGTGCGCGATGGTGGCGTGGTAGTGAGTTGGCCGACGAGTTGACGCGTGGGAACTTTCGGCGCCGACAGAGTGGAATTTGTTGGGGTGATCTGCGCTCGGGTATCGATGATTGGGCGTGGGTGATGATTGAGAATTTAATTAAGATTTGTACTTATTGGCAATTTCTAGTATTTTAAAATTTTAGTTCCCTAAAGTTTTTGTCTCTTTTCAATTTAGTCCTGTGTTTTCGCTTTAACCCCCAAATCCTAGTTTATTTTCGTAAATTATATTTCAAATTTAGGACTAAGTTAGAATTTCAAAATTTCATTTCATCCCCACCACTTTTCAGCTTTGATCCGTAAACCCAAATTTATTTCTGTTTTCTTTCAAATTAGCCCCGAAACTTATATTTTTGGTTAAATTTCACCTATTAGAGCCTTAACTTATTTCATAAGCACTTTTACTTTAAATTAAAATTGGAATTTATTTTCAATCACTTAATTATATCAATATTTATTGTAGGTGACGAAGAACTAGACGTTTAGGCTAGCTCACTGTTAAATCGACTATCAACTACATTTGAGGTAGGGTTTTTCTTTACACTTTTAAGTGCTAAGTTTAATTATCTTTATTAAATATGTACTTGTATGATTTTATAAATTCTATACTTGACCATGTGATTATAATTGTTTAACTTGATTTGTCTATTTTATGCAAAGAATCAGATTTATTTATGTGAGATGGCAAAGTATATGTGTGGCTTCAATGGCAAAGAGTTTTCGCCAATGGTAAAGTATATGTGTGGCTTCTCACCAATGACAAAGATATGTGTGGCTTCGCCAATGGCAAAGTATATGTGCGGCTTCGCCAATGGCAAAGTAGGTTTCGCCAATGGCAAAGTATATGTGCGCTTCCGCCAACGGCAAAGTATATGTGATGGCTTCGCCAAACGGTGTGATGGCTTCGGCCAAATGGCAAAGTATATGTGCTTAAATTTGTGAAATTATACTTGTATATATTTAATTTGGACAGTTAGGATCCCTACTGAGTATGTGTTACTCACCCCTATTACAAAATTTTTTTCGTATATTCCTGGATGGGTGCGGAGTCGATGGAGGGAAGCCAATGAAAATTTCTCTATTTATTAGTATTCGTATGTTAGGGATAAAACTAGTTTTTTTTGTTATCATTATTTTCTATTAACAACTTAGTTATTCTAATTTTTATGAAACGATAAATGTTGCATTTTTTTTATTATTCAATACGATGGGTTTTTGGATTTCAAGTTTATGATCAACCCGTTTTAATTTATGCTTCCGCTGTAGTAGATACTTGTTTTAAAAAAAATATAGTGATATTATAAAATGTAGTTTTTTATATTTTAGTAGCACTAAAAATCACATCTCGAAAATTAGGGCGTTACAGTGTGGTATCAGAGCAGGTCTACCTTCCTGTAGACTTGCAATATTTACAAAAAAAAAAAAATTGGCTATTCCTCCATCGAGTTGCATCCAATCAGGTAAAATTTACTTATTGCTCCAATATGAGAATTCTTGAGAATGCACCATGTGTTATGAAGTTACCTGAAAATGTGATTATTTTTTTTCCTCCGTGATAAATGTATTTTCATGTCTCACAAACTTTTACCTGCTTAACATGTTAGAAATATCTCTTATAAGTGGTGATTCATGATGAGCTATACGAAAACGAACTGCATAATTTACTAAATAATGTATGAACTAAGATGGTAACACGAAATGCTCCAGGATGGTGCGTAAGATAAAAACGGCTAGGAAGAGAATGGGAGATCGAATTTTTCATTGGAGGGTATATAGGTTTTTGAACTATGAAAGAAAGCTAGGGGCCACAGTAGAGGAACATATCGAAACAATGAGGGAAATGTGGCTGGAGATAAAACATCTTGAAGAAATAATCACCCGGGATGAAGCAAATGATAAGATAATCAGTACCCTACCCAGAGAATGGAGTGACCTCGCAAGAAATGTACGTGACAACATGACGGACTACAGTTCTGTGCCGCCCCATACCACCTTGGATCCCGAGAGATTTATAGTCGAACTACTTAGGCATGGGCCACCCGTCATGCCTAACGTAATATACGTTGATTCAGATGACGATTCTTTGGCTGAACTAGAGGAAGACCCAGAGGAAGACTTAGACGGATTATTCTCATCTGAGGGATCTAGTTAGATGACTAGTTTTTCTAGTCTTATCTGGATTTTGTTTTGAATTTCGTTTTTTTTTTTTTTCCTTTCTTTATTCTAGTAAGAGTTATTTCATTTTTTCTAGATTAATAGGATTCAGTGTGATCTTTTATTTGATTTTATTTCGCATTGTACCCTCTTGAAGGAAATTTCTATTGAAATAGTGGAATTATATTTTTGATTTAATTACCTGGTCTTATGGTGTTTATGTGTTGGATAGATGTTATATTTATTTCTCATACGAGTTAAAAAACTAAACAATTCATTGTATTATAGATCATGGCTCCACGAAGGGATGGATATAATGCGTCGCTTAATTCAAGCCAGGGCCAAGGGGATGCCGGCAACGATTTGCTGAATAATCTCGTTGCTTTACTACGAGGGTTACCCCAAAGAATGCCATACCACTGCACTGTGCCACCCAACCGGTGGAAATGAGGAAGCGCACATTTTGGAACAATTCCTAGATCTCGCACCACAAACCTTTAATGGACGCGATGGGCCATTCGCAATGGCGAGGAGTGGCTACGCGCAATGGAGAGAATATTTGCCCGTATCCCCGACACCTCGTGGCGCCACCTTTCGCCACGTAAGATGCGATCACCGGTGGGAGGCTTTCTCGCCAAGGACGATGAGCAATTACGTGGCATGACCTGGATTAACTTTAAACAGAGGTCATGCAACAATATTTTCCACACAGATCCCATAGGGATCGGAAGGAGACCGAGTTCCCGGAGTTGAAACAGGCAACATGACAACATCGAGTATGAACGTAAGTTCAATCGGTTGGCAAGGTTTGCCACCCACTTGGTAGACACGGATGAGAAGAGAGCAAAGAGGTTCCTGGGAGGGGTCTCTGTCCGTAAATAGGTTGTGTGCTAGCCGGTTTGGGAACGACGACTTATGTTGAACTCGCTTTCACGAGCTCGGAAGTGGCTTCGTGTTTGAAATTGGACTATCCCCGCCCGGAAAAGATAGACAATGTTCCAGAAAGAGGAAATGGAATGGTCTAAATCAGGCAAGTAGAGCGACCGGTAGCCTAAGTAAACAGTCGACCGAGCAAACGCAATTCCAGTTGCCAAGGTGAAGCCAACTTGTCCAACCCGTGGAAGAAATCATTATGGGAATGCTTATCGCTTGATAAATGGTTTTATCATGATTTTGATGATTTTGTTTTTACACCAAAACAATATTTTTAAAGGTTGTCCAAATACTCCTAAATGATTTAAAATGGTTTTTAATATTTTCCTGAGTATTTCTTCAAGTTTATTTTCGACAAAATTGACAACGCTTTTTATATGATTTTGTGTCAAATGTTTTTACATCAAAACAATGTCCATGTATGTTGTCCTAATACTCTCGATTGGTTTAAAATGTTTTTACTATTTTTCTGAGTATTTCTTGAAGTTTATTTTCGATTTAAAATTGACAACACTTATGTTTCAGTTCTCGACTAGGTCGCCCTATAAGCAACCCATACCCGTGTTGAGTTTTGGAATAGAAAAAGGGACGGAGGGAAAACCAGAGCACTGCCGACCCGGAGGTCGACCGCAGGGGGCGACGATCAACCCTATGGGCGACGGCTGACAAATTTCAAGAAGTCATGTTCTCTGCTTTTGATTTTGCCTACCCCCAACAGTCCAACATGAGGCGACCAGAGTCGCACTCCCCGCGACCGGTCCCCCGTGTAAATTTCGCAAATTCAAACTTATCTCTGCACCGGCCGAACCCCTTTTTAATGACAAAGAAACTATCCGCTGAGTTTGCGACAACTTTTCCTTAATTTGAGAGGTTGATTTCTAACAACTCTTTTCTTCAATTGTCTTGGTATTTTTACGTAATTCATGTCCCCAAGAGGAACCTATCTTGTACAAGACATCTTCTATAAATAGAGGAAGAATTGAAGCAACACCATATATGAGAGAAAACTACAACACAAAAAGATACACTCAAGAATACACTTGTTCTTACATCGTCTTATTTCTTGTTGTAATTTGCCTAACTTATCACTTTCACATCCATAAGGTCTAGGTTATTCTTGATTACACTTGCACTCAATTGTATAATTCATTATTGAGTTGTAATCTTGGATTTTTGGTAATCATTCAACACAAGATATCCTTGTGAGTGTTTTTGTGGTAAGAACACACACTGGGTGATCTAGGTGTTAGGTGTGAGAAGATTGTGGTAATCTTCTTTGTTGAGGTGTTGAAGAATTTGATATTCTTCAAGGTTGAAGATTGTGGTAATCTTCACAAGGTGCCGTTGGAGATTGTGGTAATCTTCAAGAAGAGATTGTGGTAATCTCAAAGGTGGTGTTGAAGAAGAGTGTGGTGCTCTTCAAGCGTTTGTTGTAAGTTGGTGTTGTATTAATTTTGGTAATTAATAAAATCTTTTTCTTTTTGAAATCCATCCCGATATACCGGTGGGGTAGAGGATTAGGCCCAGGTGGGTTGAACCTCTATAAATCGACGTGTGTTGTTTACATTCCGCACCTTTATTATTGTCTTTGAGCATTCGTTTTGAAAAAGAGGGCGTTATCGAAAAGATGGAAATAATCTATTCACCCTCCTCTAGATTATCGAAAAGATGGAAATAATCTATTCACCCCCTCTAGATTATCGAAAAGATGGAAATAATCGCGAGTGAAGAGGAACGATCGTCGGCTACGAACGAAGCTCATCTTTCCGGCACCTCCACCACCAAGCCACCACTATTTGATTCCAAAAATTTTATATTTTGGAAAGAAAGAATGGAATGTTATCTACAAGGTTATGGTTCGATATTTGGAACATCGTCATAAATGGATAATCTATTCCGATGATAGACACACCACACACCTCCAAAGGCTTCAAAGAGATCAATGATGAAGAGAAGAAAATCATCTCCTTAAACGGGTAAAAACTCTCAATATTTTGTATTGTTCATTTACTAATTTGGTATATGAACATATTGTAGGATTCGACGCTCATGGAGTATGGAAAAATTAGAAGCCATTCATGAAGTATATGCAAATGATAGAGCAACTCAAAAGCATCTACTTCTCAAAGGGATACAATGTCAAATCTAAGGAACAAGCCTCTCTTACAACTTCCAACTATGAAGAAGTTGAACATTGTCTTATGGGCATCGAAGAAGAAAACAAGGTATGTCTTAAACCCTCTACCTCCTATGATATTGTTATACAAAATGATTATAGTGATTTGCAAAATGATTATGATGAACTTCAAAATGAATTCCAAAGCTTACTTGTTAAATACAAAAATTTGAAAAAGGAATTCAATGTTTTGAAAAATGATAAGGATAGTTTATTTACTTCCTATGAATTACTATCATGTGCTCACACCACCACACTTGACAAGGTTAGAAACCTTGAAAAAGAAAAATAGTACTTTTGTTGAAAATATTGAAGGCATGAAAAGGATTTATCTAAATCCAACTCGAGTACCAATGATATGACCGATATTGTTGATTGTTGTGATAATTCAAACTAGAACTTGATCATAAGCCAATGTTATCAATCATATGAAAAAGAATAAAGTCTCTAAGCATTTTTGTCATTATGCTTCTAAAATTATTACTTGCTTTTATTGCGGTAAAAAGGGTCACGCCAGCTAATAAATGTCGGGCTAGAAATAACTCTAATCATTATTGGAGACCTAAAAGTCTCAAAGCTAATCCTAAAGGACCTGAAACACTTGAGGGTACCACAAAATAATTTCTTTATAGGTACCCGATGAAATAATGATCAAGAAAATTCATACCGCCAAGAAGGCATCAAATGAACGCTTTCATTTGATCAAAGAAGGAGAAACTATTTTCAACAAAGCCAATTTCCAAGAAGAAGATATAATCAAAAATGGGAAGGACAAAAATCTTGGAAATGAAGAAATCAAAGGAGCCATCATCAACAAAGTGAGATCTCGGCGGGGAAGATATCATCAACAATGGGAACTAGACAACCCATGGAAATGGCGAATTGGTAACCCGTATCTCCCTAGTTAAATATGCATTTTATTTTGTTATTATGCATGCTTTTATTTGTGTCTTAATTGCAAAATGAGTTTTCAAGTATTTATTCTTTAACTAAGGTCTTCAATATATATTTGTGCTTTTAAAATATTTTTGAAAAAGAAGACCTTATATGTTGTTTTTAAAACTCTTGTGCATTTTTGTAGACTAAAGTGTTTTATCATCTCTTATGGATTTTTTTGGCATGAGCTTACTTGTGATATCTCTTAGCCTACACTTTTATCATTATGATTTATGCTAGATTTGTTTTAAGAATTGTGTAGATTTACATATTTTCACAAATGGCTATTTACGTCATTATTTGTCAAGAAAGGCATAAATTATCGAGGTTCGTTTACTTGTGTTATTCTTACTCTTATAGACTCGATATATGTATTGCCATGTGCCTATGTGCTTGTTTTTCATAGTATTTCATACAAGTGCCATTAAGAGGATTTTTAGATTTTTTGAAAGCGCACTATTCGATATTTGATTGCACATATTTGCTTTGTCAACTCTTGTTCAAATATTTCTTATGAGGTCTCAACTATATGCTATCGGAGTTTCAAATTTCAAAAGAGACCTTTTGTAGCTTTCTTAAGCTTATTTGAACTTGCATGATTTATTAGACTCTTGATGATCTTCTAAATGCATAGATGTGTTTCTTGCTTCATGGTCTATATATATAAATGTCTATTTCTACTATGTTCTTTTGCAAGATATTTTGTGATTGATGATTGAGGCATGTTTTTACACTTGGGCTATTTTTTTCTTGCTTATATAAGTGATGCCGTTAACGAGTTTGTTAAGTTGTGTAGATGAGAATGAAGTACTCCAAATATTAGTTACCTCAAAATATTTGGATGTAAATATTCTATTATGAACACCTTAGATCAATTGGATGCCCTATGATGATAGTAATGAAGAAGACAAAAAGGGTATTCCGGAACAAACTCGATGACCAAGGCAACATTGGTCGAACTAAGGCGAGGTTAGTAGCTCGAAGGTATTTTAAAAAAAAAAGATATGTTTTTCTAAGTTGATACTAGGTGAGCTTGAGATGAGTATGATGGGGAGCTCAATTTCTTGCTTGACCAAGAAGATGGCTATATTTCAAAAGAACTCTTGAAGGAGTTAAGCATTGAAGAAAGAAGAACCATCTCAATGGCTAAAGATTGACAAAGGTTGAGAAAGGCATATCAGCCGACAAATAAATTCGAGGTATGTTTTCTTGTATTATTCCTATAGACTCGACATTCCATATGCCTTATGTCTATATGCTCGACTTCAAAACTATCCCAACGAATCTCATTAAAGTGCCGTTAAAAGAAATTTTCAAATATTTGAAAGACACTTCTTCTTATGACTTGTATATCCATAGTTTTAAAATGTTCTTAGTTTTCGGGATAACAAGTCCGGTATTTATTATACGGTTTTCCGTATTCAAAATATAGTTCGTCATAATCATACTAAACATATTGAGATTGATTTTTTTTTAAAAAGGGATTGAGTTTTTAACAAAAACTTGAGATGTGTTTAATTCCGCCTCAAGGATAACTCGCGACTTTTTAATCGTTAACCACGAGTATTTTACCTCATTTCGAGCTTGATTATGACATAATGTATATTGAATGAGGTCTACGTTGCATTTTGCACGCTTTAAAACTTAGGGCGAAAAATTGGATTTTTGGATCAAACTTCTAATTTTGCAAAACAGAAGAAGCGTTGATTGGCGGGGTCCGAGGTCGATCGTCGCCCTAGCCTCCGACCGGTCGCCCGCCGAGTTGTCCGATATTGTTTATGTTTCCGTTTAATTTGGCATTTTGCCTTTTTTTCTTCTATTTCGTCTCCTTTGTCATTTGCACACACATTTCACTTCAAATGTATTTTGTTGCATGAATTACATAGTTTGGGGATTATCTAGCTCGATTATCATCATCATTGCTCATCTTTACCGATCGAATGGTATGAATTTCACTCTCTTTAGCTCAATCAGGAACCCTCGAGTTTGTGGCTTATATGTATTTTTCTTGATGCAATTCATATATTTTTTGATGAGCTTATTGATTGTTGATGAATGATATTTATTAAATTGCATTTGGTGATGAAAACTTGGCTTGATTTCATTTACAAGGGCTATATATATCTTTTTCAATTTTTGACGCCCGCCAAGTGTTCGATAAAACGTTTCAATGAAAAAATTCATCATCTACATGATTCTCTCGATTTCAAAAGTCTTATATATTTATAGAGATCATGTTTTGCTTATCAAATGATACTTCATAAGCTTCTACAAGTCGCTTAATTCAACTCTTCCCTCCTATTTGGTTTAAAAGCTTCAATGTTCAAAATAGCTCGATACATCGGTTTAGTTGCGCACTTTGATATGAATATATGATGTATTTATCATGCTAACATTCTTTTGATGATTCCAAAGGGGGAAACATGTTATAAGCTCTTTAGCTCAAAAGAAGCTAAGATAAGCTTAACGAAAAGAAGCTATAAGCTATGGCTTCATATAGCCATAAGTTGTGGATCATATTTAGTCCACTTGGTGCATTATGGTTATGTATGAATCATGGTCCATTGGTTGTAGTATGGACTTATATACGGTTTCTAATGATGTCTCTTTGATAAAGTGAGCTTTTAAGTTTTTGATACTTAAGCTCAATATCGAAAAGCTAAGATTTTAGCTTATGTTGAAGTTGCTTCTATATTACTCTTTGTTGTGCATATTGATAGTGGGAGCATTTGCTATATGTGTTTTAAATATCTACTCCCATCATTGCGTTTATATTGCAGAATATTGTCGCTCTCAACGAATATTCATTTTTTACCGAAAACTTGTTTTTGTTTTCAAAATCGCTCTCAAAATTGTTTTGTTTTCACAATCGCCTCAAAATTGTTTTGTTTTCAAAATCGGCCTTGTTAAATTGTTTTGGTTTGTAATCATCAAAAAGGGGGATTGTTTGATAAATGGTTTTATCATGATTTTGATGATTTTGTTTTTACACCAAAACAATGTTTTTTAAAGGTTGTCCAAATACTCCTAAATGATTTAAAATGGTTTTTAATATTTTTCGAGTATTTCTTCAAGTTTATTTTCGACAAAATTGACAACGCTTTTTATATGATTTTGTGTCAAATGTTTTTACATCAAAACAATGTCCATGTATGTTGTCCTAATACTCCCATTGGTCTAAAATGTTTTTACTATTTTTCTGAGTATTTCTTGAAGTTTATTTTCGATTTAAAATTGACAACACTTATGTTTCAGTTCGACCTGGCCGCTTCTATAGGGCAACCCATACCTGTGTTGAGTTTTGGAACAGAAAAGGGACGGAGGGAAAACCAGGGGGCGGGGGGAGGTCGAAGGGTGAGGGCGCCTGCAAGACAAAATTCAAGAAGTCGTGGTTCTCTGCTTTGCATTTTGCCTACCCCCAACAAAGTCCAACATGAGGCGACACCGGCGCACTCCCCCGCGATCGGTCCCCCTGTGTAAATTTCGCAAAATTACATTTCAAACTTATCTTTGCGCGACGACCTGGCCGAACCCCTTTTTGACAAAGAAACTATCCATTGAGTTTGCACAACTTTTCCTTAATTTGAGAGGTTGATTTCTAATGACTCTTTTCTTCAATTGTCTTGGTATTTTTACAGAATTCATGTCCCCAAGAGGAGCCTATCTTGTACAAGACATCTTCTATAAATAGAGGAAGAATTGAAGCAACACCATATATGAGAGAAAACTACAACACAACAAGATACACTCAAGAATACACTTGTTCTTACATTTTCTTATTTCTTGTTGTAATTTGTCTAACTTATCACTTTCACATCCTTGAGGTCTAGGCTATTCTTGATTACACTTGCACTCAATTGTATAATTCATTATCGAGTTGTAATCTTGGATTTTTGGGTAATCATTCAACACAAGATATCCTTGTGAGTGTTCTTTGGGGTAAGAACACACTGGGGTGACCTAGGTGTTAGGTGTGAGAAGATTGTGGTAATCTTCTTGTTGAGGTGTTGAAGAATTTGGTATTCTTCAAGGTTGAAGATTGTGGTAATCTTCACAAGGTGCCGTTGGAGATTGTGGTAATCTTCAAGAAGAGATTGTGGTAATCTCAAAGGTGGTGTTGAAGAAGATTGTGGTGCTCTTCAAGGTGTTGTTGTAAGTTGGTGTTGTATTAATTTTGGTAATTAATAAATTTTTTTCTTTTTGAAATCCATCCCTGATATACTCGGGGTGGTAGAGGATTAGGCCCTAGGTGGGTTGAACCTCTATAAATCGACGTGTGTTGTTTACATTCCGCACCTTTATTATTGTCTTTGAGCATTCGTTTCAAAAAGAGGGCGTTATCGAAAAGATGGAAATAATCTATTCACCCCCTCTAGATTATCGTGAGCAGCTGGACTTACACTTTCATCGGGACAAGGAAAATGTTTCGCTCCCACCAACCTGGCCATCACGCAGATCATTGCACCACATTTCCGCATACAAGAAGGGAAAGACACCAACGGTCCAGGCACGTGTTTTTGCCATGACACAACAAGTAAGCCCAAGAGAACCCGGGGAACACCGACAGTATGATACATGTTTCCAATATACCGCTTTAGTGTTATTCGACACGTGCTACACATTCTTTCATATCTCACGATTTTCATGCTAAAACATGTCTTGAGAGTTGCACGCTTAGTGATACACTAGAAATAAGCCTTCCTTCGGGAAAAATAATAAGATCGATCTAGTGCCTAACAATGTGGCATTGATTTTGATGGGAAGAATTTAGAGGGATTTGCATGTGATTAGAATGAGGATTTTGATATCATACTAGGAATGGACTGGTTGAATAGGTATAAGGCCCACATCAAATGTCACGAAAGAGAAATAATTCTTGAACCATCAAAGGGAGACAAATTTATATTTTTCGGAGCAAGAGTGAGTGGAATGCCTTGAATTATATCGGCAATGAAGACAATTAAAATGTCAATAAAGGAAAATGTCGTGGATTCCTGGTTAATGTGATGGCCACTAAGTTGCCGAAAAACAATCATGGAAGTTCCAGTTGTACGAGAGTATGCCAACGTATTCCCAGAGGATTTGCCTGGAATACCTCCAAATCGGCAAGTAGAGTTTACGATTGATCTGATTCCGGGAGCCACTCCTGTATCAAAAGCACCATACGTAACGGCCCCCAAGAACTTCAAGAGTTAAAGGTTCAAAGCCACAAGAACTTTTGATATCGGTTTTATACGACCCAGTGTGTCCCTTTGGGAGCACCCATCCTTTTTGTGAAGAAAAAGATGGGAGCATGAGGATCGAGGATGTGCATTGACTACAGAGAGTTGAACAAACTTACTATCAAGAACAAGTATCCTTTACCGAGAATTGAGGATGTTTTTGATCAACTGAGTGGGGCAATCATCTTTTCTAAGATTGATCTGAGGTCTGGGTACCATCACCGGAAGGTTAAATAAGGAGATATACCCAAGACAGCTTTTAGGACACGTTATGGGTGTTATGAGTTCACAATGATGCCTTTTGGGCTTAGTAACGCTCCAACAGTATTTATGGATTTGATGAATCGAGTTTTTCACCCATTCATGGACAAATTCGTGATTGTGTTCATAGATGATATTTTGGTGTACTCAAAGGATGGAGAGCAACACGAGAAACACCTCAAAGATAGTGTTAGAGACTCTCCGAAGGAGAAATTATTCGCCAAATTCAAGAAGTGCGAGTTTGGCTGGGATCGGATGGTCTTTCTTGGCCACGTAGTCACATCAAAGGGCTCGAAGTCGACCGCAAAAGTTGAAGCCGTTGAGAAATGGTCGGCTCCTACAAATGCAAATGAGGTGCATAGTTTCTTGGTCTTGCTGATATTACAGAGATTCATCGAGGATTTTCGAAAATCGCAGTCCGGCGACCCAACTTACAAGGAAAGGTGAAAAGTTCATGTGGACCGAGAAGTGCGAACGGAGTTTCCAAGAACTAAAACAAATTTGGTTTTGGCGCCTTCTAACAATCCCGAACACTTCGTAAAGCTTTATAATCTACAACGACGCGTCGAAACAGGGACTAGGGTGCGTTTGATGCAAAATGGTAAAGTGGTTGCTTATGCTTCAAGGCGCAAATAGTTGAAAACGCCATGAACTCAATTACCCTACACACGATTTGGAGTTGGCGTGAAAATCGTACATGCCCTAAAGATATGGTGTCACAATCTATACGGGGAAAGTGTGAAATTTATACCGATCACAAGAGTCCAAGTATTTTTTCACACAAAAAGAGTTGAACATGAGACAGAGAAGATGGTTGGAACTCGTGAAAGACTACGATTGTACAATCCATTACCACCCCTAAAGCAAATGTAGTAGCGGATGCACTTAGCCGTATGCCCGAGGGGGACAGCTTGCAAGTTTACTCACGACACAGAGAACCTCATTGAGGAATTTACCAAAATGAAAATTGAGATTGTGACTCCACCGCTAAAACCGAGACGCACTAGCAGCTTTGGTAGTGCAACCGACGCCGTGATAGTAGCATCAAAGAAGCACAAGCTAACGACAAGTTTTTATGCAAAATGAGGAAGAAGGTGTTGATGGGAGAAATTAAAGGGTTCGCCATAGTTGGTGATGGTGCACTCGTATATGAGGGACGATTGTGCGTGCTAAAGATGGGGAAAAAGGAAACAGATTTTAGAAGAGGCACATTGCACACCTTATACCGCACACCTGTGAGGGACTAAATGTATCGTGATCTCAAAGAGATTTTTTGGTGAGAAGCATGAAAAAGAGCATTGGAGAATTCGGGAAAAGTGTTTGACATGTCGAAAGTAAAACCGAACACCAACGACCTTCCTCGTCCACTCAAACCACTATAGATTCCCGAATGGAAATGGAAACACGTTAATATGGACTTCGTAGTGGGGCTCCCGAGGTCAAGATGAGTAAACCAAGCTATATGGGTCGTAGTTGATCGCTTGACTAAATCACCACACTTCATACCGATCAAAATGACGTACGACATGGAACAAATGGCTCAAATTTATATCCAAAAATTGTAAGATTGCATGGGGTACCCAGATCTCATAGTCTCTTGATAGGGATCCGAGGTTTACATCGAAATTTTGGGGTAGTTTACAAGAAGCAATGGAGACAAAACTCAAATTCAAGACAACTTTCCACCCCAAACTGGACGGGCAATACCAAAGAACGATCCAAATTCTAGAAGACTTACGAGAGGATGTGTTTTGGATTTCGACGACAATTGGGAAAAGATTTGCCACTTGTGGAATTTTCTTATAATAATAGATATCAAGCAACCATCGGGATGGCTCCGTATGAAGCTTTATATGGCGTAGTGCAGATCTCCTATATATTGGGACGAAGTCGGTGAAAAGAAGGTTTTGGGTCCTGAATCGTGGAGCAAACAATGAGATTATTGAAAAAGTCGAAATCGTATAAAAATAGCTCAAGACCGACAAAATCTTATGCCGATCGTGAATGAGGGATTTACAATTCAAGCGAGATAAAGTTTTTCTAAAAGTTGCGCCAACTAAAGGAGTTGTGAGGTTTGGCAAGAGGGGAAACTCGCCCAAATTCATCGACCATTCGAGATACTAGAACGAGTGGGAGACGTAGCCTTCATCGACCGGCACTACCACCGTAGCTAGCGCCGTACACAATGTATTTCATGTATCCATGTTGAGGAAATACATCCACGACTTAATCATGTAATCTGTCATGAAGTACTTGAGGTTAATCGACATGACTTATGAAGAAAAGCCAATAGCCGTTCTTGACAAAAAAGTGCATAAGTTTTAGAATAGAGATGTCACATTAATCAAAGTTCAAGTGGAGTAGACACGACCAAGAAGAAGTGACTTAGAGCGGGAAGCGGAAGTTCGAGCCAAGTATCCGACTATTCAATCAATCGGGTAAGCCAAATTTAGAGGACGAAATTTATTGTAAGAAGGGGAGGGTGTAATATCCGATATTTGTTTTATATATAATTTATTTGTTTATTAATTTTCTATTTATTTATTCCATTTAAATATTTTTTTCTGATATATATATATTATTTATATATATATATATATTTAATGATAAAGCTATTAATGGGATTAAAGAGTTGGATTTTTCAAAACTCTTTTAGATAAACTTGTATCCCACCAAATCCTCCCACTTTCAAAATAAACATGTCCCCTGCAGTCAAGAAAACTCCCAACTCCCTAATCTGATTTTTAAAAGAATAGCAACAAACAGATTAAATCGTTCTCCTCCATCCAGAGCGTCCAAAATTTCCAAGAAAAGAAGAATTGAGATTGTCATTATTTGCAACTCTCATCACCACAGTAAGAAAGTTATTTTTTTCTTTTCTATAAAATCTCTTCTAGGTAATTTCGATTTTCAACAATGTTCATATGATTTTTTTCTTCTATCCGCAAAATAAGATGTGGGGTTAGTAGTAAAAAAAAAAAAAAAGAAAGAGAAAAGAAGAGAAGATGTTGGTGTTGCAGAGATGTGTGTGTGTGTGTGTCGCCAGGTGTGTGCGAGTGTGGTGAGGTATTAGTGTGTGCGTTTTTATTTTAAAAAAAAAGAAAAAAAAAAGGAAAAAGAGACAAAATAGATAGGTTTTGGAATTTAAGGGTGTTGTGTGTGTGCGCGCGATGGTGGCGTGGTAGTGAGTTGGCCGACTAGTTGACGCGTGGGAACTTTCTACGCCACTGCCGACATGAGGAATTTGTTGGGGTGATCTCGTCGGGTATTGGATGATTGTGCAGTGGGTGATGATTGAGAATTTAATTAAGATTTGTACTTATTGGCAATTTCTAGTATTTTAAAAAATTTAGTTCCCTAAAGTTTTTGTCTCTTTTCAATTTAGTCCCGTGTTTTTCAGTTTAACCCCAAATTCTAGTTTATTTTCAGAAATTATATTTCAGCCCTAGGGACTAAGTTAAAATTTCTGGAAATTTCATTTTAGCCCCACCACTTTTCGCACTTGATCCAAAACCCAAATTTATTTCTCTGTTTTCTTTCAAATTAGCCCCGAACTTATATTTTTGGTTAAATTTCACCTATTAGGAGCCTTAACTTATTTCATAAGAACTTTTACTTTAAATTAAAATTGGAATTTATTTTCAATCACTTAATTATACCAATATTTATTGTAGGTGACGAAGAACTAGACGTTTAGGCTTTCTAGCTCACGGTTCGTCAGACAACTATCAACTACGTTTGAGGTAGGGGTTTTCTTTACACTTTTAAGTGCGAAGTTTAATTGTCTTTATTAAATATGTACTTGTATGATTTTATAAATTCTATACTTGACCATGTGATTATAATTGCCGAACTTGATGTGCCTATTTTATGCAAAGAATCTGTATTTATTTATGTGAAATGGCAAAGTATATGTGTGGCTTCGGCCAATGGCAAAGTAGACTTCGGCCAATGGCAAAATATATGTGTGGCTTCGGCCAATGGCGAAGATATGTGGCTTGACGCCAATGGCAAAGTATATGTGCGGCTTGCCAATGGCAAAGTAGGCTTGCCAATGGCAAAGTATATGTGCGCTTGCCAAATGGCAAAGTATATGTGATGACTTCGCCAAATGGCAAAGCATATGTGATGGCAAAGTATATGTGCTTAAATTTGTGAAATTATGCTTGTATATATTTAATTTGGACAGTTAGGATCCCTACTGAGTATGTGTTACTCACCCTCCCTATTACTAAATTTTTTTCAGATATTCCGGATGGGTGCGGAGCCGATGGAGGGGAAGCCAATGAAAATTTCTCTATTTATTAGTATTCGTATGATAGGGATAAAAGTAGTTTTTTTTGTTATCATTATTTTCTATTAACAACTTAGTTATTCTAATTTTTATGAAACGATAAATGTTGCATTTTTTTTATTATTCAATACGATGGGTTTTTGGATTTGAGTTTATGATCAACCCGTTTTAATTTATGCTTCCGCTGTAGTAGATACTTGTTTTAATTAAAAAATATATATATAGTGATATTATAAAATGTAGTTTTTATATTTTAGTAGAACTAAAAATCACATCTCGAAAATTAGGCGTTACATTTACTATTCTCATTTTTACAATCGTAACATAAAATGGGCAAGTGAGAGGGCGGCAGAGGGTGCAAAACCAAAAAACTATTCGCCGGCAATCGAGCACCACCGTAACGAGTCCTCTCCAAACGCGAAAACCCCGCCGCCTAGATCGCCGATCGGCTCCCACGTTGTTGCTCCCATTGTCTTGGACACATGTAAGTGTTTTTGCCCCATGTTCTTAATTTCTAGGTGTATTTTTTTGTTATTGTAATCATATTTTTCCCTGGGTGAGCATGTAATTTAGTGTTTTCCGATGTGATTTTGATATTGTATATAGTTTTGAAAGTTAGTTAAATTTAATCAAGTTTCCTCTCCGCCGTTTTATTTTTCTTCCATTTCCTGTGGTATTAGTATGCAAACTTGTGATTTAAGATTTTCCTAGTTTGTTTAATTTTAAATACTTTTATTGAAAAGTCATTCTTAAATATTAGGGCATTCTTGAATAGTAGTGGTTTATTACTATAGAGATTCAATTTGGTTCTATGTGTTTCTAAGGTGTTTGCAAGAGGATTTGAATTTATTTTTCTGATTTTTTTGTTTCAAATTGTTAAATCAGACATTTTAACATGGTAATTAGTATTTGATAGTGAAAAATTTGTGCAATGCAAATTCTTTCGGTTTGAATGGGTAATTTTTATGCTAGCTTCATTTTTGTTTCTATATTTTAATTTATTTGGGTGAAATAAGTGAAGTTCTGTTACGATGCTTTTATTTGGGAGTTTTGCAGAGCTCAATTGAAATTGGCAGAAGTTTAATTTTAACAAAATAAATATGCAAAATCATAGAGAAAAATAAAATTTCCTAATTCTTTTTCATGTTGCGATCTAGAGGTTTGAAGAAAAATAATCACGGACTCTACTTCTTTGAACCAAAGCATAAACTTGGATGAGGGTGACAGATTGAAGAATACTAAAAGTGATCAAGGGTTAGGTAAGCCAAAAGAATTTTCTGATGTTTGGAATTATTTTTTAAAGAAAGAGGTTGGTCAAGATGGTGTTCAAAGAACTGAATGTAAGGGATGTAAAAAAGAATATAAATGTGGGGTTAAAAAATACAAAACTTCTACATTGAGGCGTCACATTCAAACTTGCAAAATGGTAAGGCTCCATGATGTGGGCCAAATGCTTGTCGATCATGAAGGGAAGATAAGGTCTAGAAAAATAAACCCAAAGACTTCACGTGAGTTGTTGGTCACAATTATTAAGCATGATTTACCATTTTCATTTGTCGAGCATGATGACATTAGGACTTGGATGAAGTATATAAATCCTAGTGTTCCTTGTATCTCTAGAAAAACTCTTATTTCTTACATCACAAAAATCTACATGAAGGAGAAAGAGAAGCTTAAGCAAGTTTTGGATAATATCACAAATAGAATTTGCTTAGGCTTTCCGATGTATGGACTCGCATGCACTAGTGAGGGATATATTTATTTGATTGGTCACTTTGTTGATGAGAATTGAAAATTGAATAGTAAAATACTTTGCTTAGATGATATGCCTCCTCCACATTCAGGAGTTGAATTGGCCGCAAAAATATTTGAGTTTTTAATGAATAGGGATTGATGGGAAAAAATTTCTTTGACATTGGATGATGCATCCAAAGAATGATTTTATGCAAGAAATTTTGAAAGAGCAACTCTCTATTCAAGATAACTTGTTTTGTAATGGTGTGTTCTTTCATATTCGTTGTTCAACTCGTATACTAAATCTCATTGTCCAAGAAGGTTTGAAAGCTATTAATTTGGCTTTGCACAAAATCAGAGAATATGTGAAATATGTGAAAGGTTTTGAGGGTAGGATGAGAAAATTTGAAGAATGTGTGAGTACAGTTGGTAACATTGATACTAATATTGGCTTGAGATTGGATGTGTCTACCCGTTGGAACTCAACATATTTGATGTTGGATAGTGCCATTAAATACAAAAGGCATTTTCTTATATTCAATTAAATGATAGGAATTATAAATTTTGTCCTTCAAATGAAGAATGGAAAAGAGCTTCTAAAAATATGAGTTTCTTGAGCCATTTTATGATTCTACCAACTTGATTTTGGGTTCTTCTTATCCAACCTCAAACTCAGTACTTTATGCAAGATTGGAGTTAATTTGAAAGAAAATTTGTCCAATTAAGATGTGTTTATAAGTGACACGTGCGAGTAAGGATGAAAGAAAAATTGACAAATCGAGTCAATATAGCATGGTAATTGCATTTGGGGCTATTCACGAATAAAACTCTAAATCTTGGGCTATTTTTATTCGAAAGTTGAGAGTAATCATGTTAAATGTCAAGAGACAATGTCGCTGTGAATACAAAGTTGGGTATGCTTTTTTGAGCACTATGCTAATGATATCAAGCCAAGTTCTTCACAACCACAATCTTCTTCTTCTTCTACCATACATTGCTCGTGCAAATTGGAGAAGGAATTAAAAGCAAAGGAAACAAAATGTTTGATGTAAGTATTCTATCTTTCTTTTGTTTCATTTTTCTTGTGTTATCTAATTATGTATTTAGATTATATTTATTTTGATTATATTTATTATGAATTTTTGATAGCATATTTTAAATCTTTATGTGGAATTTAATCTTATGAGAGCCAAATCATTACAAATGCCAGAAATCCTATTTGGATCTCTATTTGGAGGAGCCAAAACTTGAATTTTCGTATTATGAGGATTTGGATGTCTTGTAGTATTAGAAAAATCATAAGATCGATACCCAACTCTTGCATTAATAGCTTGTGATGTTTTGGCTATCCCCACTACTACCATTGCATCGTAGTCCCATTTTCTATTGGTGCTCGTGTGCTCACCAAGTATAGAAGTTGCACTCTCCCTAAAAAGTGCAAACTTTTATTTACACTTGTAATTGGTTACATGCTTTTGTTATTTTTAGATTATAGAATATTAAATCACATTCTTTTGATTTATTATTGTGTTTTATTGCAATTTAATTTTAATGCCTTTTGTTTTTTATGAGATAATGAAGAAAGTGCAAGTTCTAAATCAACCTTTTCTGCGAGAGTTCAAATGTTCTATATATTATTAATGAAGAGGATGGTGAAGGATCTAGAGAAGAAAAAAATAATTTCAATGATGTAATGGTTGATGAACTTTAATTTCAAAACAGATTTGCATTAAGTTTAGTTAGTATTTTGATTTTTTTGAACACCAATCGTGGGTAAAATCGAACTAAAGAACTCACCAACAAAATTTTGGTGATGGATGTTTTATTTTGAGTTTCTTCAAAGAATTATGAGTTAATTTAGTTATGGTTATTTTGGTTATTGGTTCGGTTTATGTTGTTTCAGGGGATTGTCAAATGAAAAGCATTAGGAAACTTTGTTAAAATTCTTACTAATTGTTTGTTGCATACTGAGGAAATTTAAAGTGGTATTGCTAGCTTGTAATGTAGTGTTGTCATTTAGACTTTATAAGTTCATATGTTTTCTTGTTATTTTAATATTTTCCAACTCATTGCATTTAATTCGTAGCAGGGGCATTGTAATTTGTAGCAGGGAATTCCATTGTAATAAGTAACAAAATGTAGCAAGACATTGCATTGATGCGAGCTCTTGTGGTGATTTACCATTTTCATTTCATGTGATTTTTTTTTTTTGGGAATTTTAGCAGGCTGGCTCGCCCAACCCGCGACCCAAGGCGGGTTTGGGTTGGACTGAGGTTTTCTCGCCCCGCCCGCCCGCCAAATGACAGGTTTTGGCGGGCCGCGGGTGGCCCACTATGCCGGTCCGTTTCGACAGCTCTAGTGACAATTCACACATATTATCAACCACCAAAGGCCACATACCCATTTTTATATTACTTTTCCATTTCCAATTTCATTTGGTTACTACATGCTACACTTAGTATGTTTGTTTCTTTAATGATATACTTTTCATTAGTCACTATTAAAAAACACAAATAGTCTATTTTTTCTTCGTATTTCCTAAAACAAAACACTTAGGCAACGAATGAATGCCAAAAAAATCTCATTTATGTTCACAATATAACTTTTTTACCAAAAATGCATTTGCTTATGAAATCTTTTCAAAAATACATTATTCACTCACTCGTATGTTTTTCTCCCACCAAATACTTCTACTTATTTTTAAAAATAATCATCAAATCATCAATTATTAATTTATTATTACACATTTTCCACAAATTCTAATCATCACTCGCATATTTCTAACTGTCACCGTATCCAATCATTATTTGACTATTTATATATCAAAATAATTCCAGTCGTTATATTTTCATCTCGTATTCAATCATCCTATCAAAATTTATTCTTCGTGTTTCAAAAATTATCCATCACTATTTCTAGCAGAAAAAATTTCAAAACAAAAGATATCCAATCGCACCAATCAACTCGTTCCCTCAACTCATGTTTCCCACAAGCATATGCAATAGCTGCCTGCGATTATCCCCATTCCCAACTCTTTTTAATACAATTTTGTTACTAACTACATTCTTTATATCATGAAACCTATAACATTCTAATCGCATCTCATTAATTTTGTTTTTGCCACCATCTATATTGTATGATCCATAATTACTCACTAATTTTCATTCACGTGTTTTAATAACCAATTACATTATTATTATACTTCAAAAATATTATATTATTATTATTATTATGAGAACCACCTGTTAGTTTTGTGCTCTAGAAGCAAGACTAGTAATTATTCATTCTATGTCATTTGTTATTTTGAAATAAATTATTTATTTTTTATGTGCACGTTATCATACGAAAAATATCCGGAATTATGTAGTATATGATCATGTGGATGTGTCTACATACTACATAAGACATGATCCATGTTCTCATAATTAATGAATTGGTTCACATTTGTTAAATAAAGTTGGACACTTTATTTATGTTGCAATTAATATTTATGAAATTGAGTTTCATTATTGCGAACGTACTCTAGGAAGGATACTTAACACGTTAGCTACAACACTATACGAGTTGATACGCACAACGCCTTAGATTCGTTCACAACTAGTACTACAGGGGTATCTAATCACATTCGCTCTCTTATTAAGTGGCGTGCAATCCATCATTGACTAAATAATTATTTAATTATGCCATTTTGGGCTCTTTTCTCGGTAATTGCCTTGTTCGCATTAATGATGGAGTCTTTTAAAAAAGAACCTTTTCGTTCAAATAAAGAGAAAATCGTCGCTGTATTCTTCCTAGTTACGTGTCAAGGCAATTTAGAATAGAGAATCTATATCAATAGAGAATAAATAATTATTTGATTGACATGAATTTGTATCAATTAATTATTGATAATTTACAAAGGATAAACACACATTTATTATTTAATATTTTACTATTAATCTTGGAGTTCAATATTAGGCTTTTAGTAGAATAGCACCGATTTAGATAATTGTTTTAGAAATAATTAGGAGCCTTGATTTATAATAATTGTTACATCCCTAGCTAAACTAGCTCAAGATAAGTGGTGTGACCTATATCACGGACAATGAACTTCTACATTTGGGTGGAGTTTGTTAACACTTAGACTTAAGCTTAAGTAAAACCATGTGCTCAGTTATATTAGGGTTGAGACATATAAAAAAGATAAGATATCAGTACTCCAACACACAAGAAAATAGAATAGAAGAATAACGTAGAAAAAGTTGGAGGTGATCTTGGAGCACCCACACACCGCCACACCCCTTGAGATTAGTTTATGATATATAATAAGGTATTTTCTTCTTGGATGAGGAAGATTCAGTTGTATATGTATTCCAAATGTGGATCATTTCCGTTGCGCAAAAACTATTATCGTAAAAATATTAAAAAATATAAACTATTAACTATGGAACATAAAATTAAAATCAGTAAATATTATATACATATATTTAAAAATAATTCAATTTAAATTACTTAGATACATAATAATTTATTTTGATCATATGAAAATTTTATTTTAAAAGTATTATTCAATTTACTTTTAATTTACATGAAAAATATATAAAACTCGATTTTTTTAATACAAAACTCGATAATTTTCGTTTTGAGAGCAAACCAATTAACCAAAGACGGACAACAGTTACGCTTTCTACGCATAACGGATCAAAATCGAAAAAACACGGTTTCATTGCTTTGAGTTCACATTAATTAATAATTATTACCTCCATCTATCTCACATTGAGTCATCAAAAAAACCCATCCGGATGGTCATTCTTACCCGACCCATGAATAAAAATTGAATTTGTGATTTTGCAAGCCCGAAAAGAATCGGCCCTATTGTTTGATACATGTTTTTATCTTTATTTTGATGATTTTATTTTATCACCAAAACAATGCTTTTAAAGGTTGTCCAAATACTCCTAAATGATTTAAAATGGTTTTAATATTTTTCTGAGTATTTCCTCAAGTTTATTTTCAATAATATTGGACAACACTTTTAATGATTTTATGTCAATGGATTTTTACTCCTAAAACAAGATTTCTAAATGTTGTCTAAATACTCCCGATTGGTTTAAAATGTTCTTACTAAATTTTAGGAGTATTTCTTGAGTTTTATTTTCAACAAAAATTGGACAACATTTCTCTAAATAGGTCGACCGGGTCCCTATAGGCAACCCGTGACTCAAGATGATTTTTTGAAATAGAAAATGAGACGGAAGAAAATCGGTAGTCGACCAAGTGCATGCCTGGCGCGTCGGCCGACCGCCGCCCGGGTCGACTGCATGTTTCGCTTTTGAAACAAAACAAATCTTCGGTTTTTCATTAAGGTGGACGGTTGAGGCAGTCGACCTATCGAAGCCTATGTCGGCCAATGTCACCCTTGTTGAAATTTTCAAAGTGTTCTTCAATTCTCTTATTTCGTGCGACGGCGCCCGCTATCGTGCATTGACAACAAAAATATGACCGTTTGATAGCAGACACATTTCCTTAAATTGTGGGATTGATTTCTAACAACTATATTCTTGATTTTAATTGTATTTTTTTGTAGATTTTCAATCCCCAAGAGGAGCCTATGCTTGATCAATCATCTCCTATAAATAGAGAAGTTTTGGAGCAACCAAGACAACAATTGAGATACAACACAACAAGATACACTTCAAGCAAATACTTGGTCTTTCATTGTTATTATTCTTGTTGTAAATTTGCCCCTAGCTTATCACTTTCAAATCCTTGAGGTCTAGGCTATTCTTGATTACACTTTGCACTCAAATTGTATTATTCATTATTGAGTTGTAATCTTGATTTTTGGTTATCATTCAACACAAGATATCCTTGTGAGTGTTCTTGTGGTAAGAACACACTTGGATGATCTAGGTGATAGGTGCAAGAAGATTGTGGTGATCTTCTTATTGAGGTGTTGAAGAATTTGGTATTCTTCAAGGTTGAAGATTGTGGTAATCTTCACAAGGTGCCGTTGGAGATTGTGACAATCTTCAAGAAGAGATTGTGGTAATCTTAAAGGTGGTGTTAAAGAAGAGTGTGGTGCTCTTCAAGGTATTGTAAGTTGAATTTGTATTAATTTTGGTAATTAATAAAATTTTTTTCTTTTGAAATCCATCCCTGATATAATTGAGGTGGTAGAGGATTAGGCTCTAGGTGGGTTGAACCTCTTTAAATCGACGTGTGTTGTTTACATTCCGCACCTTTATTATTGTGTTTGAGCATTCGGTTATAAAAAGAGGAAATCGAAAGATGGAGATAATCTATTCACTCCCTCTATATTATCGTAGCGCTGGACTTACAAGTGGTATCAAAGCTAAACTCTTTGACAAGCTCGTTTCACATCGCGAGTGAAGAGAAACGATCATCGGCTACTGAACGAAGCTCATCTTTCCTAAGACCTCCACCACTGCCACCACTATTTGATTCCAAAAATTTTATTTTTTGGAAAGAAAGAATGGAATGCTACTTACAAGGTTGCGGGTTCGACATTTGGAACACCGTCATAAACGGAGAATCCATTCCGATGAAAGATACACCACACACCTCAAAAGGCTTCAAAGAGCTCAATGATGAAGAGAAGAGAATCATCTCCTTAAATGGTGAAGCTCTTAGTATTTTGTATTGTTCACTTACTACTTTGGAATTTGATCATGTTGTAGGTATTCGATCGGCAAATGAAGTATGGCAAAAATTAGAAGCCATCTATGAAGTGTATGCAAATGAAAGGAACAACTTCAAAAGCATCTACTTCACAAATGAATACAACATCAAATCCAACAACATGGGATGAGCCTTCTACAACCTCCCATGATGAAGAAGTTGAACAATGCCTCATAGGCATCAAAGAAGAAAACGAGGTAAGTTCTAAACCCTCTACTTCCTATGATAATGATTATAGTGATTTGCAATATGATTTTGATGAACTACAAGATGAATTCCAAAACTTACTTGTTAAATACAAAAATTTGAAAAAGGAATTCAATGTTTTGAAAAATGATAAGGATAGTTTATTTACTTCCTATGAATTACTATCATGTGCTCACACCACCACACTTGACAAGGTTAGAAACCTTGAAAAAGAAAATAGTACTCTTGTTGAGGATATAAATTGCTTGAAAAATGATTTATCTAAATCCAACTTGAGTACCGATAAAATGACCAAGATTGTTGATTGTTGTGATAATTCGAAACTAGAACTTGATCATAAGCCTAAGGATGTCAATCACATGAAAAAGAATCAAGTCTCTAAGCATGTTGGTCATTATGCTCCTAGAATTATTACATGTTTCTATTGCGGAAAAAGGGTCATACGGCTAATTTTTGTCGAGCTAGAAATAGCTCTAATTATTGTTGGAGACCTAAAAGTCTCAAGACTAATCCCAAAGGACCCAAACACATGAGGGTACCACAAAATAATGTCATATTAGGTACCCGTGAAATAATGATCGAAGAAAATTCATACCGCTAGAAGGCATCAAATGACCAATTCATTTGATCAAAGAAGGAGAAACTATTCTCAACAAAGCCAATTTCCAAGAAAAGGATATAATCAAAAATGGGAAGAACACAATCCTTGGAAATGGCAAAGACATCATCAACAAGATGATTTTCAAAAAGAAGAGACTCTCAACAAAGGGAAGGCAACAAACCTTGAAATGGAGTAATCAAAGAAGTCACCATCAACAAAGTGACCTCTCAAGGGGAAGATATAATCAACAATGAGGAACGGGCGCCCCATGGAAACGACGTGGTTGGTAAACCGTATCTCCCCATTTATATATGCATTTTATTTTAATGCATGCTTTTAATTATGTCTTAATTGTAAAATGAGTTTTCAAGTATTTTTTTTAATTTAGGTCTTTAATATATTTGTGAGTTTTAAAATTTTAAAAAAAAAAGACCTTGCATGATATTTATAAAACTCTTGTGCATTATATTAGATCTATGTGGTTTATTATCTTCTATGTATTCTTAGCATAAACTCTTTTTGATATCTCCTATTACTTGCCTACACTGTGCTTTTGTGCAAATTTTGTCTAAGAATTGTGTAGGATATATATCTCATATTCATTGGCTATTTCATCATCAAGTTTCTTAAACTATCGAGGTACATTCACTCGTATTTATCTTAGAACTCGATATTATGCTTATGCACATATATTTCAAGATATTTCATTTTAACCCCTTAAATGCCCCTAAATGATTTTGCAAATATTCTCTTAAAAGGGCACTACTTGTTAAGTCTCGATTTTCTCGAATATATGTTTTCCGATAACCATATTTGTTGGACTTGATCCAAAATTATCTTTTTGCAAAGTTTTATAACTTTTGGGGTGAAAAATCGAATTTTGGAAAATGCAGGGAAAGAAAAATTGCCTTTGGGGTCAAAGGGGGACCCGGTCGCACCGCACACTCGCACCCCACCTCGCCGCCTGGCTATTTTTTCTTGTTAAAATCGACCGTATTCGTTTTAAACAGACGCAGAGAAAACTCTCAAAACCCTTAACAGCGAAAATCTTCCCCCTTTCTCCTATAATCTTCAATTCTTCATCATTTTTCACGATTCTTGTTGCTAATCCTCTTATTTTCACAAGAATCTTACATATATGCTCCCCCAAAGAATTCCACTGACGAAATCCCATCTCCAAGCGTAGAAGGGGCGGAGAGGGTTCTTCAAGAAATCGGCAAGAAGAAGCCGAACAAAGGGATATCCGAGCGCCCCGAGAAACGTTGCTCAAGAAGGTGATGATGTTCAAAATCCCGTTCTCTCTCGGGCCCAAATTGCCGAGCTTCGCGGAACAATTTCGCTCCAAAATTGCCGTTGGGCGAAAGGTAAAAAATCTTTTATTCCTCAAGCTCCTAATTCTCACAATGTTCTTAATTTCATCAATAAGTATGCGGAATGGTACTATGAGAATTAGGGGATGGGAGGAAAATCTATTGCCGTCTAAAATGTGTCGTTTTAGTTCATTTACCAATGAATATCCTACCATTAGAGGATTCTTTGAGGAGCAAGGTTGGATGTATTTATGGGAGCAT
This sequence comes from Rehmannia glutinosa, assembly GCA_016081115.2. Taxonomy (NCBI): domain Eukaryota; kingdom Viridiplantae; phylum Streptophyta; class Magnoliopsida; order Lamiales; family Orobanchaceae; genus Rehmannia; species Rehmannia glutinosa. The sequence continues at coordinate 81,896 of JABTTQ020002544.1, read as the reverse complement.
GCTTATGTTTTGTATGATGATGATATTATCCAACTCTTTTATGCCAATATGTGGGTGGAATATGATGTTGAAAGGAAGCCGATAGCCGTAAATTCGCTTATAAGGGGTCATCATTTTAGATGGACTCCCAATGATATTTGCCGGCTTTTACATGTTAGAGAAGGTGGTTGGGACTATTTCTCTTGTGGGGCTTGGAATGATGAAATGTTGGGGGTGTCGATGAAAGAAGTTAAGACATATTTGGGAGTATGACCAAAGTATTCTTTATTGGCAATGACACTTGAGCATCGTATTTTATCGGTCATTGTAGCATATTGCATTTGTGGTAAGTCGGGAAAGATGCCTAGCAACATGGATTACTTTTTGACTTATAAGATTGCTAGGGGAACCACTTAACTTTGGCGCCATACTTATTCAATGTCTAATTGAGTCCATCACTCAAGGTAATAAGAAAGTTGGTTATGGGAAATTGGATTTGTAAACTTCTTATTCAATCGGGACTACCTTCGTCGGAGTGTAACTCGGAGGTGTTTCAAAATGACTTTGACATTGATAACATCTCCCAAATAGTCACGATCTTGCAAGAATATGGACATCCGACCAACTAAAATGGCTAGAGGAAGAGGTCAAGATTCCCCCGATCCTAATGACTACTTTGATGACGCCGAGGCCGCAAGATTGGCGGAGGAAGGTGAACCGAGCAATCCGAAGGGTAATACCGGTGCTCAACCGCCTAGGAGGTATACCCAAGCCGAATTTGATGAGATGAGGGCTTTTCATGAAAAACGAGGTATGAGGCTTTGGAGCAAAAGACCTCCAAAATGCAAAAGTCTATCGGCAAGTTGAAGAAATTCATCAAGGACTTTATTCCCGAATCTTGCTTCTCCTCGGATGAGGAATGATGTTCCCACCCCTTTTACTTTCTAGCTTTTTCATTCATGTTGCTTTGTATTCTTATGAACCTTTGTAAAACTCTTTTGCACTAATGATATTTGCTTGTTTTCTTAAAAGGGTTATAATTGCGAGTTGATAATGACTTGTGGATGATCATGATATTGATGGAGTATTTGATTTGACATATTGTTTGATAATTGGTATGAAGTACTTGATGGTAAAAGTGCTTCTTTTTAATGCTTTGATCATTATGCTTAGATGGATATGTTGGAATATTTGATATATCTTACATGTATTGTTTAAGGCATGACTTGTATAATTTGATGGATGCTCTAATTTTTTGGCATTTGTAATGCTTTGATCCTTTTTGGCTTATATTATCTCAATTGGGTTGAACCCTTGAGAATCTCTTTGTTGAGCCTCTTATTTGATGAACAAATGTTGGGTATGTTGCATATGATCTTATTGAGCTTTGAAATGAGGATGATTGATGATGAAATTTTTTGGCTTGAAACATTTACAAGGACTTTATACAACCTCTTTTATTTTTCACGCACACAAGGTGTTCGATGATATGTTACAATGAAATTTTCAACTTCTACATGATTCTCTTGCTTCAAAATGTCTTAAAATCTTTTTGAAATCATGTTTTTTTGGCTAACTAATGAGCTTTTGGATTTCTTATGTCACATTTCTCCCATTTTCCTTGGATTTTAAGCATAAATTGCTCAATGGTTGATAAACCGTCTCGTTTACGCACTTTGATATATTTGTATGATGTTTTTATCATCCTAACATTCTTTTTGATGATTCCAAAGGGGGAGAAACAGGATATTGGCTCATTAGCTCAAAGAAGCAAATAAAAGCTTGTTATAAAAGCTATAAGCTATGGCTCATAAAAGCCATAAGTTATGATTTATCTTTAGTCCAATTGTTGCTTGATGGACTTATATAATTGTCTAATGATGTTTTGTGACAGGGGGAGCTTATAAGCTCTTGAACAAAATGCAAAAGCTAAGCTTTTAGCTTATGGATAATTGCTTTTACATTATTCTTGATGTGCTTGTTGATAGGGGGAGCTTGTACTTATTATTGAATATATTTACTCCCCTACTTGGATTGCTTTTACATATTTTGGAAATTTTGGTTGCTTCCAAACGGTCAAAAGTTTTTACCGGAAAATCATTTCTAAAATTGTTCTCCTACTTTGTGTAAAAATTGTTTTGGTTTGTAATCATCAAAAAGGGGGAGATTGTTTGATACATGTTTTTATCTTTATTTTGATGATTTTATTTTATCACCAAAACAATGCTTTTAAAGGTTGTCCAAATACTCCTAAATGATTTAAAATGGTTTTAATATTTTCCTGATATTTCCTCAAGTTTATTTTCAATAATATTGGACAACACTTTTAATGATTTTATGTCAATGGATTTTTACTCCTAAAACAAGATTTCTAAATGTTGTCTAAATACTCCCGATTGGTTTAAAATGTTCTTACTAAATTTTCTGAGTATTTCTTGAGTTTTATTTTCAACAAAAATTGGACAACATTTACTCGTCTCGTGGTCGTAGGTCCCTATAGGGCAACCCGTACACGAAGATGATTTTGAAATAGAAAATGAGATGGAAGGAAAATCAGGGCAATCGGCCGCATGGCGTCGGCCGTCGCCAGGTCGGCCAGACTGCATGTTTCATTTTGAAACAAACAAATCTTCTTCGGTTTTTCATTAAGGTGGACCGGTTGAGGCAGTGGCCCGACCGGTCGGCTTATGTCGGCCGGCCGCCTGTTGAAATTTTCAAAGTGTTCTCCAATTCTCTTATTTACTCGTGCGACGGCCGCCTTCAGTGCGTGATGACAAAAAATATGACCGTTTGACAAATGACACATTTCCTTAAATTGTGGGATTGATTTCTAACACTATATTCTTGATTTTAATTGTATTTTTCTCAGAGATTTTCAATCCCCAAGAGAGCCTATGCTTGATCAATCATCTCCTATAAATAGAGGAAGTTTTGGAGCAACCAAGACAACAATTGAGATACAACACAACAAGATACACTTCAAGAAATACTTGGTCTTTCATTGTTATTATTCTTGTTGTAAATTTGCCTAGCTTATCACTTTCACATCCTTGAGGTCTAGGATATTCTTGATTATACTTTGCACTCAAATTGTATTATTCATTATTGAGTGTAATCTTGATTTTTGGTTATCATTCAACACAAGATATCCTTGTGAGTGTTCTTGTGGTAAGAACACACTTGGATGATCTAGGTGATAGGTGCAATAAGATTGTGGTGATCTTCTTATTGAGGTGTTGAAGAATTTGGTATTCTTCAAGGTTGAAGATTGTGGTAATCTTCACAAGTGCCGTTGGAGATTGTGACAATCTTCAGAAGAGATTGTGGTAATCTTAAAGGTGGTGTTAAAGAAGAGTGTGGTGCTCTTCTTGGTATTGTAAGTTGAATTTGTATTAATTTTGGTAATTAATAAAATTCTTTTTCTTTGAAATCCATCCCTGATATAATGGGGTGGTAGAGGATTAGGCCACTGGTGGGTTGAACCTCTTTAAATCGGCGTGTGTTGTTTACATTCCGCACCTTTATTATTGTGTTTGAGCATTCGGTTATAAAAAGAGGGGGAAACAAATTGACAGCTCTTGACACACCCACATATTTTCTTTTTCTTTCTTGTTTTTTTGTTGGGATGAATCAGCAATATTCTCTCTCTAACAAAGAAAAACCCACGACTTTCCTCCAAAACCTCAAATGATGAACGCTCATTCTCTCACTCACTCTCACTCCTCAACTTCGTTCTGTGTTGTCCAGTCTCTTGAGTTTCCCGCCAATTCTCTACCATAAAACACCCTAGCGACCTAGTCATCTGAGTGCTGATACTTGAGTAAAAGCATACTCGATTCATCTTCACTGAGGAAGGGACCGTAAAGGATACTCATATTTACCACATGACCACGAGAGTCACTTCCAGAGACATTCAGGAGATCGTCTCCAAGCTCTCCTCCGATAAGGCCAAAATTCGAGATGTAAACTATAATCTGAAACAAATTGCGTTATCTAATTTTTGTTTTTTTCAAAATTGTTGAAAAGTTGAAGTTTGTTCCAATGGAAATATTGTAAACTAGTTCGAATTTTTCACCGATGCAGATTTCTACTGCTGCATGATTTGACAGTAAAATCTTATTATTTCATTTGTCGTGGAGGCTATGGATTTGTTGCAACTTGTAAATTGCATATTTTATTTTAGATTTACTTTTGTTGAGTATTGGAAAGAAAAACAAACTGTTTTTTTAATAAACACTTTGTTTGTGATATTTCCATAATGTTGGAGAAGCACTATGTTACCTTTTCAAATATGTTATTTTATTTACTGTAATGTAATTGATTGAAGAATAAGTGAAATTGAAATTTTGATGATGTTATTTAAGTTTGTCTAGTACTTGATGACATCTTTCATTAGTTACCATCCTTTTGTCATTGGAATGAATTTAAAGATAAGCACAAAGGTCGTTGTATTTTTTTTTTTTGATGATTTGGAAATAATAAAGTAATGTTATTAGCTGATTCGTACTTTTAAAACTATAATAATGAAAGATAAGTCAAAAAACATGCAGATGTTTCTACTTCCACGGTTATTAGGAAATAGTAATAAAAAGATAATGTATGTGTGGTTTTGATTCAGAAAATATTTCGGACATATTTGAAATTCTCCACTTTCATTTGCCGAAGATTTACTCAATTTTTAATATAAAGATATAAGTATTTCAATTAAAAAATTCATTCATACTGCGTTAGTGATTGTTTGCTTGATTATATCTATCATGTTATGTTTGTGATTTTAGGAAGGGATGAAATTGTTGAATACATGGCTAGAAGGCGAGAAATCAATCGGGTTTTGTAGATTTCTGTCTGAGAAATCTTCAATGCTTAAGCCTAATGAAATTCCACATTGTAAGCATATTTCAGGGTCGATGTTTAAGTTTTTAAGCTGTTAAGGTTATATTGAGTGTGCAACCACTGATTCTCATGCAGCTGAAACCTGGCCGTTTCTTGTCAAAACTTTAATACAATGTGTGTCGCTGGAGATCTCCTCAAGCAAGAAGCGATTACCGAAGTTAAATTTTGCTAAGACACTACGGATTGTCGTGCAACGAGCCGAGGATGATAGATTTTCTGGTTAGTGTTTGCTTAAGACACATAAGTGGCATTTGATTCATTTTTGGTAGTTGGCTGAATTTCTTGAAGTAAAAAGCTTATCTATGTTGACCTTGGATGGACTCTGATGTGTTTGGCAGAAGTTGGAAATTGATAAGTGAGGTTGCATTGCATAGCCAAATTTGATACTTATATTTGAAAGGAAACAAGAAATGGTAATGACATGAAGATATTATAGTTTCGAATTTATGATTTTGTGTATTCCTGGCCTTGGGTTATTGTTGGTTAAACTTGTGTCACGATATGATTAGCTACCCTTGAAGTTGCGGTTGATAGAAACAAGTCTTTTGACTCGAAAGTGTTATCAAATTGGATCTGATTATCAATAATGCACCCCTCCTAGGATAGCAGCATATCTCATTTCATGTCAATTGATGTGGGTGATTTCTTCCATAAATGTAGTTTACAAGTCTAGTAAACACACATATATATATATATATATATTTATATATATAGGTGGTGTTGTAATGCTGAATGCAAGGGAAAAATAAAAGTTCTTTGGGCATTTTATCCACGGTTGTAGACTAAATGGCCGAACCACGTTATATCTTTGTTTTTCTCCACCTAACTTGCCAACTGTTCGTTGTGATGTTGTTTAATATTATTATGCTTGACAAAATCATTTGAGCACAGAGCATATGATTTTTTTCATGAGAAGAATTGTGACAACGAGATTGTAAAGAGATCAACAATGACGCAGACCCGCCTGAGTTGGAATACAATCTTCACTACTTCCATGATGAAAAGTAGGAAACTTGTTTACATCCAATTTATAATCGCCAAAATTCTGGAAATGATACTCTCTCTTTGGATTAAGGAATGTCATGGATGACCTGTCTTTGATCTATATTGCTTCTTTATTCTTTACTTAACCTAGATACTGAGTTATGCTCTCCACCTATAAGTAGTCGCACTCCTAACTGCAGTTCTCGATTGTGCCACTGAATATCTCTCGTTATCTGTCGGGATAGTATCCTGATAAAGGGAAATAAACATCTAAATCTATTTTCTTTCCAGCGCTTGACAGTAACGTATTCCTATGTATTGCAGTGGGCTTAGATTGAGGTTTGACCTGTAATTGGGGCAAATACTTTCATCAGTACCAGTGGGTATTTTATTGTCTTTTGGAACAGGGAAAGCTACATCAATTACTTTTTTACTCAACCATTATGTCTCGATATTCACAGCTATAATTTTGCAGAAGCATTAAACAATAATTTTCGTATATGGTCGTCAAGTTGTATCATTGACATTTGTCCTGTGCTCAATAACCATTTCTGTTTCATGTTATTTCTTGTCTATTTGCAGACAAATATATGCCTCTCTTACCTGTGGCTAGAGTACTTTTCAATCATGTGTGGGATGTCCTCAAGGATGTGCCAAGCTATCAATCTGAGTATGGTGTTATCCTCCGGCATCTTTTGGCAGTCTCAGATTATAGATTTCACATGCGGAAACGAGTTTATTCTAGTGAGTACATTTCTGTTTCTAAATCTAGCTCATACATGTGTCTCTTTGAGTATGATGTCTTTACTGAAAATTCATAATTGTCTTTCAATATGGATAGATCTTGTACTTCTATACATGGAGAAGTTGGAAACAAGCTTGAGTACAGAAAACATTAGCCAATTAAACCCCAAAGAGGAGATTTTCCGCTTCACTTTGACACTTCAGTCACTTCTTGAAAACCCTCCTGGAGATATTCCTGACGAGCTTCGCAGAGACACAATTAAGGGTTTTATTGGAATTTTTTCTCAAGTTAGGTAAGACACTGGTTGATCTCTTCATGTTAATGTTTCCATTACACAGTCTTTTGGCAGTTGAGAGAGCTATGGCAATTATGTTCAATGAAATACTTCTTTTCCTTTTGCTGTCAGGGATGAGGGAAAAGTTTCTCGGAAGCTTGTTGAGTGTGTCAACACTTATTTGTCAAAGGATGGACCAAATTTGGGTTGCAAATCCCTGGAAATTCATGAAGCAGTACAACAATTTGTGTTCCGCTGCTGGTTTGCAACTCATGATCGGAGTCTAAAGGTGTCTGTCTTACTGTACTGCAAGTGATGATTTTGTATGGTTTAAAGTCAATAATTTGTTGTTATCTCCTAATTTTTACTACTTTAATAGGATGCGCTTATTTGCTATGTGAAGTTGCAACTAACTCTAACTAGGGGGGTTGATGGGGCTGCTTTACTTGAACAACTTCTGGATGTAGTTAGCAGGGAGCTTGATCAAATGAGTATTTCCAGCGCCAATATACCGAGGTTAGAATTGTTTCACCATGTCTTTTAACTCTGTTTGGCATGATTTCCTTTCTTCTGATGTGTGTTGATATTGCATTTAGGAGTGATTCAACCAGAGATGAAAAATGTGGACTCTTAACGAGCTCACAGTACAGTGTGGTTGAGCTTGCAGCCCTTGTCTTTTGCCGGGTACTTGCAAAAACTTAATTTTCTGTGCCCTTCTCAAAGGCAATTCTCTACTATAGCTCTCTTTAGTTCATGTGTGTGGCTGTCTGTCCTTCAAACATGATGTGGTGGCACTTACTGAAAATATCCTCATTGTGTATATAATGGGAAAATGATGAAATTATCTATAAGTAAACATGGTTTTTTGAAAATATAGTGGGAAAATTTAAACGTCATTTATACGTATAGAAAATGACTCAGAATTTAAAGAGAATATCAAAACAGCATCTATACGTAAAGAACCAGTTTCGTTAAACCAAAAGTTGAAAAATGCTTCTAAAAAGTTATTGAAAGCGCTCCCTAAAAATAATGATTACATTTGATATCACATATTTTTAAATAAATTTGAACATAATATATTGATACCTCATATTTTTAATTAAATTTGTAACATAACTATATGTATAAATGTTTATACACACACACACACACATATATGTATTTTCAAAAAAATAAAAAATATATATACGCAGTTTTAGCTTTTGCAATTTTTTTGAAAACATCCTCATTAATTATATAATGGGAAAATGGTAAAACCATCTATACGTAAACATGATGTTTTCAAAGAATAGTGGGAAAATTTTAAGGTCATTCATATGTATAGAAGATGACTCATAATTTAAAGAAAATATTTTAAACATCATTTACACATAAAGAACCTGTTTCTCTAAACCAAAAGTTGAAAAATGCTTCTAAAAAGTTATTGCAAGCACTCCCTAAAAAAATGATAGCACATATTTGTAAATAAATTTGAACATATGATTCGGATAGTGGTCAAGTAGTTAAAACTATCAAGTCCAGACCAGAAGTATGGGGTTCGACTCACCAACCCCTCCTTTCTCAGATATGTACTCAAAAATAAAATAAATTTGAACATAACTGACTTGATACCACATAATTTTAAATAAGTTTGAACATAATATATGTATAAATGTTTATACATATATATATATACATGTAGTTTAAATTTTTGCAATTATTTTTGAAAACATCCTCATTAGTTATATAATGTGAAAATGATAAAATTATCTATACGTAAAATGACGTTTTAAACAAATAGTGGGAAAATTAAAATGTCATTTATACATATAGAAGATGACTTAGAATTTCAAGAGAAAATCAAAATAGCATATCTACGCAAAGCACATTTTTTTAAGAAACAAAAAGTTGAAAATGCTTCTAAAACTTTATTGCAAGCACTCGCTTTCATAATCTGAAAAACTGAAGTTGCCCCATTTACGGAACAACTGTGAGCAAAAGGGTTAGCATATGTTATTGATGAATTTCTTCAACTAATATTTTTCACTTCCAGGCGTGCACTAATACACCAAAAACACCGAATGCTGAAAAACGAGCCAGGCAGGAGCATATTGTGGTCCAGATAAAAGAGAGGCTCATGGAGGGGAAATGGTCATGGTAAGTTTAAGATGCATAATTGTGACATGTATACTATACATTAAACATGTAACCTATGATGCCTAATTGTTACAGATAATTTAATATTTGATTTGTATCTATGCCTTGATTGTGTTCAATGGCATTAGACTTCGCAAAATGCCATCTTAAATTTTAAAAAACCTGTGTAATAAAATCAGAAAATGAATAAACGAGGAGAATATAAACAAAACAGAAGAAAAGGGTACTACTCAATGATAAATTAGAAAATGAGATACATTCTCATCTTTCTTTACATGTGCATTGAGCTCACTTTTTGATGCACAATCTTGGGTTAAAATTGAACTTAATCCATGCAACAGGCATGCTGCATTTTGTTGTCTTATCCGCAAGTATTCAACTCGAGTGAAGAAAGATATCATCATATATTGGTTCGAAAGCATATTTACAAACTTTGAAAGGTAATCTTTATTGGAATTATTGTTACGTTTTGATTGTATTACTTTTTCCATTTTAGAAGTAATTTGTATTTTGAGCTGTAGAAATTGATAGTGTGATTGCTTGTCCTTCCATTTTTGTATTTTCATTTTGAAAGAGGATAGTAAGAAATATTTATTTTGGAAAAATTAGAATAACCTTTAAGAGTGACTGGATTTAAGGTGAAAATGTAACGATTGATATGATGTTTTTAAGTCTCTTCTGTCAGCTATGTTACGTATGTGTACTCACCCAATGTATTCTGTTACTACTCTATTTGCTCGGTTGTCATATGTATAGTTTACTTGTCATGTTTTCTTCCCCTTATCAAATCTCTTTTGTTTCCACTTATTTTGTGCCTGTTTGTGTACTCAAGCTTTGCTACTGTGCATGCAGCATGCTTGTTTGGGGGGTAGCGTAATTGAGTGTCTATTTTTAGATGATGCTTTTATTTTCTAAGTCCAATGTAACATCTTGTCTTTCCGTTCGTGGAGGCCAAATATAATGTTTGTGATTTGGAACTCACTAGTGTGTTCTCCTTCGCAGAATAATTAACAATGTGAGTTTGGAGCATTCTTATGATGGTCTTTTGTGGACATTGAGGTAAGATGCTTTCATCCATTGTACATGTTATTGTCACACCATTTGCTTCAATGAGCTTGCTGAGTAGTAGGTCTGATATGATTTGTGATTGTTTGTCGCAAATCCATATTGCTAACCAAATAATCACATATCTTAGTCATATTTTTGTTCAATCTCATTATGTAGATACATGAAACCCTTCCATTTTTTTTCTTTTTCTTTTTTTGCTTATCCTTTATTCGACTTTCTTACACCCAATTAATTGCATTTGAAGGAGTCTGCTAAGACTTTCTTCCTTGTTGCTTTTTGCTGCTCCAAGTGTGGAATCCTCACCAAAGTCTTCTTGCCTCAAGAATGAGGTACCGTAAAATGTTCTTTGGAAGAAAGTGATTCCATGTATATATATATATGTTTTGGTTTCTTGAATTTATTGTCCCTTATGCTATCATGGATGAAATATATGTTTGATTTGGTAATTTAATGTACTTGAGTTTGGGCTAGGTTGGAAATGACTTCAAGTGCTTCAGTTCGGGGATGACCTAAAACACGATGAAACTTAGGTTCAATGGGGTAGCGACCCAACTAAACCTTGTGAAGCTTAAGTTAGTTTAAGTTGAGAGGATGTCAATAACAAATAGGCTGATGCAAATTGTGATGAAAAGATTATCGATGCATATAGGAGTATTTATAGTGACAGGTCGAATTAATCCATACATGGTTGATCTACGTGTTATCTCGGAGCTTTATCAGCATATCTAGGTAGGAAGTCAATGGTCTAGCATCATTAGGTCAACCCAAACTCCAGTACGTGTCTACATAGAAATGCGTGGATCCCAGGTATTTTGGGATTAACATGCATTCAGGGGAAATATAGTAATTTGAAGCCTCTGCAATATCAATTTTACAGAAGTGATTGGTTTGCTGGAAAGAAGTGAGAATAGAATGGGCATTCCCAAGTCCAGTTGCAATCCCCTCCCTCACCGTTGGTTAACCTATTCTCACTTATCACTTAGTCATGACTAAACCTATATTTAAACTTAACAACATTTTTCTGGGACGCTCTGAAATTTTGAATTTTTGCAATATTTTTGGAAAGGCACTGTCTAGCTCTAGACTTTTTTTTTTGGTTCTACAGCCGGCACCTCCAAAGCTTGCTCGAACTCCTCATTCTTTTTCCAAGATTCTTTTATAGGCATAAAATTAAACTTATCACCTCAATTGCTGTTTCCTTATCCTTTTCCCACTCTGAATGAGTGAATTTGTTTTTCTTGCAAAAATTTCTGATTTATGATTATATACTTATGAGGCGGGGTAGTAAGGGTGGAAAAAGTGGAGACCACAGCTCTGGCCATCATTACTCTTGCTTAGATGTATTTTTGATGCTCAACATGCATTGATGACATCTTAGACTCCATCAGTTTTTCCTTTATTTCACTCTGAACTTATTTTTCTACAAGAAATGCTTAAGATTATATCTTTTTGAATCTTGTGGTAGTGTGGAGCGAAAAATGGTGGTGGAGATAACTGTTTGGGCATTTTGTGTTTTGCTTACATGTAGAAAAATTCTATAAATTTTAGGGCTAGCGTCTGACGGCCTAGGCTACAAGGGGATGGCTTGGCCACGCAAGGCGACAACAACTAGAAAACATGTTATATACTTGTATTCTTCTAAAAATCAACTATAAAAAATAATAAATCATATCAAACAATAGTAAACTATATCAAACACCAATATCAATCATTAAGCAACACAAGCACAAGTCAAATAGTCAATAATGTCAACAAGACAACATCACAATTAGCAGTTGCCTATTGCCTCTCAAAAGGTGATGCCTAGGCGACAAACCATAGCCTTTCGCCTCGGCCACAGCTTTCATAACTATGGACTGCAATAGGTATACTGTTTCCTTTGTAATTATTATTTAGCTCAAAGATAAAAAATTAGCTAATAAGTAGCAATGCAATGCTAATGCTTTTACTGATTGACATTTTTTATGCAATTTTGTCAACAATTTCTGGTATGTTCTGTAATTGTTTTAACCTATTTTTTCAATTGTCTGATATGGTTCTGTTAATATTTTCGCAGGTTGAGAAAGGCTGGCGTGTAATATGGAGCTGTCTCATGCGTTGTTTGCCTACTTTTGTTAATGTCACCTCAATTGTAAGTATTGCTCTTGAGATCATTACATGGATACTGTAAATCTAGGTGTTATGTATTTGTTGACCTTTCCCCCTATTTGTTGATCATTACCTGGATAATGTAAATCGAGGTGTTTTTGACGACTTCTGGTCCTTTTCCTTGTTGTAACCTCTCTTTCTTTCTTAGTGAAATTTATTTACAATACAAAAAAGAGGTGGAAAAGAAAAAGAAAATGAATTCGGTCCCTTTTGACCAGGAACTTATCCTATCTCATTCTCTTATTGATATTATACATTCTAGATTTTGATTTTTGACTGCGACAAATCTGTCTCTTTTTTCCTTTTACTTTGTGGGCTGCTATCGGAGTCAATGAAAATTGCATCACTTGTCAGTTCAGATCATTTAAGGCAGAAGGGTAAATTTGTACTATAGATGAAGATAAACAGCGTGTTGCATGCCTTGAGATTTGGTGCCAGATTGGTGTTGATAGCCTTTGTGAAAGAGTACCAGCGGGTGCAGATACAGGATGGAGAGGAGAGGGAAATCTCTTGATGCTACTGGATGAGAGCTCAAGATCGAAATAGCCCCTTCTATAAACTGGCTTTACAAGAGTTAGGAATTTTATGTGCAATATTTCCCAACTGAATTAATGCATCGCAAAGACAGCCAGTCCCTTTGCATAACAAACTATACATATTGCAAGACCTGGGTACAACTAATAGGATGTATACTGAAGTTAGCCAAGCGGGGCTCTGGAGTTGCACACAAGACATTTGTGCTGCTTCATCTGTTTTATGTCAGGGTAACCCTCAGAGAGCTTTTAAAATTTTCCAAAGCCTTGATAAAAAGTTCTTCAGAGCTTTTGGCCATACCTTTGTGATTTACGGGCACTTGAGGTGACAACAACTTAGGAACACTATGTTGCCAAAATCAATTTCAGACCCAATACAGTTAAAAGTATGTCGAAGTTGGTCTACTAGTTGACTGATATAGGTATTGATAAGAAACCCTGGAACTTTTTTCAAGTGTAGAACATGGAGTGAAGCAACGATATCAAAGGCTGAATGTGCAAACTGTTAAACATCAGAAAAGTACTATTGTTTTCAATTTCGAACTAAATAAATATATTTAGGATTTTTTTGTGAAGATTGATTGGAGGTGTTATAACTGTAAGTACTATTGAACTTATTGCGTCCTTCGAGGTAAAGAAAGAAGGAAATAGCTTTATCCATTTCATTATGAATGACTTTAGAACTCTTGCAAACCGTGTTGAAATTGAAAGATAGCTAAGTGTAGTCTGACTTGAGGTTTCCCATCATTGAAAATAGGAGTATATAGCTTCTCGTTTCTTTGCAAGTATGGTTAAACATGCAATTTTTCAAAGTCTCTTATAATGCCTCTAAAATGCTTAATAAAAGGAATTACCATAAGAAGTTGTGTGCTCCTGTCTTATTCAGGTGGATGCTGCTTTGATGCTCCTTTGCAACATTATGTTGAGTGTAAGATCATAATCACTGGAGAATTCTGTTACTTTTTGTCAAGATGGATGTCCTTGTGCTAGTAGTGGGTTTATTGATTTCATTTTCAAGACCTAGATTTTTGTGTCCTGTTTTCCAGGATACAAAAGATTCATATGTTGTTCCGGTTGAGACGTGGGATCTTCGAGTATTTAAACGCTTGCCTTCAATGTGAGTTTTTTTCAATTGAGAATTGTCACATTTCACGTTATTGCTTCACATGCTTCGGACTGGCACTTTAGCTTTATCCTGCCTATTGCTTCAGTTTCTCTTACTTGGGCCTTAGGAAGGTTAAAATGTTTATAACAGCTTTGAACTAAGATCCCTGTTTCACTCGGATACCTCCTTGCTGGACTAGTTTACTTCTATATATTACTTATTAAAATATTAAATTTAAATCAGTCTGGCATTTATTTCATGGTTCATTCAGATTCAATCTGCATTTTGTTGTAAGATGGGTATTAAGTTCTTTCTTTGGCTATCACGATTGTTGCATTTGTCAACAATTGCTGCTCAATTTTGAATAGCACCCCGTCACCTCCTAGGCAAATGATCCATCCATGTGTCTTCTCCCTACCATCACCCCTCCCCCAAAAAGAAAAAGAAAAAAAAGAAAGGATATAATCTGGTGAGTTTTTAATCAGAACCATAATGCTTTTGCGATCCCAATTTGTCTGTTTGTTCTAACGTCTTTTCTTGCTAAAGCATGTGTTAGGGCCTTATGTAGAATATTTTCTCTTGTGCTTCTTAAATTCATAAGCTGCTTGCAAGTCAGTCGTTTAGGAAGGCTAAGTTAATGATTTCTGACCCATTTCTTTATTATGTTTCTCATATTTGTTTGTATTCTTCTCGTTTTCATAGTGTTTGTTTCCAAGTATGCTGTTCTTTCAAATCTTACTGTTTGGGTTATTATAGGATAGTAAGTCTGCTGAGAATTTTGTTAGGCTCCATTTGGATGGAAGGATTTGAGCTATGGATTTCAAATCCATAATAACAAATCCGTTGAGGTTGTTTGGATTAAGTCATTTTATGATGGATTTCGAATCCTTGGAAGCTGTTTTTGTAGTCATTTTGGAGTATTTCAAATCCTTCCTATTTGGAGTCATTTGAAATTCTTCCCTAAATCCTCTCCCCAAATCCAAATCCTCCCATCCAAATGCAACCCGAGTTATTTGGTTATTATGGTATTTTGATCCCATTGAGCATATTTTTTTCTCCCTATTTTTTTTGTTGTATCACCTTTTTTCTCTTCATGAAAAGAAAGGCATGGATACATATTTGATCATTCCTTATTGTGTTGGATTATTAGCATTTGATGCATTTATTTTATTTATTACAAGAACTTATGAGAGGAATGCCTTTCTTGTGAGAAGAAATGTACTTCCAGTGGCACCATGATTTGTTTGAATCCCTTGAGATTCTAATTATTGGGCTATTGTTTCTCTTTGTAACTTGTTTAAAAAAAGGTTGTAGCCTACAGCGTTTTAGAATGTTGCTATTTTATTTTCTGTTCCTGATGGTGATTTGTGCATGGATTGTCCGTTTGATCTTAATTTCCTGTGGTAATCAATTTCCAGAAGTTTTTTTTTTCTTGAGATAACTCACTTGGTGCAAGTCGCATCTATGTGACTTTCCTAGAAAGTGGAAATGTTCAAGTTAAGAGCATTAATAGTTAAAAGTATCATTCACGAGCATATATTTTTTTGTTGGTGCATGGATCCCATAGTTCAGATGTAGTACTTAATAGAAGGCTTCCTCTTTTTTTTTTTCCCCATGTTTCTTTTTGATGCATACCTATTTCAGTGTAACTTGCTGTAATTACATCTTCTCCACACTAAGCTACCTTTTCCTTCCGCAGTTCAGCCAGTTCTCACCAAATCTATTGTTTATTCAACTGTTCTGATGTTTTGACGTAGCTTTCATGAAGAGGAATGCCTACTTAAGATCCTGAATTATTTCTCAAACTAATTATTCCTTTTAACATTTATGTTGAATGCAAATTTCAGATCTGTTTTATGCTTCGTCTCATGCTACTTTTCCAGGAGAGCTTCACAAGTAAGACCATCAGGCTTGCCCTATTCTTTTATGTAAACATAACCCTTGTAAGTTATGTTGTTAGATTAACCTTTCTTTTGCAGTCAGTTATGTTGTTTGCTAGCTGATAGATTGGATGTATTACATGATTATGAAGCTTGGTTAAATGTAAGACGGGCAAAGCTGTGTTAATTGAGTTTTTTTATGCTGAAGATGAAAATAAGAGTGGCAAACATCCTCTTTCAGTGGCCAGTTTGTTGTTTCTGCAATTGGACATCCTCTTGTCATTGCAAATTTCTTCTTGTTTCTTGACTTGAGGGTAAATAGCTGTTTGAAACTTTAAATGCTTAGCTTTCATAAATTAGGTCCTTATACAGCCGTTAGTTATATATATTTAAGAGCTAATGGTACTTCCTGATACCTTTGGCAACCACCGAACACTGTCAGAAAATGTAAAGTCGCTGCTCTCACTGTTCTCTAGGCTCTAAATATAACTCTTTCTTTGCGTTCGTCCTACTTATTTTGAGAGGACAATTATTTTCACCAAATTTGAAGATGCTATGTTCGTAAACAATGTTCTAATTTAGCTATTCTGTTGGAAGAATATATTCTATCACATTTTATATCTTTTTGAGTATTGTGGTGTATCAGGTTATATCTGATTGTATATCCAACAAACCTTTATTCGGAACAAAATGTTGAACTAATTATATTTGTTCTATTTATATATAAAATGGAAGGTTGATTATCAGGTTAATTGAATATCTATAAGAATGTTTAGCCCGTCCTTTTAGAATGCATTTAAATAATCATAATATGACTTGACGTTTTGATAAGGTCACCCCCGTCATTTGATATATTGGCTCCACCACTGCTTTTTAAGTATACATACACATAAAATATACACATACTCATGTCCAAGTTTATGAATCTATTATAATTTTCCGCAACGTATCTCCATGTTTAATGGTAAACATATGAGGCAAAACATCGCTGAAAAATAAATAAAATTCGATCATAATGGACTGTCCAGGTATAAATTAGAATAATGAACTTGTACCTCTCTCTCTCTCTCTCTCTCTCTCTCTCTTGTGCATGAAGACAAATAGATGAATGTATCGTACTGACTATACTTAGTTTGTGTATTTTCCCTGATTCCAGGAGTTACGCATAGTAGCTGGTTTATATTAGTGCTTGTCCACTAATGTTTATGTGAACTTGCTGTGCGAGATATTCTTTCATGATCACATACTTTTAAATCCAGAAAATTAGCTTAAGGTTTCAGGATCTATAAATCATGTATTAAAACAGAGGCTCATTGGGTACCTTTTTATCTTTTGATATATTCCATTGGTAAAAGGGTGTTATATTGACTTTAAATATAATGTAAGAATTGAGTAATTTAACTTTAAAGTTCTATTTCTCTCTTCGTAGGGTGATCCCCGAGATGCTTTTTATCTCAGACAGAATATGTTACGAGCAGTTTTGGCTTTACTCAACTTGAAGGTTTGTCTTGAACCACGTGCAATGTCTTTGCTGTTCCAATGCTTTTGTACTCAAACTATGTGATTGTGGAGAAACTCTAAGTAATCCTTTCCTTACACAGCTCTTTTTAGTTTTTGTTTTCGATTGTCAAAGTTGAACTCCATTATACATATATATATTGTTTATAAAAAGTGCTGGAATTAATGCAAATATTTTGGATATCAATTCTGGCTATAGTTGAGGTGAAGGGAATGATGTTTAATCAACTTATTTACTGTTTATTAATGCTAGTGTCATCATTCCACTCTTCTCTTCTTTGTAGTTCATTTTTTTTTCCTCCCACTTGTGTGTGTGTGGGATTGGGTAGGTAGTTGGTGGCGAAGGATGGAGGTTAACAAGAATTTGAGATTGACATACTTTTTTGTAGGAATGTTCATCGTTGAACAGCGTTTGGTAGTTGTGTTACCAGAAGCTGCATATGCCCTATGTGTTGGTTCTGCTCCTCTAATAAATGAGGCCCTAGGACTTTCTCAATCACTCCATGTTTCTGAAGTCATGAATGAAAGGGTGAAGGTATGTTCTTGCAATTCGACTCAATAACATGTAAACTTCTGAATCTGCATTTTTATGGTTATCTTCTGGTTAGAGTTTGAATACCATTGGTGGTAGGAAGAGGAGCAATCACTTGAAAATCTGCATGAAATTTTTGAATGCTCAGTGGAAGTCCTTGCAAGGATTGATAATGATTCTGGTCCGAAGGTGCTGCAGCTTTCTGCTTTTTTCCTTACCGTTTCCTTCTTCTTTGAAATTAATCCTTAATCTGGTACTTTTGTTAATTCTCACTGATAAATATGATTAATAATTTTAGGTCAACCTTTCAGAGTATCCACACATACGTCTGCCCCGGCAACTAAGAGATAAGCTGCTTCATGAGATGGAAAATTATGTTCTCGAATGTATTAGGGATAAAGAAAATGAAAAGTTCCTCCTCTCCGAACTCATCAATATATGTGCTCTCTTATCTAATTTCATGTACTGCTCGTACTCTACAAGGTTAGACTTTCCCTTCAATCTTTTTTTTACTTGCTCTTGTTCACCAGCAGTCGTTCAGATTGCAATCTCCACCTCTGCTTAAAGCTTGTTTAACTGTGTTGTGTATGTCTTCGTACACGGCCCCTTTGATTAACTCTATATTCTGTTCAAATGTTTCACTAACATTTTTTATGTTATCAATTACTTGTTTAGAAATTTGCTTATTTGTTTCTTTGAGTTTTGATTCATTATCTATTTGTTGTCACTGACAGCTGGCGTGCTTTTTGTACTACCTGATCTATTTCTTAGTGAAGTCGAATATAACATAATATTCTGATATATTTACTTGTTGCGGCTTTTTCCTACTCTTTAGGATCAGTTTGCAGTTTTTTCCTGTTTTTGCTTTGTTTTTCCAATAGAAGTCATAACTCATTAGTGATTGATGCATTTAATTCTTTCCTTCGTATCCCATTGTGCTTCACATGTTTTTTTTTTTTTATCACAATCAGGATCAGAGAAGATATCTCTCCGTTCTTTTCGAAATTGGGGGAATCCATGTTAGAATTGCTGGATCAGGCCGTTTCAGTGATTGAGAAAACTTACAATGATGTCATTTCCGGTTGTTTGGGTTTGAACTCTATCTTCAATAACACAGAATTGACAGTGACTTCTTTTAAAAGCTTCATTAGCTCACCCCTCCTTAGCAAATGGCAAGAGAAAAATGATACCATTTCTGGATTATATCCTAGAATTGTTCAGTCCGCTGAGAGACTTTTGAAAAGCCTAGCAAAACTCTACGAAGGATGTTCAGGGTGCAGAAAGAATCTTCATGCAAAAATAACCTTTCCTGACTTGCTATCTGTTTCTGATCCCGTTCCGCCAAGTAGCAGCAAAAGCTTGATTTTAGACATGGAGTTGGATATGAATGGTGGATCTACTGATGTTGATAGTTTAACTATTGATGGTGATCAGACCTCTGGAGCTTCCATTTCATTAGTAAATCAAAAGCTGGACTTCCTATTAATCATGTCAAGTTTTTTCTCAATTTTACCTTCACTTACCTGGGAAATCTTGTTTAATCTTAAGGATATAGAGACTAATCCAAAGGTACATCTTCCCCCTGCCTTTTCTCTCCCAAGAATGTGTTACTACTATCATTTATGCAGGTAATTAGTTTTTAAACTTTCATGGTAGAGCAGGTTTCCGAAAAGTTCCTACTTGTTCTCTGTCAGCATCCTCACTGGTCTTCCTGCAGACAGCTATCGGATTTGGTATGTTGCTCTTCTTGGTTTCTTGTTTATTTTTTTTTAAAATAATTTAACCTTTTTTTTGGAGGTCCTGAAATTTTTAGTTAATTTCACCCTCTGCAGGTTACATCTATGATGGATATTATAAACATGTGGGAAAATCTTAAACTCCAGACTTTGCATATCCTAGCTGGCATTTGTAGTTTGGTTGGCAGCCTTTTACTCTTAGATGCAGCTGGAAAGCATGAGAATGTCGCAGATTCTTCAAGGGAAAGATTGTTTGAAGAGGTAAATCTGTTAGGTTGAATCTTTAATCAGAAATGTTTAGTTGTGTATGTTGGAAATGTGCAACGTATGGCTTATGCGCTTCTTGCCCGTCTTTTGGTATTCCTAGTCAGCGACAAGTGCCTTTGGCAGCAGGCAATAGGATCTGTATGGCTGAGATGATTAATGTTATGAAACTGATTGTATTTGTGTTTATTCATGACTGAAAATTGTACAATATATAGGCAAGTAAGCTAACATAAGACATAAATTAAGGAAAAGAGGAAAACACCACAACCTAAATTAAGGCACTAATGCTGCCACTAAGCTACCACTATCCTATATTTTATAATATCTCAACACTCCCCCTCAAGGTGGAGCATATACATCATATGCATCCATCTTGTCACATATATAAGTTATCCGAGGGCCCCGTAGAGATTTAGTGAAGATATCAGCGAGTTGATCTCTAGAGTTGACAAAGGAGGTCTTGATGATTCCAGAGAGAATTTTTTCTCTAAGGAAATGGGAGTCGACTTCTATATGTTTCGTCCTCTCGTGAAAAACTGGATTGGAAGAGAGATGCAAAGCTGATTGATTATCACACACGAGCTCCATAGGACCAATGTCACAGAACTGTAATTCCTGTAGTAAGTGTTTTAGCCACAAGAGTTCACATGTTGCATGAGCCATAGCTCGATGCTCGCCAGATGCTTGGCCGAGCAACAACGGTTTGTTTCTTGCTCTTCCATGAAATCGATTTCCTCCTATGAATATACTGAACTAAGAGATCTTCGATCATTCTCATCTCCCGCCCAATCGAGATCCGAATACCCAATGATATTAGTGTGGCCTCTATCGGTGAAAACAAGTCCTTTTCCAGGTGACCCTTTGATGTACTTGACAATTCAATAATCGCATTCCAATGACTATCACAAGGAGAGTTGAGAAACTAACTTACTATACTTACTCGGGAAAGATATGTCCAGTGTCCGGTCATGGTGAGATAATTTAGCTTCCCAACTAGCCTTCGGTATCTTCCTGGATCGGATAGAGCTCCCCGATTAGGAAGGAGCTTTACATTAGGGTCCATTGAGTAGCAACCGGTTTACAACTGTTAGACCCGTTTCTTCTAGAATATCAAGAGCATATTTCCTTTGAGAGATATCAAACACTTTTTGATTGAGCTACTTCAATCCCAAGAAAATAACGAAGAGGACCAAGGTCCTTAGTTTGAAAATTGTGAAATAAGTGTTGTTTTAATGCCTTCATACCTTCACAATCATCGCCCGTAATTACAATGCCATCAACATAGACCACAAGATAGATATATCGATTTGTTGAGGAGCATCGGAAAAAGACAGAATGATCTCCTTCGCAACGGATCATCCCAAAGTTCTGAAGAACTTTGCTGAATCGGCTGAACCAAGCTCGAGGTGATTGTTTCAAACCATATAAAGATTTTTGTAACTTGCATACCAAACCATACTCCCCGTGAGCGACAAATCCAGGAGGTTGCTCTATATAAATCTCCTCTTCCAAGTCACCATGCAAAAAGGCATTCTTGATATCTAACTGAAAGAGGGGCCAATGTTTCATGGCAGCCATAGCGAGAATAAACGAATCGAGGACATCTTTGCAACCGGAGAAAAGTATCACTGTAATCTTGACCATAGACTTGTGTATATCCTTTAGCTACTAAAGAGCTTTCAAGCGATCGACTTGTCCATCGTATCTTCTTAACATTAAACACCCAACGACAACCAACAAATGACAGTTTACCAGGAGGAAGGGGAACAAGCCGCCAAGTATGGTTGTAAGCCAAAGTCGACATTTCATCAATCATAGCCTGTTTCCATCCTGGATGGGATAGTGCTTCGGAAACTATCTCAGGGATAGAAATAGAAGAGAGTGTAGATACAAAAGCACAATATGTGGGAGATAAACGATGGTAAGATAGAAAATTGTAGATAGGATAAGGGTTTCGGGTGGCGTATACCTTGCGGACGGCGATAGGCAAATCAAGTGAAACAGTGGATCCAATCTTTGGGGAGAGGGACATCGGACAGAGCTGAAGCTCGCGGCTCGGACCACCTTTCATAAGTAATGCCAAATCGATTTATAGGTGGAGGAGACTGTGGTGAAGATGGAGCATTTGGTAATGCTGGGGAAAGAGAAGGCTCACTGGTTGAAGATACTCTAAGTAGGGTATAGGCAAAACCTGATCCGAATCATGAGAAAGGATAGTAGTTGCGGCAAAGTATGATATGTCCTCGAAGAAAGTAACATCGGCGGAAATATAGAAACGGTCTGTAGGAGGAGAGTAGCATCGGTAACCCTTCTGAGAACGGGAGTAACCAAGAAAAATACACTTGATAGACCGAGCATACAATTTATCACGACTAGGAGATAGGTCATGAACAAAACAAGTACAACCAAAAATACGAGGGGGAACAACATATAAAGGGACCGTAGGGGGTGCAAAATAGAGTAGGGAACCCGACCATTCAACACGGAGGATGACATTCGATTTATCAAATAAGTGGCGGTCCAGACAAAGATCACCCCAAAACTTTAAAGGTGCATTAGATAAATCAACAAGGTGCGGAGCCGTGTCAACAATGTGGTCATGTTTTCGTTCGGCTACCCCATTTTGTTGAGGTGTATGGGGACAATCGGATTGATGTATAATTCCGCTGAACGCGTGTAAATGAATTAAAACGGTCGAGAAATATTCTTTTGCATTATCATCACGAAAATACGAATCATTTTACCAAATTGAGTTTAATTTCTCGAGCAAAACGTTTCAAAATACCAAACATCTCCGACCGATCTTTCATGAGAAATACCCAAGTACACCGGAAAAATCATCAATGAAAGTGACATAATACCGATAACCTAAGATAGACGGAAACCGACTCGGACCCCAAACATCGAATAAACAATATCAAAGAGAGATGCATCTCTATTATTAAGACGATTAGAAAAAGAGGCTCGGGCATGTTTGCTAATCGACAAGATTCACAATCACAATCTAAAGACTCCACCTGTGAAAGACCATGTACCATTGTTTTTAACTTAGGTAGACCTGGGTGACCTAAACGACGATGAAAAAGATCGGGGGATGCAGTAGTGGCACATAGAGTGGAAATTGTTGGTTGAAGGTAGTAGAGACCACGGATTCGATCTGCCAATTGTTTGCCCTGTACTCGATCTTGTATCAAAAAAGAATCGTGAGGTGAAAGTTATGGTGCAATTTAAGGAACGAAGTTAATTTACTTATGGATATCAAATTAAAAGGACAATTAGGAACCAATAAGACTGAACTCAATGGGATTGAGGGAGTTGGTGAGACCCGTCCAACTCCAGTGGCCTGGATTTTAGACCCATCTGCAACAGTAACATAATGGGGAAATTTGGTTTGGGATATTTCAGAGAAAATAGAAGAATTACCAGTTACATGATCAGAAGCACCGGAATCCAAAACCCATCCCACAGGTGTAGGGTGAGAGAGACAAACCGTAGAATTACCAGTGTGAGCTATAGTGGCCGAAGAGGTGGCCTGTTGGGCTGCCTTCAGCCGTAAATATTCTTTATATTCGCTGGGAGATAAAGTAAACTCACAATCAGATTGCAAGAACTTCTTACCATTCAATATGTCGGTTGTAATGGTTGTGGACCCTTGAAAGGCAAATGAGGCTAGACCCGTTGTTTTGAAAGCAGAATCAGGCATTATAACTTAAATAACAAGACGTGAACAATGTTTCCCGTGTTTTCCAGCGCAAGTATTTCCCGGCAGAGCAATATCTTCCGTCGAAACTTTTTTTGTTTTTTTTTGAACAGTATTTCCGAGCAGAACGATTTGTCCCGGAGTGAACAGTGTTCTGGCAGAATTTTTTCGGCGTGAACAGTGATCCGGTCCAGCCGGTGAACAGTGATTTGGGGGTATGAACAGTGATTCGCGTGGGTGATTCCGGTCAGAAAAAAAAATAGAAAACAGAAGAACTGGAAACTAATGCTTCTGGAAAAAAATTAATTAAAAAAAAAGAGGAAAAATAATAAGAACTAGGATTTGTGAACCTTGCTCTATGATACCATATGAAACTGATTGTATTTCTTGTGTTTATTCATGACTGAAAATTGTACAATATATAGGCAAGTAAGCCTAACATAAGACATAAATTAAGGAAAAGAGGAAAACACCACAACCTAAATTAAGGCACTAATGCTGCCACTAAGCTACTACTATCCTATATTTTATAATATCTCAACAAATGTGATGGAAAAGCATTGCCATGCCCAGTGGGAGAGATCTATTTGTGTTGTTGGTGTTAGTTTTGTTGTTCCGCAGGAAAAATAGTTAGGATTTTTGCCTCTTAGAACTTTCATTCGCAAAGCAAGCACATGTGATCTTGTTTTGGTTTTTATACAGGGAGTCTGTAGCTTTACCTGGCATGGTATTTAGGCATGTAATTTTACCGTCTTACTGTACCTTTACCTACTATGAAGAAGGAAAAGAGATAATTGGAGCATTATTGGTAAAATGTGTATGATGTAGCAAAAATTGATAATCTAATCAATTAGGAGAAAACCACATGAAGTAATTTGCCTATGAAGATTACTTGAGGATAGCTATATTAAAGAGCTTCTTGAACATTGGATTCAGAATCAGTCTCGGGTGAGATCTTATTGATTTTTTCACGGGTTGGAAAGACTGCAGCGAATGAGAGACCATATAATCTAGAAAGAAATGGTACCAGGGAGGCAACCTTTTAGTCAGCTTAATAACTGGGCACTGCATTAGAGAAGTAAAGGGCCAACCATTCTTGGTTCTGCTGATATCATTGATTTGAGTGAATTTGTCCTCAGAAGGAAAAATAAAAACTTTGTTTATACTCCTCCATTGTGTCATCAAGTTGTATCATGAAATGTAGGTGAAGGATAGAGTGTTGGCTTGATAGAGTGAAAAATTGTTTGCTTTGTAGCATTATTTGAGGTTACAAAGAAGAATAATAAGAGGTTTCTGGATAGGTAAATTTAAAAAATGCAATCCTAATTTCTTATATGTGCAATTGATTTCATTTGTGCGCCTTCATTTGAATCCAAAATTATATTTGTAGTTTTACAGCTTATTATATTGATTAGGTATTCTATTTCCATAGATGCTTGTCATCGAACTCTTGCTTCCATAGATGCTTGTCATCGGAACTCTTGCAACTATACTCTTAGCATCCTGGTATCTTTATAGCAATGATGATGTTTTGGTGGGACTATCTGTCTTTTTAGTCTTTGTCTGGTAGGGTAATGTTGTTTACTAGATGTGCAAATTGTAACGCATAAAATTCTTCTGTAGGCGCTGTGTTTCTGAACCATTGCTCTTTAACCAAGTTTCTCATCTAGTTTCTCATCTGGTTTCAGTGCTTGATTTCTCTTGGAGATTTGCTGAATAAAGTCTTTGAGAATAGTTTTTTGGATTGGTGTGATCGCACTAAACTAGTTGACTGCATATGCAATTTTATAACACTCAGTCCTCAAATTGCACAGGTAAAGATGGAATAAATTCTGAACATAACTTATTTATCTTTTTACCTTCTGTTTTCCTTATTTGTCATTTTTTAATCACTGGTCTAGAAAGTCAATTGTTGCATGTTACATTTTCTGTCCCTTTAACCAGTCGATGATTGGAAAGCTGTTTATGCTGCTCCGAGATCCTGATTATCGAGTTAGATTTTGCCTAGCACGTCGAATTGGTGTCCTTTTCCAGACATGGGATGGTCATTTTGAGCTCTTCCAAGATGTATGGTAGGTATTTGAGGTCCACGTTGCTTATTATTATTATTATTATTATTATTATTAATATTAATAATAATAATAATAATAATAATAATAATAATAATAATAATATTTTTATTTTTTTTACCATAGTTGTTAGAATTCATTTTTTCTCGCAATTTGGCTATCATATTTGTGGTGGTGTCTGCACAATGTCTAATATTTCACTACAAAATTGGTTTCTAAAGGGCACTGCTCCGTTCAAGTATAATATATTAAGATACTTCCAATGGCAGATTTGGTTCTTATCTAACTTTTTCATGTTACTTATTCCATTTTAAGTAGCCCCTGTATTGTCTATCTCATGATTTTCTCTCTTATTAACATTCTAAACCATCACCTCCTACTAGATGTCCTCTCAATTCATCAGTGTGAGTTACATACTCATTGAGTCCTGAGGTATCTTAATTTGAAAGAGATCCATGGATAATTAGTTTCTACTTATTCAGAGTTTCCTTGCAGGATATTTTCTCTTATACAAAGATATTGGTTTCAGAAATATTCACTGAATCAGCCACGACCTTGATGGTAGTGGTTTTTTTTTTTTTTTTTTTTTTTTTTTTCTGTTAGGGAAAAGTGGAGAAATAATATTACCTTTCTATTAAACAAGATTCTATTTGCCTTGCCACATCTTCTTTGGTAAGATTTGGAAGAACTGGCAATTTTCCTTGTTGTTCAATGTTGACACGCTTTTCAAGCATCTAAAACTGTCTCATGAGTTGCTAGACGAGGAATGGGGTATGATAGGAAAAGAGTTTGGAGGGATACTTGTCTTTTTCTCCTCATCTTTGTGAATCACCATCACATATGTTCCGAAGTCCCCTTGTAGTTTGAGCTCTATGACTTCCTAGCTTAATTACTAACCTAAACAAGATGAAGTGGGAACAAGCTCCATTGACACAAGGTTAAGATCTCAAGTGGTGGTATGCGAGAGTATGTTTGTTGCAGATTTCAAAGATGTCCAGTTTTACTGTAGAGAAATTGCAGCTTGAGAAGAAAACTGTTGCTGTTATCTGGGATGCAGATATTCTTGGGATCATTATTCTCCTTCCTCAGATGTGTGCTCAGTCAGGAATATGAGATCGATAATGCAATCTTACAGAGTAATTTGGTTTCTGTTAGTCTAGTAGGAATTAGTATTATTTGACCCAACGTTAGGTAATTAGATTCCAGTAACTTGTATGGTAGGAACCTCACCATATGTCCTGCTATGATAAATGATTTAATAACACCTACTTGGATCTGTGCTTGTGTGTTAGGGCAGAGAATGTAGAGAGAGGTTGAGGGAGGAAGGGGTGAGTCACAACTTGTGACAAACAAAGATAGCCAGTAACATGACAGGTTAAGAGCCATGTGCTGCAATCTTTAATTGTCATGTAGATCGGAAACTTCCTGAAGCTTAATTTTCATTATATTCCATCATATCTAATGTTTAAGTTCTCCGAGAGAAGTGAATGACTTTTGTTGGAGGTCCTATTCATAATAATAAAGTGGAAAGAAGAAAGATTAGAGTATTCTGCAATGTTGTAGTGTTCATCACTACCTATTGGCTTCAAATGAACCTGAACTTCAAAAAAAACAAAAAAACAATAGGGAAAATGATTTCTTTCCCATGGTGCACAGTTGATAGCAGTGATGTTAGAGGCGCGCCCGAGGCGCGCGAGGCGAGGAGCAAAACGCCTCTGGAAATCCGAGGCGGCGCGTGTTTCGGAGGCGCGTGCCTCAGGTTGCCTCTGGGATTGGGAGGAGCTCCTCTGTGCTATTGCTTCCTTGAGGTTTTTTTCTTTTAAGTTGTAAGTTGAAATGTCATTTTGAAACCACACTTTTAACATACCTACAGCAACTTACACTTCTAGCTTTTAAAATAACGTGAAATACCTGAAAAACAAAAATTAGGGTTTCATTTTAAAAAGAAAAAAGAACACAGCCCCTGCTACTCCAAACATCTGCCAGTCGCCCGCCGGTCGCCTGGCTCCTGCCGCGCCGTGCCGCTGCCCACCAGCCTTCGGCCACCGGCCACCGGCCTCCAGCTGCCGGCAGAAATTCTGTTTTCTGCCATTCTGTTTTTATTTTTTGTTTTTTGTTTCCTCATTTTTGAATATTTGATTTCCTAATTAAATTTCAGTTTTAAGAATTAAAAAAAGGTTTGAATTTAGTTGTTAATGGTTGATTTATGTGTGTGGGAAATTATAAGTTTCTTATGGTTTATTTTTTTTATGTTTGATTAATTTTGATGAAAAACTATTATTCAATATGTGAATAAATACTAATGATGAAAGTGGTTGCCGCATTGCCTGAAGATTGCACATTAGTCACAAGCACCATGAGACCTTTATGGTGTTGACGTTCTTGTAGTAGATAAGGTAATGTTGATTTGGATTAGGCCCAAGTCCATGCAGGAGTCTTTACCTAAGAAATTTCTTTTGGTATTGAAGAAATTTATGCTCACAAGATATACTTGCGATTCATTAGGATTCTTAATAAGTGCTGTTGGCTTGTCACATTGTTCACTTGCCAACTATTCGGGCTAAAAGAACTTAATTCCCCAAGAGCATGAGTTGTGTCCAGCTTAAAACTGAGAAAAAGGAATGTCATGGAGAGATAGCAAGTGATACAAACAAGGATATACTATAATGTATTAAGGACGATCACCAATCCTGAATGCGTCTGGTTAATAAATAATTAAATATTGATTCATTGGGTTTGCATCAACTGCAGTACATGTTACTCTGATATGTTTTCGTTTGTTTTCTCATCTTAAAATCACATCATTAAAGTATCTGTTCTTTCAGTTCAAATTTCGGGGTGAAGTTGGTTGTTTCCTCAAGGGAAAAAGTAGTTCCTGCAGAGGAAGTTTTAGCTGCTGGTCCTCAGCCAAGTCCAATAATGGAAACTACTATAATAACTCTCACACATTTAGTGCTGCACAGCGAGAAAATAGAGTTGCAGGTACTTTTTCTACTTGCCATCAATATTAGCCTTTTTTCTTTTGTTTGTGTAAAAAGCTTGAGCATTGGGTCTACCAAGGTGTAGTGTCAGAGACATCTTATTACACATACTTCCATGTATTGATGTTATATTTAGTTGCAATGTGCATATGACTGGTTGTTTCATATGATTATTCCTTTTAGAATCAAAAACAATAATGAAGTAACACATTATTTTCCTAAATAATGAAATTTAAAAGTATCAACAAAATATATCATTTGGGATCATTTAACTATATTTTTCCTAACATGACAACTATGCATAACTTAATTCTTACTTATTGTAGAGGTGACCATAAATAGGTGAACACTCAATTGGCACTATCATGAGATCTTAACTAAGTTAACTAAGACCTGGTTGGTTTATATAAATTAACTCATCTTAATTATGCTCCAGAAGTTAACTGCTGATGTGCTTGAATAAGTTCTTGTTGTATTGGGTTTTCGTCTTTTGCCTGGATAACTAGGGGCTGCTTGATTTGTATTGGTTGGCTCATGTTAAGATGCTTCAAAAGTTAATTGCAATTGTTGCTTGAATGAGTTCTTCTTGTATTAATTTTGTGTCTTTTTCAAGGTATTTGTCCTGAGTTATGTCAAAGTTCAGTTTTCATTTGCTTTTCCAAATGGCAAAAATGGAATAATTGCGTCGAAACTATATGATGAAGAGAAGGCAAGCAACTCTTGCATGCTTAATAAGATATAAATTCGAACAACGTGAAAATAACATTTGGGTTAGTTGTGAATAACTCACATGAAGTACTTTGTGAATCTCCTGCTTATACAGAAAGATTTACAATTGGAGTTTGCAAACTACTATATCCAGTTTCTTATACCGTTCAATTCAATTTCATCAACTTACTTTTATATGTGATTATGGATGATTATAAAAATTCAAATGAAATAAGAATTATTTTTTATTTTTATAAGGATTTTTTGTAATTGATATTGAACTATAAATTTACTTATGACTTCTTTTGACAGTCTCATGAAATCTCCATTGGCGCCCTTTTGTTGTTCCTATAGTTCATGTTGTTATCATCTTCAGTACATTTATGGCGATTAGGTTGAACAAACAAAAGGATCCTTTCCTTTTTTTTTTATCTCTTTGTATGTTGAACTTTGTCTTTAGCCAATTATGTCCTGTGTTACTAATGCTTAAAGAGATAATATCATTTTGTGATAGACATTGAATTGGCCTGTCTTCGTTTGTAGAATGCTAAACTAAATGACTTATTCTCTAATATCCTTTCTCAGAGTTCCTTTGAGTTGACTTTCTTCAGATATATGTGGTTGTTGTTAGCTGCTGTGATATATAAAGAAATAAATTACACAATTTTACAGTTTGGATGCCAAATTTCAATTGCAGGCCGTTTTTATGATGTGTGTTGTTGCTGCCATTGATCCCCATCAAAGGTAAAAACTTATAAAAGGGAAAAACAGCTTAACTTTTATGTTGCTGTAACACCTACCTTGTTTTTCTGAAATCTTGATCTTATTTAGGGAATTGGTCTGTGCTGTGCTTGATAGTTTATCTACGGAACTTCGCTATACGAACAGGACAAAGGTGATAAGTAGATTCCTTTTAAATAATGTACTATGCGGACAATTAGCTATCTCAATCTTCATTTAATTTCGTTTTGTAAATCTTGTACTAGTATTTGGAGGAGCTTATGGGACAAATTCTCTTTTGCTGGGTTGCATGCGGTGTAAGCTTAGTTGCACTTGTTGAGGTAGTATGTAATTTATTATTCAGTTGTGGCTATCATATAAGTATGGTGTTAAAGGCATCCGCCAACTCCATTTTCTAATTGATTTTATAGGCAAGAGATCTTTTCGTCTTGAATGTGGAACCCATAAACTTCATTCAGTATTGTTGCCAGTGGCTCCTGCCTGCTTTGATGTTGCAGGAGGACACTTCCAACATAAAGTGGGTTGCTAAGGTAAAACTGCTGATTCATATTCCTCTCCTCTTGTTTTTTTTTTCTTTCTCATTAATTTTTTTTTCTCCTTAAGATATGTCAATTGTTGGCTTTCTTTTGCCAAGTTGATCAATTTTTGACTCACATCTATGTTCATCTACTTCGTTTTTCATGTCTGACCTTGAAAAATTAGCATAGAATGTCAAACTACATTCTCACGAGTTATTTTTTTGAACTAAATTAAATTTGAGTAAAGGTCCATTTAGCCAGAAAAGTAGATTTGACATCCATAGTTCACGAAATATGCTGAAGTATAGAACCTGACTAAGATTAATTTGAAAGTATTAGTAATTAGCAACAATGGATTCTTGATCCAATGAAATTAGCATTAGAAGTAGGTTTTATTAACATGATGCGTATTTGATCTTTTAAATTTGTTAGAGTTTGTGTTTGTACCACATCGCCAATTTGTTATGCTTTTATTGTGTATAAATGTGGGTTGAGCACCCTCTCCCTTGAGCTAGCTTTTGGGGAAGAGTTCTACCCAAGCCCATTTACCCTGGTATCAGAGGCCCCAGGTTTGGTTTGGAGGCGATGTTGGGAATTGGACCCCGGCCCATTTGGATTGGCACGCTCGGCTTGAGGACGGGTGTTAGAGTTTGTGTTTGTCCCACATCGCCAATTTGCTGGGCTGTTATTGTGTATAAATGTGGGTTGGGCACCCTGTCCCCTTGAGCTAGCTTTTGGGGATGAGTTCTACCCAAGCCCATTTATCAAAATTTATTCTCATTTTGCTTTGTGTTTAACATTTTGCTGGTGGGTATTGTTGGATTTTATAATTTTGTTACGATGATTTCTGTTTTTTCAGGTTGCTCGGCAGCCTTGTGCTGATTTAGTTAAGAATCACTTTGTGCACATTTTTTCTATCTGTATGGCGTTACACTGTAACAAGAAAGCTGGGTGTGATGAGGGATCTAGGGTGCTGGGAAGTTATATTCTACGGATCGCTGAAATATCTGAGCATGAAAGAGATGAACTAATTAAGAAGCGTATGGTATGATCCACAGTTTTACTGCCAATATTTACATGGAGAATATAATTGGGGAATTTGTACATTGAAATAGATATATCCCCATCAAATTATTTGGATCTTCCCTTATTATAAAGACTTTCCAGTGATTTTCTTAGTTACTTCCCATCCTATGCAGGTTTCTATTGTGAATCATACTTTTTCTTTAGCTTCCAGTGACTCAGACCCTCCACTTCCATTCTTCTCTAAAGATACAATTGCAAGTGCAATTCAAATTGTTGTGGATGGGTTCTTGGATAGGTGCAGTACCTTCTTTTTATTTTTATAATTCTTTCTTCAGATCTTTACAAATTTCGTAGTTCTAAGTTTGTTTACTTGATTCTTGCAGTGAGGATCAGTCTAGAAGTTGCAACCTTATGGACAAGATTAACATATTTAGACCTGACAGAGTATTTATGGTGATTACTTGGAACTTATGTTTCTGCTTTTTAGGGATAATGTTTGTATCCTGCCAGTCCTTTCGAAGTATGATTTTGTATTGATACTGATGAATGCTGTTTCATCTTTTAATTTCTGACATCATGATTGTGCAGTTCATTCTTGATATGCATTACAAAGTTACTGCCGCAGCTCATCATTGGCATAAATGTAACCATTTGGCTGGCATTGAGGTGCTTGTCAATCTACTTGGGTGTAGAGCTGCTATTCCTAGTACTTTCAAGTGAGTGTTAATTACACACATCTTTACATCTAGGAGGTGATTTGATATGATGGAGCTTTATCCTTATTGAGGGTTGGCCTTCCTTTCCCTCTTTTTTGTCTAACTGTCGTGGTTTGGGAGAATCAGATTTCAGCTTCATTGAAATCGCTGTTGCTATGTGGGTTATTTTTGGTACGTCTAGTTTTTAGGTCGAGTTGGAGGTGCTGGATACAAACTGGTGATTTATTTGTCTTATTTGTGACTGACTAATGTTTGGGAAGTATTTTCCATTGTAAGCATACAGGCACAAAAAGTAAATGTCTTTGCCCCTCCAAGAGTTATATAAATTTATTGGGCCGAGTTAAATTTACACTGCATTTGATTTTATTTGGAATATGAGTTGAACTTTTAAGGCTTCTTGGTTTCTAGAATTCTGTGCTTGAATCTGATACTTCTGTTGGTCCCTGCCTATTTATTCTGTTAAATAAATTTTCTGCTACTTATGACATACAACCTATTCTAGATATAATTTTAGCTGTAATATAAACCAAAATCAAGTCTTGGCAACCATTCTTGTATGGTGTGCTTAACTTTGTTTTGATTTGGAACTCTATGAGAAGTTACTCCTTGTATTCCCTCATTAAGCATTTGATTTGGACAGTTAATTAGGTATACTATCTTCATTTATTTCTGGTTTGTCCAGCCATTCTTTTGAAATCTGAGATGATAAACCTACAATCAGACATTTTCCAGTGGAGGCTTGGGCGCCTAAGCGCTCTGTCTTAATTTGAATAATTCCATGTGATTTTGGCCCTAGGCTTGTCTAACACCTTTCTCGTTTGTTGAGCAGTTACCTTCTGAATTTGATTGGTCAATTCATTGGTTTCCATTATTTAACGGATCAATGTTGTTACATTATCTCCACATTGCTGAAGTTATCAAGAGAGAACCCATCAATGGAGACTACAAGAGTGTTGGGTGAACAACTTCAGGTAAGAGCATAGATGACCAGTTTTGACATTACTGTATATTATTCTTCACTAACGAAATTGCTTTAATGTGCAGTTTTTGGTGTCTAAGTTGGTTGCATGTTGTGTTCCTTCTTATGGCAATCTCTCTGTCACTGCTTCATGCGCCACTTCTCCATCTCAACTGTTATCGCTACTCCATCAGCTTACCATTGGTTCCGATTCATTGCTGTATGAATACATTAAGGTATGATTTGGTATACCCTTGATGAAATTATTAGTACCTTCTGAGTTTTTGTAGAAAGGTTTTGGACGCCTTAAACTACTTTTTGTTCTATGTTAACTTTCAATACTTTTAATTGCAATTGTTTATCATTTGTCATTTTACGTCAGGAGCTAGAGCCTTTCCCTGAATTTGATATGTTTGATGACATACGAAGGTTCCACGAAAAAATATGTGAAAGTTACTCACCAAGGGCTCACTTACTTAATGTAAGTGGTGTTCGACTCATGTTGACTTGTTGACTTGATTCTGTGGCTTGATGTTATGCGATTCCTTTTTTGTTTTATTCGTCATTTGTTATTTTGTGTCTCATTTCTTACATGGCTTTTAATCTTGTCTTTTTTAGTTTGTGAAGAGATCTCACTATGTACCACCAAGATTTCTTCTTTGCAGGTATTTATGTCTTCCCCATTTCATTTGCACTTAAAATTTTGCATTTGTTTTTATAATATTTCTACTGGAAAAAAGATGTGTGATGCACGTATATAAAGTTGTCTTATTTATTTAGTGAACATATTTCATTCTAAAAATATTGAGGGAAATTTCTTAACGCCACATTTAAATATATCAAACTTCATAATAGCGTATTAATAAAATTTATAAATATGTGGTCCATTTTCTTCTCTTTAATCTCTGTTTTATCATGCAAATTGTTGCGTTATTACTCATTGGTTAGTTACGTATAGATTGCGTCGAAACTATCATTTTAAACAAATTATGGACATGGTAAATACTTTAAAAACTATATGCATGCATCTAAACTTGTTCTTATAGTTAAGTTATACGCCAAGCCCGTATTTATGTCTTAAGAACCCTTATAGTTGAAATAAGACTAAAACTGATATTTTATTGATTCACATTGTTTATTTTCAGCTTCAATCTAGCAAGCAACCACCGTAATTGCTTTCAATATCTTTTTTTTGGCACTTTAGTCTTGCTACCATTTTCTTTGTCTACCTGTGAAGGCAAATCTAGGAGGAGATGCACATGTCTATAGGGCCCTCTAAATGCCTCTCATGTATGAATTGTACGTATATATTTGTTTATATACTTGTTATGCACCCTAGATCCACATGCATAGACAAATTAGAAAATATTGGCTTGGCCTTCTTTTATTTTCCCCCTTTCTCCCTCTATTTTTAAATTTTAGCAAGTAACATGTCCATTTATTTTTATTATGTAGGGTTAAGTGCAAAAAATAACCTTAATGTGTCACACCCAATTCTAGATAACTAGTGAAGCAATTGTGCTAATTGGGCATCAATTCTTACTGTTCCGGCTTAATACTACCCAAATTCACGATAGGTTGAAGCCACAACAACCTTATTCCTTCCCAACTCGGCTCGACGTCTCTTTAGCTCATGCTTTTGCTTAAAGATCGTCGTATTTCGGGAATATACCGTATCTTAGATCCACTTCGCTTGTCGAACACTCCGTCCTTGAGTGGTGGGATTAGGACTAGGGAGGGCGGATACAGACCGCATGCGACTTGCTCGATCGAAGTACGACCACTCCCTGGGCCCGGCTCAACCATATAACTTTGACAACGCACCAATCAATTGAAATAAAATATCACTTTAGTGGCTCACAGGCCCGATACATTTATATCGATAACAGTTATTGGCGCACAGGCCACATAAATTTTAACAATAGCACTAACTACTTTAAGGATTTATTCAAGCACACTAAGACAGTAGAATAGCGACAGGAAACAATACACAAACACTTTCAGTTATTACGAAATAAGATTTTAATTGTTGATAATTTTTTATATAATCCTTATTTATAAGTTAGTCAATCCTTATTTATAAGTTATGCATGCCAAACAATTCTCTTGAAATTTTTGACGACAAATATGACTTCACAACTTTTAAAGTGTTAATCATATCATCGATTTTTTTAAAATTACAAAAGAGACCCACATGTTTTTTTTAATTATAAAGAAATTATAATTGAGCCCTTAAACTCTTTATTTTGGATATGTTTTGTATGTTGACTATTTGCTTAGAATAGAGCCTAAGCATATGAATGTCCGGAGAGTACTCCGATAAGTATTTATTGTGTTTCACTAGTTATCTAGAATTGGGATGTGACATAAGGTTCATTTTAATTACAAAAAAACCCAACTATCTTTCAAAATTCCAAAACCCCGTTGACATTTGTTTCCATTTTACAAGTTGCACCCTCGGGAGGGGGGTATTTGTTAGGTAAATACAAATCTTAAGGGGGTGTTTGGAATACCTTGAGAGGATATTTGTAATTTTTAAAGATAAGTGGAGTATATTGTAACTAGGCGAAACCTGAGGGGTAGTTTTTGTAATTTACCTAGTTATGTATTTGAAAATTTGCAAAAGTAAATGCGGGTAGTGCTGAGAAAGATAAAAAAGTAATATTGTAGACTTTATGATGTTAGCTTAGTTAGAGGTAAAAGATATGAATTTTCATAAACCATATTTTAAGAATATAAGAAAATCTTTTTAGACATTTTCGTAAGTGGCATTCTTAGTTTTCAAAATTTTCCGAAGAATTTAGGCATTTACATAATGTTAATTAGCAATACAAGTGTTAGTTTGTTAGCCTTATGTGCTAACTTAATTTTCTCAATAATGAGGGGCATTATAGTGCTCATACTGAAATTTCATCTATGAAATTTTGTGTTGCTTATAGTGCTTAATACTGAGGGGCAATTGCATATTAAGTTGCTTACAATAACTTAGTTTACATTGCTTATAGTGAAATTTTAGAAGCTAAAATAATGCTCATTTTATTTGTTCCAACGACTTTTCCCAAAATTTCGTTATTTAAGGTAGAGTTTGTAATATCGTTTCAACTTGAAGTTCATTATTATGATCTTTTGTTTGTACAAAAAATTGAAACAAAAATTACATGTACAATAATATGAACTCACTCGAAAATTATAAGGCGACATTCTAAAAATAATTATTTTTCCTCGTAACTATGATCTTACTTAGCATAATAATGTAGCACCAATAGTTATCAACCACTGGTTTTATTTATGTCAATATTGTAAAGATACTCGAGCTTTCTTTTTTCGAATTCTATTTAAAACTGTGCAACATATTACTCCTTTTTTTCATATTTTTTAACATTCCATGTAATAAATAGGTATATGTGTTGCCTAAGCGCCCTCCTAGGCACACATGACTTTGATAAAAAAATTGAACTTATTTTAGAAATTCTCATATATTGCTTTATCTTATAATCATTCAAATAATTGATTTCCTTGCCTTGAGA
The DNA here is from genome assembly GCA_016081115.2 of Rehmannia glutinosa. NCBI lineage: Eukaryota > Viridiplantae > Streptophyta > Magnoliopsida > Lamiales > Orobanchaceae > Rehmannia > Rehmannia glutinosa. Next base: position 45,154 of record JABTTQ020002544.1, on the reverse strand, counting down.
TTTTTTTTTTCTGCTTTGTAATGTTGATAACAACCGCATTGGATCAATGATAAATAATTTTTCTAATTAACTGTTTTCTTCTCTAATAGAACTTTGTTGTTCCCTAAACTAATCTCTATAAGCAAGCCCGCTTAAGTGAGGGCATGAATGTTTTTTCACAGTGGGATACAATCCTTGTAGGATCACACTTTTTCATATAGTATAGACTATAGATTATTGAAAAAATCAGGTGAAGTCTTGTTGAATTGGCTGTGGAAACTTGCATTACTCTTGTTTCTACTTTTCCTTCTCTCCCCATGCTGCTGTGATCTTCTTTATGCATATTTTCAGATTAAATCTACTTATTCTTTATAAATGTATTCATTTTCGGTTAATTGAAAGCCAAACTTTATTCCAAGTATTTTCTTTGAAATATAGAAGGTGATGAAAGCTTTTTTCACTGATCATTTTTTGCAGTCTGAAAGCATTGCACAAGAATATGTCCACAAAAGAAAAGCATCTAAAAAAGGATCTTGATGAGAGTTTTCTCAAAGATGAATATTGGCATTCAGATGATGAAATTGCTCATGCTCCTTGGAATCTTGTTTCAACATGCAGCTTAGATAACACAAATGATCTCGGAGCTATGGTGTCTGATTTTATATCTAGGGTATTGCTGCATCTTTGCCTTGTGATATATGACAAGGGCTCTTGCACGTGCACAACAGATTGGTTGAATATATTTCTTAAGATTTAATTGTAATTACAGGTTGGTATTGGTGATCCCTATCGTGTTGTTTTCCATCTTCCTGGGGAGTCTCATGTGCATGTATCTGGAACAGTTAAGGCTGTTAATGTTGCAGATCCCAATATCCACATGGATACGGCCATGTCCAGCGAAGTTCTTCTTGTACTTATGAGGCTTTTAAAGAAGTATCTAATGGATTATTCTGTTGAAATGATTGACATGGCTTCTCAAGCTTTACGGGTTAGTTTGTTGAAGCACCATTTAATTGGTTTATACCTGGCATGATGTTTTGCGCTTATCCCCGTTAATGGTTTGACTATATTTTGCTATTAATATACTGCGTAACATGTACCTTAATGCTTAAAGTCCATACCTCTTTTTTCCAACCCTTCTCGACGACCTCTAAAACATATCTTTGCAATGTTAGTAGCTAACAAGGTTCAAGTTTGTTGTTATGGTTCTTATGAGAATTATTAGCTCACTTCAGCAAAAAGCCTACTTGTGTACATTTAGGGTGAGCTATATGGATCTCTGTTTATACTCTTTCTAAATGCAAATAACTGAGTAATAACAACAAATTCTCGTATGACAACAGAAAGCAACTTGGGTTGCACTAAAATAATGATAGTATATATATGGTACGATCAGTATGCTATGGAGTTGTGCCCTATTGCTTCTCTTATATAAGACATTGATCAAGACAGGTATGGATGCCATGAAAGATGTGGGATGAAATTGAAATGTGAGCTTATATTTTTAGATGTGGTCTTTCATTTTTCATGATTCTTATGACCCTCTCTAGTTAGTACTTTCCTATTTTATGGGAAACTGTTCTGCAAATGCTTCATGTCATGTATAATAAGTTCCTTGGACAGTGAGAATAGCTGTTGCTCTTTTCTCTTTGGTAATCTCTATCTTTGTCCCTTGTGGCTGTTGCTATTTTCCCTTTGGGACTCCTGGATTGCATCTTCTTTGTACGTGATCAATTTAAAAAACCTATCAATTGTCAGTGGATGGTATTAAACTAGTAGAACCTTTTAGACCTTTCTGGTGTTCATTGGTTCGGTAGTTTAATCAGTGTTTTTTAGCATCGGTATAGTCAAAATGACCAAGATATTATATTAATGCGCTGCAATTTGTTAATACTGTAAAGGTCAAGTTTAATGGATGGGAAATTATTTTGCTTATTTTCTAAATGTGTACCTCTCAACAAGTCAGAAATGAAACATTGTTTATGCTTTTAGCTTGATTTTTAATTTAGGTTGGTAATACCATTTAAGAATTTTCTTGTCCCATGGAAACTCCTGGTACAGTGGCTAAATTTCATACAGTGAATATTATTCTCGGAAATGTAAATTACATTATGTTTTAAACAACTTTCTTCACAATATAGAATAAATGTAAGTTTGAATTAATTATCATTTTTTACTTTAACTTTTGTAACTTAACTATTAGAAAACTTAAATTTTAATAAAAATGTGATCGTAATTCTCTTTGAAAATTATATATTTCAAGCTACCATCTTATAGTTTATGGTTTGTTACCTTTTGTCATTATACTTCATAATCATCTTACTTTGTTCCCATAAATTAAAATACAAAGGTTTTTTCGTGGTCTTGAAAAGTCCAAAATCAACCTTATAGTAAAATAATCTTCATACTTTTGTCATTATGTTGTTTGCATTCTAGTAGCTAAGATGTTTACTCTAACATTTGTATTTTATGTTGATCTGTGTAGGGATTCTTTCAACTGAAAAGGGTCAACAATCTTTATTAAAATTGGATTCTTGTGAGAGGTCTCTTATCGAGGTTTAAATGCTTCTCTGATTCCGTTATTTTTCTTTCATCATGCTGTGTGTTTATTTATTATGTGCTCTTTTCTCATAAATTATTTTTTGTTGTTTTGTAAGAATAAATATCTTGCAAGTATGAGTTGCCAAGTTTATTTACATGTCTTGGTCATGATTAATATATTGGTACCGTTAAGATGTTTTTAGTTTCAATTCATATGAATTTATTATTAGAAACTATATCTGCAATTGCTACAAGCTTTATCTAGTGTAGCCATTATATGTTCAAAGTGTGCCGTCATTGTGTGTTGGGCTTTCGGTTGTGTCGTAATATTTGATTTGTTAAGCATAGTAAAAGATATCGGGTTGATCTTTACTGATGAATCTGGATTTGAAATCGGCTCCTGGAACATATTAACATTTTTTCTTTGGAATACTTTAGTGACGATAATGCTCACTAAATGGTCAAATAACGAAAATTGTTGAATTTATTTAATATTTAAGTGGTGCTCCTTTCCACTTCTCATTTGAATTGTAGAATGTTTGCCAGAAACAATTGGAGAAACTCAAAGTGCATTTATTGAAGGGAGGCAAATTTTGGATTCTGCATTGATCGCTAATGAGATAGTGGAGGAGTACAGAGTTCTTGGAAAGAGAGGATTGATCTTTAAGTTCGATTTTGCTAAGGCGTACGACCATGTCGACTGGGACTTTCTAGATTTCGTGTTGAGACTGAAGGATTTGGAGATAGATGGAGGAAATGGATTCGAGGTTGTCTTTTCCCAGTAAGTTTCTCTGTTATGATTAATGGGAGACCTAGAGATAAGTTTAGAGGCTCAAAAGGGTTAAGGCAGGGGGATCCTCTTTCCCCTTTGCTTTTCAACATTGTTGTTGATGTGTTAAGTGATTAATTGAGAAGGCAAAAAGAATGAAGTTGGTGAGTGGGCTGACTGTAGGGAAGAATAAAGTGGTTGTCTCCCACTTACAATTTGTTGATGACACTTTGTTCTTTATTGAAGTGGATGAGAATAATTTGTTGTGGCTCACTAAACTTTTGGATTTGTTTTGCAGCATGTCATGTTTGAAAATTAATCTGTCAAAAGTGTGTTATTGGGAATTAACATGGAGGAGAATGAGGTTAAAAGATTAGCTGAAAGAGGTGGTTGTGCTGTGGGAGAATGGCCTATTAGACATTTGGGAATGCCTTTGGGAGGTAATCTACTTAAATTATCTTTTTGGGAACCGGTGTTGAAACTTTTTTCAAATAAATTAGCTGGGTGGAAGAAAGCATTTTTGTCTAGAGGAGGTCGATTGACTTTGATTCAGTCAGTGTTACTCTCTTCCAACATTCTCTCTCTCTTTATTCCGAATACCAAAAGGCGTAGCAAGTCTAATGGAGAAGACGAGAGATTTTTTTATGGGATGGCGAGGATGGAGATAATCACGCTGACCTTGTCGCTTGGGAAGAGGTTATTCGGCCAAAGGAAGTTGGAGGTTTGGGCATAGGTAATATATGTCTCAGAAATAAAGCTTTACTTGGGAAATGGTGGTGGCGATCCCAAGTTGAGGGGGATGCTGTGTGGTGCTCAATAATTAGAAGCAAATATGGTATTCAAGAAAATAATTGGGATGCAGGTTTACCTTTTAGATCCACATTTTGAAGTCCATGGAGATGTATCTCTAGAGTTTTCCCTGATTTCCATCAATCAATCGTGGCTCATGTTAGGGGAGGTAGTAAGGTTAGATTTTGGGAGGATGTCTGGGTGGGCAATAGCTCCTTTAAAGAGCTATTTCCATCATTATATTGTATTTATTCATGGCACTTTAAACCTATCATGTCTTTTGTTCTTTCTAACCCTAATGATCATAGATTTTCCCCATTTCATGGAATTTCCATTTTTGTCACAATCTAAAAGACTCTGAAATACAAGATTTGTGTTCGATCCTTAATAATCTAGCTGGTGTTAGGTTGGTAGAGGGTGCGGGAGATATCAGGAAATGGAAGTTGGATCCGTCGGGCGTTTTTTCATGTAAATCTTTCTTTGCATCATTCTTCCCTAATGACATTTTTCCCCTTTTCCCCTCTTTCAATCTGTCTGGAAATCTCCTGTACCTAAGAAAGTCCAGTTCTTTTCATGGCTTTTGGTAAAAGTAAGTTAACTTGTGATGCTCTTCAAAGACGCTTCCTGTCGGATATGTCACTTGTGAGTTATCCCACATGGATTGATTAAGGGAAGAGAGCCCACTTTATAAGCCAAGTGAGCTGCTCCTCCTATCACCAATTGATTTTAGGATGGAAGCTCACTTGGTGGGCTTGAACTCTCTCCCATATCGGGTGCGCTTCATGTGTGGGACCGTACTGCAAGTTCCCCCGAATTTAACATGGTATCACAGCAGGTCCATGCTCGGCCCATGGTGGGCCATATCACATGATGTGATTGAGCATGAGGATCCTGTGATGATGATTAAATGATTAATGAATTGACGAAGGGCTCACAAGTGAGGGGGCGTGTAGAGATATGTCACTTGCGAGTTATCCCACATGGATTGATTAAGGAAGAGAGTCCACTTTATAAGCCAAGTGAGCTACTCCTCCAATCACCAATTAGTTTTAGGATGGAACCTCACTTCGTGGGCTTGGACTCTCTTCCATATTGGGTACACTTCATGTATGGGACCGTACCAAGTTCCCCCGAATTTAACACTTCCCATCTGTCTCTTTGTCCCCAAATTGGTGTGTTCTTTGTGGGGATTACACAGAAGATTTGGATCATATCTTCCTTCACTGCCAATTTTCCATAAATCTTTTGGCATAGAGCACTTATGGAAATGGGTGTACAGTGAACCACATACAACAACCGATGTGTTTTTGGGTAATTTTTGGAGGCACTATTAGCACCAGGGGTCATGTGCTTTGGAGTGTGATCGCTCATGCTATGTGTTGGTGTCTTTGGATTGAAAGAAATAGAAGAATTTTTTGAAGATATAGAGGAGCCTCTAGAGGAGGTTTGGTATCGGGTAAATTTAGGGTCGCTTGGTGGATTTCGAATCATAAGGAGTTTAAGGAATTTTTTGTTTCTGACATTGTTAGTGATTGGAGTTGTGTGTTTTTTTTAATAAGTTGGGAGTAGTGGTTGGAGGGGAGGGGATAAATTTCAAAGAAATTGAAAGATACAGGGTTCGAACCCTGGTGAACACCCTTACAAAGGGTGAGCAATACCACTTGAGCTACAAGCTAGCTATCGTTTCATTTGGGACTTCTTGTCCCTTTGTACTTTGTTTCCATCTTTTAATAATAAAATCCATTTGTTTCTTATTGGGAAAAAAAAAGGTTCATGGTTAGTCTCTATTTAAATCAAAAGTCTGGTACTCATAAACTTAAAGTTGTACTCTCTTGACTCTCACATGAACATATACATCGAAGTTCTTCAATGATCATACTTGGAGAGACTTGATCTTCTGCTGACTGATCAAAACCCTTTTCTTTGACCAGAGGACAATGATTTTGGTAATAAAAAGATCCGAGAAAAAATTTAAGTGAGCGTCTTCCAAATATTTTGTGTGCACTCCGGTTTGTGAGTTTTCGTGACATCTATCAGCAGAGCCAAGTGTTTTTGAAGAAGTCCTTCCGGGTTTCGCTATTTTATCATTTCGTGTATGCGTGAAATTAGGTTTGGTTCCCCTTGTTGGAAGTCTACCTAGTAGAATGTGAAGAAATATTCTCCTTAATCTTGATTCCTGACTTAATACATGATTACATATTTATATACAAGGAATGGGAGACATATAGCCTAAAGTACTCCCTAAAGTACTAAAGCATGTTTCCTAAAATGCTCCACTTACATATATTATATACATTACTTTAACAATCCCCGATTTTCTCCCCGATTTCCTCCACAATCTTTTCCTCAAATATCTCCTAAGATTACTCATTCAAGATTTCCCACACTCCCCTCAAGCTGGTGAATATAGATCTTCCATTCCCTTTGCTAACATTCTCATGAAACATGTTGTTACACAGTCCTTTGTCATCACATCGCAAGTTGAAGTCCTCATTGTCGGAACATACGAGTACAAATTAGTCCATTTTCTAGCTTCTCTTTAATAAAGTGCCTGTCATCTCTATGTGTTTCGTCCGGTCGTGTTGTCTTGGGTTGTGGGCCATACTTATAGCTGATTTGTTATCACAATACAACTTCATCGGTTTGCTCCATTGAATCTTGGTCCTCTAGGATGATTTTGACCCACATTAATTCACATACTCCTGTTGCCATAGCTCTAAACTCTGCTTCAGCGCTTGACCTTGCTACCACACTCTTTTTTTGCTTCTCCAGGATATCAAGTTTCCTCCAAGAAAGGTACATACCCCAAGTTGATCGTCTATCAACTGGAGAACCCGCAAAGTCTGCATCTGTGTAAACTGTCAAATCAATTTCAGACCCTTTTTGAATAAGATTCCCTTCCCTGGATGTGCCTTTAAGTAATGAAGTACTCGGTGAGCTGCCTAGGTGAACTTCCCCTGATCATGCATAAATTGACTTATAACACGACGAGTAGGCTATATCCGGCTAGTATGGGCGAGATAGATGAGTTTCCCAACTAGTCTTTGGTACATATCTCTGTCAACAACCTTATCTCCAAATGCCTCACTTAATTTGTGATTCTGTTCAATGGGAGTTCCAACTGGTTTGCTAGCCGTCATGCTGTTTCCTTGAGTAGGTCTCAAACATACTTTTGTTGAGAAATAAAAATTCCTCGCCTTGATCGAGCTACTTCAATCCCAAGGAAATACTTCAATCTTCCTAAATCTTTTATTTCAAATTCCATGGCTGACACCGACACTTCAAGGCTTCCTTCTCTACTTCATCGTTTCCTGTCACTATGATATCATCCACGTACACAATTAAAACAATGACTCTCCCTGAAGCCGAATGTTTGATGAAAAGCGTGTGATCTCCTTGACTTTGCTTGTAACCATTAGCTATCATCACCTTAGCAAACCGTCCAAACCAAGCTCGTGGGGATTGTTTCACCCGTATAAATGCCTTTAAGTGAATCGACAAACTTTGTTATTGTCAACCCCACCAAAACCCGGTGGAATGCTCATATAAATCTCTTCTTCTAATTCTCCATGAAGAAACGCATTCTTCACATCATCTTTGCTTTTGCATTCCCGATCAAAATTAACAAATGACAACAAAATCCTTATCTTGTATTCATTTTTGCAACGGTGCAAACGTTTCTTGATAATCCACTCCATACGCCCCGTATATCCTTTCGCTACTAACCTCGCCTTATAACGTTCTAGGGACCCATCTGCTTTAAATTTTACCGCATACACCCACTTGCAACCCACTGCTTTCTTACCTTTTGGTAAATCCACCAATTCCCAAGTCTCATTCTTCTCTAATGCATTCAGTTCAGCTTCCATAGCAAGTCTCCATTCTTTCTTTGATAATGCTTGAACAATGAGTCAGTGGGGATAGAAATTATGTTTAAGGTGGAAAGGAAACTTTGATGGGCAGGGAAAACTTCTCAAAAGACACAAAGTGAGACAATGGGTATATGGGTCTTTTGGTGCATTCTCGGGTGTTTTTCTTACAAAGAATAAAGGAGTGTAGATCTTGGTCAGTTAAGAGGCTCGAGACAATGTGGTTCAGGGACTTGAAGAAGGATTGTTTGTTGGTGGTGTAGAATCTAAATTTGATTCGCTCATTGTTACCTCATTTCCGGAGCTTGGTTCAGTGGATTGTTCTTGCACTGTAGTCAAGATGGGGTCTCTTTTCCTTGCATACACTTGGTCAAACCGGAACCGGTCAAAGATTTTTCCATCTCTTTTTCCTTCAAATCCATCAGATTGTGGAATTGACTCTTGAGATTCAGATTTGGACAACTCAGACTTGAACAACTCAAGTGGTGGAAAGTTTGACTCCTTATTTTCAAGTGTGTGAAACTCCTCCTGAAGATAAGGAGTTGTGAAATAGGGCTTATTTTCAACAAATGTAACATCTGCTGATACATAGAGTTTTCGAGTAGGTGGATGATAACATTTGTAACCCTTTTGAGTAGATGAGTACCCCGCAAAGACACACTTAAGAGCACGCGGATCTAACTTTCCACGGTTATGACTATGAACATGGACAAAGGACGTACACCCAAAAACCCGAGGAGTGAGATTGAAAGCCGATCGAATATTTGGGTAGAATCTGGATAGGTTTTCTAGCGGACTTTGAAATCCTAAGACCCTGGAAGGAATTCTATTTATGATATAAGCTGATGTGAGTACAGCTTCTCCCCAGTATGTTTTTGGCACATTCTGTTGAAATAATAAGGCTCTAGTACACTCAAGAATATGTCGGTTTTTCCTTTCTGCCACTCCATTTTGTTGTGGAGTGGTGATACAGGATGATTCGTGTACAATTCCTTCCTTTTGGAAATACGGACTTAATATTTGGTTGAAATAATCACGAGCATTGTCCGTACGGAAATGTTTTATCTTGGTGCCAAATTGATTTTGAATCATTGCGTGAAAGATAGGAAATATATGGCTCACATCAGACTTATTTTTGAGTAAATAGATCCAAGACACTCTTGTACAATCATCAATAAAGGTGACAAACCACTTAGACCCTGAGATATTTGGAACAGTTGATGGCCCCCAAATATCACTATGGATTAAAAAGAAAGGAGATAAAGATCTTTTATTACTGATGGGAAAAGATACACGAGTATGCTTCGCATACTCACAAATATCACAATGAAAAGACTGAACATCAAATCCCTTGAACAAATTGGGAAACATTATTTTCAACGTTGGAAAAGACACATGACCTAGACGTCTATGATGTAACCAAATGACATCTTTATTGGAAGAAGAAAACGATGTGGACAAAGCAGATTTACTGAATTCCGGTTGACTTGATGTATGCAAGTAATAGAGTCCATTATGCTCCTTAGCAAGTCCAATCCTCTTCCCCGAATTCTGGTCCTGAAATTCACAAGAAGAATCATGGAATATAACACAACCATTTAGATCTTTGGTAAGCTTTTGTATGGAAACCAAATTTGTAGATAATTGGGGAACATGAAGAACATTTTTAAGAACAAGTTTTGGGGTAACCTGGACATCTCCTATTCCTGCTACTGTGGTTGTAGAACCATCAGCAACAATAATCTTTCTATTGCTAGGACATGGGGTGTAGGTTTTGAATTTATTTGAAATATGGGTCATATGGTCCGTAGCACCAGAATCAAGGACCCAAGCATTCCTAAGCTCATTACCTAAAGCATTTAACCCAAGAGAGATTAGAGCCTCACCTGAAAGTGTCAATGAACACATACCATTCATTGGTTGAGAATTGTTAGTTGCTGGTTTTTCAATGGTCCCCAGCATACTTCTCAGCTTATCAATTTCCTCCATACTAAATCCTCCAAACACCTGAGTTGAGTCTTGAACCGACATATGAGCCTGCCTTTGTTGGCCACTTTTTTGCCTCCAGTCACGACTATTTGGTTTCCCATGTAATTTCCAGCATCGTTCTATGGTGTGTCGTGGTTTCTTGCAGTACGTGCACCACAACTCTTCGCGATCCTTTTGCACACTTGATCTATTAGTCTTGTCTGCATTAACTTTGTCCAGTACCAGCCCCTGGGGTTTAGAGCTTAGAAGAGCAGAATTTTCGGTTATAGGTGACTCCAACATAATGCCCCTGCGGCTTTCTTCTGCACGAACCACAGATATTGCTTCGTTTAGAGAGGGAAATTCAGGTCTGCCCAGAATTTGAATTCGTACGAGGTCAAATTCCGAATTTAGTCCAGTCAAAAAATCATAAACTCGGTCCCGTTCTATAAATTTTTTGATGAACACTGAACATTTGCTACAGTTCAAATCAAGTGTCCTGTAATAATCCAATTCCTGCCATTGGTTTTGCAGGAAATTGGCATATTCGGTCACTGTTTTCGTCCCCTGTTTTGCTCCAGTTGTCTTCGTCTTGATATCATATATAAGAGCTGCATCATTGACTTTGGAATACGTCTGATGAAGGGCATCCCAGATTGCCTTCGCAGTAGGAAGAAACATGCATGTATCACTAATTTCAGGGATCATGGAATTCCATAACCACGACATGATCATCGAATCTTCTTCTTCCCACGCTTCAAATCCTTTAGTTCCGCTCTCTGGTTCCTTCTCCAATAGATGACCCAACTTTCCTTTTCCTTTCAAGAACGTTCGAACCAATTGAGACCACTTCAGATAATTTTTTCCATTTAGTCTATACGCTGCTTGAATGTTTTGAAGCTCTGTTGTGCTTCGTGTAATTTGTTCATCATCCTCTGATGAAGACAATTTCGGTGTAACATCCGCCATGGTTGACAAAGATCAAATAATAGGAGAAAAATAATGAATAGGGAGAAGAACAATGATGAAAGCTGAATAAAGAGGAACCAGCAATTAAGGCTGGGAATAACAAAAAAGCAATGGTGGTATTTTTCCCAGAAACCCTAGATGGGCTTTGATACCATGAAGAAATATTCTCCTTAATCTTGATTCCTGACTTAATACATGATTACATATTTATATACAAGGAATGGGAGACATATAGCCTAAAGTACTCCCTAAAGTACTAAAGCATGTTTCCTAAAATGCTCCACTTACATATATTATATACATTACTTTAACAATCCCTGATTTTCTCCCTGATTTCCTCCACAATCTTTTCCTCAAATATCTCCTAAGATTACTCATTCAAGATTTCCCACAGAATGAACTCTCCGTAGGTCACATATACTTTTATGAGGCTTTCAACATTATTGGAGATGAAGTTGTTCAGATTTTTAAGTGCAGTTGTACTTATTGGGTTTTGATGCAATGATTCTTAGATATTGATGCCTGAATCTTATTCTTGTTTGTTTCATATTTTCCTTGCCTCTTTTTCTCTTTATCAATTTTTCAACATTTTAATACTGTTGTGAAACCATCTGAAGAGTTTCCTCCATCATTCTCAAGCATGAATCCAGTTATACCTTTCGTGAAATTCAGTTGTGATATTTGTTGTGGAATATAGTGTATGACACTGCAAATATTATAGCTTGACTAAAGAGCTGGCCAGAGTTGGTCAAGGCCAATCTTTTGCAAACCTAGCTCAGGAAGGGCTCATTGGTGAAAGGCTCACGTCTTTAGATAGATGCTCCACTTCTTTCCGGCGGTTTACAGCTTTAAGTTAGGGTGATGTCAGCAAACGCAGCTACTTAATGTGGGCTTTGGTTCAGAATGAAACCAGGAAGAGGTGGTTGGTCTGTTTAGATCACTAGAAGAATAAGAGAGAAAACCCAACCACCCAAGGGGGAAGCTTGAAACACGTGACATGTGCGTGCAAAGAACTTGTTCAGAAGGGCCTCCAACAACAATATCTCTTTTGCATGTGTGTACAACAGAATAAAGACACTGTCATTGGTCTAAAAAGCACTTAAAAAGTGAATACGAGGAGATGTTTATCATCAAGGATTGCAACATTTGAGTGATAAACTTGTTAGAAGCATGCATATAAAGTACATTACTTATCCAACCACCAACTAGGTGGCGGTTTTCTCTTTCTTTTCTTTTGGGTGGATTTGGATTTTGTTAACCCAAAAAAGGATCTAAAATAACTGGCATGAAATGTAGGACATAACCAGGAAACCATCAGAAAGGAGAGACCTTGATAGTGTGTAGAAATAAGATCGAGAGGAGTAGAACTAGTAAACTAAGTTATGTTTCCTTGACAAATGAAGTTAGGAAGCTAAACTTGGTTTGCATCTACTCCTGGGAGGCCGTGAACCTTAAGCGAGGCTCCTGCACTCACTAACTATGTTTTAGGCATGTTTTATTGGAAGTATTGAAAATGAAAGAGTCCTTAAAAAATCTGTGTCTAGGTTACAGTGTGATTGGTCCTTAGCAATTATGTGATACTGTCTGGCATTGACAATGCTAGCTGACTTAGTATATGGTTTCTGAAGTATATTACCAAATAAAAGTTTTTATCCTTATTTTTGAAATTTTGTAACTTCTTTCTTTAATAGAGAACTAATAGCAAAAAGATGGCATATGCATAGTACAGGAACCTTCAAGTACATGAGATCTAAAAATAGATGTTGGAATTCCTTTCCCAGAAATTGGAGATATGGTATAAGGAATGGAAGAAACAACCCTGCTGTGTTGGCCCTTAAAGATGAATGCCTCATCACTCCTTCCCATGGGCATTGAGGGAAGAGTTGCCTAATCCAACAACATGAACCTTTACTAGAACTTGGTGTAGAATGGTTGAAGGGTACACCTGAAAGAACAAGATCTTGATGTTTGAAGTGGAGTCTGTAAGTTTGATGACCATTCTGTAGTCCTATGCTGACAAGTCTATAGTCGTTTGTGGACAAGATACACAAACTGATGTGTTTCATTACTTGGTAGTAAGATTGCATGCAGCATCGCTCCCCTTGAGGTTTTGTGGGTTAGAGTTAAATTTAGGGCTGCCTGGTGGGTCCCAATGCACAAAGAATTCAAATCCTTTATTGTGACATTGTTAGAGACTGGACTATTGTGTTGTAATTTTTTGTTTTTCTTTTGGGACTGCTTGTCCCTTTGTTATCTCTCTTTTTAAATAAAATCTGTTTGTTTCTTATCAAACGAAAAATTGTGGAACCTGTATTAAGGCTTCCATAATATATTTGGCCTTTTTTCCCCCTTCAACTTGTGACCGTATGTATGATTATTTGTTTGCATGTATGATGTTACATGACTCTGAGTTCCCGTTGTTCATTCTCTCGTTTCTCCATTCTGTGACTTTGCCTATCATTTATGAATTACTCTGCCAAAATTCTGTTGCACTTTTTATTCAAGTCTCAAGATCACTTGATTATTCTCCTACATACTAGGTAGTTCGATCCTCATACTTATTTGTTATTAGCTGAGACATACAAGCTGAGGTTTACAAGTAGATGTTCATATGAGATTTTTCTTCTCAAGTCTTGATCTTTTCTGATAATGCTATTATTGTTGATGATATTAGTTGCACGTTATGTAAACCCTACTTATGGTATAAGGATGGGAATGTAAGGAATTATAATGATATTGTGGTCTAAAACAAAAAGATCCAGTGGGTTTTCAACATTGGTTAGTCTAGAGAGTTGATTGAGAACCCTGAAATATTCCTTTATATTTAGTTGAGATTGATCTTTCCTGATTTAATTTCTTTTTGCTATTTGTGAAGATTCAGTCGAGAACTAGATTTTATTGTGGTTGTTAATTTTATATCTGCATAACTTGTAGGTCCACTCAAAAGGCGTTAATTTGGAGCTAGTACAAAGTTTAATTGCAAATCTACAGCGAAAATCTGATGGTAAGATGTTAACTAAAAGTTCCTCTGCTTGTATTTTGAACATTCACTGGTTCTCTGGTAGCATATGCGTGTTTCCATCTGATATTAGTTTATTACTTATTTGAATCGCAACTCATTGCTAGTGCTAATCTCAGACTAGTGTTCTTATTTATGTGTTTCAATACCCTTCTCGCAATCAGTTTCTGGGGGAAGTTTTCTTGGAGTAGCAGATCGCAAAAGAATAAGAAATTTAATAGAACATGAGTGGAATGAAAAGATGCTTGCACAAGTAGGATAACAAATAAGCTTCTCTGCTGATATCCAAATCCTTTAGTACCATGCTTCTTTGGGTTTCTGTTCCTCATTTTTTCTTTCTTTGTCTTTTTCCACAAAACTGTTCTATAGTTGGTTGAGGGTTTGGTCTCAAAAGGTGTGAACTCAAACATGTAATCTAAAAGAAATTTTGTTTAGCTGACAAGTTGTTCTATAGTTCATAAATGTTCGTTCCATGACTAGTTAATACCAATCTTGTGAAACACATACTGTCTGCGATTTCTACAAAGACACTTATCCTGTGAGATAGTTGTACTGTTATCAGCAGCTGCTTTGGCAAGTGGATAAATAACGACTTCAGAGTCGAGTGCACTGTTGCACAAGTAGTTGTGTAAAGTGTTTGCTGGCGGGAAGAGCAATTTCAGCTTTTGTTTACTCTTAAGAACTAGAATTTTAATGCATGTTGCGTAGGCCCTAGTGAGATTTTTAAATCGTTAAAGGTGTAACTATAATAAGACTAAAGTTAAATCCTTGCTCTTTCCTTTTTTTTCCTGTTTGTGTGTTAAATAGTGAAAGGAATATATGTTTTCATTTAGTTCTGAAACGACTAAACTACGGGTTTGTTTAGCTAGTTAGATGTTGACTTCCTTTGCTTTTTGTGTCAGCTAAATCAGTTTCCATCGAGGACTCAACTGTGTGGTCGACTTTGGACAAAACATTTGAGGCGTGGATTTGTCCACTTGTGTATGCCATGATAAGTTATTGTGATGACCTTATTCTTAGGTTGTTCATTCTTCCTTGAAAGGGATCGCCAGCCTCTATCCCCTACAATTTTCTACGGTCATCTTCTGTAAATGTTCTACTCAGCTGATCTTTATAATGTTTATTTCAGATTATGCCAGGATATAGTGCTGGTTAAATCTGAAGTTGCAGAGCTTATATTTTCAAATGTCATTGCTAATATAGCTGGAAGAAAGGAGTCAGATGTTGATCTCTGTAAAGTAATCTCGTTGAAGGTTATCTGATTGCCTTTTACATAAAATCGTTTATCAGTTTTGAATCATTTATGTGTCGTATAATCACTTACTATTTGATGCATCTGAGTAATTGCATTCATATGTTTCAGCCAGAATTTCTATACTGCATGAATCAATTACAATAAATTGATTATAATGCATGATTTTTCTTCTTGTATAACCGGTCAATAGTCCTGTCATTTTCCAATGTACGTCTCTTTTAAGGTGTACTTTCCCTTCCTACAATGTTTACCGTTTTTGATGTTGTTTTGTATTACATTCTATTCAAGTAATTTAGTTGAAGGATGATGACCATGAGGCAGGATATGTCAAATTCTGTAGAGTTTACTTGATTGCTGCTTGAAGTTGGATATATCTAGAATAGATGCTAGTTATTGGATTGTAAAAGTAGATGGTGGAAATCGGGTTTCATAACATTAAATTCCCAAGAAGTGGCCAACTCTGCGTTTGTACTATTGATAGTTTTTTGTGCTTCAAGAATAGATATAGAGGTATCTTAACCCACTTTCTAAAACTACTATGTTTAATGAAATTGCTTTTTCATATTTTTTTCTATGTTCTACTTAGCAGCTTAGGGTACAATATCATTGTATTTCAGCTACTATGATGACCTTGAAGCAGAATTATTACTAGTTTGCTAAGGAGCATTGGTAGGTTATCCCCATACTTTCCCAACCTTAGAGGAAGTCAATGTTCTTCTGAGGCTTTTGTGGAGTTTTATGTTGCACCATTGGCTTGTAAATTGATCTTGTTGTCTGGTTGCACTACTTGTATAGTTTATCTGGAAGTCCCCTTGTAATAACAGCCTCCTCCTTGTGAATAAATAGTCAAACTTTTAACCTTGCCCCGGATGAAGTGGATATTTGCTTCTCAAATCACCTGTTCTATTCTTGTCACTTTTCTTCTGGATGTCACAGCCTAAACCAATGGTTTAGTTGCCTTATTTTAAGCTGGAGAGCAAATGGTTCCACCGCCTTGAAAAGTTTGACTTTGAATTTTCAAAGAAGATTGTTTATTTTCTTTACCTTTTCTACTGTCAGTTAGGTCTTGTGAGAGACTGGATGTTATTGTGCATCAATTTTCCCAAGTATTTCAGCTCTTTGGTTTTTGAGTTAGTATTTTATATTGATGGAATTATGATAGTCTCCGGCATCACATGAATAGTGAAGTTATTATTATTATTATTTAATTTTTACCCGTCAGTTTGGCTTTTACTGCTTAAGTTGCAAAGGGGAATAAACTATCTGATACCTTGTAAACTCATATTTTTGTGTTTCAAAGATAAATAACATTCTTACTCATCAAATCTTGCAGCACTTAACTCCTCAATTATAAATTGAGAATTCCTTTTTTTGTATGTCTCGTCTGACATTCTTGTTTAGGATTGAAGAATATTTTAAAAAATGGAACTTTCATTGATTCATAATATGTTCTGTTTAAACTGTTGATTCCATTTGCTCAGTTCCTCCAGATGCTTGAGTGAAGATAGCCATCTATCTACATGTAATGTACAGGGATTGGCTCAAATTGATGTCAATCTATTAACTCGGCCTGTTCTGAAAGTACTTTATAATATCATCCATAACATTGTCTGTTTTAGAACTTAGATATATACATTTGTTAGTTACTTTGTTAAGGATGGTTTTCATTAGCGGTGTTAAATAGTTCTATCAACTAAGCCTAGATAAATTTTTGTGCAGTCTTAATTTTGTGCTGTTTTGTTCAGATCTACATGGTTGGTGATTCCATATGACTTGCAAAGCTTTGATTTATAGCATCATGGTTTTAAGTTTTCTTCAATATTACAGGTACAAGAAAATGTATTTATTGAGTCCAATGCATTGAAGAAATCGATTCAAGTGTTTTTGGATGCTCTAAATGAGCTTCGACAATGTTATGCAATGGAAAGAACGAAGTCTTCTGCTTCACTTCATAAGCCAAAAAGTTCAAAGGTAGAGGTTCCCAACCTTTCTTTTTTGCTGTCTTTGATAATGTCTTGGAATTTTTATTGCGATACAGGAGAACCATATTTCTATTATAAACTTGCACGTTTGAGCTCTCAATGAACTTTGCTTACCAAACTAGTTTTGGGTGAAACATCAAATGATTCTTAAAAGACTGTCTGCACGCTGAAAGTGATGGGATGTGGGGGGCATGCTATTTCGTCCTTGTTATTTATATGTAGATAACATTTGTTAGAACTGGGGTGTAATTTATTTTCAACCGGAACTTTAGACCTCAATTTCGTGATCAATCCCATGCTTTTTGGTTTTCCAATTTCATTTTATTCTTATGAGATTTTAGCTACATCTACTGGTCAAAAGTAATACTTGATGATAGGCTGATATGTCTCTCGAACTAAGTTGCAACATCAGCCCTTTTCTTTGTATCTGTTACAAGATTATAGGCATAATTTGTGTACAAGATTATAGGCTTAATTAGGGTAGGTGATTGAGTGCATAATTATAGGGATGTAATTATATTCTTTCCTAGTATAGGATTTCTTATGTATATAAATACCCTACATAGAGTTGAATGAAAATACACAGAAAATTTTCCCATCTTTTATTCTCTAATTACATGGTATCACAACCACCAAAATTCTGGGTGGGTTAAATTTTTTTTTTTTTTCGAAATTCTGGGTGTTGGGTGTGAGTGAGGGAGATACTCCAAAATCAGCTCGCCGTCTTCGGAGGTCTCGCAGTCGACACCGCCGTCCTAGGGAGGAGCGCCCGCCGCCGATCAACCGTCTGCGAAAGACCGGTCGCTGGAAACCGCGCGTGGGGCCACACGCTGTTTTATTTTTTTCTGCTCAGTCCCACGCGCCGGCGCGTGAGAGCGCGTGAGGGCGTCGCCCATCGGAAAATTTTCCGTCCGTCGTCAGTGTGATCGAATTTTCTGGGCTTTCTGTTTCAACCACTGATTTCGTGTTTTGAGCTGTTTGTCTGACAGGTTTGAGTATTTTTCAGTTCTGGGAATTTCTTGGTGCCATTTTTGTGACAGATTCCTAGGGTTTTTTGGTTTATTATGGCTGAGAAAAAGACTGTTGTCTCGGATGTCATTCCCGTGATGTCAAAAATCACGGACCATAAACTTAATGCTATGAATTATCTCGATTGGCGTCAAACTATTGAATTATATTTGTTAAGTATCTCTATGGACAACCATCTCACAGATGACCCTCCTCGTGATGACTCTAAACTGCCTTGGATGCGAGAGGATGCTCGTTTATTTCTTCAGATACGTAATTCCATTGATAGTGAGGTAGTGGGTATGGTTACTCATTGCCGAACAGTCAAAGATTTGATGAATTATTTAGATTTTTGTATTCTGGAAAAGGAATATATCTCGTATCTATGATGTGTGTCAAGCATTCTACAGGGCAGATAAAGGTGATAAAACCCTCACCAACTATTTTATGGATTTCAAGAAGACCTACGAAGAACTCAATATGCTTCTTCCCTTCAGTACCGATGTAACTATACAACAATCTCAGCGGGAGCAGATGGCTGTTATGAGTTTTTTAGCGGGTCTTCCATCTGAGTATGAGACAGCTAAATCACAGATTCTATCCGGGTCAGAGATATCTTCTCTTCAGGATGCTTTCAGTAGGGTTCTTCGTACAGAGAGTTCACCACCGGTTCACCTTGCTCAGCCTAATAGTGCTCTTATAAGTCGTAATACCACAACTGAATTCGGGAACCAACAATACAAAAGTGGTGGTAATAAGAGCATGGGTTCAAACAATTATGGCACTCGTAGACCAGAGCCTGGGAAGTAGTTTGTCACTATTGTCATAAGCCAGGACATCTCAAACGAGATTGTCGGAAGTTGCAATACAAGAAAGCACAAGCCGCCCATATTGCAACTACCACTGAAGGCTCTAATAAGTCTGTTACAATTTCTGCAGAGGAGTATGCCCGATTAACTGAACATTCATCGACTCAATCACATCCCATTACTGCCATTGCTGAGTCAGGTAACCCCAAAACATGTCTTGTTTCCTCCTCGTCAAAATGGGTCATTGATTCTGGTGCTACAGATCATATGACAGGTAACTCCAAACTTTTCTCTACATTTCAGTCACAAAAATCCACCAACCCGTTACTTTAGCTGATGGTTCCACGTCATATGCTGTTGGATTTGGAACAATTAATCCTACCCCATCACTTTCTTTGTCATCAGTTCTTAACTTGCCTCAATTATCATTCAATTTGTTGTCTATTAGTAAAATCACTCGTGATCTCAATTGTTGTGTCTCATTTTTTCCGATTATTGTTTATTTCAGGATCTTATGACGAAGAAGATTATTGGTAAGGGACATGAAACCGAGGCCTATACGCCCTTGATACACAAATACCGAAACCTACACTGTGCTCGAGTTATCACCCCTTTTGAAGCACACCTGCAGTGGGTCATCCTTCTCTTCCGTTGTTAAAGAAACTTTGTCCTCGATTTTCTACTATGTCGCATTTAGATTGTGAGTCTTGCCGATTTGCTAAACACCATCGTCTCGATTCTAGTCCAAGAGTCGATAAACGAGCTAATGCTCCATTTGAATTAGTACATTCGATGTTTGGGGGTCCGTGTCGATTGTATCTAAACCTGGTTTCGATACTTTGTTACTTTTATTGATGATTATTCTCGAATGACATGGTTATATTTGATGAAAAATCGTTGAATTATTCACTCATTTTTCTACATTTTGTCTTTGAAATTCGAACTCAATTTGGTGTGCTATCCAAACTTTGAGAAGTGATAATGCGAAGGAATATTTGTCGGATATTTTTCAAAAGTATATGATCCACAATGGTATTCTTCATCAAACATCTTGTGTAGACACACCATCTCAAAATGGTGTTTTTGAAAGAAAGAATAGACATCTTCTTGAAACTCGCTAGAGCTTTGTTATTTGAGATGCGAGGTTCCTAAACATTTTAAGGGGTCTCTTGTCTCTACTGACTTGTTGTTTTCTAATCAATAGAATGCCCTCCTCGATTCTGTGGTCAAACCCCTTATTCTCGCATTCTTTTTCCCGATAAAGCGAGTGTTTCCTATTGAACCTGGATATTTGGATGTACTGTTTTGTTAGAGATGTCCGTCCCCATGTCACAAAACTTGATCATAAATCTTTGAAGTGTATCTTTCTCGGGATATTCTGTGCAAAAGGGATACGAGATGTTATTGTCCCACACTTAATAGGTACTTGTGGTCGGGATGTTACCTTTTGGGAAAAACCCTTTTTCCTCATCTACTGATTCTACTCCTCGGGGGAGAATGATGATTTACTAATTTACACTGTTATTACATCCTCCCCCTGATCCACCTCCACCCGATTTCATGAGACCTCCCATCACAAAAATATATACTCGGCGGCCAAAACCTTCGCTCCCGCTTTCAACCTATTGTCGCACCTGCTCGATCCTCCTAGTTCATGTCCCGATGAGCGAGCCTTCTTCGCCATCCCATCCCGTCAATGATGATCTTCCCATTGCCCTTCGTAAAGGTAAACGTCGTGCACCCTATCGATATCATCCTTTGTTTCATATAATAATTTGTCATCCTCTTAGCTTTTTCTTTTATTGCATCTCTTGATTCTATCAACTGTTCCTAAGATCGTTTCATGAAGCATTAGCTCATCCCCGGTGGCGTAATGCTATGATTGAGGAGATGAATGCTTTGGATGCTAATGGTACTTGGACATTGGAAGCCTTACCTGCAGGGAAAACGGTATATTCGGTGTAAATGGGTGTTTGCGATTAAGGTTAATCCCGATGGCTCTATTGCTCGATTGAAAGCCCGTCTTGTTGCTAAGGGATATTCTCAAACATATGGAGTGGACTACTTTGATACGTTCTTTTCCGGTTGCTAAACTTACTGTGAGGCTTTTCATTTCCATGGTGCCACTCGCGATTGGCCCCCATATCAATTGGACATTAAAAATGCCTTTCTTCATGGTGACCTTCGGGAAGAAGTATACATGGAGCAACCACCTGGTTTTGTTGCTCGGGGGAGTATGGGAAAGTATGTCACCTTCGTAAGTCTCTGTATGGCTTGAAACAGAGTCCTCGTGCATGGTTTGGTAAGTTTAGTCAAGCCGTTGAGAATTTTGGCATGCATAAAAGTAAGTCGATCACTCTGTTTTCTACAAACACTCCGATAGTGGTGTCATTCTATTAGTTGTGTATGTGGATGATATTGTCATCACAATCAAAAGATTCTACGGGGATTTCATCTCTTAAATCCTTCCTCCACACTCAATTTCATACCAAAGACTTGGGAGTGTTACGGTATTTTTGGGTGTTGAAGTAACTCCGAAGAAGAAGGAATCCTCTTGTCTCAAAGAAAGTATGTGCTCGACTTACTATCCGAAACAGGGGAAGTTGGGAGCTAAACCATGCGATACTCGATGATTCCTGGTATGCGACTTACAAAAGACGGTGATTTATTTGAAGACCACGAAAGATATAGAAGATTGGTTGGAAAATTGAATTACCTCAACTCAGAATCCGAGATATTGCCCGTTTGCCCATCAAAAAATGTGTGGTAAGTCAAGATATGTCATCTCCGACTATTGATCACCGGAAGCGATGGAACAAATTTTGTGCTATTTAAAAAGGGAACCAGGGCGAGGATTCTATATTCCAATCATGGTCACACTAGATTGAATGTTTTTCGATCTTTGATTGGGCGGTCTAAGGAAGATAGAAGATCAACTTCAGGTTATTGTGTTTTTGTTGGCAACAACTTAGTTTCGTGGAAGAGCAAGAAATGCGAGAATGTAGTTTCACGATCAAGCGCGGAATCGAATACGAGCTATGGCCAAATCAGTATGCGAAATAATGTGGATATATCAACTTCTCAGCGAAGTGGGTTTTAAGGTTTCAATGCCAGCAAAGTTGTGGTGTGACAACCAAGCTGCGCTTCACATTGCATCCAATCCGGTCTTTCACGAGCGAACGAAACATATTGAAATTGATTGTCACTTCATTCGTGAAAAGATACAGCAAGGTTTAGTTTCTACAAGTTATGTCAAAACTGGAGAACAATTGGGAGATATTTTCACAAAGGCACTTAATGGAGTTAGGGTTGATTACCTTTGTAACAAGCTGGGCATGATTAATATCTATGCTCCAGCTTGAGGGGGAGTGTTACAAGATTATAGGCATAATTTGTGTACAAGATTATAGGCTTAATTAGGGTAGGTGATTGAGTGCATAATTATAGGGATGTAATTATATTCTTTCCTAGTATAGGATTTCTTATGTATATAAATACCCTACATAGAGTTGAATGAAAATACACAGAAAATTTTCCCATCTTTTATTCTCTAATTACAGTATCCAATTTCAATTTGTTCCCCATGAAATGATTATTTTATTTGTCTGGTAATCTGACCATTGCATGATGTAATCCAGTACAGCAAATTTCACAATAAGAGGACTTACAGAAGGCATCCATTATAGGGGATGTAATTCTCTTTAGAAATGTCACCAATTTTGAGTGAATGAATTTTATGCTTTCAAGTTCCTCTCTTCAAGATAAACTAGTTACTGCTAGGGTGAAAAAAAAAAAAAAAAACTAGTTACTGCTTAGTTTTTGCTCAAAATAATTACGTAACTAGCACTGAAAGCGCTAGATTTTGTTTGATTGTAAGAAATAGAGACACATAACCTTAATCAATTGCAACTTTGGGACGGTGAATCGGTCAAAAAAGTTGATTTCCATATTAAACCTCATGCCCTAAAATTATGAATTAAGTCGTAGTTCATGAAATGAAATTTGTGCATGTACTTCAAAATTAATAACTAGTTGATATTCTTAATAAAAGAGTAATGATTATATTCTTGCTATCACCATGACTACTTTTTACCTTGGCATAGAAAATATAAATACATTAAAATTAAAAGTAATAATTTATAAATAGTAAACTTTTAAAATCAAGCTAATCAATAAATATAAAAAAGATTTTTGATTTAGATTTAGTTACTAACTAACTTATTAAACCAATCATGGATTCATTTATATAAAATTGAATAAATACAATAAAACATATATGATGTG
The DNA here is from genome assembly GCA_016081115.2 of Rehmannia glutinosa. Taxonomy (NCBI): domain Eukaryota; kingdom Viridiplantae; phylum Streptophyta; class Magnoliopsida; order Lamiales; family Orobanchaceae; genus Rehmannia; species Rehmannia glutinosa. The sequence continues at coordinate 21,913 of JABTTQ020002544.1, read as the reverse complement.
TAATTTCTTATTTCACAAAATTGAGCTCAGTATGGCTATCCACATATGCCCATATGTGGCGCTAAGGTGGATAGCCTCATTGTTTCTGTTTATAATATATAATTAGTTCCCTACTAAATTTTGTGTATGTGTTCTAGAAAACTGTGCATGTATTAAAGCAAGTAATAATCCGAAAGAGAAGTAGAGTGTGCATGCATTTTTTAAAATGGTAAAAATGATTTACTTAATTACAACAAAACAGTAGCATATGTGATTCTTTCATTCCATTTCCTTCTTCCTTTATTGTTTCTTTAATGAAATAAATTTTTGCTTCCACAAAAGATATGAAGAAATTCTCAATCACTAGGGGTCATTGAGGAATTTGTAATGGGTTTGGGTTTTACTTGGTTAGAATTCTTCAATTAAAGGAAAATTTCCCCCCATCTTTCTTTCCCATGATAAACAATTCACCTCTTTCATGAGACAGGTGTGTGAACCAGATTTCGTCATGGTTTGGAAGGGATGTCAGTAAGAAAAAGAAGGAAGAAAAAAACAATAATAAAAACTAAACAATAAAAGTAAAATCATGAGGACATTGAGAGGATAAAAACCAGCCTAATGTCAGGGATGAAAATGAAGTTTTACCAATTAAAATTGTTTTAGAGTCCCAAAAATAATTGTGTTGAAGAACAAAACAATTCTTTGTATTCACTGATTTTCAACTGTAAGATTATGTAAAGTGTATAGTAGCAGATTGATTTCTCTAAAGAACTGCTACTTTATACTAACTATCTACTATTATAAAAGAGAAGAGAATTCTGAGGTATGCTTGATTGCAATTCTTCAATGTGTCCTTGCATTTATCTTAGCTAAAATTATAGATAGCCTTGATTAAATGATAAAAGGTGGGTTTGGCACATCTCTGTATCCAGAGAAACTTCCTTTTCAGTTCCCATGCTTTAAGTTTGGTCTTCTCTTTGTAGGTATGAAGATGAGTACTCCCAACTGCTTCTCGTTGAAGTGATTTAAATTCTTTTATTGCTTGAGAGCAACTTTAGTGTCGTCTTTGAAAAGCAGCCTACATTTGCATCTTTTTATTAGTGAATCCACTACCTTCCTCTTCAGTTGCTATTCCAGCATATGTTAACTTCCTTTTCAAATTTTAATCATCTATTATTTAAGTTGGTTCCTTTCCTTTTACACAGCCTCATTATTGGAATTGTAACAGCTAGAGTGCCTTATATTTAGGGGAAGAGCAAATGTGTCTTTGAATTTATTGATTACGCTGATATATTCAATCTCAGCCTGTTAGGTTTGAGCAAATAAGTCCAAAGTATTATATAACTTCTCTTAGAGATTAACATGAAATATCTGGTAAATATAGCCAAAAAGTAAGATGTAAAACTAAGAATAACAAATTTAAGGATGCAAGTTGCGAAGTTATAATCACAATAATTAACCCTAGAAGGAAGAATATGGAAGGAAGAATAGTATATGTCAGTGGTCCCTTTTATTGTGACTATAAAGATATATATCTCTAAAACTCCTGTAAAAAAATTAAATCTCAGCCCTAGATTAAAGCTTAATCCGACCCTTTCAAAAATTGAATAAATACAAGTCAAAAAAGAAGCAAAAAATGACACGATCTGTTTATGAACAGTACTGCTTCAACAGCCCCTGAATCACAGTTAAGATCCTTTATATCAAACATGTTAAACTTTTTGTTATAAACACCAATTATATAAAATACTGTTATAAACACTTAGTTGTGGATCCCATGCACTTGGCATTGTACCCTTGAGTTGGAACATATGATGAAACACAAGTTGGAATGGAGTATCCAAAGTGCGTGAATTGTTCCTCTACTGTAGTTATTTAGAAAAGCATGATATATCTATATGTATATATATATACGTATAACAACAAAATCATCTTCCTAATAAATCATGATATCATGTGTATTAGCTAATGTATTTAAGGAACTCAGAAACTATTGCTTGCCGGATTTATGGTCTTACAGCATACTAAACTTCTTCCCTCTGGGTTGAAGTCACGTTCGCACTGCGGGGCGAAGGATCTTGAGACACCTTCTACAGGATTAGTACCGTCAACATCAATGTGGGAAAAGGTCTGTGTTTCAGCTTTGCATCTCTGATACAATAGTTGTGAAATCTGTTTATTATAAAAAACATGTTCCTTCTCTCTACAAATTTAACATTACTCTTCTTATGCACCTCTGTTCAATAAATTGTTCGATGGCCAATTAAAATCATTTTCATTTATCGTTTTCAACATCTGATGATACACATAACACCATTATGATCACTCTACCTCTGAAGTTCAACTCTTTTATCGGTTAACTAAAGCTGGCAATTTCTGTTGTGATATTCACTAGTAACATTCTGTTACAAGCAGTTCAAATTTGGGAACTCTCTCTGCTCTGCTAGCCATTGAGTATTGGGTCAGAGAGACTAGGAAGTGGGAGATTCTTTTTGTGGTGAATGCCTTGCTACAGATTGCTTCACTAAAACTCCACTGCTATGTAGTATTGTATAAGAAATAATCCTGGATTGTTTCTGATTTGTACTGCAAACATTATGCACAATTCTTAGGATGATGTAATATGCGATAATTTTATTTATATAATCTTTTAGATCTTTTTAAAAGCTTTTCTCTGGCAAATGCTCATGTTTAGAATGTAAACATGATTTCTGATTGATCAGGACTTTAAGTGGATTACTTATTTGCCATCTTCAACAACCCCCCACCCCCTCCCGCATCCTATTCTATAATTTGTTGGTAGTATGTCTCCTGATGGATTGGTATCTTTGACCAGGTTTATTGGCTTGCCGTGGATTACCTTGTAGTTGCGAAGTCTGCTATTGTGAGTTCAATTTCCGTTTCTTGTTCATGATTCCCAATATCTAATGTTACTGGTTCCTGTAATCTACTATTTGCCTTTTGCTTAATTTATTGTGCTTGCAGGATTGTGGCTCTTACTTTACTGCTTTTCTTTATGTTGAGCACTGGTGTGAGGAGCACTTTAATGGCCTTACATTGGGCAGCCCAGATTTTTCTCATCATGAAACAGTATGTTCACTTGGTTCCGTTTACATATCATTCTTGTAATTTGTCGTCCTAATCTCTTTTGAAGATGGCTATCCATTATGAATTCTCCTGTTCCATTATATATGAAATACGCAATCAATTAAAACTTGCTTACTCTTCTGAGTGTCAGTTGCCGCCCCATGTTGATATACTTCTGTCAGCTGTCACCCAAATAAATGAGCCTGACAGTCTCTATGGGATTATTCAATCTCACAAGGTTAGTAAAAGATCTATACATATAACAGAGTTCTGGATTATACATAGTTAACCACTTCTTATGTGTTATTCAGATTCAAAATGTTCCCCAGAGAAGAGAGGAATTATGAAAATAGTTTCCTAAGTGTTTCTGTTTCGGTTGTTATGTAATATCTTATTTAGTTTAGGTGATTGTTAATTTGTTATGAAGGTAGTTTCCCTTCCTTAAATATCCTGTCATGCACTTATTGTACATGCTCTTGTCTATGCACTTGCAATGAAAAAAGCTCATGGTCGTGTATTATTAATTTTAAAATGCCATTAGACGCATAGAGTATTTTATTGCATCATCATCAAGTGTTGCTATCTTAGTGTTACCATGTGATTATTCTCATATTATTGGGACTTTTCTTTGTTAGTTTGGTTCACAGTAACCCTTGGATATTCCTATTTAAACGAGTTGTTGTCAAGCTGGAGTCGGTTCTGTTTTAGCTCCTGACTACATGTACCTTCACCGTAAGGAGTCTTATGTGTATAAAAAATCCTAGACAATTCGGTATCCCTGTTATTTCTGGATTATTAAGGACTGTTGTCTTATGGTTATGCTAGCAAAAGACCATTACCCCATAAAATCCTTGTGATTTACATGACATACTATATTTTCTTGATCTGCAGCTGACCTCTCAAATAATCACTTTTGAACATGAGGGTAATTGGAGTAAAGCACTTGAATACTATGATTTGCAAGTTCGTTCTCAGCCAATTGTGCAAATTGGTAGTTCCACCTATTCTTCTGCGGAGAATTCTCTACAGGCAGAACATGCAGCCTTCTCTGAAACAGAACATGGCACTGAACTGAAGAAGCCTTACAAAGGACTAGTTAGATCTTTACAGCAAATTGGCTGCACTCATGTCTTGGACGTGTATTGTCAAGGATTGACTTCTCAGAGGGGTCGGTTTCAACATGATTTAGAATTTACCGAGCTGCAGGTTTGATATAATTTATGCTTTAGGTCAATGATGCCACTGATCCCTCTCTCTCTTCTCCTGTACCGTCCATCTCTCTTTCTTTATTATCTGTGTTATTGCATATCGATGAGTTGTTTTGCTTTTTTTTCCTATCTCGTGCAGTATGAAGCTGCTTGGCGTCACGGGAAACTGGGATTTCTGTCCACTTTATTCTGGTGCTGATCCATCAGTTTCATATCAATGCAGTGATGGACATCATTTCAATGAAAATCTGCACAGGTATTTTCGTTGGATCTTAAATTCAGTAAAGTTTTGATTGATTCAAGTCTTACTCATTCTGGAATTATCTGATCCTTCAGACTGCTCCTTATAGTATACTGCTTTGGAGAACACTTTGTGTTCACATGCTTGTGTATCAACTATCAAGACCATATGGGTGTAATACATGTTTTGAAGGAGAATATGTAACCACACCATGTTTTAACAAATAATATACACATGATTGTGCTTATTGTTTACACAGTATGCCAAGGTATTTTATCATTTTAAACATATTTGTACTGTGTATCTAGAAGCTGAGTCAAGTGTGTTACAATAACTGGTTAAAGGGTCCAGTGTCTCCTGTGATCTATGTTGCTGCACTGAAAATTGATATCACAAGTGTTTGTTGTTTGTCTGAGATGGTCTCGTTGGAGCAGACAGGCATAGGTCCATCTCTGGTACCCAGAAACTGCCCTGCTAAACGAGTCTTATGTTAACTTCTTGATGATATGCCAAAGCTTCATCTCTTTCTTTTAAATATGTTATGTTGGAACCTACATATGTGCTTTAAGTCACCTCTTTTTTTCTCTCCTTTCTGTGCTCTTTAATTGCTGGATTTTTCCTCAACTGGACCATTTGTCTGGTGAAAATATCAGATATTCCTCATAGACCAGGAAGTCCATCCTTCGAAGAAGATAGCATGCAATGCCTTTTCCTCATTAATCTTCCATTGGGTTTTCAATATGTTAAACTTGATTTGAGATTATCACTTGATACTTACCTAACCCCTGATTCAAATCCAGTCACCTTCACTTTTCAACTCATCCTCATTTATTAGCTGGTGGGTTCAAAGTTTTTGCTAGTCCCCTTCTTAGAAGAGTTTGTCATTTTCTATTTCCAATATAATAAGCAGTTTTAAGGGAAACTTGTTCTCGTACCCTGTTCATTCTTTCTCTTGCCCGTACCTTTTATTTTTGATCTTTTTCTATATTCTTTCTCTTGCCCTTACCTTTTATTTCTGATCTTTTTCTATAAGGAAAAAGTGCCTGAGATTAACGAATTGATATGAAATGAACAGAAGTTGCGACTAGAGATGTTATTGCAGCTAGTACTTCAGATTTTGCAACCACTTTCATATACTACATATTGACCATTCAAAAGTTGATCCGCAGCGTTCCCACACTTATACAGTGATCAAACCCTTAGAGACGTTCAAGGATTTATACAATATAAGTGGATTTACTAGCACCTTTTGGAAGGTTTGAGATATTACTCTTTTGGTCTTTTCGTGTAAATGTAGCTTCAAAGACTTCCTTTGATTGATTTGTTTCACCTTTTACAATGAAGAAAATCAGGAAGCCATAGACATGGTCTCATTTTCTATAGATAATTCATACTAGAATGATTCCCTGAATCCATTTACAATATTCTGTCCCTTTGTTTATCATGAAAGTTTGATGCTGAATGGATATATGGCTGTTCTGTGGTCGGATAAAATGGTTGACACTGTAATTTCTACCCTATTGCATTCTTCCCTTTCTCTTGTGTGTTTATGAAATCATTTCTGTGGTTCTTTTGTTGATCCCACTTTTCTTATTGATACTTTATCTGCGATGATTTGGTCCATTTTTTTGTTGGAATAGTCATATTGGATTTTAGTAACTGTGCAAACTTTTGGAATCACATCCATCAGGGACCAGCACAATTATTAGGTATATTTTCAAGAAGTTGATGACCTGATATCAGTTTAATGCTGATATTCTACTTGCTCTGGTACAGCTGTTTGAGAGCACTACAAGAGGGAGAATTTGATGAGTTTCATACAACACTGAAAGACTCAAAGCAGGTTAGTAGGTACTAATATCTTACATGTGACTAATACCTCAACTTTTGGAATGTAATAGTATTTCATGTCTCGCAGGCCCTTTTGATGTCCATCTGCCATGCCAGTAAGGAGAGTACTGAGTACATTTACTCAAGTATAGTTAAACTTCAGGTATTTAATGCTCCAAGCAGCTAGTTCTCCTATATTTATTCAGGGTTTTAAGGTGTCCAATGTTTATTCTGCCTGGGAAATGGAAGTCCCGCTGAAGCTTCTTTCATAGACTACATCAACTCAGATTCAGATTCAGATACAAATAAGAGTATCTTAATAATCTATATTTGTTGCTCAAGGATGGAGGTTGCAAAGATTTTCACAGTTTTCTGTATATATTTTACTTGCCAGATCTTTTATCATCTTGGAATGGCTTGGGATACGCGATGGAGTTCATCATGTGAGAACTTTGATTCATCTTCTGATAGACAGAAATTGTTGTCTGAACCGGTAGTCCCGTCCATGGACCAGGTATTGGACTCTTCCACTGTATTGGCTTCTGGTTGGCAAGATATTACACTAAATTTAGTATCTATCAGGTTCTGTCACGCCCCAAAATGGGACCACGACACGATCAAGTAACTTACGCCAGTTTACCACATCGACTATTAACCAACAGAAAATCAACCAACATTAAACCCCAATTATCCACCATTCATCATAACATCCAAAATCAGAGTTCACCGTTGCAGCTGAATTACTAGGTTACAAACTAATTATCCATTCAAAGGGTCCTTAATTAGTGTGTAACCTAGTAATTCCGCTTCAACGGTGAACTCTGATTTTGATGTTATGATGAATGGTGGATAATTGGGGTTTAATGTTGCTTGATTTTTCTGTTGGTTGATAGTCGACGTGGTAAACCGGCGTAAGTTACTTGATCGTGTCATGGTCACATTTTGGGGCGTGGCAGGTTCTGCGTCTAAACGTAATATTACATCCGTGTATTGGAGCTTATCTGGGATTTTTCTGTTCTAAAAACACTGCTAATAATGAAGCATCTCCAGCAATACTTCATCTGATGCTATACATCAGGCTAGTATGTTTTGTTTCAAGTTAGATGTCAGTGTCTGGGAGGACTAAATGTCAAAAAAGTTAATTTAATATGCATCACTAACCTCTGAATTTTAATCTACAGTTGCAATGGCTACACAGAAATTGGAACAGCGTTTTGAAACAAACAGATTTACATATGAATTTGTTGGAACCATTCATAGCATTTAGAAGAGTCTTGCTTCGGGTTTTAAACTCTGTGGACAGTACAGTGCACCATCTTCGGAATCAGCATCAATTCTTCGTAAGGTAATCTCCAGAAAGTTAGTATTTAGGTTAGAATAAAACAGAGCAGGGCCTACTAAGCTGGTTGTTTGGTTGTTCATCCACAGGGCTCTAGAATTTCGCAGGCTGCTGCAGCCTTACATGAGTTTAAGTTTCTTTGCTCTCAGATGGGAGAAGAATATTCTAATTTGTACTGGCTTGGACGGGTATGCACTTTCTATTTAGTCTTCGGTGACTCATGGAAACTACAAATACTTTTAGTTTTTGTGCTTCCTGCACTAATGCAAAAATATTTGTAGTACTCTAGAGCTTTGGTATAGATATATTTCAGTTTGACCAAGTAAAAGCGCGTCAAAACCAAACCCACACAGCTTGCTCAAAATTACCTCCTTTTTTTGCGGCCTGAAATGATTCGCATGCTTTTGGACGAACAAATAAGTTCATGATTTTCAGAACTTCTCTAATCTCACTGTTACATGCTTCAGTTGATATGATTATTCCTGCACACTCTTTTATTTGAACCTTTGCAAGATGTTTCTTTCACAAACTAAGCTTGAACTAGGGTATGGGTGTGGAACACGGGATGGACATAGATCTGTATCGTAGCCTTTGCTGATAGATTCTGTTTTAGTCATTTAGTGTTGTGTTCCATAAAATTGCAAAATTGGGGATATGTACCATGTAACTCACTTTCTCCGCCTATCTATCCAATTCTAAGTTGCCATCTTTAACTGGAAACTAACATTTAGGAATGTTTCTTTATGAAAGCTAGAAGAAGCTAAGCTTCTCCGCACCCAAGGTCAGCACGAGATGGCGATCAACCTTGCAGATTATATTTCACAAAATCACCGGTTGAAGGAAGAGGCTCCAGATGTATTTCGCTTAGTTGGCAAGTGGCTGGCAGAAACTCGAACAAGCAAGTTAGTAATATGCCGCTTTATTCAATATTATACATTCGGTAGCAAAGTTCTATGATGATTATTCCATTCAAACTGGTAATAAAAAAGCAATCATTAATCTAGTACATAGTGCAACAAAATTGATTTGAAATAATTAAACAAGAAATGTGATATTTTTCCATTTATTTATTTTTGAATCTATCTTCAGAGATATTCAAATTTGCTGATGATTTAAGAGGCAACTGAAAAGTGATTGCAAACTAATATCTTTCTTTACCCCTAATTGATGAGCTCCATTGTGTGCTATAATAGAATTGAAGAGCTCATTGCAGAAACTTGAATATAGCTATTTTTTCTCTTACCTCTTATTTCAAATATATGTTGGGTAAATTCCACTATAAAACCGGCAATCCCATACATTGTTCTCTTAATTATGTTTTCTTAAAATATTATCAAAAGTGTAAGTTTTGATTGCAAATCTGTTGCATTTATTTTGTATAAAGTGTCTGATGATTTGTGAGAATACAAGTCATTTTGATTTCGTTATTCTGGTGCCAAGAAGATTTAATATTGAACTGGCAAAGGGTAAACACCTTCAAGCTAATCATTCAACACATGTTGATGTGCAGATATGTCTACATATATCTTAATATATAATTTCATAAATTACTTTAACTCTCTGTGATGCTGCTGCAGCTCCAGGACTATACTAGAGAAGTACCTGAAACATGCTGTTAATCTAGCGGAGGGTCACAAGACTACAGACAAGTTGTCTACAGAAAAAAGAAACCAGATGCATTTCCATCTGGCGCATTATTCAGATGCTCTTTTTCGTAGTCATGAAGAAAGACTTAGCTCCAATGAATGGAAAGTAGCAATGCTATTACGGGAACACAAGGTGTGTGTTATATGTGTTAGATGCCTATAGAAAGAATCAAAAGTTTGGAGAAGAAGGTGAAGGACTATGATGGAATGGGCTTTTAACAAGGTCATTTGGTAATTGCAATTTGAAATGTATTTATGATGTGCAGAAAAAGGAGCTAGAAGCACTAACCAAGCGTTTTAAGAGTATGGCAAAGGCAAGTCTCATCACTTGTTTGTTCTTTCACTTGTTAAACTTGACTTGCACTGGCAGTTAGGGAAATCTTGAGCAATAGATTAACTTGATTGGTTCTTTGTGGATTCTAGGAGACAAAATTGACTATTCATTAAAAATACAAGAGCTGCAAAAGCAACTAGCAATGGACCGAGAAGAAGAAGAGAAGTTACAGGTATGCTCATGGAAGATGATATTGGAATTTGACGTAAGTTTTGTGAGATGACTCATGTCACATTCCTGTTAATGTGATTGAAAAGTGAAATTGCAGAAAATGTTAATGGTTATCACTCTTAGACATTATTGAAGATATTTGCTGGATTGTGTGAAGCTGTATAAATAGGTAGCTGCTTTCTTGCAGTCCTACAGTTGAAATTCTTACAATTAAAGTGATAATAAAAATGACTTTTGAAAATTGAGTGTTCAGTATCAGCGATCAATCCTTTTATTTTAATTTTTAATTTTAATTGTTAACAACAGGAGGTGTTGTTTCTGCTGCTATACTGGCAAAATGGGTCTGCGTGAATTTTAACTGTCGTGAATCCATTTTGCAATCGTAAAGATGCTGAAGCTGATTGTGTTTTTGGGGCTCAACGTTATGTTATTATTCATATGTTTTACCTTTGCTACCCCAGGAAGACAGGGACAATTTTCTGTGTACAGCGCTAGAGGATATGAGCGATGCTTGATCATCGGTGAGAAATATGATGTCCAAGTGGTGCGTAATAACAATTCATTTTTTCTCTTGATACTTATTTTCTAAGATCTCATTCCGTGTATAATACAAAAGTTGTTAATTCATATGATAAATATATAGCAATTCATGCTCATTCTCATACCTTGGAATCTATTACTCCATCTATTTTGAGTAATATTTCATGGCTACACATCAGAGCGCATCAGGTGAGAGTTGGAAAATTAAGGGTTTGGTGCGGTCTATATTTATACGCAAGAATAAATGGTTGAAAATTCTTCTCATTGAAGTCGTGTTCTTAAAAAATAAGGATTTTGGAAAACAAATACGCTTTTAGGGAAAAGGAAAATACCTTGAAAGGAAATGGAAAATTTATGGGCTTTTAAACAACTTATAACGTGTTTTAAGGAGCTTATAAGCTCAGCCAAGCATCCTCTAACATATTGAAGTTGATTGTCACGTTATCCGTAAAGCTGTCTTGAAACAGAAAATTAGTACTCCTTTTGCTCCATCCAGGGACAGAGTGCAAATGTTTTCACCAAAGCGTTGGGGACATAGCAGCTTGTATCTTTGTCTAACAAGCTGAGCATGATTGATACATGTGCTCCAATGCGAGCGGGAGTATTAGAATATGTTTACCCTGATCCTAGACTACATATATGAGATAGGGATCCCTTAGACTTGTTATCTTTCTATCATCTTTTCTTTAGGAACAATCAAGTATCGTGGTGGTAGTATTAACAGTGGGTGTCAATATGTGACAGTGATGAATGCATATCTCCAACTCTAATGGTCTGGGGACACAATATTATATCATTTTGTGAATTATATTTAGTTTCATGTGGTAAATGTGTTGTTCATTGGCATAGACAATTTGTATGTGAGTTTATTGCGCATTATCTTGTGTCCGACCTTGTACTCTTATGTATATGGAAGAATTCAAGATTGTAGTTGTCCTTTTTTGTCCATTGTTACTGCCTTTATTGCTCCTGATGGTATTGTTTCATTTATCTATTTTCGTTATGTTACCTCAATTTTAAATCTTAATATTAACTTACTAGAATTTGATAAGTTCTGATGCGCTTTTAGGTATTTCGACTTGTTTCGCTATGGTTCAGTCTTTCGACTAGACAGATTGTTGTGGATAGAATGCTTAGCACTATCAAGGAGGTAGAGTAGTGTTTGTTATATATAACAATCTCTAGTTGTTTGATTGAAATGTTCATTTTTGATTAGTCGGGCAATAGTCTGCCTATATTTAAGATTTGGTTTAAGTCATGCATCTGTTGTTACATTTAATTAGGTGCAATCGTACAAGTTTATACTACTGGTATACCAAATTGCATCACGACTGGGTGGCACAAAGGACTCTTTTGGACCCAGAAGCTTTCAGGTTAGCTTTTTATGCTGTATTTTCTTCTTTTGTTGTCACATCAAATTTTGTTTTTCCTCATGCTTGTTGGTTACTGCAGTTTGCATTGTTTTCTCTTGTGAAGAAGATGGCCTGTGATCATCCCTATCATACAATATTTCAGGTATTACGGTTGGACTCGATTGAGAAAAATCATCTTAAGTTGCCAGGTGTTATAATTTGTCTCGTCAATTTTAAGGATTCTCTTTCTTCTTTTCCTACAACTAGTGATATCTCTGTTTTATTTGCTTGCCATGCATTTGAGCTGCTGTTTAATTGCAGCTATTATTAGCTATATTCTAGCTTTATCTATGTGCAAATTAATGCATCTCATGTGCTTTCTTTTCCTTGTGTTGGTTATTAGCTGCTAGCTCTAGCAAATGGTGACCGCATCAAGGACAAGCAGCGCAGTAGAAACTCATATGTGGTGGACATGGATAAGAAGATTGCTGCAGAAGATCTCTTGAAAGAGCTATCATCTTACCATGGAGCTATCATCAGACAAGTGCAGCTCTCATTGTTCTGCTGTTTCATTTACTGTATACGCATCAGTTATTCTCGTCACTTTTTGAATTTTTTTTTTTTTTTTTTGGCTACTTAGATGAAGCAAATGGTGGAGATATACATTAAACTTGCGGAAATGGAAACAAAGAGAGAGGTAAATAGTGGTCATCTGGCCTTGTTCTTTCATACAGCCTTTTGGTTACATCTGCCTTGACATCTAATTTTGAACAGGATACAAACAAAAGAGTGACTCTACCAAGAGACATACGCAGCATTCGGGAACTTGAGCTTGTAACAGACCTTTCCCTTTTCTTCTTTTGGCTGGTTATACATGTCAAAATACTAGGCAATCATTTTATAGTTGATGCCACTACAATAATATATTTTACTGGTTTGAATAAGTAGCATCATTATTCAGTAACAAGACCTGTGGTGACTGACAAAGATTTCTGGATGCATAATTATGACATTTCAGGTTCCTGTTGTTACATCTAATTTTCCTGTTGACCAGACTTGTCAGTATTCTGAAGGATTTTTTCCCCACTTTAGAGGGTTGGCCGATTCAGTCACGTAAGTATTTGTGCTCTCTGGATCATAGATAAGAATGACGGAAATGTTGATGATAATGTGTCCAAGGTGATGAAGAGTGCGGAGGAAATGCTTGTAGAATGTCATTCGAATAGATATTTGTCAATTTCTAGACTTTTGTTTTTTCTGATGATATTAAGCATCAGTCATTAAAATAAGTGGTTTTTCGGTTTCGTGGCTTGAAAGCTTAAATATATTATCTCTTTCTGAGTGAGCTTCTCATTATTTACCATCTACTACTTCTTTTGCTGATGTTCTGTTTTTGAACTTCAATTATGCAGCATAATGAATGGTATAAATGCCCCAAAAGTGGTCGAGTGCTTGGGTTCTGATGGTAACAGATACCGACAACTTGCAAAATCTGGCAATGATGACCTCAGACAAGATGCTGTATGAATTCTAATCACTTGCTCTTCTTGTGAATCTTATATTGCCATTAAAAAATGATGATTTTGAAGAAAGTTTATGGTTGGACTGACTTGGTTTGAAAAATATTTATGACAACTGAAAGACTTTTTTCATGTGCATTTATGAATACCAAAATAGAGTTTAATTGAACTCTAGAAGCTACAACTTTTTATGAAATTTGGTTTTCAGTAGAGTCTATCTCCATGAGTTCCGAACCTCCACCTTGTAGACCAAACCTACTTCCATGCATTCTAGCTTCAGACGAGATAGAACTAAAATTGATCATCTGATTTTTTCCTTGATTAGAGTGTTTCGTGGGAAGTTCTGTTTGCTGCATTTTACCAAAAATGATTTGAGAAGTATTGCTTTTAGTATACACTAGACCTTCTGATTGTTCTCGTCTTGTTCAAGACTTAGAGAAGCAAAGGTTAGTATACGCTAGAACTCTGATTTCTGTTCAATATCTTGAGTTTGCTGTCAATTTCTACAGGTTTCCTAATGAGTATTAGTATTCATCCTTAGATCAACCCAGCATGGATTTTTATCATTTTTTATGTGGGTAAAGTGTATTAAATAACTTCTTCGCTGCCAAATATGGTCTTTGGATACTTTCCTTGTGTCTTTCTTTGAAATGTTTGTTCATTTTGTCGGATTTGAGAGTTATGGATTTTATTTACATTTACAAATTTCTCATAAATATCATGCAGGTGATGGAACAGTTTTTCGGTTTAGTCAACACTTTCTTGCAGAATAATCGTGACACATGGAGGAGGAGACTCAAGATACGTACATACAAGGTAGGCTTTCCGTAAAAAACAAATTATTTTATTGCTTAATTTTGTGAAAGATCCTCTTCTGATTGCAGGTATAGTTATTCTAGTATGTTCAATTTTGAAGAATAGAGAAGAAGACAGAAAAGGACTAAAATATAATGTGGTTCGGTCTTTTGGTATCCACAAATAAAATGCCAAAAAAAGCTATAACAATTTCGTTTCTCTTGTGTTCACCAGTACAATATAGCTTATATGTATAGGCGTAATAGAAATATTTCACCCTTATCCATTTACATAAAATGAAATATTCAGCTATCCTCCTCCCAAATTGAACAAGAATCTTTTATGCCAAAGTGTTCAACTTGAACAATGAAAATTGCAGCATTGAGAGTTGCACTCCTCCATGTGATACTGGAAAATATCATTGAGGTTGATACATTTTAAGATTCTTGATCCATATCAAAGTTCAGAAAATGATAATTGTTGCACTAAATGAGTATTGTGCAATTTAAACAATGTTAGCAATGAAGGCTGGCGAATGAGTTACCTTGGTTGCAATCAAATTAACTAATCAAATTAACATGCAACAATGAAGGCTGTGCAAGAAAAGGAATTTGCAGTATCAAAACCTGCTCTGATATCATGTTGAATTTTGAAGACATAAAGAAGAAGACAGATAAAGACAAAAATATATTGTGGTTTGGCCTTTTGGCCTACATCCTTGGATAAAATGCCCAAAAAACTATTAAGAAATTCATTTCTCTTGTGTTCACCATTACAATATATAACTTTTATACATATGTGTGATAGACATGCAATATATATATATATATATATATATATGAAATATTTCACCCATATCCATTTACATAAAATTAAATATTCAGCTATCTCGACAAATCAATTTTGATTGATTTTGATCCTAAACATGTAGATGTTATATGAGATGGATTTCATAGTTCATTGATAAAATGTCATATTTATTTTTCTTTAAAAAAATAGGAAATGATGGTGTATCTTTTGAATCTCAAAGATATCCCTGTGTCTTTTTCATATATTGTTCAGTGTTTCCTGGAGTCAACTACAGATGACTTAAAAAACTTATAGTATGTAACATTGTAACTTTACGTGATGGTTCTTTGTGTTGATTCCATTAGTCCTTGTTATATTCTGACATCTTGTCACTGCAACTACTTTGATCATGATAGCATTACTTCAGGTTCATCACTGGGGGTGGCAATCCTTGACCCGACACGATAACCAACATGAATCTGACCCGGTTACTGAGAGAAACCCGAACACAAACACGATCGACACGAATATGACACATTGCTACCAATTTGTCTAAAAACATAGTTATTTTTATATTTTAATTTATTATTGATGTATTTTAAGCATAACTCAAATCAATCGAAACCAAACACGAACCCGACCTGATGACTCAATTGCCACCTCTACGTTCATGCTTAGGTGCCCAAATTTCAATTTAGAACGTTCTTTATTCTTCAAAGTATACAAGAACTTTTCTGTGAGTAAGAAATAACTGCTCTTTCTTTCTTTGTGCATCAGTGTCTCCGTATGTGCATTTTAATTATTGTTATTAAATTGTTCACTAAGCTTGGAAAATGTGGGATTTGTTCCAGTGGAGATAGTTATTGGCAGCTTGAGTACGTATGGTCATTCTGTTATTCCATAGTCCAATTATATTCTTTTCCACTGACTTTGTTGTTTCTACACCTTTTCTCTTTTTATATTTCACTTCTGGATTATTTGCTACACTTTGTAGTTCATACCTTATGTTCTACTTAGTTTATTATGTACAGGTCTCCAAGAGGATGTTTTAGTCATTTTTTTATACTTAAGCATCATGTGTCTTGCCCTGTGCTAGTAACATGTTCTCTGTGCCACACAAAAGCTCTAATTTCATTTCTTTGATGAGATAGGTTGTTCCTTTTACTCCCAGTGCTGGTGTTCTAGAATGGGTGAATGGAACTTTCCCACTTGGTGAATATCTTATTGGAAGGTTAGTGTCACTACCATTTGCTCAATATGACAGTATATGAATTCAAAAGTAATGATTGTATGTTAATATG
This sequence comes from Rehmannia glutinosa, assembly GCA_016081115.2. Lineage (NCBI taxonomy): Eukaryota > Viridiplantae > Streptophyta > Magnoliopsida > Lamiales > Orobanchaceae > Rehmannia > Rehmannia glutinosa. Next base: position 5,781 of record JABTTQ020002544.1, on the reverse strand, counting down.
CTGATACCCCCAAATCCAGCTCCCGAAATGGAGGTGCTCATGGACGCTATGGAGTAGGAGATTGGACATTTATGGAGTGCCGGCAGCACATGACTACTGTATGTATCATATGGTTTTTTTATACTACTTGTTTTAGTCGATTTCCTTTTTTGTAGGCATTTTTACCCTTTTATCTTTTCTTTGAGTACACACATTAATTTTTCGTTAATGAAGAAATCTCATGCACACAGATGATAAAATTGTACATGTTAACTTAAGGGAGGCCACGGTTGTGGAACCGCCCGTTCGGTTCCCGAAATGAGGAACCTTAATCGTAATCGTCCCTCATCGGTTATTGTCCGGTTCCCCGATTCTGGTTCCGGTTAGAAGCATTACTCTTTTTTATTTTATTTTTTTGAAAATGTTATTTATGTATTTTATCCCACAAAATTAAAAATGCTACTTTTCTAATACAATATTACTAAACTTATAAATTATTTAATAACTAAAATTTTAATAGAACACAGAAAAAGAAAAAAAGGGCTTGGACTTAATAATAATATTAAGTTGCCTACGTATCCTCTTGTAGGTGTAGAGGAATCAAAGCCGACAAAGTTCATTTACCTTTTACCTTTATAACATTTTTTCTGAGTGGCGTATTCATTGAAGTGGATACAAATGTCTAGAATGATAAATTTATCATTCTGCATAATTTGCATTCCGATTGAGAGAATTAGACTAGACAATTGAGAGTAGAGATTAGATACTTGAGAGCTTTCTCCTTGTATGGTTATGTTTCCATGGTCCATTTCAGTTTCTAATGTTGAAAAATGAGTTTTTGAAACTTTATTGGTTTTCGTGTAAAATTGGAATTATGTTTGTATGAATGAATGAAATTAGATTTTATGTAGGTTTGGAAATGTGAATATGTTTGGTTGAGTAGTTTTGAAATAATTTTTTATGTATATAATAATTTGAAAAAGTTGATAACAAATGGGGTCCACTTTCAATATTTTAAATTGAATAATTAATTTATATTTGTAAGATTGTAGGTGGTGGGTCCCATTAGATAGCTATATTTTAAAAAATAACATTTTAAGCAGATATAGAGTTAGTAATGGTGGGTCCCATGCGTATAATGTTGGGAATTGAATTTATAGGTTTAAGATTTTGTTTTATGTGTGAAATGGAAAGTGAAAATGATGATTTAGAAAAATGTATAAACAAACATGATTCCATTTTTATGAATAGTTGGAAAATGGAAATTGCCACTTGAAAACATAACCTTACAAGACCTTACATTGTAGAATAGATATAATTTTGAGAGATTATTGTGAGAAAATGAATTGGGTGGAGGGGGGGGGTAATTTATAGAAAATCAACAAAAATCAAAGAAAAATGAAAAACAAAACCTAAAAAAGGGTCATATGACCATTGCTTAATGGCCAGATGATCTTGACAGTTGATCTCCAACAGTCAGGACATCTGACCATAAAAAAATTGAAACTAGCGTTGGAACTAGCAGTTCCATGGTTTTTGAAAGAGAGAAACTGGTCAGAACCGAACCGTGAGGAGGCGGTTCCATCCCGGTTTGGAACGGATCGCGGTCAACAGTTCCCGGAACCGTTAACCACGGTCTGGTTCGGTTCGCTTGGTCGTCCTATGTTAACTTGATTATTTCCTTTATATTCTGAGTCAAAATTTTAGGATGCAATAAGCAATATGTTGGTCCTTCCTACAAATTTCCTAATTGTTAGTGCATATATTGTTTTGTAGGAAACCAACAAGCGCAAGGCATTCCAAGAAGTCTGCAAGAATTTCAGGTATCTGGATTTTGTGAAACTACCTAATTGTTAAATGCTTAAACTCACTGTTCTATTTGTCATGCAATCCAGACCGTCATGCATTACTTCTTCTTGGAGAGGTTTTCACAGCCTGCTGACTGGTTTGACAAGAGACTTGCATATACAAGGAGCGTGGCGGCTAGTTCAATGGTTTGTCTTTTAGTTTCTCTATGCCTTGTCCTATTCTTATATTGCATGATGAAGTCAAACATAATGCAGTTTCTGTTTATGCTTGGATAAATACCTACCATAAAAATTATTGGGCCTTGACTGATCTAGTATTATAAATTTATATATGATAGCAATAAATATTTATTGCATTGTATACAGGTGGGTTACATTGTCGGATTAGGGATCGGCATTCCATGAACATCTTGATTGATCAAGCTACAGCAGAAGTTGTTCATATTGATCTAGGAGTCGCATTTGAGCAAGGCCTGATGCTGAAAACACCTGAGCGAGTTGGTTTCTACTTAGATGTTTTCATTTTCTGCCACTTTGTGTTCTTTTCATGTCTCATTAATTTTCCTCGACTAATGTGAAACTGTCAATTCCAGGTACCATTTAGGCTGACGAGGGAAATTATAGATGGTATGGGTGTAACTGGGGTGGAAGGAGTTTTTAGAAGATGTTGCGAGGAAACTCTCTCTGTGATGCGAACAAATAAAGAAGCATTGCTTACAATTATTGAGGTACAGTCCTCGACTGATGTTGCTATTTCGGAAACAATGAGAAACTTAGCTATTTTTCTGAAGTGTGAAATTTTTATGCAGGTTTTTATCCATGATCCTTTATATAAGTGGGCTATATCACCTCCTAAAGGCTATGCGACATCAAAAGGTATTTTAGTAATTCTGTTTTCATCAATGCTTAAAATAATAAGCAATCATCAGTGTGCATTCCATGCCTTTTCAATGGTAGATTTATGCATGATTTTGGATTTTGGTTCATTAACAAAGCATTGTTAGTTGACTTTTTCAGGCGTACTGTTGTTTCTTTGGTAAAAGAAAGATTGTATCTCGCCTTATTGTCATGGGAAATATATGCATTTAATTGTTGAGTTTAATGCTAATTGACTTAAACTGTCTCCTCCCCCCACCCCCACCCCGGATGAAATTAAGGTCCTTTGAGCTTTTCTCAATGTTGTAAATTGATATCCCTGCTGTTAAATCAGTTCTTACATGTCCTAGTCATTTACTCATTTATATATCTGAGTGTCACACAGCATTTTTCTTAATATGTAACTCCTGAATTCTCATCACTGGAGGTTGGATATCTGGCTGGTCAACATGCATGTATTGCTTCTCACATAGACTTCTTTTTGCCCTTACTAGGATATCGATGACGATTTAGTTGCCAGCTTAGAAAACCCCCGATGAAGATGTGTATGAAGGAAACAAAGATGCTGCAAGAGCCTTGTTGCGTGTAAAACAAAAGCTAGATGGATATGAAGATGGTGAAATGAGAAGTGTTCATGGGCAGGTATGTGGTCAATTCAGCATCAGTATTATGCTTGGCATAACCTGTCTCTTAAATTGTCTTTAAAGTATTGAACAAAGCATGTATGTGGTATTTTAAAGATACCATCTCAACTTTCCAAACCACCTAATGTCGATGGAGCCAATGAGTTACTAACGTGAGGGGAATTTTTTTAGACAGAATTTAAAGTGAGAACTTGGTAGGTGGTGTAGTGTGTTGTTAAGATGTCGTTTTTAACTTATTGTTAATAATTGTACTACTTCCCATTGCAGAGAGAAGTTACCAACAACCTTTGCGCTTATGAAGTATACAGGGATACTCGAGTCATCTATTATGTGATTTTCTACATTGTCCTGTCCTTGATTGGTTTTCTCCCTAACTAAATTGAGTGCTTTTGTCCACCTATGCTAAAAGTTCATATTTATTTATCAAGTTTCTAGTCCTTGTTTGCCCATATTCGTCTCTCGGGTCAAAAAAGGTTTCCTGCCTGGTATTGTTGAACTGGCTAAGCACGCTTAAAACCTATTTTCATATCTTGAACCCTAAATATCTTCTCTTTGGTGTTTAAGTTCTTCGCTGAAAAGCCATAAAACATGCAAGTGATGGTCTTTTGGGTTGTAGCATTATAGCTGACAATCAATCCTTAACTGTAGAATTCAGCGTGTTAGTCACGATGACCATTGTTTCAGTTGATATCGATTGATTAAATCAATATTTAGTTCTTTTTGAAGGTGGTTGTTAATTATTTAACTCAAATTCAAACGAGAGCCACTCATAAAAAAAAGTGGTTTGTATTATACATTGATTACAGAAAATCACAATTTTCTGCTGCTCTGGAGGAAAGTTAACACATTGTACTGCATTATAGTAAATGGATACCAAGTTTATCACTTCAAACCTTTTATTTGCAATAACAAAACTGATTTGTGTCATAAAGCACAAACTTGGTAAAGAAAATAAGATAAGTGCTTCCACCTCTGCATGCGTCTATGAAGATCATAGCATGTTAGTTACGGTTTGGGATATCTGTTTCAATAGGTGCAGAAAATGGACTAGAAATCGCTCCACAAAAAATTCTTTTGCTGATTTTTGAAGTTTTATTGAAACCATGAGTTTGAATTGCTGAAGAGTTAATTGTGCTTCCAATGCCAAAATTTATATCTATTCATTGATCATGTTGGCAAAAGTAGTTTCATTAATTCGTTTTATGTTCTCTTTAAAAATTGCATAACCTCATAAAAATGGCTTTTCTAGGTTCAACAACTTATACAAGATGCGATTGATCCTGATCGGTTGTGCCATATGTTTCCTGGATGGGGAGCTTGGTTGTGATGACCTATACCATCTCAGTATTGGAGTTTGTACAGAATCCCAGATATTTTTGTTTTCTTTTTTGAGGCAGGTTTTAAACAATACGTGAAATGGGAGAATGTTAGGGAACGATCTGATATTCTTTCATTTTGTTTTTTTTTTTTCTTTCCTTTTTCCGCTAGAGAATAGCAAGAAGAAAATTTTGAAAGAAAAAGATGAATTGTTAGAGTGATTGTATATGCGATAAAATTTCATGTAACGATGAATGTTGATTTGATATAAAAATAATGATTGATATGATTGGTGAGTGGAAATATGTGAATGAGTAAATATTGTAATTTCTCGAGAAATGTGTATTAATAATGATTGATGATTTTGTGGTTTTTGTGGGAAAATACAAGTGTCCGTGGATTAGTGAGAGAAAAAAAAGTGAAAGTAAATGTAGTGTATTTGAATAGTGCCATTTGTTTTTGCTAAGCAAAACGAGTTTGAAGGGAAAAGAAGAACAAAGAAAACAAAGAAAAGAGGAGAAGACGAAGAGAAGAAAAAGAGAGAGAATTACAATAGGTATGGTGTCAGTGGATTCCGCGAAGGAGGGAGATGGAGGGAGATTGAGGTGGTGATTGGTGTGGAGAGGATGTCAATAAGGACTAAAGAGTTTAAGAAGGTATTACGCAAACACATTGAGGTTAAGAATGATAATATTGAGGGAATTTAGGATAAATCTAATACTCTTCGGAGGAATTACTAATACTTCTCATGGAAAAAATAATACTTTTCGAGGATAAATCTAATATTTTTTGGACTGATAGCCGGCATGGGGATTTGTCGACAAAAATATGATCGCCTTCTTTTGCCTTCTTTTTCTATTGCTTAAATTCCATGGCGTTTATGTGCAATGTAACCGGTTACCAAGGGTTTGCCATTTTTTATAATGAAAGTTTTATAATCCTTATGTTTTCTAAGATTTCTATCACCTCCAAAACTGATATACCAAGAAAAACCAAAGCCAACTATGAAGAAAGGAAATGGGGAAAATGGCTTCCTCAAGGTCAAAGCCACTTATTGACAGCTTTTTCCAACTATTTATAACAACTTATCAACTTATTAAATATCCTATTAATAAAGGAGATTATATGT